>JANZLQ010000002.1:10378757-10401529 GCA_026212715.1 Elanus axillaris
AGGATTTTTCAGCTTCTCATGCCCAGCCAGCGAGAAGGCTGGAGGGGCACAAGGAGTTGGGAGGGAACACAGCCAGGACACCTGACCCAAACTGGCCAAACAAATATTCCATACCATATGACATCATGCCCAGTATATAAACTGGGGGCAGTGGGGGCGGGGGATCGCCGCTCGGGGACTGACTGGGTGTCAATCGGCGGGTGGTGAGCAATTGGACTGTGCGTCTTTTGTACATTCCAATCCTTTTATCATTACTGCTGTCACTTTATTAGTGTTATTATTATCATTACTATTTTCTTCTTTTCTGTTCTATTAAACCTTTCTTATCTCAACCCACGAGTTTTACTTCTTTTCCCAATTCTCTCCCCCATCCCGCTGCGGGTAGAGGAGGAGTGAGTGAGCGGCTGCTTGGTGTTTAGTTGCTGGCTTGGGGTTAAACCACGACATTAGTGCACAAATTCCATCAGTCCAAATTGGCAGAGTCTATTAACAAACCAATTTCGGGTTTGTCTACCAGCATTCGTGTAAAGATACTGTACACCAGGCTGGCAGATACCAATGGTCTGGCCAGGATCTCCCCAGACTCCTTTAACAATGCAGAAATAATTCTCATTTGGATTACTATCACTTCTCTAGTGAGTATGTAGTTTGACTGGAAAATTTACAGTAGTTCTTAGGAACTCTTTTTAATGAATAGTTCAGTAGGAGGTACAAGGAACAATTTCTTCTAAATCCGTGCAGGGTCATAGATGATTGCAAATCAATAACATTTCATAAAGAAGACCTATGAAGATATATAAATTCCATGTTATTGCTTGATAGGTGCTATGTGGTTGAGAAAAGTAGATTACAACCACTGAAATACATATCTTCTAAAAAGCTCTAATACTTAAGGAAGTAATAGCTTTGAAAAAAAGAGTCATTCAGCCTGAAAAGGTATCACGTAAAACTAGGAACTAGTAATTTCCACTGAACTGAGCTATCTAGTGTTTCATAACTGCAGCAAAGAATGTCATCTTTCTTTGCTGCTGCAAAGTTATATTTATATTTGTCCTAAATAAATTGAAAGTCTGTGATGCATGAAGGTGTACAATATCTTGTTTTGAATGATTAATTATAAAGAAAACGACTCATTTTTCTGTAATATTTAGAACATTGTAAAGAAATGCTTGAATAGTAAATCCTTGAATACCTTATTCTCAGCAATGGTGGGATAGAAGTGTTGTTTTTACAGCCGTTATGAGTGTGAGGGAAATAGGAAGGTGACCTGTGGGATGGCTAACGGCCAGTTTGCAGATAGCTTCTGCTTATTAGGTTGGACAGGTGCAGCACAGACAGATTTTATTTTATTTTTTTTAATGATTTGTTTTTCTTCTTTCTTGCCTACCAACTTGATTGCCAGGAGGATAAGGTACATATTTTCTTCTACAGTTATAAACCAGAACTCTTAAATGCTAAAAAAACCCTCAACAATACTTGAGCTGTCATTTCCCTGCCCCTCATTAGGTAACCTACATGTATTTGATGTTCTTGTTAACACATGCACTCACTTATTAGACAGACTGATATTTGACCATGTTGCATGCATTCATTTTAAAAGATACAGCAAACGGACACAGAAATTATGGACCAACCTCCTGCTTACGTACCCATGCCAATTTTAGTGTGATTAGTGTTCCATGTAGATAAAGTGACAACAACCTGGATTCAAAGAACAATTACATTGTTAAATTTACCCTGGAAATCATCATTCTTTTTCCAGAATACCATGACAGATTCTACAATCCTCTTGGAGGATGTACAAAAGATGAAAGACAAAGGAGAAATAGCACAGGCGTATATTGGACTGAAGGAAACAAACAGGTACCAGTTCTCTTTCTTTAATCTATGATCAGTTGGGGTCTTGCCGTGACACGCTACGTATATCACATTCAGCAAGTTCCATCCATCTAAGTCTAGCTACTTAGAGAACATTTACGGTTGGGGTTATAATTTGATTTGATTAGTATAATTGCTGTATGCAATATTTGAAAGGATTAAGAAACAATGGGGAAATGCAGAATCAAGCTTCCTGGATTTACATCTTCTTAGCCTTTAATTGCTACATTGCTCAAAATCGGGTGCCGTTGCCCATGCTGATTTGTTACCTTTTGTCCAGTAGTGGTCACAATAACCTGTTGTAATGCATTTATTGTAACAGCATGAAATGCTGTAACCAGTTGGGCTAACACCAAGAACTGAATTTCATCATTAAGAAGAAATACATAAAAACAAGACAAGTAATTTGCTAAGTTGATTTAGGGCATTTTTTGTTTCTTTTTTATAGTAACTGTATTTTAGTGTGTAATGTCCTTAACATGTCATCTCATCACCATCATGTATCTCTCTTGTATTTTTTTAAACACTTTTCTTGGAAGGCAGTCTCCCCAGGACTATCATATGCTGAATGAGGATGGAGAACTTTGGCTGGTTTATGAAGGGTTAAAACAAGCCAACAGGTTACCAGACTTCTCAGAATGTTTTTTTTTTTCTTCATTTGCGTCTTCTTTTCTAGCTCACTGTGCCCCTTGCTATGGGTTTGCTTTAGCTACAGTATCTCTATTGCTTTAACCGTTAGGAAAAAATTCATCCCAAATTGGCCAAGTTAAAAAGTTTCCTCAAACTTTGTCCTCAACCCTTTCTACTTGTCAAGTTTTATCATTTAAAAAGTTATGATGGTGCAACAACTAATACATAATGCATAGAAATACTTGTGCAAAAATGGTCTGTAAAATACCAGGAGCTCCACACCAGGAAAAGATTTGTAGCCGTGTATTATTTGTCTGCCTTTACGTTGGGTATCAAAATTAATGTCCCTTCTAGATTTTCAGCCTAAAGAAGTACAATCATTTTAGTAATTCTAAAACTTGTTTGAATAGCTTCAGCGTACTCTTAACTTTCAAATAGTTACGGGTCTTATTCTCCTTGTTGTGACTCAAGTTCAGTAAATTGAACATTCTTCTCCCATGTCTCTCCGTGCCAGATTCAAAGTGTAAGACAAAATAAGAAACAAACAGCAGTTGTCTTTAGTTCATCATGGTGCGGTTCAAGCCTCAGTGCAATCACTGCAACCTCTGCAAAGGCTGCATGCAGGTCATGTAATGGGTGAGGTTCACCTTGTTAGGAAATGGAGTTCTGGCTCCCTGTGCACATCTGGGCCCCGTATCCATACACGTGTCCCAGGCTTCCAAAATGGTTCCTAGTCCTGCACTGGCAACTAATTCAATAGATCAGCAGTGCTGATCTTCCATACACGCCGTTGGTAGCAGTAACTACAGAAGGAAGTATTTTGCAATGAGTGCTACTAACTAAAGTCTTTCCTTTTCTTGTGCTAACAAATTCTACACCTAACATTGCTCTGTAAGCCTGCAAAGATCTAACTTAGAGCAAGTGTTCTGCAGAGAAGGATGTGAGAGTGTTTGCTCTGCGCCTCTTCTTCTAGCACTGTAGATTCAAGAAGCTTTATATTAAATGGCAGAGCAATGCAGGTAAATTACTATTTGCCCTTGCATGCTTGATCAGTCTAGTTACTAATAAATGTGCCTGCCTTATGCATATTTAAACCCTTAAAGATTGTCTAGTTGAACACCAGTAGTCACTAGTAATGTCATTTCCTCCATGTGTGTGTATGAAGTGATGAGTCGGAGCACATGGACGGTGCCTTGCAAGCAGGAGTAGATCCCCACAGCACTGCTTGGAAGGAGGCTGGTAGGTGTTATCCCTGTGTCACAGGAGAAGAATTTGAGACGTGAGGTGCCCAAGGGGAAAGAGTGAGTCAGCGGTGAAGATAAAATAGAGCTCCCGGATCCCAGTCCTGAGTTTGATTCTGTTGTTAACCTTTCGTGCACTAATGACAGCCCTCTGCAAAACGTTGGTTTTAATGTCAATATAAAGATTATTTATGTGCATTTGTAATTAAATGGTTTCTGAATGAACAGAGTTAACTCTAAAAAGATTTTCCTTTGTTAATATTGCAGGGTCCTAGCTTAAGCGAATACAAGTGTCTTCTTCATCTTACACAGTTTGTTTGATTTGATTAGAGGTAAAACCTCTGTAAACCCCCTTTAAAAGCAGTGACAATCTGTGAAGACTTAGCGTTGCATTTATTGCCACATGTTCTTCAGTGGCACCATACACAGTATGTGTTCAATCACAAAGGGAATGCAAAGCAGTGTCACAATTAGTTTCTCTCCACTTTTTGATCATGCAAGCTTAATTTAATTAGAAGGCATACTGAAGGGTTTAAAGAGTACTCTGCCTTTTTCATTTTCTTTTGCAAGCCATGGCTAATTGTTCCTGAGCAGCAGCTAAAGCTTTCCACTCCCTCTGAGAATTGGGGATGTAACTTTCTAAGCGCCTTCACACAACTGTTGCTCAACTTCTTCAGGCTGCTGGAGTCTCAGCTTCAGTCGCAGAAGAAGAGCCACGAGAACGAACTGGAATCGCTGCGAGGTGAGATCCAAAGTCTGAAGGAAGAAAACAATCGCCAGCAGCAGCTCCTAGCCCAGAATCTCCAGCTGCCTCCGGAGGCCCGCATTGAAGCCAGTCTACAGCATGAGATCACCCGGCTGACGAACGAGAACTTGGTAAGGAAAATGAAGCTGCAGGAGCAGGCTAGGGGACTTACAGACTTGCTGCGCCTGTAAGTTCCTATTGGGTTTCAGGTGGCAACCTCCTGTAAAAAATTGCATGAGCGCAGTGGGGGTTTTTGTAGGTTAGCTAATGGGAGAGAGACTTACGATTGCTGGTGAAGTAATCGTATTTCAGGGAATTCGTTCAAAGTTTGTGGCATGGAGCAAAACTCCTGAGTCCCAGCTTGCGACATCGCTAATAATCATCGCTAAATAGAACGCTGATATCCAGGGAGCTCATATTGGTGCCAAGTAGTGGTGTTTCCTCTGAAATACATGTTTATTTTGTTGAAAAACTCTCATGCAGTTCTTCAGTTATTTAATGCCGCTTTTCTTCCCATTTCCCCCCTCCCTGCCTGAAGCTACACAGATAATCCACTGTGTTACGAGCTCCAGCTGTTCGGTATGTTTTGAAGAAAGAAATAGTTCCAGAACAAGAAACTTGGTTAGAAATCAGTTAGCTAATAGTTGGTATTCCTTGTTTACTGCACAATGTTTTTGTATGAAGGAAGGGTAGGGTGAAACTCCTTGCCTCCGCAGAGGAGTGTGTTCATCATGTGCAGGCTAGTTCATTCCTGGGGGAATTTTCCAAAGAGGCCCATGTTGGAATGACTTTGGCTTATCGCTGTTTATTGGTAAAGGGAACCATGCTACTTCAGGAAGAAAAATCCTAGCTCTGAGTGTCATTGCTTCCTCTAAGCAAGCCAAGGTGTAGTCTTTCCTGCTTATGTACGTTACAGAAGTTACCATTGTCGGGCTCTTGTCTTAGTACCAAAGGTTTTGAGGAAAGCATCAGATAATTCCACTAATAGATGCTGGAAAACTGATGGAAAGTATATTGTAAGTTTGCCTCAGCAGCAGCTGTCTCCCACTGGCAAAGGTAAATGGTGAATGTTTCCGTCTCTCGCAGCTCTCTCCTGCTGCTTAGTCTTAGTCGTATGTTAGGATTTTTAGCCTTTTTTTTCCCCCCAGAGACCTACTCATCACATTCTGTGTTCCCAAGACAACACAGTCCTGTAATTACATCCCAGAGGAGTTCTCTTTATTTTCAAATACAGTGAATGCAATTTCACTTGTTAAATATAGACTCATTCCTTACTATTTCACTTCTGAAGTTTGAGTATTGCAAGTCAACTCCAAGTCAGGTATATGCTTCTTTTCCACTCCTAGCCCTAGAGTGGAAATAATTTACAGGCTTTCCAGATGTGACATTAGAATTGCAGTATTCACAACAACCCCAGCTTGATTAGCATAAGAAAATGTCCTGTCCGGGTTCTCACAAAGGTTATATTCCAGGCTTTCACAGTATTAGCGCTGCCCATTTTAAAAAGACATGACTGTTCTGCAACTCATCTACATCAGCTTCTCTCTGGGAGAGGCTGGCGTGAACACCACAATGAAGGACTAGACTACCTAAAAATTAGAGATTCTTGATCTTGCTTTAATCTGGTTTAATTTATATAGTGCTTACTGAAGTATCAGTGTCTCAAAGGGAGGGGCAAAAACTATCCTGTACCTATTTTTACAGTTTTATGAGGAGTTGTATGCAGATGATCCCAAGAAGTATCAATCGTACCGGATTTCACTTTACAAACGGATGATTGTATGTAGATCACGTGAATCCTGTTTCTCTGTTGTCTCGTTTGCTGTTTCTGGAGCACTAATTGAAAAGCAGGCTGCCTCCCTTTCTTCCTTCCAAAGGAAATCCCCTGCAGAGAGCTTCACGATGCCAATTACTTCCCTCACTGCTTTTTTTGTTAGTCTTAGTGTCCTCTGTGTAATCTGTGTCTCTTTTTGATGCACAGTTTTGTTACTAATATAAGTCTTGCACTGTGAGCAAAGCAGTTTCTTTTTGAGTACTACTTAATACTGCCCTGAAAAAGAGGTACATGATGCAAAAGATGCTCCATTTTCAGAACCACTCTTTGCTTTAAAACTTTGATACGTTTAAATTCAGTTCAGCAAAATGGAGGCCTGATCATACAGATACTTACCCAGGTGAATAATGCTGGCTCTTTACACTGCCGATGTCTGGAATGAATAAATCTATCAATCAAAATGCGTAACCTTTTAATATTTTTCAAAAGTCCAAAATATGAGGGATAAAATTGGAAGTAGTATTTCCATAATAATTAAAGATAGCACTGTATGTAAGCTTGAAAGAATATCATTTATGAGATTCTGAATCTTAATGAGATGTGAAATCTGGTCAATTTGTTTAGAGGAACCATAGAAAGAACTTCATTCCTCCTTACGTATTTGTTATTCAGCAATCACATCCCTTCATTGATACATTTGAAACAGTCTGTTGGACTTATATACATTTTTTTTTATTAATTTCAGGAGAAATTGTTATATCTGACAGCAAGTATATTGTATTACTAGCAGGATTTCTGTTGTAAAATTGAACACTGCTTTGAATATGAAGCATGGCCTCGATTCTTTTCTTTCAACAGGCCTAATATCTTACTGCTCAAATATATTGCATTGTAAACTCTTTACTACATGATTAAGAACAGTTTGTGCCTAATTCTAAGTTGCTGCCCATGCTGCACTAATATTTTTCATTACTTCATGAGGTGTAGTTTCCCAGGTGATGCTTTTGATACAAGGAGCTCACGGTCCCTTATGTTTTTACCAGTGCCATGAAGAATCACGCTTACAAAAGAGCGTTTTTCTTTTAAGTTGCTTTCAAACCCTTAACCTGGCATGGCTTTCAGGTTTTTTGAGCTTGAGGTTTTGCTTCCTTTAGAAAGACTTCCCCTTTATTAATGACTTGATTATTTTATGAATGCACTACCATAGATCACAGAATTATGCAAAGATAGATTTCTGGGGAGTGCTCCTTTGAAAGAAAAATACAGGTTTATTTCAAGAGTAGGACTTTAGGTGCTAGGTGTTGTTCAGGTGCAGAATAAAAAGATGTAAGACACCAGTTTCAGTGTAAGGAAATGCGATGACACCCAGCAATAGGGAAATGGCAGAGAGTCACAAGAAGTGTTGGGTGTTTGGATGTTTGATTTTGGTAAATTTGAGTGCAAGTTATGGTCTTTCTGCAGGTATCTCTCGTATTGTCTTATAAAATGGATAGGTCTGAATAATGAGTCAGTCCCGAAGGCATGAATAAATGATGCAGAAATACAGGCTAGCTGTTGAATAATAAAGAAAATTATTTCCGTGAGGCATTTGGAAGAGCAAGGAGGAAGAACTAGGGAGATGTGTTGGCAGCAAAATGTCTTCTGCTGTAAGAACTGACCTAGTTCTGGGTGTCTGCAGAATATACCTGCCTAAGAGCTTTGCCTTTGTCATGCTGCACATAACTTAATAATATTTGCGATATTTGGCTTGTGTTACAGGCAGCGTACCAGCTTGCAAACTTCAGCCAGAGGGTGGCACCACTGTTCAGCTTTCCTTACTGCCTTGTAATTCTAACAATACTGGTTTTGTCTCTGTCACGCATTACGGGATTTTTCTCGTATCTTAATCTTTGTCTCATTTTAATTCACAGGATTTAATGGAGCAGCTTGAAAAGCAAGACAAAACTGTTCGCAAGTTAAAGAAACAGTTGAAAGTATTCGCTAAGAAGATTGGTGAACTTGAAGGTACTTCTGTATTTTGAGAGAAAGATTTTGGTTTACGTTTTGTGATCCCGTTGTCATCGTATCCATCTGGTTTAGCAGTCGGGAGGGCATGAGGTCTTCAGTAGTGTCAGTGTCTGTTAATTGATGCCAGAAACAGGATGTATGCTCAGTGCTCTGTGTGTTCCTTTATAAACCTTCAGAAGATTTGCCATAGTTTGAAGTGATGAGTAAAGAACATTGGTGTTTCTCTGAAGGCAGAAAACATTTGAACATAAAGGAATGTTACCTGGGCTGTGTGTGTACTCAAAAACAGTATCTGTTTTTCTCAAGACAAAAGCAATACTAAATATGAACCAGGCAGAAATAATATATCCAGTTGTCCTTTGAATGTGAATTTCTGTATCACTGGAGCCAAGAATGCTGAGACTGTCTTTCTCCGCTTGAGGTTTCCTTTCAGAGCTGCTGGCCAAACTTGAATATGAGAGTGCTGAGATACGGACTAAGCTAATTTTATTTTGTGGGCTCAGTGTGATTTGCCTTAGGATCTTAGGACTGGTGAGACTGAGACCTTATGATGCCTCTCTATAAGTAAAGTAATTTTAATTGCTAAAAGCAATTAATTATGTTACAAAGTTGAAGTATTAATTTGTTTTTAAATAATCCTGGTCCTAACCTTTCAGAAGCTTTTTATGGTCATCTGCTTTTTCCAAGCTTACTGCCTAATGAGTTCCATTGAGTACTAAGATTGAAATCAGTGACTGTGTAGTCTTCGGTGTTTCCGTATTTGAAAAGAACAGGGATACCAAGTTAAACCTGGATTAACAGGAGTATATTATCCTTTAGTTAGTGGGAGCTCTCCTTGAGCTCCAGTTTGGATTTCTGCATTTTCTACCCCATTTGACAGGTGCATACATTTAGCACGCTTACAGGATATGCAATAGTTTGCAATTGCATGCAGCAACCTAATCAGGCAGAGCGTAGGTGTTGAATGTGATACGATGAGGCACTGTACACAACAAGGTGGATATTTCATACATCCTTTTGAAAAGTTACTCAAACTAAGTTTGTTTTTAAGAAGTCTTTCAATATTGTTTGGTTACTACTGAGGAAAAGATCGCAGTAGTATTCATACACAATATGGAGTGGGAAAATGTTTCTGAAAACATAGTTTTGCCTGTGTTAATTAGGTAATTAACTTAGAAAAGGTGTAGTAGGTCTGGCTGGGATGGAGTTAACTTTCTTCATAGCAGCCTGTATGATGCTGTGTTTTGGATTTGTGGCTAAAACAGTGTTGGTAACACAGCCGGGACAGCTGACCCAAACTGGCCAAAGGAATATTCCATATTCCATATCACCTAACGTCAGGTGCCAGAAGAGGATTTTTTTGCATACAAGGTAGTTGTTGTTTGGAGGCTGGCTGGGCATCGGTCCCCCTGCGGGGGGTCGTGAGTGATTGCCTTTGCTTTGCTTCCCCCCTGCCTTTCTTCGCTTATTAAACCGTCTTTATCTCAACCCATGAGTTTTCTCAGTTTTGCTCTTAATACTCTCTCCCCTGTCCCGCTGGAGCCAGTGTGGGTATTTGGCTGCTGGTAGAGGTAAATCTACCACAGTAGGCCTGAAGCTTGAAAAATACTAGCATTTTGCAGAGCAATTAACAGTGACTTTTGCAGTATTAATCTAGGATTGAGTGATTAACAGCTATCGCTTCGCCTTTGTGATTTTATATGATAAAATCTGAGAAATCGGCAGTAAGGTTGTATCAATGGGTGCTATTCACACACCTCCACTCTTCTTCAAAGGAAAAATGCCACCCTGAGATATATTTATCAACACTCTGTCTTTTTGTTTAATGGCAGTTTTGTTGGTAAGTGTTATACTGAACCAACGAAAGCATTTCTGACTTGTATATGCTGGACTTCTTCCTTAGAAATGTCATAGTTGCCTCTGGTATGCATTGGTTTCACTGCAAAATACATAATTTCTTTCCATTTCCGGTCTGAAGTGGGCCAGATGGAGAACATATCACCTGGACAAATCATTGATGAACCTATTCGTCCAGTTAACATCCCACGGAAAGAAAAGGACTTCCAAGGGATGTTAGAATATAAGAAGGAAGATGAACAAAAGCTTGTGAAGAATCTTATTTTAGGTAAGCATCTTTCTCATTTGCAGCCTCTGCTCCCACATGCTTGGAACAATGAATGATAAGAACACAGAATTTGCATTATGAAATTAATAGCTTATTTTGGGTTTGACAGTGTTCAGTTTATCCAAAATTCCTAAGTGTCTATTGTAATCTAATCATCCTTCCTGATCAGTGTAGTACATACTAATGTGTCTGCATATTTTTTAGCAGGCAGTTATGGTTTTTTATTCCGTTCTGATATTTACGAAGAAAGTGGCTCCTCTTAGTTTTGTTCTTAGTTTTCACTGGCCATATAGAGATACGTATGCACTATTAACTGGGGAGGTCGCGATTACCTCATATAACATCTTCCAATGCCTTTACACTTAACAAAACAATATGTGTTTGTTTTTCCCAAGAGCTGAAACCACGTGGGGTAGCTGTCAACCTGATTCCAGGACTACCAGCATATATTTTGTTCATGTGTGTACGCCATGCGGATTACCTTAATGATGACCAAAAAGTGCGATCATTGCTGACTTCCACTATCAATGGCATCAAAAAAGTGTTGAAGGTTAGTTAGTCTGCTTGGTTTAGAAAAATGTTAATTTAAAATTTGCTTTTGATTTTTTGTTAGAGGAGTGAGGAAAAGGCTTTGAATGAACTGGCTCTGGATTTCTGGTCAGTGAACTCCTCCCACTGAAGTCACAAGAAAGTTGTCTTAACAACCAACAAATAACATTGATAACATTTAATCCGTATAATACCATGGATGCTTTGAATTAGTGGAAAAAAGAACTACCCTCTTTTTATTTTGAGTAGTCTTCCTCCTCTGAACCTATACTTTAAAAGTGTTGGATGTAGTCAAAGTTTGCATAGTGAGTCTGTTAATCGTGCAAACCTCACGAAGTTCAACAAGGCCAAGTGCAAGGTCCTGCACATAGGTCAGGGCAGTCCCAAGCACAAACACACACTGGGCAATGAGTGGACAAGTACAGGCTGGGCAATGAGTGGATTAAGAGCAGGCCTGAGGAGAAGGACTTGGGGGTGTTCGTTGATGAGAAGCTCAACGTGACCCACCAATGTGCATTTGCAGCCCAGAAAGCCAACCAAATCCTGGGCTGCATCAAAAGAAGCATGACCAGCAGGCTAAGGGAGGCAATTCTCCCCCTCTACTCCGTTCTGGCGAGACCCCACCTGCAGTGCTGCGTTCAGCTCTGGGGTCCCCAACATCAGAAGGCCATGTACCTGTTGGAGCGAGTTCAGAGGAGGGCCACAAAGATGATCAGAGGGCTGGAGCACCTCTGCTATGAAGACAGGCTGAGAGAGTTGGGGTTGCTCAGCCTGGAGAAGAGAAGGGTCCAGGCAGACCTTATAGCAGCCTTCCAGTACCTAAAGGGGAGCTACAAGAAAGCTGGAGAGGGACATTTTACAAGGGCGGATAGTGACAGGACAAGGGGTAATGGCTTTAAACTGAAAGAGGGTAGATTTACATTAGGTATTAGGAAAAAATTCTTCACCGTGAGGGTGGTGAGGCACTGGCACAGGTTGCCCAGAGAGGCTGTGGATGCCCCATCCCTGGCAGTGTTCAAGCCTAGGCTGGATGGGGCTTGGAGCAACCTGGTCCAGTGGAAGGTGTCCCTGCCCATGGCAGGGGGGTTGGAACTAGATGATCTTTAAAGTCCCTCCCAACCCAAACCGTTCTATGATTCTCCAGAACGCTTAATTAAAATGTTTCATTTGCAGTTTTGGTTCACAGATTTCCTCAGTTGCTTCACCTAGAGATTACATTGATGATAATATGTTAGTGCCTAAAGTCTTTGCAATGAGTTGGCTAGGAGAGTTTAGGCCAGGGGTATCCTGAAGGCATTATTAAGATATAAATATGCTTTATGCTTCATGGAGGTTTTTAGTTTTTAAATAAGACAGATGTGCTCAAAAGGCAAGCATTTAATCAAGCTACAAGTTTTGAAAAAATGTTTAGTAAACAACCCTGCAGGACCTTAGCTATTCATAGATATTTTTGGACAGTTTTAAGTGAAGGAGTGCATGCTACAGAGCTCTCAAAATTTTAATTATTCAGCATATACTAGATCCTATGTTCTTTGGTGAGGAGGGTTTGTTGTTTTGTTTTGTTTTCTGTGTCAGGCTGCAAAATGGTTATGAAGTGACATTCATGAAAACTGAATTGTTCTCTGCTCTTCCTGATGGCTCTGCATCATTCCCATCCTCCTTGTTGGGCTCTTCACAAGAGCCATTGGGCCACAGAATGGGTGTTTGGGGAATACAGTCATACTGCCCTGTGATTTCTGCACAGAGCAGTTAGGATGGGTCTGTAAAACACGGAAAGATCATATCTGTGGAGGAAATCATATTCTGAAAGTTCTTGAAAAATGCTACAGAAAACCGGGAGAGTGTTTAATGGTATTTTGCCAAAACCCTTGCCTTTCTAATATGTTACTGAAATACACAAAGTTTTGCAAAACATCAGAATCTGAGTAGCTCTAAGAAAGTGGATTTTAAGTGTTTAATTGCTTAGCTAACATTTTATTATTTTACTCCTCCTACCGGTCTTTGTTGAAACGTGTTTGGTTTTATTTGCAGAAAAGAGGCGATGACTTCGAAACAGTGTCCTTCTGGCTATCTAACACCTGCCGATTTTTGCACTGTTTGAAGCAATATAGCGGAGAAGAGGTAAGCAGTGCTCCTACTCTGGTTTCTTTTGCTCTGTGATACTACTGAGAACACTGCTCTTAAACAAATCCCTGTAATATCTCAAAACTAGTCAAAGTCTCTTAAAATGGCTATACTTCTTGGAACGATGGTGATGATGTCAGTGGAAAGCAGGGGGAGGTAAGATTTGAACCAGCTTCCCTTTATTGCAGGCTGGGGGCCCAGAGGCTAGATGACATTGTGCTCCCAAAAGCGTTAACTCAGATTAAGTAGAAGAATCTGGCTGCTAGCATTATGTTGTTTAGTAATGGTTGACTGCACTGCCTATGAAGAAAGCCACGTTACGTCTTTTAACCATAGTACGGCAGACCAGTTTACGTTTGGAAGCTGTGGCATGCCTAATTCCCTTTTCAAACTTAACTGGGCTTTTAGGCATAAATGGCCAGGTGAGAATGCTCATGCTGGAGTAGGAGGGAAGGGTCTTGCCTGCCAGAAAGTTGGCAGAGTTTGTTCCTGTGTCAGATACTTGAAGTTTCAAGTCAAGGAAGCAGATGTTGCACAAATCACAATTGAAAAGCAAATCCTACCATTAGCCTCAATCAGAAGAAGTTCCAGATTAAGGTTTTGAGGGGCTGTGACTATTCTTTTGAAAGTATTATTTGTTAGTTGCATGAAAAACTACAAATACTGGGTTTGTGTCATATTTTTGTGTTCCATTGAAGCATTAATTTCGATATTTTATAAATTCAGGGGTTTATGAAGCATAATACACCTCGACAAAATGAACACTGCCTCACGAATTTTGATTTAGCTGAATACAGACAAGTACTGAGTGATTTGGCTATTCAGATCTACCAACAACTTGTCCGAGTGCTGGAAAACATTCTGCAACCAATGATTGGTAAGGCAAAGTTGACTTTCTTAAACTTCACACCATAGTACCAAAAGGAAAAATGTGATGGTAATATACTGTATTGTGTGGTGGTAATATACTGTATCTTGTAGTTCTTCCTAACCGGTAGACTTTCATTAACAGTTCTTGTGGTATTCTGTTTATAGATGACAAGGACTATGCTGGACAGGTTGGATTAGAGGGAAAAACTGAACTGTGGCTGCTGCTTCTGGCAGTAACAGAATAAATCAATATACCCTATTCTTGCTTGTCATATATCATGCATTTACAGGAGGAAACTGTTAGGACAGTCTGATATTTGCTGCCCTGCCTGTTGGGAAATATCCCATGGAAAAATTAGACTTTAATTATGTGAAAACTCAAAAATATACATGGAGGAAAATGGTTTGTTGTTGTTACGGACAGCAATTAGCAATGAAATAGCTAGCAGTGATGAAGCTCACGTTCAGATATTTTTTTTCATTAAAAGTACTTTTCATTTTTTTTGTCAGACAGTACTCACACAAATTTTCACTAAGCTTTCTGATCACAACATTCAGAGGAATGGAACAGCTCTTGGTTTGCTGACTCTGCTGCTCATATGACCATGAGAGGAAAAAAGTATTTTGCTGAACTTGAGTTAGACTTTCCTTTCAAACACACGTGCTGGAGTCTTTGTAAAAACCCTGTAAGTTTAGATTTTGCAGAACATAGTGGGACACAGAATTGCTGGAAATCATGGCAAAGTGTGGCTAGCAGAAAGCCCAGACTGCTCTTTCCGTGTAAATACTGTTTTGCTGTCTTCCATAATATGCTTGCGTATCGGCGGTTTTCAGTCCTTATAATAATGTTGTCAATCAAATGCAGTTTCAGGAATGCTGGAGCATGAGACTATCCAAGGTGTCTCAGGGGTCAAACCAACAGGGCTGCGGAAGAGAACATCCAGCATTGCCGATGAAGGAACCTACACTTTGGACTCCATTATTCGGCAGCTGAACTCTTTCCATTCAGTGATGTGTCAGCATGGAATGGATCCAGAGCTGATCAAACAGGTTGTCAAGCAGATGTTCTACATCATTGGGGCTGTAACACTTAATAATCTTCTCCTGCGCAAGGACATGTGCTCGTGGAGCAAAGGAATGCAGATAAGGTGGGAGAGCTCATGTTACACTTTTCTTGAATGTGCTGCTGGAAATGCTAGTGAACTCTTGACACTGCTGAACATCATTTTAATGGAATAGCAAATACATGTTGAGTACTTATTTTTACACACACAAACAGCTGCAGATGCTGTTACGCTGATTTTGTGAGGTTCAGTTAAAAAGAGTTTGGTTAACTTAGGCCAAATCCTACCTGGCTTTCAAGGAAATGTGGTAGAAGCAAAACAGAAGTATTTCATCATCAAGTAGGAATCAGAACTGTAGGTGAAATGTTGGTAGTTGTTTTCTGAGCTTTTAGAGAAGAATAGCTAACGTGCCTGCTACATTTTTTGTATGCTGGCGGTGCAGTGGATCCCTGCTGTGTTCATCCACACTGTAGTTTGCTGCAACCTGGGGTAAAGCCATCTTATTCCTGCATTTGGCATCAGTTGTCCAATGCGTTCTACTGGCATATGCCAGGAAATTTAGCCAAGGCATTTCCAGTCCCTTGAAAAGCCTCACTGGACATTTGCATGGATAAAATCTCGTTTGCCTTTCTTATATGCATCACATTCCCGCAATTAAAAGGAACAGAAACAAATGGGAAAAGCTAGTTAGTGGAAGTCTTTGGCCATAGTTTCTAACTGTTTTGAAAATCAAAATTTCCTGCCTTAACCAGAAGGAAAGAGTGTGAAGACAAAACTACAAGAAATGACAAGTGTGAAGGAAAAACATGTAAGAACAAAGAAGAAACACTGGGAAAGAAATTGCACGTGCTTTCAATTTAGCCAAAATCAAGCATTAATGTCTTGATACTCTTACCTCTTTGTACAGATACAACGTGAGTCAACTGGAAGAATGGCTACGTGATAAAAATTTGATGAATAGTGGGGCTAAAGAAACACTGGAACCCCTCATCCAGGCTGCGCAGTTGTTGCAAGTAAAAAAGAAAACAGATGAAGATGCAGAAGCCATTTGTTCAATGTGCAATGCACTGACTACTGCCCAGGTAAGCAAACGTTGTCTGTTCTGCTGTCGCCTTTGAGCAGTTCTCTGCTCTGCTGGTGTTTGCTATGCCTGCCTGCACTGCTGTCGCACATGGATCAAAGATTTCTTATTGTGTTTTGCATTAGTGCAACTAAAACAGATTAAGGTGGAGGGGTAAAAAAAGGATCAGACCTTTTTGAAGTCTGGTGTTCAAGATTTATTTTGAACAACTCTCAATAGATCATGCAGTGTGTAGTACTATACATTGTCTCTCAGTTTGTGAAAGTCCTTAGAGAAAACTCTTAGCTCAAAAAAGTCTCTGTACTCTGGACAGCTCTGTCTAGGATACTAAGAAATTATCTTTCTACCCTCAGAGTTAGTATCCATTTTAGTTAACGGACAGTTCACACAGAGCTGTTGTCTCGGGGTCTGCAAACAAAAGTGTTAAGTTACTGTACCCATTAGCCTCAGCAGGCTGAAGCAAGTGTATCTTAGTAAAGAGCTGAAGCCTTCTATTTATGTAAGCTTTAGATTTTGTACCGATAAGTTGCACTTTTTTTAACCATGCTGCATTTGCATAGAGCGTGTACAGGAATAAATGGATCCATCTCAGCCAGACCCAATACAACATCTTTGATGATTACTGAATATTCCCATCAGGAAAAGGAAGAAGTTTCTCTGTTTCTTTCACAATGGTGTCGGCACTTGCGGTTGCGTTGATACAGCCATTTTTATTTAGTAATTCACATTGCAGGAAAACCTGTTAGTTTTGTACTGAAATAAGAAGTTGGAATTCCATGTCCTTCAAGTGTTTTAACTTTGTTAAAAAGTGTTGTGGTTTTTTAAAAAGAGAATAATGTAAAAAAACAAAGAGAATTTTTTATAAGTTTTACAAGTTTAACTCATATTGCTATTTAAAGTCTTTGGGATGCAGTTCTTTCCTTTGGTGGTTTTAGCCCTATTTTTAGAGAAATAGCTCAGTCTCTTGAAAAACAGTGAAGTTGTAAGACTCTCTTGAGTGGAAACTACAGAAGGTCATAATTACAGGGTCAAAATTAGGGTGAGAAATACAGCATAGTTCCCAGGGGGTGTAGGAACACAATTAGTTACTTATCTTCTGATTTCCGTAGTTTGGTATTTTCCACACACAAGTAGAAATTTAGAGTTTCTGCCTCCAAAGACCACATGTTTTGAAGGAGGCAGTGGTATAACATAGCACTAAGCAGGTGATGGAATTCTGTATCAACCAATAAAACAAAAAGTAACAAATACTTGCAAAGAATTTTCTTTTTAAAGTAGCTACTTTAAAAAGTATGTTATTGGTAACCATGGATGCATCTGTTGATTCATCCGTAAAATGAACCTAAGAATTGTTGTTGTTCTTCACAGATTGTAAAAGTGCTGAATTTGTATACTCCAGTTAATGAGTTTGAAGAGAGAGTCTTGGTATCATTTATACGTACAATACAGGTATGGCTATATCTTTTAATCAAAAATCATTTGACTATTTCTAAGGAACCCTCTGATGAGCCAAAATAGCTTGTGTCCTGAAATACATTCAGGAATCTGAAGTAAACTAGGCTTTTTAGCTATGTTGAAAACGTGATGTCAGCCTTAAAATTTTTAAGCAATCACAATTTACTGCCTCCCAAGACTTGCATGCAAATGTTAGTTTCCCTGTCAATA
Organism: Elanus axillaris; assembly: GCA_026212715.1. NCBI lineage: Eukaryota > Metazoa > Chordata > Aves > Accipitriformes > Accipitridae > Elanus > Elanus axillaris. Next base: position 10,396,511 of record JANZLQ010000002.1, read on the forward strand.
TGTATGAGATTTTTGGAAGGTGAGAGGGTTTTGTGCTTATACATCTTTGTGTATGTAAACGTGCTTGTATGCCAACTTTTCAAGTGGCAACATTTTATATATGCAATTTTACTTTTGTCAGCGCTGTGTCTGCCTGAGAAGCTCCAACTGCTTTGAAATCTGAGGCCTATGTTCATTCCAAAGTTCTTCATTTAGCCCTTCTAGTTTTACATATATTGATGAAAAAGAAATATTTTGAAAACTCCAAAGAAAAGCAGCCAGTAGAGCAAAATAAAAGAAACAAAGATGATCTTTCTGATCTGTTAGAAAGCAAATTATATTACTAGCAGGATAAGGGAGATTGGGAAGGTAGAACTGAGATAAAACTGTGACTGCACTTACTGAAAAGATGGAGTTATCAGATGGTGGGCAAATTCTTCCTTTTGCAGGGAATCTAAATATCTTCAGATTGCGTTGTAAGGGGAAGCTACGCAGAACTAAAAATGACGAAAGTAACTACAGTTTAACGGCAGGATTGTTGCAAACGTGTCTGGTCGAGTTAGCATAGAGTGTGTGTCTGAACACAGGCGTATCTGTAAGCACAGATGAAATACTTACTACCTTTTGTAAGATGATTATTACCACTGAAGTGGCTAAATGCTCACGTCATCACTTTCTTATCTTTCCAGATGCGTCTGCGAGACAGGAAGGACTCTCCTCAGTTGCTCATGGATGCTAAACACATCTTTCCTGTTACTTTTCCTTTTAATCCATCCTCTCTGGCGTTAGAAACCATTCAGATCCCAGCCAGCTTGGGCCTGGGCTTCATATCACGTGTCTGATCCCAAGGATGTACCCATCAGTGTTAGACGGAGAATCGGTTGCCTGATATCTTTACCCATTAAAACATAGTGAGCCACTGAAAACACATTTTCTGAACAGTCTATACTTTCCCAGATCTGTAGTAAAAGTAGCTGGAAAACTACATAACAACACCACAGGTTGAAGGCTAATAGAAAGATGTGCGTTTGTGTTCAGTCACTGCATTTATGAGGACATCACTGATTCATACATTTCTAGAGTATGGGAGTTGGGCTTGGACAAAAATTGTGTCTTCAGCTGTCTAGAGACATTTTTAGATCTTTAGTAACATATTTAAATAGTGTAAATTAAACTCCATATGTAATCTTCTCATAGGCAGGGACCAACAGGGACAGTCACAGTCCTGAACATGGGAGACTTGAAAGTAAGGCATTTTGTAGTAGAATACACAGTCACTTGGGAGCCTGTTACATTTAGTTTGTAAAAACTGGAATGGAGAGACACAAACTGGCAATATTTGAAATGATTTCTTGAACCACTTCCTTATTTATGTCAGTTAGACATAAATTCTAGTGACAAGTCTTATAGCTCACTATATGCTATAACTTAGGTGTTCATTTGTTAGTACTGTGGTTTGCCACGCATACTAAATCGCTGCTGCATATTGTTCTTTTAAATGTATGACAGTATCATACTAAGCACTAAAAATAAGATATTTCGATTTTGTCGTCGGCCTTATTTACATTCCAATGCAGTCTGTTATTTTAACTGGATTTTTTTTGCAAATGGTATCCAGTAACACCTGTAGAAGAAAATGGTAATTAAGCACAAGTAGCACACTGGAAATTACATGTTTAGTTGTTTTTAAAAGTGGTTAGCTAAAAATACAGTATCTTGAAGCAAATGATCAGAAGTCAATAATGATTTTAGTATTTATTTATATTTTGTAGTCTGTCTGTTACTTGTTTGTAGAACCCAGAGATGACTGTGTGTATTTTGAGTAGAATCTCTTTTGTTTTGTTGCCACTTAAAAAAAAAAAAAAAGAAAACCAGTATGCTTTCATACTGGAATTTGAGGGGAAAAACTTTAATAGAAAATTTCTGCAGTAGCCCAAGGCTCTCATTCTTTGAAAGGTTGACTAACAAGAACATTAAGTAGGTTTTGACTATGATGCCGTCATCTGACTATGATTCATGCTGATTTAATGGTTGGAGATCCAGAGTGCATAATGAGCAACTGAGTTATTTTGGATATTGCACATCTTACTGGAAAGATTTTTCTGTCTCACACATCTTGGTTCTGCTGTATGGAATTCACATTTCACAATGTGCAACATAAGCGTAGAAGCCTTGCTTAAGGTTCCAATTCTGAACTTTAAAACAGGTAGTTTGTGGTGTATGGCTCAAGTATACATGTAAAAAAAAGCCACACACATTGTTCAATTGCATTGTGCAATATTTTTTATGTATTATAATAATTAGCAGTTTAGCATTAACATTCATTTCTTTTAAAATATTGAGAAATAATCTAGAGGTACACTATTAGACTGTTTGGTACTAATCTGCCTGCAAACTTGCAGAAAAAAAGTTGATGTTAAGCAGACTGAAACATTTCAGTTATGTTTTACTTGAGAGGTAGACATGCTGTTTGTATGGTTGCTAAAATCGGTAGTAAAGACAACCTAAACTTTGTCAGGAGCATTTTAAGATGCTCATGTTGTCTTATTTTCCAGTGTGTATGCCCCATATTATGTTCGATGGATCATGCCAGTACTTCCAAGAACTTAATACTGCATTGCATAAATGTTTTCAGTGATCTTTGCTAAATGATTTAGATTGTTTTCCTGTGCATGGTATACCAAACACTCTTCTTTCATATGTTACTTGATTGCTGAAACTACGGCTACTGTTAAGTGGCTCCAAATAAGGTATAATGTAGTTTTCAGGCTGTTAGGGGTACTGTACTTGCGAGAATGTAATGGGAAAGACTTCACATCCAGTAACGAGGTTAGGAAAGAAAATACGTGAGAACATGCTGACCTCCAAATTTTTTTCTCCTATTGAAAAACAAACAATTGGCATTACAGTATGTTCATACTGTAGATCAGGAAATGTATCCACTACTTAAGTATTATTCTATTACAATGTATGCCTAAATGTATTTTTGTTTATTTTTTAAGTTTGTTTACCTGTAAAAAGCCTTATTGTATCTTGGTTCCTTTAAAAAAGTAGTGTTTAGTAATTTATAGTTACTATCCTTAAACTCAGTGGTTTGACTGGTATCACTTTTATATAACATTAAAAGTATATGCTGCTTGACATGTTTTAAAGGAAAATATTTTTAAGTTGGAATAGATGTGTAATTGGTAATTCATCTAACATTTTACATGGCAGTATTTTACATGCACTTTTCAGAAGTAAAATTTTAGTGTCAGTGTATAATAATATATGCTTCACCTTAGGACTAATATCTCTTTAACCATGGAATATAATGCAGAATTATTTTAACAAGTTTTTTTTTCCTTTGAATCATTGTTATGCTCTTTTAATGTGGACATATCTTTTATATTTTAATTTATTATCTATTGCTATGATAGATTTTATCAGATGCTGGAAAAATACTTGTCAATGACCCCTTAGAATTATATACAGTTATTCTAGAGATTTTGCACAATAATTACCTCATTCAGTTTGGTGTACTTTTATTCCAGTGATCATTTTATTCTGATATTTAGGACGCAGTCTTCTATCCAGATTTTGAAAGTCTGTCAGACTTCACTTTGGGATGGAACGTGAAAGTGCTGAAGTCCGTTAAATGCGATTAGTCTGTTCTGTCTATCACAGGAAAAAAAAAAAAGAGGATCAACTTCGATGCTGAAAAGCATATTGATATCCAATAACATTTGTTCCCAGCTTGGAAACACCAGCATTTGCAATTTGACGGTCTGCGTAATTTGATTTAAACTGAACACATTTCAAATACCGTACAAAACATATGAGTAAACACTTGTTTTTTTTAAGATACTGATACATCATGTGATAAATAAAAGCCTTTAAACATAGGTTTTCACCCGATGCCACTACAGTACATAGATGAAAACCAAAATATTGTCAGAATGACCTGAGCTCTGATCTGTTGTAGTGTCTGATGTTGTACTTAGTAAATGTATGCATCATAAAAACTGTAGCTTAATAGCTATCACTGGAAAATGTCCAAATAAAAATACAACTGTAAGATTTGCTCTGGATTTTTTTGGCTGCTTGGTTGGTTGTTCGTTCGTAAGCTGCGTGCTGGCATAGTCCCCAGGTGATCACACGGGTTCCCTCTGCCTCCATGGCAGACTAAGTGGTGTTGACTGCAGCCGGAGTCGGTTAAAATCCAAGGACTGCCCAAATACACACCCAGCTACCAACAGCGTGCCATCAGCTGCTGTGAAAATAGCTGAAAATACTTGGTTCAACATCACCCACTTCTGCTGGGGTATTTTGTCACCGAAGATTAACTGTTGCTGAAATAAGAATTAAGATTTGTGCTTCGCTAAAGCGTTGTCTTCTCTGCCCGGAAAGCTCTTTGGTGCCAGGTGGGCCCGTGGGCTGCCTGCCAAAACCTGGTGCTGTGTTTGTTGAAATCCTCCTCCTCCAGAAGGACGTTTGATTATGAAGCCTGTCAGCGCCCCAAGCTTACTAGATGCGTTCTGGGTTGTTTATTTTTCTCTTATTCTAGGTATCTTGGAGAAACTCCTTCATGGTGTCCCTACAGGAAGTTGATTAATGTTTCTATTGCTTTTCCCTCCTGGGTCAGGAATGGCTCCCCTCGTGATCCCTCTGGCAGCTGGAGTGGCCACCATTCCCAATCCCTGCGGATGCATCCGGGATGCCACCTTCGCCAAGCATGGCAACTGCGGCTGCTCCTCCTCTCCACAGTACTCCTGTACCTGTCCCAAGCCGGAGCTACCGCGCAAGCTGCGGAAGGCCCCACGCAGTCAGGAACGCCTCAGCCGGCCGCTGCGGCTCACCTCAGCCCTGCCCACGGCGGGGAACCGCCTTTCGCCGCCGCGGGGAAGGCCCGGCCTCGGGCGGGACAGGAGCCGGCGCCGGAGCCGGGCCGCTTCCCCAGGCCTCAGGACCGGACGGCGGCGGCGCGGACGCCTGCCCCCACCCCCCCACCCCCCCTTATACACACACCCCCTGCGGAACGGGCCGCACCGGGTCTCTTCC
>JANZLQ010000002.1:10401553-10432539 GCA_026212715.1 Elanus axillaris
GGGGGCTCGGCCCTCCATGGCGCTGGCCGAGCTCTACACCCAGGTGAGCGGGGCGGGGAGCGGCCCTCAGGGCTACCGCACCGCCGCGGCGGGAGGGGGAGCGGGGCCGCCTTGTCCCGCGCTCGCTGAGGGGGCGACGGCCGCCCCGGGAAGGGAGGAGAAGAGAAGGGGAAGGAGAAGGAGCCTTGAAACCTTGAGCCGCGTTACTGACCGAGTTCGTGGGTCTGGAGCTGGCGGGAGGGGACGCGTCCCCCCGTGTGTGCGGGGGCCATTACCCCAATCGGGCAGCAGAGTGAAAGCGCCTCTGAGGGGCAAGGAGATCCCGGGGCAGCGTAGCGAAAAGACTTTTTCTGACAGAAATACTTATTTTTTTCGAGGCTTTCGGTTCTGAGGTGTGGGTCCCTGATGCGCTAGCCAGCGATGAGGCAATTCCGAAGTTTAAGAGCGCTTTCCCAGCCACTTACTCGCGCGGAGTGCGCGCCTGTGGTTCTGCCAATATTGAGTATGTTTGGCACTGGCAGAACTTGGTGCAAACCCAAAGGTCCTTCTTGACGCAGCCGCTGTATTTTTTGCGCATTTTTTCCCACTTCTCCTGTGGTCACCAGTGTCATGACGCGTAAGTTGTTAGCTTAGCTTTAAATAACAAAGTTAACAGGCATATTTTACTGCTTTATGAGCCCCTATCTCTTCCGTCGCAAAAGCAGTTGCCATAATCAACTCCTATTTAGCCCTGTGCTGCAGTGGTATTTATTCACTTGTTGTCTTGGTACCGCGCTCAGGGCAGCTGAAAGAACAAATGGGTTTTTTTTAAGCGGGAATAATGTCAGGCAGGTGACGGGGAGGAAGGAGTGTGGGTGTAACTTGATACAAAAATGAGCAAACTCCCTTCTGTTTACTTGTAAGGCAGGGTTTGGAGAAAGCGAACTTTGGTAGGCTGGGTACATTTGCCAATGGAGGCTCCTGGAACTGCAGAGACCTTTTCTGAAGAATCAATGCTTCCACCACATGCTTCGCCCTCCCTTTCTTGTCTGTGACCTGGTGCGGTTCACCTTCCTACATGGGAACACCCTCTGCGCCCCTGAGGCTGTTTGGTGGCAATATTCTTGACTGGCATAGAGTTTACTAGCAAGTAAAGAATTCAGTTTAACAGCTGTGCATAGATAAGTATTTTTTCTAAGCCAGGAAACCAATGTAGCATAGGAATGACACAAAAGTCAATTTGCACTTAGATACACATGGGAAAAGCAAAGTTAAAACTGATTTAATTTAACCATGTCTTTTTCTTGCCCATTAAAAAGATATTTGTGAAGCTGGGTTTTTCTCCCTTTGGTCAGATAGATGAAAACATTGTCATCGTTGTGGCTTGGGGTTGTTGAGAAGACATCTTTGTGATTTTGGATATTGCGTGGAAAAATGGCATCATGCTGAAGGTGTCAGCAAAGAGGTATCATGAAAGCGACTGAGTTTTCAATTAGTGTTCATCACCTGACATGCGTGCCACGTTGGCATGTGGTTGGCCAGAAAGGTCCGTCTCCATCCTTAGAGATACTGAAAACTCAACTGGAGCGGTCACTGAGCAACCGAAGCTAATTTGCAGGATGTCCCTGCGATAGTCCATCGTACCCTAAATGGTTTGGTGTCGGTCCTCGGGGGTTAGAGTTGAGAAAGCTACTGTTGAGGTACAGTGCAGTTTGTGGGCACCTCTGTAATCACCCACCGTTGGCAGTGTGTTCAGTGGGCTTCTTGGGGCAGAGACCCTCGTGTTCTGAGGATCTGCTGGAGCTTTCAGAGCTTCCTCCAAATTAGAGAGGAAAAAAGTCATCTGTGCCAAAACCAACAGTTGCAACTCCCAGATGAGAAAAGGAACATGAGTCTTCAAGGTATCTGTGGGTATGCTAACACTTCATGAAATCCTTGGCTAGTGTTAATTTCTCAAGTAAGCAGCTGCAGCAGTTCTCATGGGTTTATTTAAACACAGTTAGTCTCAGCTGACTGTGAATATAGCTAGGATAAGGGGATTAAAGAGTTCTGGCTGTCGAAACAGCAAGGTGCTAGAAGAAGATTATACAGCACGGTTGCTTGCACAAGTAGGGTCTGAATGGTTCTGTGCTCTCTAGTGTTATTTTATCACAAATCAGAGGAGGGATGGCCCGTGAGAAACTCAGTACTAGCATGTACTGATGATTTTTCAGGCTGTTTTTCTGACCTCACTGTCCTTCCTTGGGTCCTCTCCTTACATCCAAATATAGTCTTCAATGTTGTCTTCATTGCCCTCCGAGATAAACACTATACGGTATAAAAAAAATTTTGCACCAAGATTTAAGGAAGATGGTGACCTGTCAGAAGTGGTCTCAGACTGCAAATCCCTGAACAGAAGTGATTTCAGTGGTACTAGTTGATGCATTAGGGAGGCTTTTCGGGATGCTGCTGCTTTGTTAAACCCTGGCAGGATGAGAAGGGCACACTCCACATCAGTGAAGAAATTCCTGACTTACTGAGGTTGCCAGCTGTGTTATATATCCTTTTAAGGAATGCTCTTCCCTATAGCTTCTAGGGCAGAGCTTTAAGGGTGTTGCTAATGCTTCAGCATTTTAACTCCAACACAGGAGAACCAAATGGTTCAAGCAGCGTAATTTGCATGCAAACATTTACGCTTCAGAAGGCTAGAGGTAATTCTGTGGTCTCAATTCTTCAAATACCTAAAAGAAAATTACAACTCATCTGCTTCCATTGGAACTAAGTGCTTTTAGGAAGGGTGTTTTCTTCCTGAGGCAGAGCTAAAGCACTGGGTCTGAGCTCAGTTAAGCCAGCTGGTTGCTTGTAAAGAAAGAAACCTGCCAGTAATCTTTGAAGTTTGCCCTAAGAAGAGGGGAAGATGTTTGGAGGTTGCACTTCAGTCCCGTTAAAAGAAGGGTAACTGTGCAGCGTCTTCCTTGTGTATACATTTGTGCCTATGGCAAAATGCTTTCTAAGTTCAGTATCCTATACTTGATTTCAGGGAAGGGATTGTGTGTATTCTGATAAGCGCGATGCTTTCTCTGGTACTTGCTCCTTTGAAATCTCCTAGAAATCGGGGCTCTGCCTTAAGTGTATTTTACTCTCTTTGTTCAGTGTTAGAGGGTTTGAAGAGCCTGGCAACAATCTAGCCCTTGTTCACCTTCCTGCACCCTCTGTTGTTCTGCAGACTTTACATTAACAGGGAGCAGAACAAGCATGTCTGAGAAATGAGTCTGCTTTCACTTTTTTCCTTCACAAAGAATAACTAAAACACAAAAATACAGCCTGCTGTACAGAGCTAATAATAATCCCCAAAAGTTCTGGCGTGCAGTTGCCCTTGACATTTGAAAACTATTTTCTATGCTAGTCGGGTATTATGATAATAGCTAAGCTAATTATTATCTTGTTTTTCTGTTGTAGTACAATAGGGTTTGGATCCCTGATAATGAAGAAGTTTGGCAGTCCGCGGAAATCACAAAAAACTACAAAACCGGAGACTGTTTTCTCCATGTGCAATTAGAAGATGGAACTGTAAGGAGGAAAGCCTTAATTATTGTGGGGTTCGCTGAGATGTGTTAATGCAGAAACATAGGACTCACCATTACAGGATCTAAATGATTTGTCCATATTTTCTTTTATGCTGATCCTGCAGTGACCAGAAATTTATCATATTGAAATTTGCCCAGTAAACAGCTGTTACCTAAAAATATGAAGAGTGCAATCCTCCTATCTGTGTAGCATTAGTATAGAACACATAAGCTCAAAGATCACTTCATTTTTGAAACAAGCACTGAAACTCAAGTCACAGTAAATCACAAGTGCAAGGCAGGCGTAGTTATCTCTCACAGAGCTAAGCTGTTGCTTTTTTCCCCCCTAAAGACAGTGCTTTATGTAAGATCTGTTAATTTTAGTTCTGAGTTCCTTACAGATGTAATATTTTGAAAACAGTATTTCTGTATTTCTGCATTCCTGTTCTGTAAAGGCGAGTATTAAATATGTGATTAAATGGCTTTGTTGAAAGAAACAGAAGTGAGTTTTAAACTTAGTGTAAAGAAAACTGAAGGGTTACAAGTAAGGATAGTTTTAGAGCTGACTTAATTGCTGACCAGGTGTTTACCTTCATTCCGTTGCAGCTGGTCTGCTGTTTTCATCTGTACTTGAAATATGCATGCATTTAGAGAGCTAAATGCATTTCCATTTTTACAGATTTCAATACAAAATATTGTAAATAAAGAGAACGTGGCTTTCTTTTTCATAAGTGATGAAGAGCTCCATCTTACTTTCATGATCTCCAAGTCCCCTAAGTTCAGTGGCATGTATGCAGCTGATGAAATACAAGATCAGACAGGGCTCTGTCAACCCTGTAGCTTCGTTTAAAGGTAGAAGATTAATTTGTGTTTATGCAAACATAATGCATTTTAGGATATTTCAAGTCATTTCTGTTGACAGGAACTGAATTACCCTGTTGATCCAGCTGCTCTGCCACCCCTACGAAATCCTGACATACTTGTTGGTGAAAATGATCTCACTGCACTTAGTTATCTCCATGAACCAGCTGTTCTACACAATCTTAAAATTCGTTTTGTGGAGTCTAAGCTAATCTACACCTATAGTGGTAAGCAAAGTAAAATGCAAGGTTTAAAAAAAGTTCTTAAAAAATAATAATCTTGAGTTAGTTTGCAATGTGATGTGAGTACTGTTTTTCTCAAGAGTATTTTAACTCATTCAAGTTAACTCATTTTTGTATGAGTATAGACTTGTTTGTTGATCAGGATCTCCTACCTAGTTTAGAAAATACTGCTACTTTGTGTCAGTTTAACTGTTGTTGCTCAAAACTGGCATTTCACTGAACTAACCTATGTTTTATTTTTGGTTTGTACACTTGGTTGTAGGAATAATTTTGGTTGCAATAAACCCCTATAAACAGTTGCCAATATACGGAGATGCTATTATCCACGCATATAGTGGGCAAAACATGGGGGACATGGATCCACATATATTTGCTGTGGCAGAAGAAGCATACAAGCAAATGGCAAGGTTCAGTATGTTGTTTAATGTCCATAAGTATCACCTGAAGACTCCTGGCAGTCAGTGTTAATTGTCATTTAATTTAACTGTGTATGTGCCACTGGCTATTAAGAATACTTTTGAATGGGTGGCTTAACTAGAGGAGGAGTTAACCAGCTGAGGAATTTCTAGAACTCATAACTATTTTCATTCTTGATTAGGGGCAAAGCACTGTCTTAGTTGAGTGAGTAGCAATGACATCAGCCTAGAGGTTACAGCCGAAGAGGGGTAAGAGAAGAGCAGTTGAAAGGGGGAACCGATACGAGAGTTGACCACAGCTGTGTTTTCATACGTTTGTTTCATATATATATAATTCTGACATTTATACCTGCATTTTAGACATGTCTGATTTAAACTGTCCGATTGTTTGGTTTTAGAAATAACAAAAATCAGTCTATTATAGTCAGCGGAGAATCAGGAGCTGGAAAGACGGTGTCTGCAAGATACACTATGAGATACTTTGCCACTGTGAGTAAGTCAAGCAGCAATGCAGACGTGGAGGATAAAGTTCTGGCATCCAATCCAATAACTGAGGTGAGTTTCAGAGAGTATCTGTCAAGTCTGTACTCATCCAAGAAAGAAGGCTGAGACCTGCTGGGAATCTCTGGAATCTTTAGGAATGTTTTATCTGCCCGAGTTAGATATCTGAATTAGAAGTTTAGCCTCTGAATGTTACCGATGGGAAGAGGTAGTCGGCTTCAGGAACACCCGGCTTCTGCCTAATTTACCAGTGGCCCTTTGGAGGCACTGATTTGCCTCCAGAGTTTTCTCTCACCACATCCTGTTAACTAGGTGATGAGAAAACAATACTGAGAAAACAAGTTGATTGGTTGTTTTTATTAATTGGAATAGAAACTGGTTAAGGTTCCTTATGGTGGGAAAAAGTACTTCCTCTAATTCTTAGTTAATGGTGTGTTACACTATTTGAATTGAGGCTCATCTTCAAATTTGGGCCTCAAAATTTAAATCTCACAGCTCAGTGCTGAGGTTGATCCTTGAGCACCTTTGATTTTAGGAACTTGCAGCTGAGTCACGTTTTGACAAAGTTACTCTTACAGAAGATGCAAGTAAAACAAATTCTAAAAGTTTATAATTTTTGTAGGCTGTCGGCAATGCAAAAACCACGCGGAATGATAATAGCAGTCGATTTGGAAAATACACTGAAATCAGTTTTGATCAGAGCTACCAAATCATTGGAGCTAACATGAGAACATACCTGCTTGAGAAATCCAGAGTTGTCTTTCAGGTGGGTAAAATAAAGTTGAAACCAGTCAATGTCAGTATAGCTACTAAAGTACTATCCTTTACTAGTTTCATACAGAAAATGTTATGTGAAGTTCTGAATAGTATACCTAATTAGCATTTTATTTATTTTTTAATAGGAGCCAATCTTATTTGTTGTAACAAAGAAATTTATTCCATGTTCTTCCTTATGTTCAGTGGAGGATGTATCTCGGGGACAATTCCCTGAGATAAGTGTGAATAGTATTTGAGAAATCTGTGACTTTCAGTCACAATAGTAACACGTGCCAATTGTATCTGGAAAGCAACAGCATATAAAGGCCAGAGCTTACTGCATGTGACTCCTTACAGTGTCAGAGCATAATTGTGATAATCTACTGAAGAAAGCATTTAATTTTATAAAACTGTTTTTACAAAGTTTTCCTTTTTAGTAGCATTGTAACTTTTTAAGTACTATGAAAAATACTTCTATGTATCTGCTGCCTAAAGGATGATTTGGAAATGGAGTTTTCTGCATTACCGTGGTGCAGTGTTTCAGCTGGCACTCCTGCAGTTATTCATTACAGTATTTGTCAGTTCTTACTAGTAGATGGTTGTTCAAGCTGAAGAAATTGTTAGAGCAACAGCCTTGGGGAAAGAACTCAGCCTGTCGCTAATGGAAATAAAGTATACTTAAATTTATCACTTTCAAAGCTCTTGTTGAAGTCTAAGATGTGCCATTTTAATATTGGGCAATTTCTTTGCCAAATTATCTTGCAGAAGAATTTAGCCTTCAAGTATCATTATGTCTTTACAGTAGTGTTGAATATTGAATATTTTTCTGTTTGTTGGGTTTTTGGTTTGTTTTTTTCTTTCTTTCTTTCTTCTGTAATGGTATTCTTTGCTTAATTTACAGTCAGAGAATGAGAGAAACTACCATATATTTTATCAGTTGTGTGCATCTGCTAAGCAACCTGAATTTAAGCATCTTAAATTGGGTAGGTCTCAAGAAAATAACCTACTCTTCATTTTTGCAGTGCCGTGTTTTGAAGACTGGATTTTCAAATGCTGGGATGTTAAGTGCTTTATAGCATAAATCTCACAGAGCAGACTTACAATGGGACTTGCATTTTTAAGTCACTTAGCTATTAATCCTGCTTGTATTGAACTTGGTAGCAAATCCCTAGTAACTTGAATAGTGTTCAATAGATAAGTAAGTACTAAGTGTCTTTGAAAATCTTATTCTAATATTTTCTGAAGTGACAGATGCCATGATGACAGTTTAGGGGCTTGATTCATTTATCTGCAGAGAAGCTTTAATGCCACCTGGGAGGAACAGACCTTAAGTATATGTTTACTCAGTCTTCATTCCTGTTTGTTTATTAGATCAAGCATTAAGATTGCTAGGAATTATGAATACTAGTTTGTGTCAGCTTAGCTAAGTTAGGTGCATGAATTTGTCTCAGAAAAAGAGGACCTCCAGCTCATTGCTGAAGAACTGTTTTCTGACAGCATCTTTAATTTTCTGATGCTAGAAGAGTCTTTAAGAAATGGCTATCCCCAGTCCCAAATTTTCCAGTATTACAGGTTTCGCTTCTTATCTATAGGAAGCGCAGAAGAATTTAACTACACAAGAATGGGTGGCAGCACAGTAATTGAAGGAGTTGATGACAGAGCAAATATGGTGGAGACTCAGAAGACATTTGCCTTACTGGGTAAATTCTTGGGCATACCTTTTCAATAGATTTAAAAATTGGGGTTTTTTTCTGAAATGGGAAAAGGTGGATTGTTTCTGAAGTGTCCAAAACTTTATTAGTAATTACCAAAATAATTTCTTTCGTAGCTTATCCATTGCACCGTTGGTCTGGTTTAGAAGTAATAGGCAAGAGCAAATGCCTGTTAGCGGTGTTCATTGTTAGTGGTCAAAATCACTAAGGCTGGAGTCTTCTTGGCCCTTAAGCTAACATGCTGCGACAGAAGTGGAACTGGAAGCTTCTTTGCCCCTATATGGCATATGTGAAAGCCAAATGAGACTTGAGCTGCCACATGGGGAGGTGCAGGAAGTTTATGCCTAATCTCTCATCGGATCAGACAGGCAGAAAGCAGGCAGAACCAAGGCTTTGCATAGTAGTGTAGGAGTCTGCAGAGATGCTGTACAATTCTTGGCTACACCACAAAGCAGGTAATCCGGCATTGTGCTATCTTGAATTAATTGTACTGTTTCTTAGTATTTAAAATAATCAAGAATTGTTTTTTTAGGTCTGAAGGGGGATTTTCAGATGGATGTTTTTAAAATGCTGGCAGCAATCCTGCACTTAGGCAACATGGAAATAACAGCTGTTGGAGATGAAAGATCATCCATCAGTGTAAGGAAGTAGCTCATTCAGATACTAATGTTTTCTTTTATATTCTATGCCAAAAGTCCTTTAGCAATAGTTTTTCTCATATCTGGGGCTCGGAGTAGCATTAAAACTGGTATCCTAAACTTGGGAGATTTCTCCATCTTCATCTGTATAGAATCACAGCAAGTGTTTCTGTGAATCCTGGTTTGTGCCCAAGCTCAGAAAGTCTGAACAAAAGGCAAAACGTGGCTACGAGAACCCCATATCCAATTGATTGACAGCTGTTGGAAAAGCCATTTGGGAGTGTCTGCATGATACAGGAAATGGAGCATTGGCAGAGCTGCTCAGAACGTGTCCCAGCAGACTATGCAAGTCTAAAACGCAAGGACACCTAAACACAGACTAAAGTAACTTTTTCTTCCAGTGTCTTAATCCAAAGCATGTCATCCAGTCTAAGTTTTTCTCTCCTATATGAGGAGCTCTATCCAGTATTATTTGCTTTAGCTCTTCTTGATATTTTGCCAAAGAAGTGAACAGAGCCCCTTGTCTGTCTAAAAGTCATAGTTTGATGTCAGGGGTGCCAGGATTATTTCACTGTCTACACAACAGTTAAAGTATTAAATGTAATCTAATGATATTTATCTATCTTCTTTAAAGCTGGAAGATAAACATCTCAATATATTCTGTGAACTTCTGGATTTAAATTGTGACAAAATGGCACAATGGTTGTGCCACCGCAAGATTATCACTACCTCAGAGACTGTAATAAAGCCAATGACAAGAGCTCAGGCTGTTAACGCAAGGGATGCTCTGGCAAAGAAGATCTATTCTCATTTATTTGACTTTATTGTGGAAAGAATTAACCAAGCTTTGCAGTTCCCTGGCAAACAACATACCTTTATTGGTGTTTTGGACATTTATGGGTAAGAATGTCAAACAAATTTACTTTAGGTTGTGCCTTTTCTTTGGAGTTGATAAGAGGCAATTTTCAGTTTGTGCTGGTAATGAATTTGGAGGGGTTTGTGTTACTAAAAGGTCATAGTCATGTAAGTTCTTCAGCATCCAGAGTAGTAAAAATGTTCAGCAACTATAAAAACTAGTATTTTTTGTGAATGAAGTTTAAATTTAGCTTTTGATACGATGCTTCTAGATTTAACTCTGGCTTTTTTGCTCTGTTATGTCTGGTAACATTAACTTCTAGGGAAGTTTGAAATGCCTTAGCATCTTCATTAGTCTTATGGCTCTTTAATTTTCTTAGAAATAGTGGGATAGCTCCGAAGTCTCACAAGGATACTACCATTTGCATTAAGATATCAGGGGAATTTTTTTTCTTATTTGACATGTGTTTCAGCTTTGAAACATTTGATGTGAACAGTTTTGAACAATTTTGCATCAATTATGCTAATGAAAAACTGCAACAGCAATTTAACCTGGTATGTTCTTTTATTTGTTACAGTTCTTTATCTATTTTGCTTCAGTTTTGAGATTATCAATAATGGATATTAGCAAATGCTCTTTGTATTTGAGTAATGGATATTTCTGGATAATGGCTATCCAGTAATAGATAAAAATGTTTTTATATATATATATATATATACATACACACATACATATGAATGAAAATTTCTGAGTTTTATTTTCTTACAAGGCAGACATAGTATCTTACGAAATATATACTTTCTTTCTATTTTTATGTGTACAATCGCACACATGCACACATCGTATTTTTTTCTTCCTTAACTGTAACTTTACATTTTCATAATTTTCACATACCCAGCATGTCTTTAAACTTGAACAAGAAGAATATATGAAGGAAGATATCCCATGGACTTTAATAGACTTCTATGACAACCAGCCTGTCATTGACCTTATTGAAGCTAAAATGGGAATTTTAGAACTTCTGGATGAAGAGTGCTTGGTAATTTAAAAATTATGGTGATTATACTAATGATTTATGCCTTAGAGAATTAACTCTAGTCAGCAAATTTGTGGATTAATACGACCTTCTTTCTTAAAATGATTCGCTACAGGGAGCCACTTTTGTCTTTTGAAAACACAAAGAATGATTGTTATCAGGCCTGGTAACTCACTGCAGATACTTTATTCAGACAGTATTTATCGATAGTAAGCAGTTTTGCTGGTTTTAACAGTCCAAAAAAGTTTTGTTAAAGAGATTACCTTTCTTATTTTGACAGTTACCTCATGGAACAGATGAAAACTGGCTTCAAAAGCTATATAACAATTTTGTCAATAAAAATGCCCTCTTTGAAAAGCCGAGGATGTCAAACACGTCTTTCATCGTTCAACACTTTGCTGATAAGGTAGAGTGTAAACAACCCAGTATTATTTCACCCTGTTTCTAGCAGTAGCTCATTCAGAAAAGAAACAAACTTAGGAAATAAAGGAAATCTTAACCACACTTGTTTGGAACTTCTATAAAATTCATCTTCAATACATAGTACTATTTATTTATTGGTAATACTGCCCGTAACATGCCATTAAAATGTAAGAAGCGCTTAAGATTAATGTATTTGAGTATAAAAATAAATCATCAAGATAGAGGCAGAAGGAGTACAATATATAATAAAAAGGTTAGAATTGTAGTCCATATACATTTTAGTCTCAGTTATTTACATTTCAAGTGTAGTATTCCTTTTTTTGGTATTTCAATTTGAAATCATAGAGTAATGAAGAGAGGAGGAAAGAAATTCCTAAGGAAGGCAGAAGGAAGTTGCAGTTGATAGTGGATTCTGACAGTTTGTCCTGCTTCTAAATTTGCAGCGTGCATGCATGTACGCTTGCTATAATGAAACTGGAAGAAGCAGAGTTTCAGCCGTCATGTTTAAGACTGATAGAGAGCTGTTGGTCACTAGAGCTTAGAGAGCAAAAATTATTGTTTTGCTGACTGCTCATGTATTAACTGACAAGTTAATGATTTCACCTATTTGCACAGGTAGAATATAAATGTGAAGCATTTCTGGAAAAAAACAGAGATACAGTACATGAAGTATTGATTGAAATCTTGAAAGAGAGCAAGGTTTGTGAACAATCAGTAATGATTAATTTTCTGAATACCTGATTTTACTGGAATACATTCAGATCTGATTTTAAAAGATTTGTTCTGATAAAAAGATTTTATTAGAGAGGTTGAATCAATTAGTTTAGTCAATTTTTATTTATATTCTACAAGTGTTTATTTTTAATGTCAAAATAACATACAAGATGGAAAAACACAGTATTCAACTTTTTTGTGTATGTGCATTTAATTTGCTAGTTATCTTAGTAATTTTTTTTTTCTTAATATCTCCTTTGAAGAGCGTTTTGGAATCCTTCTACCTGAACGGATTCACTTAATTTTTATTTCTTCTCCCCTATAGTCATTACATGTAGCTTTCTTTGATAGGTAGTTTATCATTAACAGCTGCCTTTGTTTATTCTTCAAAAGAGATTAAAAGAATGCCAGGGCAGGGAAAACATCAGATGCCTCATATGTGCCCGCCACTTCCCATCTGCTTGAGAGCCCTGTCCCTTTCAAGTCTACAGCCATGAGACTTCAGGATTATTGTTAAGAAGCTAACTTAATCTGACCAAAGACCATATTCTTAATTTAAATTAAATATTGTGAAAATATAACCTTAAGTGGTCTTATTTTTAATTCTGTATTTATGTCCATGTTTGCTCGTATTGCAAGAGCTTTTGCAGGCCTACAAAACAGTTGTTGAGTTTTGTCTGTGAAATGTGTAAGTGCTTCACAATGGACTCAGGTGTTGCAACTGTTTGTTTGTGGCTTAAAGATCCGGTTCCAGGTCCTGCAGTCCTGGCTTAAGCATTAAGGTGGATGGGGTTTGCTTTTTATGTTATAGTAAATGTAATTTTTATTTAAATGTTATTACAGTTATGCAGCATTTAACTGGTGATTCTTTCACTACCCTTTTAGTTTCATCTGTGTGCAAATTTCTTTCAAGACAATCCAGTGTCCGTTTCACCTTTCAGTTTAAGTATAAACATCAAATCTGCAAGACCTGTTCTCAAGTCACCTAACAAACAGCTCCGGATGACTGTTGGCAGTAAGGTACTACATAAACGTGCTATTCTGTACTTTTCAGGAAGTGTACTGGGCAGTCTGAGACTATGATACTGTATTCTATTACTATTCATGGGGGACTATCCAGTTTTCAGGACAGCAAGAGCCACCCGCAGTGCAGTGCTCCAGGTCTGGGTAGAAGTAGGTGTGTTTAATTTATATAGAGGAGACTGTTACGTACAGTAGGACTCTTAAATTTCCTGCGTTTGAGATCTAAACCCTAAGAAAATCTCCCAGTGTCCAGCCAAAACCTAACCAATAATTAAAAACCTAACTTTTTACTTAGCTGTAAATGTTTCATTAGCAAAAGTGTTATGTCTGATATTTTCTAGTTCCGGAGTTCTTTGTCTTTACTTATGGGGACACTCAATGCAACCACCCCTCATTATGTACGATGCATAAAGCCAAATGATGAGAAGTTGCCTTTTGAGTAAGTATGTACTTCCCTTTTGTCCACAGAAATACTTAGAAGAGCTTTAGAAGTCAGAAGAGGTATGAGGAGTGTTGAACGTAGCCTTGGCCTTTTCCCACAGCTTTGTATCATTTTAATCTTATAATACAATCATATATGCTGGCTAGTTTGCATAATTCCCATGACCAATTTGATAACCACTAACTTGTAAGTAGGAGTTAACCTTGATGCAGCTATTGGTCTGTTTTGTGGGCAGAGGTGGAAGCACTCTCCTTTCAGTTATACAGCTTTCAGCTGGAAGGTAGTGTACTGACAGATGAAATAAAAGCTTTTATCATATCTGAGTAGGAGGAAAGAGGCAAACTTTGATTCTAAATTAAGTTTTTAAAGTGTGTTAGCTCATTTAGACAAAATCTGTCCATGCAAAACATGTTACAGATGGCACTGTTTCACTGTCACTGCAGTGAGACCTTATTATTCTGTGTAATAGCAATGAGGGGGGAAATAGCTTGGATAATATAAAAACACATCTGAATTAGATTAGAACAGTGTACCATAAGTTTGTGAAAGAACAATACAGTCATTTGTCAGCCCCAGGGATCTCATAGCTAGTACCGGATGGACACTGTAGCGTAGTGCCTGTGGGCATATCAGCTCTGGTCCAGCATTGGAAGGGGTCTTTCCGTGCCTTGTGCTGATATTCTTGAACTCAGATATTCATGAGTAAATCCTGGTTTATTCATAAACACTGTGCTAAAGAGTACGTAGAGAGGGTTTCTTCTCAGTAGACTGCTGAGGGAATTTATTTCTGTGTATGTTTTGTGCATGATTCTTTGCCACTTGCTGATACAAACTGTCACGGTTAATGTTGAAAGGAAGCAGAACTTTTCATAAAAGAGAAATAAGTACAGTCTTCCTTTTGGTTTGAGGAAGAAGAAGAAAATGCAGATACTACCTATTGCATATTAAAAAAGCCCCAAACCAAGTTAAGACACCATATAAAAAGTAAGGAGCCCTGCGTCCTATGGGCAGAAGTGGAAATCCAGCTAGTAGAATGGTTCTAATTATTATAGCATGCCAAACTCAGCAAAATGTGAAATATAACTCTGCTTTTTTAGGTTTGATTCAAAGAGAGTTGCTCAGCAACTGCGAGCCTGTGGTGTTTTGGAAACTATTCGAATTAGTGCACAGAGCTACCCGTCCAGGTAGGGATGTCAGTGCGCCTCCATAGGTCAAAAAATACCTAGGTGTCTCTTAAATGAATTACATTTGCTAACTTTTAATTTTCCAGGTGGACTTACATTGAGTTTTTCAGCCGTTACAGCATTCTTATGACGCAGCAGGAACTCTCCATAAATGACAAGAAGCAGATTTGCAAGATTGTTTTGCAGAGGCTAATCCAGGTTGGTTTGTATGCACTGACCCGTTATGTATTATAGCATCTATTATTAATAAGAGTAGTATCTCACTCCTCAAATAGGAAAGATACTTATATTTTTACTCTCTTTCCTGATGTAGTGTGTTGCCCAAGCTTACAAGCCCCCTTGTGTCGTGACATAGTCATGATGTGGCTGTAGACAGATGATTTAACCTCTCTGTGCTTAGTATCTTTCACTCGTAAAAAGGAAGATATTCTACCTATATTTATAAACCAGTGAAGAGTAAATGGTATACATTTCTCAAGTATTAGAAGTCTATGCACACAAGAGGGCTTTTGATGGTGGAATGCAGCATACTGGACAACTGTTCTAAAAATGTGCTATTTTGCATATTGCTCCTATTTGTTAGACAAGCTTGTAGTGATGAGGCTGGTCCAACTCAAGCCAGCGATTCAAATCAGGACTGCTTTTAGACTCAGGGATGAATAAGACCAAACACGGGTGTACTTGCCACATAGCTCTGGCACAGGCCAAGCGTGGGAGCCTAGGCTTAAAAGCAGCTTCTCCCCTGAGTTTTTGGTCACATAGCTCACTGATTCAAGGGCAGACATGGGCACCAAAAGGTACTGTTGAACCCAAGGAACCAGACTTGTAGGAGGCGGTGAAGAGGTTGCTTTCAAGGCCTTGATGATAAGTCCAGATCCTCCATTTTATTTGAGATCACTAGGGTGCGATTTTTGGATGTAATTCTCTGGTTCTTTCCTGCTAAGTGGATTTTTTACCCCCATATACTGCTCTCTACAAAGAAGGCAGAGAGGATATTCTTATTTACCAAGATCATGTAATTTCAGAAAAGCTTGCATGAAGTGACAGTTTATAAAAGGAAGAGAGTGTCTGGTCTACGATAATAAACCAAAAACTTAATATACCTATTGTTTTCTTTTTCAGGATCATAACCAATATCAGTTTGGGAGAACAAAAATTTTCTTCAGAGCAGGACAGGTTGCTTACTTCGAAAAACTGCGATCAGATAAACTAAGACACGCATGCATCATGATCCAAAAGAGTGTTCGAGGCTGGCTGCATCGGAAGAAATTCCTTCGCATAAAACAAGCAGCTATTATAATACAGCAGTATTTCCGGGGGCAGCGGACTGTGCGGTACTTTTGGCTGATAAATGAATTTGCAGTTAGGGCATGCCTGAAGGGATATAGAAGGTCAAACTAATGCCCAACGCTAATTTGGAAGTGTAATTTTTATGAAAGAGCCATTCAGATTCTATTTCGATTTCCTCGTGATTGTAATTATGGACTTGAAAATATTCAAGTTCTTCAGCTGATATGAAGAAAGTACTTTAGCAGATTTCCCGAGGACTGTCTACACGTAAGCTTCAGTCCTTAGCTAATGATGCATGACCCAGTTGTCAGCTGGGCTTACTGCTTAGCTTCAGAGCCAGAGAAGAAATCAGGTAGCAGAAGGGAAAAGCAATTTACAAGGGTCTACAAATTAGTGTGTACAAATTATTATGAGGAATTATGCAGCAGAGAAACTGCACCAGTCATTTACAGAGCAGACTAAGAGGAAGATGTCTCTGTGTAGGCTTTGAAATTTTCAGAAAGAGACTGTCAGAACAATTGCTTGTGGAACAAGTTTCAAAGATTGTGGATAATTCCGTCTCTTTCACTTTGCTTGAAGAAAAAGCTGTATTTTAGATAGTGCCTGCCTGTTTTCAACATCATCTCTTTTGTGCATGTGATTTGACTGACCGAGGGAATGAGCATGAGAAATCTAATATGACCCAAAAGTAAACTGTTTGGTTTTGTCTTTTGAATTAAGGCAAGCTGTAACTGCAAGAACTCTGAAGGAAACATGGGCAGCTATAATAATTCAGAAATACTGTCGAGGTTACCTGGTCCGGAGACTTTGCCAGCTCATCCATGTGGCTGCTGTAACAATTCAAGCTTATACAAGAGGATTTCTAGCAAGAAAGAAATACCAGAAGGTACAGCCTATGAAAAATTGTATTTCAGTGACTGGAAGCCACTATTGCTGTATAAGGAAGATGGAAATGAGGGCAATGACTCCTAATACTTTACCTTTTGCATGTCTGGTTCTCTTATCTTCTACTCTATTTTCATATATTTTATGTATTTTACTTATTTTATATATATATTTATATATTGTTACTATCAAAATACTGATACACAGTAGCTTAGATCTAATCTCTGAGTTACCAAGAACACTGTCTGGTTTATACTTGATGCAGATCATTTAGTGTGATTACTACAGTGCTTCAAATGTGTCTGCAGCCTTGGTATTTCAGTATTTTGATACTTTGTGAGAAGCATTGTCATTATCAGTGTATGCACGTCCACAGAATGTTATAACTGATGCTGATTGAGCCAGAGATAATTACAGACAGATGTTAATATTTTAAAGATGCTCGAAGAACACAAGGCTGTGATCCTTCAGAAATATGCCCGTGCGTGGCTTGCCAGACGCAGATTTCAGAATATTCGGCGGTTTGTATTGAATATTCAGCTTTCATACAGAGTTCAGCAACTGCAGAAAAAGGTGGAAGAACAGGTGAGGGACACCAGTCAATTTATGATTTGTGCTAATTTTTTTATCGTATATGTTTTATTCAGAGCTCTCAGGTTGACTAGAGGCTTATGTGAATTACAATATCCATACTTGACAAGACGGGAGAATACATAAGGGATACGGTCCTTTATAATAAACCACTAGTATTCTTCCGACATCCAGGGCAGAAAGAATCGGCTAGGGTTTCCTTTTATTTTGGGGTTAGTTGTGCCAACAAGAAGAGTCTGTAAAAAACTTTTTTTTTACTGTTTCTTAAGTAGTCTGTCCAGTCTCTGGATGGCATTAGTTTTATTAGGATGAAGAATGTGGAGGTACTGCTCTCGTGCAACAGATTAAGTAACTTTTGGGAATTCCATATTATGTTTATTTTGCAGCTTATTTTTGAGGGCCATACCAGCCAAGTCATCTTTAAGATGGTAGCTTTAATCTAAGTGATGGAAACAATCCTTGGTTGAAATAATCATGACTGATATGGGATGGTGAGCAGAAATAGGTCAAGGTGCTTCCTTCAAAATTCTGTAAAACAGTTTCAGGTGTGCATTTTTCTGTTTTCTTTTAACCTGTCTGGCTCATTGTAGAGTAGAGAAAATCATGGTTTGCTGGAACGATTGACCAGTCTGGCTTCAACGCATATGAATGACATGGACACAATTCAGAAACTCGAATTAGATATCGAAAAGTTAACTGCTCAGAAGAGAACATATGAAGAGAAATGGAAAAAATATAAAGAGGACAGTGAACAGGTAAATTTTCATTGCCATCTGGGTGCTTTTATTTCAGTTTAAATAATTTCTTTACTTACTGAATTTATCAAGTGTAGGACGATTCGAGAGTTGCAAAGTAACTTCTCTTTTAGGGGGGGTGGCCGGGAAGGAAGGGAGTCCATATATGCTTGTTAAAATGTAAGACCTCCTGTGACCTATTTCTTCCTCCATTGTAATGTGTATATTATGCTTACTTTTTGTATGTACAGAAAATCTTAAAACTTGAGAATCAGAATAAAGAATTACAAGAACAGAAAGAGACCTTAGAAATAAAGCTCCAAGAAAAAACTGCAGAAATGAAAGGTATGATGCTAAAAGGAGTTTTGAAGGAGTTATAAAGGAGTTACAGTGGGGTAAAGTTGTAAAGTCAGGTTTTCAGCAAAGGTAAATTACTTTTGTTCTAACAAAAGCAATACAAATGCTGAATTTACAGTAAGTTACAAGTTCGTCCTAAGCTCCTCTTGCTTGAGAATGTGTAGTGCAAATGCATTTAATTTAATAACGAAATTAAATTTCTTTCAGTAGCAAAAGCTCTTCTCCTATTATGTTTCCTGTCTCATGCACATGCATTCCTTCAAAGTGTCACTTCATCCTTGGTTCCTTTAATATACTGCTTTTAAGAATCTTAATTTCAAAGAACCCAAGCAGCACATGAGATTGAGTATACTTGAGATGAATTACACTTTGGTGTTTCACAAGCTTTTTATTCTATAGCATTACTTGTAAAATTTACTGTGATCATTTTGGGCACTTGGAGAGAGTAATTTCAGCCTTAAAATATGTTAAGGATTACTTATTAAAACAAAATGTCTCGTTGTGGTCATACTGTTTTAGTAAATGCACATAACTGCATGAAGGTCTTTGAAATATTGAAATATTTTTTGACAGAGAAAATGGATGACCTCACGAAGCAACTCTTCAATGATGTACAAAAAGAAGAAAATCAGAGAATGTATGGAATCTGAATTTTATTGCTTTGAAACGGCATTCATTTTTTCTCTTTCCCTGCCTTCCTTTCTGCTGCTGAAAATGTATTATGCTCACATCACTAATGAATCTGTCAGTGTTCTTGGACATTAATGCTAGTACTGAAGTACTTCATGTACGGTTGGGGAAAAGCACATGCTTGTTTGGGGGTCAGTCACATGCAGGAAATTGTATTGCAAACTTGAGACTGTTCTTGCTTTTGCAGTTTCCCGTCTTTTCATGTGTCTTTCCGAGAACTGAAAGGCAACCCTGATCATAATGGTGTCTTTGGAGATATCCTCAGATTTCAGTCAGGACTGGAAGAGAAGCTGATGGCCATACCAGTCAGAATTCCTGTGAAGTGAATATTAAAGGACAGAATAGAAAGATTCAGCTTGAAGGAAAGGCAGTGTTTGTAAAGGACATTTGCTTAAAAATACAGAAGAAAAATGGGGTTTTTTCCCCCTTTGGTACTTCATTTGCAGTATTAAAAATCCTATTATTTAGCAATAAATGGTTGTTGCTTTGCAGCATGCTATTCTCAAATCTAGTGTTTATTTCCCAGTAGCTCTTTTCCAGTATAAGACGGAGAACCTTCGGCACCAGATAAATGCTGTTCTCTAAAGTGTGAACCGTGCAGTCAGTCACTGTTCCTGAGTGTTGGAAGCTGTGTGGTGTTTCAGCTCAGTCTGATTTCAGCTGCAAATAACCTCAGACTATACTAAGAGGACTTCTTTGCTATTTTTTCTGCTTTGACCCTTAGCCGTATTCTGTTGGAAGCCAGTCCATTCTAGCAGGGACTAGCAGAAAATGGAAAGGTTCTTGCAGTGTTTTACTGAGAAGGACGCAGGGCTTTCTGTTGCTACGTCCTTTTTCAGTGCTGACTGCGGCCATAAATGTAGTGGGAAGCTGCTCAGGTAGGCTAACTCTCAGTTAGAAAATTAGCCTTTAAGTGGAAAGAGCTCAGTTTTGCCTTGAATTCAGTCCCAGTATCTGAATTAGATGTAAGGAAACCCATAGGCATTATCATTCCATTATCACCCATTTTGCAGATTGATTTGGAGGATGGAGAATAGCATTTTCAAGTAATTACAGTTAGCTTATGCTTTCTTCACTGAAACCTGTCTTTCAGATTAAAACAAAACCAAAGCCCAATTTTTCACTTATGAATGTAGGAAAATAAAAGTGCCTTTTTGTTGTCTTGTTCAGGATACTTGAGAAAAATTTCCAAAATCAGAAGCAGGACTATGAAAAGGAGATTGAATTGTTCAAGGGACAAATTAGGATTCTAAAAGAAGAAAAAACTCAGCTACAACATCAAATTCAGCAAGAAATTGTCATTCAGGATGGCTTGAAAATGGAAATAGAACAACTTAGAAAACAAGCACAGGTAAAATATGATGCATTTCATTTTGGAGTCTTTGCTAGATAAAGCAAGTAGAGAACGTGGGTGTTTTATTTATAGATTATCTTAATTAAATTTTTTTTATCTCCAGTTCATTTTTAGAAGTAGTTAATAAGCTGTATTTAATACACCACTCTTGCATTGTTTTCATGTAGTACACAATATGAGTAAATTACTGCTCACAGAAATAAGTGCATGTTTTGAAGAGTAATTGTGCCTGAATATTTACACGTTTAAATGTGTGAATCTTTTTTTCTTCCTTTTTCCAAGAAAGTATTGGTTTCTCAGGGGATTTTTCATAAATTTAGTTTATAAACTGAACCTGAAAATAGTACTTTTGTGTAAAGTCACGTTTTTTTCTCTGAGTGAATTCCATGACACAAACACATACATTTTCCCTACATCACATCACTGTTCTGCTCTGATGCCTGAGAACCAGATGCTTTAAACACAACACATTTTAAGCCTTTTTACCAAATGAACTTGTTCTTAATTATAATTGTGATTTAACGGAGGCTCAGCCCTTGTCATTCACTCCTTGTCTCGGTCTATAATTTTTTGTCTGATTCAGAAAATACCTGAGTTGCAAAAGGAAATTGAACTGCTGCAGACACAAAAATTGGATGTTGAAAAGCAGGCCCAGTCACAGAAGCGAGAATTGAGGGGTAAGCTACATACTAGATAATTCAGAGAACTTACCAAGTACAATGTGAACCAGGCCAGTTTAAATAATGGATTTTTTCCGTGTTAGCTTTGACAAAAACCCAGTTCTCTTTCCCATCTGGTAGTGATTTCATTCTATTCATACCTTTACTTGCAAGGGGGAAAAAAAACCCAATAGGTGAGTTTTACAAAGTGATCACTGAATACTGAGGTCTGGGGTACCCCTTTGAAGAAACTGATTTCAAAGGTTTCTCCTTTGTGTTTAAAAATCAATACTAATAATGTAAACTTCACTTAGAATTTAACAAGTAGCTTATAGAGACGCAAGAATATGGAAACAATACATTATCTTGCTTTCATTCATCCTGTCTTTAGCCTTAGGTCCAATAAATGTCAAATACACTTAAATAACTTGCTGAGTTGGGTTCTCTTTGGGAAAAGGTAGTTAATAAGAAGCAGTACTGTTGTGCACTTTGTTCAATGCTAACAATGTCATAGAGCAAACCTATATCTGCAGCATTTAACCTAGCACTAGATGACAAATCATCTGTACAGCTCTATCAGCTGTCCAGATTCAGAACAGAAAGAAGTAACTTTGCACTGAAAGTTTTATGTTTTTAGAAAAAAAACAATATTGGTGGTATACCTATTTAGTGCATGTCCAGAAGTAGAACCAAATCCCTCATCATAATTCGTCTAGTAAATCAGATACATTTACTGAGTACCAGGAAGGAACCCTGTAGATTTAGGAAGAGGTTGTTTTTTTTATAATCAAACTTAATTTGAAATGTGCGGAGAAAAATTATTCACGTAATAAACTTTGTTTTCTTCCAGAAAAGATGTCAGAAGTTACAAAACAGCTTCTTGAAAGCTATGATTTTGAAGATGTAAGAAGCAGGTAATTTTGTTCTGAGGTCTCTTTAAAAAAGCTGAAGAAATGCATTTTGTTCACCTGCACACTAATGGTACTGCCTTGTATTCTAGACTCTCTACAGAGGATTTGGAACACTTAAATGAGGATGGGGAACTGTGGTTTGCTTATGAGGGCTTGAAAAAAGCTACAAGGTTAGTTCAGTACTTCAGTGTTTTCATAACTCAAAGCTGTGATCTAGAAAATAGATCGAAATGTCAGTGAGTAACTCACTTGACAGTGCAATTCTGAACATCTCTTTAAGAAATGAACAAACAATACATTACGTGACTGGCTGAGCAGCTTAAAATCAGTTTAATAAACTTTTACTAGGTCAGTCAGGTAAGCGTGTATGTGTCAGTCAGGGAAATGTGTTTCCTCTGAAATATCACGCGTAACTTTCAAATCCTTTAATGCGCAGGTGATGTAATGGAATGTCTGCCTGTTAACCACAGTACTTTGTTTTCACTTTGTATTAAACTTGGCCCATTGCACTGAGGTCATATTACATCTGCCATTTTCTTTCTCCTTCTTTTAACAGAGTATTGGAAAGTCATTTCCAGTCTCAGAAAGAAATATATGAAAAGGAAATCGAAGGTTTGAACTTTAAAGTTGAGCATCTTAGCCAAGATATTAGTCATCTACAAAAATTATTTCGAGAAGAAAATGACATAAATGATGGTATTCGACTTGAAGTTAGCAGACTAACTTCAGAAAACCTGGTAAGATCAAGCTGCAGTGAAGCAAAGTATGTTTTTGTTAGTTATTAATACAATCCAAATATGTTTGTGGCACAAAGCCCTCAAAATCTTGTGGTCACATCCTTGAAATCTCAAGGCTCAAACATCTAAGGCCATCTAAGACTGCACATCCATACAGGCTCTTTCCCTACATGCTGGTGTAGTGTGTTAGGAGGCAGCCAGATTTATTGTCCAAATGTACAGCTTGTTGGGGCAGCCTCACAGAATCTTTTTTGCTTTGCTTTTGTGTAAACCTGAATTGAGATTTGATTCTAATCACAGAATGGCAACCATTTTACAAACTCTGACTTGGTGTGTAGTGCACACACAGGCTTTGGCTTCTGTTGTTGATAGCTGTGGAGACACAGAGTTTTTAGAATATGTTTGAATCCTTGTACGCTTATGTGGCTGAATGCTCAGTTTTTATAAAAGATGTTTTGAACTTCAAAGTGTTGCCAGGATGTCCACTGCTGAGCTCATACAAATATTTTGGTTGTGCTTTTTGCAGTTTCTCAACAATGTGAGGAACTTTTGAAGGGCATAATAATTTCTAAGGATACGCAACTTTATACTGGAAGTCATGAAGAAACAAGCATTTGTTTAGGTTTTTTATTTACATAGAATTTTAACTAGAAATGAATCAGATGTTTAGCAGTGACCAGAAAGTTAGCTCACCATACATTTTTTAAAACCTACCTAGTTTAAACTTCTCATCTCATAATTAAAATAAAAACCAACCTATTTTTTTGTCAGGCCATATATTTTTCTGATGGAATACTTTCAGTATTTCAGACTTAATGAAAAGCAGTTTTGTGATACTGTAACTTTCTATGGGTCAGTATTAATAACAGTGTACCGGGTCTGTCTGGGATGGAGTTACAGAGTTAATTTTCTTTGTAGCAGTCTATATGATGATGCATTTTGGATTTGTGGGTAAAAAGAGTATTGATAACATGACAGTGTTTTGGCTGTTGCTGAACAGAGCTTGCACAGTGTCAAGGCTTTCTCTTTTTCCTACTCTGCCCCACCTCAGCAAGTTGAGCTGGGCTTGGGCAAGAAGTTGGGGCACACAGCCCAGACAGCTGACTCAAGCAGACCAGAAGGATATCGCCTACCATGTAATGTCATGCTCCACTGAGGTAGTGGAAGAAGAAAGGGGTGTTTGGCTTTACTTTGACCCAGAGGTTTTCTTGCTTCTGCTCTCCCTATTCTCTTATTCTCTTCCCTGTTATGGGAGGCATGGGGTGGGGGTAGCCGGGGGAATGAGCATCTCTGTGGGTGTTTGGCTGCTTGCTAGATGGGGTCAACCCAGAGCAACCAGCTTCAATTTGCATTGTACTGAGGCATTCAAGTTGAGAATTCAGTTACTTCATTTTTTCCCTGTAGTCAGAGGACAGAAATCAGCATCTTTTTCTCAGAAGCCTCTTTAAAGCTATTTCTGTCTCTCAGGCTGACAAGTTCTGTGATTTAATAGTGAAAAGCCAGCTGCCTGTGGGATTACTGGTGGTTAATTTATGCCATTCTGAGACTCTCTGCACCAGAGGGCAGCTAAGTACCAAGTTGCAAACAAATTGCAAGCAAGGCTTAAAAGTCTAATTTTTAGTACTGTGTAAGACCTACCTAACGCAAGGAAGTGCTATTCCAGAAGGTAGCATATACTGTGCTATTTTTCTGCTGAGTGAAAAATAACTAAAGAAATATTTTCAAAACAAAGTTACTAAAATTGAAAACATAAGGAAAAGTTACCTATAATGTGATTTTTAAAAAATGGTTTTATAACATACTGATTTTTTTTCCAATGTTAGTTGAGCTATGGAAATTAAAGTGTAATTTCCTTTTAAACTAGAACAGAAGAATGGTAGTACTGAGCTAGTCCAAACATTTTGTTAGCTCACTATTTGATTTTTAAAAGTGGCCAGAAGCAGGTGCTTCCAGAAAAGTTGAACAGGTCAGGCAAGCAGGTAGCAGTACTCCCCCACAGGCTCTCCCCCATCTTTGACTGTTTGCAGTTGAAAGTCTTCCAGTGTCATAGGAACTGTTACAGACATTTGAAAAGAAAAAGGTGCTGAAATATGCAAATCTGCTTTTCCTCTGAAAGGTGATCCCAGATCTTAAACAGCAAGTTTCTGAACTTGAAAATCAAAAATTAGACCTTGAAAACCGTCTTCAAGAACAGACTGTAAAGCTGAAAGGTAAAGTACCAGTACGGTCCCTAGTCTTTCAGTTGTTTAAGATGAACATGATGAATTCCCTATATTTGGGATTTTAAAAGCTGAAGCAATATTACATAACAACTTCATTGCCTTTTTACTTACGTTCTTGCTAGTAAAATGTAAGAAACACAACCAAAAAAAGTGTTGTATAGTTTACATCTCTGTTATTAAAGAATAAAATACAAGTATGTGCGCTTTTTCTCTTTTTTTACTTTTTTGAGGTCATTCAGTTCTGTGGTTTGGATGTCTGCAAGTGTATTCAGTAGGGTTCTGCTAAGAATACGTGTAATGGAGTATGCCCTTTGGAAACAGTGATAAAAAGGAAAGATATTTTGGAACTTGGGCATACTCTGTGAGGTGGACTTCAGAGGGTGTGAAAAATTCAGAGTGTGAGACAGAGGGAAGAGTTCTTGCTAAATTTGCTTGTTTGAAAGTTCTTCTTGTTCAGGAAAGCCTACTTTGCTGAGGATTCTGAGTCTCTCTAACTGCAGTGTCTTCCTAAGCAACCGGTTTAAAAGTTGCAAGTAGTTTTACTGCCAACTGCAAGAAGTTAGTAGTGTCAAAATTCCTCATCCCATGTAATTTTCTCTGTGGTGTGGAGTAGTCAGACATTTATCTTGTACATTATCTGGCATGTCATTCAATTTCCTTAGATGAAATAAAATTGTAAGTGTAAGAAGAGATTTACTGAATATTAGTACAGAACAGTAAGCAAATTTTTATTCTGTTCTTTTTCTTTTGTTTTGGGTTTTGTTGCTAATTATTACTGAAAAAAATGAAAGAGATGTCCAATCGTCAGCATTATGAGCTAGAAGGGGATAGAACACAAAGACGGTAAATATATATAATTTTTTTAATGTAAGAAATGTAGTTGCCATAAGCTGCGGTGACAAAGTCACTTAAACTCTTTAAAGTACTACATGCAATGTAAGATTTGCTTTACAGCCTTGTGTACAGTTAATAAGTAATGGACAAGTATGATATGACTATGCTTTAACAAAAGAAGAATAAAAGACAAAGCTTCTTATCTATCTATTTTTAGAACTAATGAGGCCCAGAATGAAGTAGGTGTAAAAGAAAAAGAGAGGCTGAAAGTCACAACCCAAGAAATTGAGGGGTTGAGCAATGGTTTGATGCAAGATGAAATCCAGGATGAAGTACAAAGCAAAATAAAGCAAGAAACAACTCGACTTACTGTGGAAAACATGGTGAGGAAACGAAATAATCATTAAGAAACTGTATCTGAAATGCAGGATGAAAAGAAGGAAACCATGATTTCATGGTACGGACAGGACGTTTTCTCAGTTCATTGGGGGAGAAAAAAAGGTATCAAATATAAGTAAAAGCATGTCATAGTGCTCTTTAATTGAGGCAATAACATGTAGCAGTAGAAGACATTCTTTAATTGTGGTTGCTCTGAACTCATAGACTTTGATTATTACAGGATCTTGAAGAAAAACTAGACATGAAAGATAGAATAATAAAAAAACTGGAGGATCAAATCAGAACTCTTACGAAGACCATTGAAAAAGGTAAGATATTGTTATGGTTTGGGTTTTTTTAAATAGTTTTGAATGTCCAGTGTGTGTTTGAAGGGAAGTATGTTTAAAAAAAAAGGAAAAGGTAGGGTTTGGGGCAGGGTTAGAAACCTAACACCTCAGAAAAATAGTGCTAGGGCAGCCATCAATAGAAATTGCATAAAAGTCCTTTCCTGTATTTTTTTCCCCAGCTAAATAATGGGCACATATGGGACTTAGACTATAGGATATGGATTAAGCCAGAGGCATAAGGTTCTGTCAACAAAAGTTAATACATATCCTCACACAAACTATCTTTGAGCCAGCAGAATGTTAGTTTTGCATCAGATGAGTAACTCCTGCCATTAGCCTTCAAATGGCAGATGGTTCCTGATAGGAAGTTAGTTTGTACAAAGCTCTCATATAGCAAGTAATTGTTCACTGTAGAATACTCTTAAAAACATTGCAGAGGTGACTAACATAGACATGTATTGTTGCTGTTTATTTGTGTTATTAATGCAAGTAATTCCGCTGAATCCAGTGAAGCTATTCACACGAATAATAGAAATGTTACTGAACTCGTAATGCTTGGTACCATAAGCTCAAAACATGATTGTGAACAGGGCCCATACTCTGCTTATTACAGAGGAAGCTTTTTTTCTCCCATAGTTTGTTCTGGTGTGAACATTAGCTTAGCTGTTTACCTGCAAGTAACAGTGCTTTTGTGTTTGACAGCTGAAGCTCACGTGCCAACTTTGTCCAAAGAGTATATTGGAATGATGGAGTACAAAAAAGAGGATGAAGAAAGGATCATTCAAAATCTGATCCTCGGTATTTTATCAGTAGTCAATGATATTCAGTGTAGAACACTACAACAAGAACTACTAGGCACCATGTTTCACTTATGTTCAAAGTTGCCTTTTTCCCACTCCCTTACCACCAATACAACTTGGAGGCTCTTTATAGCTCTTTGTCCACTGCCAGACATTTCAAGTACAGAAGTGCTTTATCTGTGTAAAAAACATTTGTCTGACTCTACGTAATGCTGACTCTATTATCTTTCTTATTGTGTATTCACTTATAAAGCTATAAATCTCAAGAGCACACCAGGGACTTGAATTTACTTTCTTCCTGGTCATCTGCTAAGTCTGTAAGTCTCTGGGTTTGTATCCACATGTGACAGATTACTCTCCTGTCTGTCCTGTCCATATCATTCTCTTCACTGAAAGGGAATGTACTTTCATGTTTCTCTTGTAGAGGAATTTTGTCCTTCCTCTGAGTTCCTTTACAATATCAATCTTACTGCCAAACCAGCTTTTTGCATTAGCTTACAATTAATAGTAAACTCAACTAATTTTCCATGTACATTAGTACCATTATTAAATACTGCTTGGAAACAACATCTTCCTTTTCTTCTCACCTACTTCAGTCTTGTGAATGTTTATATCTTTGTGAACAATGGAGTGTCATTAAGCAACGCCAGAGTTTGCTGGGGCCTCCAGTGGGTAGTTAAACGCAAATTGCTTTTTGAAGTTGTCCTGTCTGGCATAGCCCATGCTCGACCTTAGAATTTGCTACAATACTCTCCTATCTCTCTGGAAAACTTCATTAATACTCTTATATGAACAATACTGTTACAGAAGTTTTCAGAAACAAGCAATTAATGAGTAAATCAATTATCAAATGACTGGTCGCTGAAGAAATGAAGCCCGTAGTGTTTGCCTTTTTCAGAACGATGCATCCAGTCTTTGAATTTTTATATAATAAACCTGATGACTCTCCTTTATGCAGATTTAAAGCCACGTGGAGTTGTAGTTAATATGATACCTGGCCTTCCAGCTCACATCCTATTCATGTGTGTGAGGTATGCAGATTATCTGAATGATGCTGACATGCTGAAATCTTTCATGAATGTAACCATTGATGGGATCAAACAAGTTGTTAAGGTAGGAATTATGTTTGGCTGTACCGTACTTTTTGATTTTTAATGCAAGATGCATGCATAGTACTTAGGGAATGCTGACACTTTCATTTCCTAGTATTCCTATAACAGAATAACAATCATTAGTGACGCTCTTTTTGAAGTTTGTAGTAGTATCCCTGTAAAGCCTCCAGGTTAAGGTTCTACTGTGCTGAACACAGAATGCATTAACATAAATTATTTTTATCTGAAGAGCTTGTTGACAAAACCACTTAAAGTATTTTCCATTTTACAGGGAGTAGCTAATCAGGTGAACTGCACCTGTGCTTTCAGCACTGGTAAAAGTCAGATGGACACAAATAAAGCTTAGTATGTCTGGCAGCAGGCAGGTATCAGAATTTTAAGAGGTTTTTACAGTGCTCTTCTACTGGTGTAATGGTTTTTTTGACATGTCATTTGGTACTGCAGCATTAGTACCCAAATGATTAAAGTTATGTTGCCAGCCAGTTTACAAAATCAAGTTATAAACAAGAATTGTTAGCCTGTTGTCTCCTCTACATGACAAATTCAGCCATGTGAATGCTTTATTATGGATTTATAATGCAGTAAAACACCAGGCATGCTTTGTAGCACAGGCAGGAATGGACTATGGTTTATGCAGTTGAATTTGTTGTGTAGAGAATGCCTATAGTTTTTTCACAAATAAATTTATACCACAGTTTATCCATGTTGTGGTTTAAGCCCAGCCAGCAACTAAGCCCCACGCAGCCGCTTGCTCACTCCCCCCATCCAGTGGGATGGGGAAGAGAATCAGAAAAAAAGTGAAACTCATGGGCTGAAATAAAGACAGTTTAATAGGACAGAAGGGAAGAAAACAGTAATGATGATGATAATAAAATGACAATGATAATTATAATAATAAGAGAGCTGGAATATACAAAACAAGTGATGCACAATGCAGTTGCTCACTACTCGCTGACCGATGCCCCGTTAGTTCCCAAGCAGTGACCTGTGCCCCCCATCCCCACTCCCCCCAGTTTATATAGTGGACGTGACGTCCCATGGTCTGGAATACCCCCTTGGCCAGTTTGGGTCACTTCCCTGGCTGTGTCCTGTGCCAACTCCTTGTGCCCCTCCAGCCTTCTCGCTGGCTGGGCATCAGAAGCTGAAAAATCCTTGACTTAGTCTAAACATGACTTAGCAACAACTGAAAACATGTGTGTTATCAGCATTCTTCTCTGAATCCAAGACGTAACACTATACCAGCTACTAGAAAGAAAATTAACTCTATCCCAGCCGAAACCAAGACAATCCATTAGAAAAGCTTGTGTTTAGTTAGCTGACAAAAATAAAACATAAACATAGAATTGTGCTTATATGTAGTTCAGTTTCATTTGTGTATACAGGTGTTGTTCACCCTTTTTTTGCGGGACGGCCTCCAGTACACTACGACACTCTGCATAGAAATGTGTAAAACTGTTTCAGTCAGGCTAATTGATTTAGCCAGTCTATCATATAAAGAGTCTTAAATAGTGTTTACCAAATAAAAGAGGGATCTTTGCTATGTTTATATTAGCCTGAAAACACAGCATGATTTGTTCAGCTAGCATGTTATAGATGCTGTATGCTCCTTCTGCTATAGATAGGGTCTTTTATACCAATTCTGAAATGGTCTTAAGTTTAGTTATTAAATTAACTTCATGAGACAATACTATTATAAGATTGCTTTACTTAACCATTTTCAGGAACATTCAGAAGACTTTGAGATGTTGTCCTTTTGGCTTTCCAATACGTATTATTTCCTGAACTGTTTGAAGCAGTACAGCGGGGAAGAGGTAGGATTGATTTAATCAAATAATTTCAGTACTTTACCTTTGACAGACTTGAATTGGAATTAAAAATAGTGATAATAGATAGATAATTATTCACCAGCTCACCACTGTTCCTTCCAGATATTTACGTATTCACAGTGCTCTGCAGTGGTGTTACATGCCTTGCACAAATAATAAGACAGTATAGAACTAATGGAGCAAGTGAAATCAAACTGCTGCTTAATTCAAACTCTTCCACATGAGCTTAATGCGAGCTGGACTCAGATATCCAGCTATGTGTGTATATATATAACAAAGTTTTACTATTTTATAATTGTGACCATTCAAACACCTGCTGCTACCAAGGTAAGGTTACAGAAGAAAATCTCAGGAAAGGAGCAAAACAATAAAATGCCTATTCTTCCTTATTTCACTTGCTTGTTTAAGGTAAGTTTTATCCTGAGATTCAGAATTCTTTTAATTATTTTAAAATTAAAATTCTTACTATATTTTTTTGCTAGGTTTTATAAACTTAGGTAGACTGAACTGAAACTGCATAGACACATAAGAATATAGTCTTCAGGATTAAAGCAAAGAGGTAGGGTAAAGCCTTGGAATCACCGTAACTTTGCACTGTCTAGACAACGATACTCCCTCTTGTGGTCATATCGATAACATCTGAAGAGCAGTGGAGGATTGAAAATATTTAAATTTAATTAGTAACAGTCTTTTACAATTTAGTTGCGACAGTAGAGAAAGGGCTGAATCCAGAATTTAGAGTTTTAATCTATACTGCTAATGAACACTCAAGACTTCACACAAGTTAGGATTCAGTCTAGACTTTTGAAGCCAGAACTTTCCTGATGAAAAGTCCAAAAGTGGGATCCCTTTGCAGCAATAAAATGTAATTATTTTTTTTTGCCAACATAGCTTAAACAGCTGCGTTTTGGCTTTTTTTTTTGGGGGGGGG
>JANZLQ010000002.1:10432547-10447288 GCA_026212715.1 Elanus axillaris
GGGGGGAGGGTGCAGGATGTTTGTTTTCTGTTTAAGTGATCTAGGAATTGCACCAAAGTTCACTGAAATCTATGCATGTCTTTCCTTTGGCTTCAGGAAGCTTTAGGAACAGAGTAAACAGCAACACAAACTGGACACAGCCTGGAAAATTGAGTACAGGAGGCCCAGAACTGGAAGCATCCATTGACGTTAGCTGTAGCTTTGACTCATTCTGAGACTGTTCAGCCAGAGTTGGAATGAGTTACTGTAACACATAAATTACATTGTAGTAACAATTTATAATTACAATGTTACGTGATTTCTAATAATTATATTTACAACTTACTTGTAGGGATTTATGAAGTGTAACACTCCACGTCAGAATAAGAACTGTTTGAAGCATTTTGATCTCTCAGAATACAGACAGATTCTTAGTGATTTGGCCATTCGTATCTATCACCAATTCGTTATTGTAATGGAGAACAACATTCAGCCCATGATCGGTAAGACAGCAGCAATCCAAACAGACTTAAATGTAGCTTGTAAAGTATACAAATAAAGCTTTTACAGGGAGGCAAAGGATGGGACAGACTTCCTTCTCCTGTTGATTTATACATGTGTTCCTGCATGTGTGTTTCTGCACATATAAATTCCACTGAATGGTGTATCCCCACAGGGTCTGGAAAGACTCTTTCCTCACAATATTTCCTGGTGTGGGATAATGCTTTGAAACCCATCAACATTCTACAAAAACAAAAGGCTTTTTAAAATTTGTGTGCTTTAGAAGCCTTTGTCAGTATCTTATTTTTCTTGTATCATTTAACTTTTAAAATATCCTGAAAGTAGGTGTTGTTCAATAATAATGTTAATGTAACTGAAAGGAGCCTTGAGAGTTTTGGTCTTATCAGTTGTTTTCTATTGTGTTTCAGTACCAGGCATGCTGGAATATGAAAGTCTTCAGGGAATTTCTGGCTTGAAACCGACTGGCTTCCGTAAACGTTCTTCTAGTATAGACGACACTGATACCTACACAATGACCTCTATCCTGCAACAGCTCAGCTATTTTTATAGTACTATGTGCCAGAATGGCTTGGACTCTGATCTTCTAAAGCAGGCAGTGAAGCAGCTTTTCTTTCTGATTGGAGCTATCACCCTCAATAGTCTCTTCCTCCGCAAGGACATGTGCTCGTGTAGAAAAGGAATGCAGATAAGGTAAAGCCAGGAAAGTTGCAACAAGCTTGAGAATGAATTTTCAACACTTTTGTGTAATGTCTTTTATCTCTAAGTCACTGGATATTCTGTAACGGTTCTGCTGGAAGTAGCCAACTATTTTTTACTCTTTTTGAAAAAGGAGATCTTTGCATTTGGGGCTGAGGTTTCCCAGCATAACATATTACCAAGTGTTCTTTCCATGGAATCACTAATGGAAGAAAAGACAGAGCAAATCGCAGTCTGGAGTTTAAAGTCAGTCATGTTTAGGATTCTTTCCATGCTAGTTCACTCCTGATGTGACAAATAGTATTTTTAATTCTTTCTTACTATAGTTAACAGGTGCAACATCTCCTGGCTGGCAGACAGACAAAAGCTGACTTGCGTTTTTCATGCTTAGTGATGAGAAAGGCACTGAGACAGAGCCTTTGAGGGTGTAGATCAGGCTTCATCTGTCTTGTTACGGGCATCAAGAGAACATGCTCCTAACAGTTTTGCAGAAGATAACAGTTCATTTGTTCTGCATTTAGACAGTCTGCAGACTGAGGTGAAAGAAAACTAGTAAAATCTTGACCCATCTGGGAACATTACTAGAAAAAAGCTTCTTTAGCCTTTAAGTCATCAGTTACAAGCTCAGCTCTGCTTTGTAGTGTGCAAAGATTGTTCTCATTTCCTGTACGAGCTCAGTTGTAAATGAATATTTTAAAGGCATATAATGCTACAGTGTAACAGGCAATGCCAGTATATACATTAGTAATTTTCTGTAAACAACAGCGAAACTAACAACTTGGTTTCTGTTACCCAAGCTTTAAGAAATAAAAACATAAAAAGAATTGAAATATGCAAGGGATTAAATTTACAGATCAATGAGCTATCAATTATTTGATTTTTATGATCTACAGGTGTAGTCTTTAACTTAAAATATATGAATTTAAACACGGCATTAGAGAAGCATTCCTTCTTTAGAAGTCTTTAATGTAACTTGCTTGTTAGGGGGAACCTGACATTTCTCTTGTCTGTTCATGGTTTAACCCAGATGTAATATCAGCTACTTGGAAGAATGGCTTAAGGACAAGAATCTTCAAAGCAGCAATGCCAAAGAAACTTTGGAGCCTCTATCTCAAGCAGCCTGGCTCCTTCAGGTCAAAAAGATCACAGATGATGATGCCAAGGAAATATGTGAACACTGCACATCTCTTTCTACTGTGCAGGTAATGAACCGTCTGTTTTCATCTGGCAGCACCAATTGCAGAATCTTAGCTATCTGAAATAATTTGTTGCAGCTATAAAAATAGCATTCTTCAGCATTCCACATCACCACTTGTTAGGTTGAATTTTTAACTCCTTACTGTTAGCATTTTAACTGCTCCCGTGGTGAATACTTGCCTGCTTTGGTCTATCCCATGTTTTTATTCCACAATATATTTTCTTTACCTTGTCACAGGCTGGTTTTGTTGTTTCCCTTAATTGATTCAGCTTTTTCTACATCTCCTTGGTCCTGCTGACACCTCTGGAAATGAGTCATAGCAGTCATCATATATGTAACAACTCATTATGTGATCAGTCAAAATTCTCTCTTTATTTTAAAATTCTTTACTGAAACTTTAATTAAATATCAATAAAGATGTCATATT
Organism: Elanus axillaris; assembly: GCA_026212715.1. NCBI lineage: Eukaryota > Metazoa > Chordata > Aves > Accipitriformes > Accipitridae > Elanus > Elanus axillaris. The sequence continues at coordinate 10,435,370 of JANZLQ010000002.1, forward strand.
AATGCTTTCTTCTTTTTGTCTTCTTACTTTTTGTGACATACTAAAATAGTCTTTTGTAATTTGAACAGATAGTTAAGATCCTCAACTCATACACTCCAATAGATGATTTTGAGAAAAGAGTGACTCCATCATTTGTTCGTAAAGTCCAGGTAAGAGCTGCAACTGTTATTTCTCATATTCAAGTTGCAGGATACTTCACACAGTTTTTGATGCTACTTAGTTATACTTGACCTCTTTACATCTTATTATTACTAAGTTGCTCAGCTTCTAGACATTTGGAACTGACCAAAACAAGTCTCCTTGCAGCACATGAAAGCAAGATTTGCAATGGGAAGCAAACAATATACTGGTTTTGCTTTGATTCTCAATACAATATTTTCTTACCCTTTCTGTTATAATTTCAGGCTATGCTAAACAGTCGTGAGGATGTTCCACAGTTGATGCTCGATACCAAATACCTCTTTCAAGTGACGTTTCCTTTCACGCCTTCGCCACATGCCTTGGAAACGATACAAGTCCCCAGCAGCTTCAAACTTGGCTTTCTCACAAGGGTTTAATAAAACCAATGCATTGGTATTCCATCAGAGAATATATAAAGACAGGCAGACTTTTAGGGTTCATTCCCCCAGCTGGTGGATAGTGTAACAGCTTGCAGTGAATTAAAGTGTTAAAAGCTTCTTCTTGAGTCAAGAGTTAAAAAGTAGGAATAATTTCAGCTTGTGATTCCCTTCTCTCTTTTCTTACTCTTCTCCCTTCATTACAGTCCTGCAATGATGACTTTATGTCATCAGCTGGACACAAAGCTAACCATACAGGTTTTTAGCCCAAACGGGTCAAGAAAAGCATTTATCTGACAAGCTTGCACTGGTGCCCTGTCAGCAACAGTCAGAGGAGAACACTGCCATGTGGTAAATGTTACTACTTTACAATTTTCCTTGCCCTCACTTCCTGTAACAAGAGATTATTTTTTTGCCAAGTTAATTCAATTCATTGCCTTGATATACTGGGTCTGTTTTACAGTAGCTTTCACCCTCCTGTACTTCTTATACTTTTATTCCTTTCACAGAAGTCATCTTTTATAAGAGTTCCTCCAGAAGACTGTAGTAGGAGGGAAGGTCCTTCCACAATTGTTTTTTTAAAAAAATCATTATAAATAGCTACACTGAACCTGGGGAACTGAACTTAATCAAAGACAATTGCTGTTACAAACCCACATAATTGTCTTTTTGCAGGCATGCTGCCTTAGCTCGCTGAGCGCTTGCATTGCAGCTCAGGCACACTAGGCATCTCTTCAGGTGCTTTTCTTGAAGATAGATTTCGGTTTTGTTCTCTGCAGTGACAAGTCTGGATTTTCATATCAGTCATTATAATAGAAAAGTCAGATATAAAACTCACGTCATGATCCAGGTTTGAATTACAGGCTTGTTTCTCTAAAAAACTGGAGTCATATCCTGGTTTGGTTTTCCATCTCTAGTGCAGTGTATTTCAGAACATACACTGAGTATGCACACATGTGCACATCATCTTTCTCCCTTTCTGTTCTTTGCTGGTTTCCCTCCTCCACTCCAGACACCGAGTAGGAGTGAATGCAGTTACTGTGGTCTGGTCTTACTGATAAACCAGGCGTAATTCCTTACATTTCATCCTTATTTCATTTCGATTGCAGGAGCCTTCGAAGCAGAAGTGATCCCCATTTTACTTTTTTCAGCCTGCTCCCTGTAGTCAGACTGCAACAAACAGTCACTTTATTTAGTACTGGACCCTGTCAGAACAACTGGAGAAACAGCATTCGCCTCACCACAATGATGACTGTCCTTAGAAATTCCTCAGTAAATAACGCTAGTTTTTTAGCTAGTCTATTAGACATAGTTATTAAGATCGAGTACTAAGCTTTGAAATATTCAAAGGATTCTAAATAATTTAGTATTAATTTAAATATTACAGGAAGGAACAATTGATTTGATTTTTTTAATTACTATTATTACACAGTGTTAGTACTCTGTTTAATTTCACAGAACTATCTGTAAATATAAAGAAGGAATCATTCTTGCTCTTCAGTGTTCTTGGTATTTACTATGTACAGTGAAATATTCATGGTGATATCCACAGAGGTATATTCAAAAGATATGAAGGAAAAATTTTGCATTTTGTTCAATAACAATAGAAGCTGTACGAAATACCATAGACATGTAGGTAGACTGGTATTTTAATCTGTTAAATAAAGTAGCTTTTAAATCAATTTGTAGTGCTTTGAGTGATGCAATAGTTATGTTTTAAAGATGGAATCATTTGAAAGAAGTTACTTGGAACAATGTGAACATTAGTGAATGCTGTCAGTCTTGTATTGCACCGTAAAGATTTATTTAATGGTCCAGTTGCTTTGCTGTAATGTTGTATCTTCCTGTCAGAATGGTATCCTGTCCTTGGCTCCTCCGGAATTTCTGTAAATATTTTAATGCAAGCAAGTTTTGTTGCTGTAATTTGTATATAGCCTTTTTTTACAGTTACTGGAACTGTATGTCTGTTACCTGGGACGGTATGAGTAAAATCACAGCCCACTCCTAAGTCTACATCGCACAGAAGTGGCAGAAGGCATGTATGTCTTTATGACAAAAATTGTCGATCAAAGAAGGTTGTTCTGACAATTTGATGCTAGGTTACTTTGAGAGGTTTGTGTGAAGTATGCTATTTACACCATGTATGCAAACAACAAAATACATTTGTAAAAGAAAGCTGAAAATTATCAGCATCTACTGTATGCTCTCGTAAACTTATTTTGCTTTTGCTGACGTTAATGCGTTCAACCAGTGTGTAGCTACAAAATTCTGTTCGTTATCTGTAATTCTTCTAAATATAAGGAACAGTTTTAGTGAAGGCAGATACATGGAAGAGGCATTACTGAGGTTAACTTTCCTAGAATGGTATTAAAGGAGAAAGCTATTTCATTCAAATGGGAAAATGTCAAATGATGATCATTACTGCACTGCGAAAGCACCGAAATGGCTTATGGAGAGGTGCGTAAGATGCTGTTGGCATCTTTGGATGTGTTTAAATATGTGGCTCCTGCAGTTTCTGGGGCAGGACTCGGCAGCATAGGTGGTCCCTTTCAGGCCTGTGTTCCCATCATATTCTAATAAAAAAGATTAGGACAGGTTACTTCTACCCAAGTCTCTGCTGCGCTGAGACATTTTTTTTTCCCCTCATTTTGTCTCAGATCCTCTTGACTGTCAAATGCAAACATTTAATGGCATGATTTCAGCGACTTCAGTAGTGTCTCAGTAATGGATGTGACCTTCAGCACTTTTTATATTTTTCAGACATGTTTTCATAAATATCCCCGAAGTTTTTTTCAAAGAGTACAAAAAAGCAGCAATTTTGAATCTTAGTGATTTGCAATTTTTTGTCTTAAAACAGGTGAATAGTAAAAGTATACCCAATGAAGAACCAGCATGGACACTAATCAATTTGTTTGACTTTTAAATTTTCTTAAGAATATGAGATAAGCTCAACATTGACAGTGCTATTTGTCAGCATGTCAACTTGATAGTTGGAAAAATCAGTTGTCAGTCGCCTGCCCAGTATGTTTAGACTTTAACATTTGGAAACCATCCAGAAATTGCTACTATATGGTCAGGCAGGTAAGATGTAGTTTGCCTAATAGTTTATGTTCTTTATTCTGAAAGAGGGCAATTAAAATAAAGCCTTTAAACTGTAACCATCAGCACGTAACTGACCTGAGGTGACAGAACCAGAGGCTGAGCTTTAAATACCCTTTAAGTAGACTTAATAGGAAGGTTGCCTTTCTGCATTAGCAGTTGCACGCGGCTTGTTTAGTCCTCTTGAGAATCTCCAGGTTCTTGCTGTTTGAAAAGGTGGGTAATTTTGTATATTTGTCAAGATTCATTGTACAGAATTTCTCTGTAAGTAGCATATTTCTTAATGTTTTTCCATGCTACCATTTTTAAATTTCTACTGTAACTTTAAAAACCTAGTAAATTTAAAATTTCAGACTATAGCGCAAGAAGTTGTAATCTTTTCAGACCTTTTTTGTTTAAATAGTTTATATCTTTATAAAATAGTGTAGAAATCCATCATCACAGTCAGTCTCAGAAATAATACTGCTTTTGAATTATTCAGAAGTTTTGTTGGCTTCTCTTGTAGCAAAATTTTGTAATATGTCAGAATCTCGCCTGAATAACATACTGAGAGCAGGTAGGATTCACCCTGTGTGTTATTCCAGCAAATTCTCACACTTTATCAAATTTTAATTCTGCCCAGAGTATTTATTCCAAACTTAATAGGTCCTTGTCTAAAGTCTCTAGATCTAGTCATGATATTTTGTTCAAATAAGACAGCATTTTTCCCCTGTAATATCTTGATTTTATGCTTCTTCTGAAGTGAAAGGTTTCCTCCCAAAGTCTAGTTAGCCTAGTGTCTTGAGGCTTTATGCCAAGTCTATAAATCTGTGATTTTCACCTGAGGTGCCCTCAGTGGTAACCACTAATTCCAAGAACCGCGGAATAACAGGTTATTCCGTTGTAAATGTCCAGTTTTAAGAATCTGTCAGAACTGAGCACTGGTGCTGTAGTCACTTTAATGCGATGAGCAATACTGGCACAGAGAAGCTCCCTGAAAGAATGGCAGCTTGTGGTCTCAAGCTCATTGTTTGCAAAAGAATGCATTAAAAACTTCAGAACGTATTTATTGCTTTTCATCAAATGCAATATAAGTCTCCTTGACTGCATGTAGCTAATTGAAAGCTCCATGCAAATTTCAGATTAATGCGCTGTAGTTTCTTCCAGGACAGATTGCTTCCCACATGTTTTGGGATGAAGTTAAGCATCTCCTGGAGACAACAGCAAAACTTTTATTGACTTAAGTGTGGGCAGGTTTTCTGAGTTTATAATCTCATTTTTCCAGCAGTTCACTGAAATAATTAAGAATAAGCAGCAGAATGCAGGCAGATGCATAGAATAAAGTTTGGTTTGGTTTTCCTGTAATGTCCAGCCAAAGAAATTCTAAAATCTGCATAGCTCATTGAATTTATTTTGCTCCATTTAAATCAATATTGCAGTATCTTCTTCTAATGATTAACCATAAACTCGTTAATTATGTACATGTCTAAATAATGTTAAAAGCTTTCATTTTAGAAGTGGTGAAAGGTCCCATTTTCCCTATGAAAAATGTACAGAGAAAAGTGACACTATACAGTTATTCTTGTTTGTTTTTCTCACTCACAGGTAGTTTTTAAGTCTCTGTTGATGTGAATGCTTTGATCCGAGAGATACCTGGCTCGAGAACAAAAGTGGGTTCATAATGACCCAGCTTTCAGCGTGCTTGAAGCACCAATTTCTGCTCAAGCAGCACATTGTTCCTAATATTTCTGCAGCTGCTGACTGAATCCTAGGTCATCTTTTCAGCTTTAAAAATAGTGCATACATAATACGACTATTTAATAATGCAGTGGAAAAACAAGAAATATTGATCAGTGCAGATTTCTCAGAAATCCAGCTGGTGTTAGGCATTTCTGGTTACTGTCTGCTGACAGTAGTTAAGTAAAAACTGAGAGTAATTTCCTGCATGTGGTGAATACGTGCACAGTGTGCATTTTGACAAAATGTGTAATCGGTGCACGTTGTAACACAATATATATTTTGCTTTGTGTTTTTCTTCATAAAAAATAGAATCTGCAGAGCACGTGACGGTCTTGCGTATAGTGACAGTTCATCAGGCTTGAGAGATTAGTCAGAGAGAGATTATCTAGCCTACAGATGTCTATATACAGTCTAAGGTGCATTAGCTAGCAGAGCAGTAGTGGGAAGCTTTGCGCTGGCCTGGAATGCACTCTTTCCTTCTTCTCTGTCTCTTTCAGCTCTCTCGAACCGCAAAGATGTGTGACCAGACCTTTTTAGCAGTTGTATTTGGTCCGTGTGACAAGTGCTCCAAAGAGAAGCCCCTTAGGGCTGTTTACATCAAATCAGAACAACTCAGCTACTGCTCACTATGTGTGGAAATGGTATGTTATTGATTTTATTAGCCAGAATGTGGAAAGACTGCAAAAAACGGGGGTTGGATGTATTAAGGGTCTGTTATGTTGGATTTTTATGGACAGCGAATAAGCATTGCTAGGCCTATAGACTGCCAAACACCTCTGCAGACACCTGGTCTTTCCATGAGCCTGCAACAGAGGTGGCCGCGGGGTTCAAGGATACTTTTTGTGGTTCTTGAGTGGAAAATGGCCATGAGCTTTTTCCTCTAGGGTACCACATTCCTCAGCTGTGCAAATGTTCCGTGCCTGTCTAAACTCTGCTCTGAGGTATATGTGCAAGTCTGCTTGGCCTACAAGCTTGAGTGTTTCCCATTACCTTTAACAGAACTTAACAAAAAAAGCTTAAACCATTGCAATAAACTCATTCACTGGTGACTAGGGCACACAAAGTTCATCTAGTCTGTCTCAATAAAAACGAGACACAAGTGAAGTGCTGTCAGAACTCCTCCATGGCCCGCGTTTTATACTGAGAGCATGTTGTCTCGTAGGCTATGTTCAGTACTTGGGTGAGAGCTGGAAGTTGCTACAATGAGGATAAAGTGGGAAAAGGTTGCACAGCAGTGGTGTGTCTTCTGTCAGCAAGGTGGAATTGGGGGAGATTAGCAAACCTGCTAGCTTGACCAGCAGGTCCTGCCAGAATACCTGCATGAAGGAGGGACGACGTTGGAGGCTTTCGAACCTCCAGCATTACTGGTGAGGTGATATCCCACTCTCCAGGTAGGGAGCACTGTCCTAGAGAGGTCACGGTGGGGTTTTTTAGATGAAATACAAAGCTAAGGTCACGAACCTATGTGGCTACCGAAGAGCTGGTCTCCAAAACTCCTTTTGTAAACTTAAGAATTTTGTCATCCTGACTATATTGCAATTCGATGTAGTTTTATTTTATCTTCCTGAACCATTGTGTATTATCAGTTGGAGAAGACATCCTTCACTGTTTCCTCCCCAGAACTGGTCTCTACCATGACTGGGCAGGGTCCAATAGTTTGTTGTATTTGAGTGTCCGTTGAAATGATCTCTGCAGGAATACTGAAAGATTTAAATAGCTGTGTTTACAAAACACTGTTTTACAGGCAGATGAGAGCACAGATTTGGTGGTTGTAGGTGGTGCAGTGTGTACAGTTCACTGGCTGACACAGCACATGCTCATGTGTTATGTTGTTTAGGAGGAAATTTAGATTTAATGACTGCAAGACAAAAGACAGTCCTTTCCCAGTTTATTTGCTTCGTCTGACTTTGAAATTGCTGCTTTGTTCAGCTCCTTCTTGGCCAACAGCCTATAAATAGCTATTTATCCAGTACATTTTTGCATGACTTGACAAATGCATGCTGGAATTGCAGGAAACTGCCTGTTTATTATTTACAGTTCCTGCAAACTTTCTCCTTATTATTCACATTATGGAAGTTAGACTCTTACCAAGTGAAACAGCTGCTAGGTGGAAACGGACTGAGACTTCAGGAAGAATTGCGTCAGTACCCAACAGCCTCTTAGGCTTCCGATCAGCACTGCTGCAGGATCTTGGGCTTTCTGGTAGATCTGGCTTTAGCTTGGTTCTTCATAGTTATTTTGTAAAAGATTTAAAAACAAATATTCAGAACATAGAGAGGTCTTTGCGCTGAAAAATACATATGGGTAGGGAAGTTGTACCCTTTATTGAATTGATTTTTCAGAGCTGTGAGTGTGCTTTGACTTACATCAAAATCACGATGTATCTTTGCCACCGGTGCACGTTTGTGGATGTTTGTGCATAATGTGGTGTATAATTGGCTGATCTGTTTGCAACTTCCTGATTTGCACATGCAACTCCTAATTTCAGTCCAGCAGATGCACACGTGCATTTTCATCAGCCAGTGTTTGTGATCCCCCCAAAACCAACATATGTGGAGGGGTAACAGAATTAGCAGTTGCCGATTCCCGGTGTTGAGATCATCCTACTTCAATTGTTTGCCTTTTAGACAAAATAATTTTTTCTCTCTGGGGTTTTGCCTGCTTTGGAGATTGGCGCTTATCAGTAGAAACTCTATCAGTCTTTGCTGGTTTAGCCTCCCCACAGAAGTATTAGTAAATTAGCTTACAATTTAAACAGAGATCAGCTGGTGAATTAGCAAGAGTGAGACTTACTTTAAAGACCTAACTTTTGAGATAGGCAAGAATTTGTCACACACTGTTAGACCCTCCGTTTTCCCCAGTGTCCTTATTGATGGAACACACCAACTTTCTTCCATGCAGCCCCATCACTACAACCTGGTGTATTTGCCAGCTATGGAAAGTAAGTTTATGATTGCAAAACTGACTGGTTCTGCCACAGTTCTTGGTGATTAATGTTTCTGTAGCAGCTCCATAGAATAATGCCCTATGGAAAGCTGACTACTTTCAGAGTGGTTGCCTCAAAATCTATGAAAGCAAGGGTCAGCTTGCCTTTGCTCCATCAGGAAGAATCAGAGAAAAAAGCTGTCTCATAAGAAGCCGTCCTTGTTTTGGACAACTCGGAAGCTCTGTGCTGCTGAGGACGTAGCAGCCAGTTTGGAAGTGGTCAGCTTTCTAGGCAATGCTGGCGGTCAGTATGAAGCCACAGCAACAAATACTTTGATGTGCCAGCCATTACTGCACAATTAATGGATCATAACATCACAAAGCGGAGTTCAGTTACTTGTTACCGCTTTTCCGTATATTCTGCCTACCATACCTCCTGTGCAGGATGTTTTCACGGACTTTTGTCCAGTGCTGTTGTGTTTTAAACTCATCTGAAAGTAGGGACCAGGCTAAGAGAACCTATTCTTCCTCCACTGCTGCTGACTGAGCTGCCATTTCAGATTAAACATGCCTTCTGTATAGTGAATTCTAATACTGTGTTAACAAATTATTTACTACTAATTTTTTTTTAATTGCAATTGCTAATACGTTGTTAAAAGTACATTGCCTTCAGTATGGTTAGATTTTATGAAAAGGGAAAACCAAAAAAGCCTTGATTGTTTACTAAATGGAAGCATTTTTTCTTTTTTAGTTGACCTAGTACTATGTTACGATCTGATCTGGTTCGTCTTATTTAAAGCTCCCAAATGGCCTTACTCTAACCTGTGTTTTTTGCATGGTCAGCTAACGACTACACGGGTAGTTAAGTAGCTTGGTCAGATGAGGTAAATACTTCTATTTTTTTTTTATTCAAACTAATGAAATACACGTTCTGTATCACACAGTTCTGTAGCTCACTGTGTTTGTTAGAGGCTTCTCTTTCACCTCATGGCTCTGCTTATCCCTGTCACCTTGGGACGAGTATCATGTATCAGTCTGAACATGTATGGTTCCCAAAGAATCTCACCTTCCATGCTGTTCTTTGTAGACTTCTTAATCCCATTCCCCAAGGCAGTGAGACTGTTCACATCAGTAAGGCAAGAAAGTCTGGGTTTTTCACTGTCAGAACTGTGCCAACTATCTGACATACAGGTGTTATCTAAGCCAAATTCCTTAGAGCTGATGTGTTCCTATCAAGGCAAAGAAATGTCCTACGTTTTTTGTTAGACTTAACTTCTGGGCCCCTTCACACTTACACGGTGTCAGAAGTAGGGCATTTGTCATAGACTAAAATCCTTCAAAAATGAAGTTTCTTCAAAATCTTCCCCTGCCACTCCCCCAGGACACAGCTGCATCACTGAGTCTAATATAAGTAGGTTTAATTTTTCAGACATGAAGATAACATACTAGAAGCTTCCTGTCACTTTCCTGCTAAAAGATGGTGGGTTTTTTTCCTTTGGTATCACTTTAAATATACTGAATTTTTATTTCCTTGGCATTGTCAGTGTGCTGGAAAGCATTTCCTATGTGCTCTTTACTCTGAGGGGCTTTGAAGGATGTTCCGTATCCAGCAGTTTGTGAACCCCATAGATTATGCTGCCTACTTTTACTTTTGTGGTACCGAATGTAAGCGGATCAATTCAATTCGGGATTCAAAATTTCAAGTTCAGGGTTGCTTATGTGGCCATCGGGCCGGTGGGGCTAGGTCACACCAGTTTCTGTGGACAGATCAGAAGACTGGAAACACATCCACTGCGTTTGACTCTCCAGCAAAGTAACCCTCCTGCCGGCAGATCCATTGACTTGGAGAGACCTGGAGCACATGGCCAGCCCAGGGCCTGAATTCTGCCTCCAGAGTGACAGGGAAGAACTCAGCAGCTCTGCCTGCGCATCCTGGTCGGACTGTGACACTGCCGCTAAGCCCAGTGTGGGAAAGGACTTTTATTTTCTCCCAGACCCACACTGTGTCCAGGATGTGCCCAGAGTCTAAACAACAGCTGCAAACACACGTTTTCTTATCTCCCTTTCCCATCTTGGCACATCTCCAGGTTAAACAATAGCCATTGGATTGTCTATTTTCTGGCTAAAGGGAGACAATGGGAGTCAATATGAGCAAAGTTACTCCAGTTACTCCGTGTAGATCAAGGACAATTACTGCAATAAGAAGAGGACATTTTCAAGGAACTCCCAGGGAACAAAAAGCCACAAGGCCATGTGCCATGGTTCTTTCTCTGGAAGCGTCAGCTGCTCCCTGTGCTCAGCACACGCTTCCGCTCTGCACCGAAGCAACAGAGTCTGCAGAGCGGTGGAGCTGTGCCCTGGCCTCCCACCAGCACCAAAGTGGAGGGTTCTTTGTTCCCTTTGGGGTTTTGGAAACTGGTCCCTTTCAAGGGCTGGGAAGGCGACGGACCCTAATGTGCCTACCTGTGTGCAGGGGAAAGAGGTGGCTTTTTTGGGCGGGGGGAAGAAAGGAAACCCTGGCAACACCGAATTTAAAAAGGAGGGATTCAAAGCATAGTAGAGAGAAGGGTTCAGACCTCTCACTGCATCTCTCCTGCTGGCACGGGAGCTGGGCCAGAGACCTTCTGAGCGACCGAGTCTCCTAGTGTTCCCTACCCACAGGAGTATAAGGGAATGATGGAGCTGAGCTGAGATTTGCTAAGCCTGGACGGGAACTGTCTTCCCAGTCTGATATTTTAAAATGCCATTGGGGTGGATGACTTTTTTTTTTTTTTTATCTTTCCACCCCAGAGCATGCAACTTCTGGTACAAACAATTTTGGGTACAAAGCAGAACCACCCTTTCGCCTATCTTTCTGGGGAAATGAAGCCTTTGGGCTGTGAAAATGGCTTGGGACCTGTTATCAGCTGGTGGAAGCCTGTGGGTAGGAGGAGGATGGGAGGTGAAGCTGCCTGCCGGGATCCTAACAGGGATGCCCGGGATGCCGTGCTGCCTCTCTGCGTGGGGCTGAGCAAGGGCTGCCGGCTCTCACGGGTGTCTTTCCGCAGGGTGCCTGGTCGTGCGCTGGCTGCAGAGGGGCTGGAGGAGCACGCGGGGCTGGAGGAGCATCCAGCCTGGCCCCGGACGTCAGCATGGGGAGGGGGAGGGAGCCCAGGCCGGCTCGGGCTCCGTTGCTGAGGCAGCAGGAGCCTCAGCAGCATCCCCGAGAGCCAGGCGAGCAAACTCCTCCTCCCTCCCGCTCTCACCTCGTCTCTCTCTCCCGCTTCCTTTGCAAAGATGGCAACCGAGGGGCTGCACGAGAACGAGACTTTGGCATCGCTGAAGAACGAGGCCGAGAGCCTGAAGGGCAAGCTGGAGGAGGAGCGGGCCAAGCTGCACGACGTGGAGCGTGAGTGGGGCCGGGGTGCGAGGAAAAGGGGCACGGCCCGGGGCGCCGGCCGGCAGCCAGCGTGCCACGTTTGCCGAAGGCCAGGCGACAGCGCGAACCAGGCACGGCCCCGCACCGGTGTAAACCAGAAGCAGATGGGAGCGCAGCCGGCGCAGCCTCGCTGGGCGTTCGGTGCCGCGCGGCACCGGCCGGCCGCGGGGACGGCCACCCCGGAGCCCGCATCGGCTCGGC
>JANZLQ010000002.1:10447991-10496694 GCA_026212715.1 Elanus axillaris
CCCCCCCGTTCAGGAAGAAATAATCTTATTTTTATGGAGCTTCTCAAATAGGTATTAATTCATCTGAACTGAGATCTAAAATCCTTTTATTTTTGCTATTTCATTTCTGTAATTACAGTGATACACTATATTGCAGGGTGGGGTTTTTTGAGAAACCATGTAAATTACTGTCCTTCTCTGAAATCATGTAACTCGCTTTATTAGAAATACCAGCGGGTCATTATTTCATCTGTTTTGATGCCTTAAATGCTGAAAAGGAATCTGAGCCCGTAGACGGTGATTTAGCTCTTAGTGTTTTGTAAGACTGAGGGACCGGCAAACATTCTTAATTTTCAGGTGGGGGAGGGTTAAAAGATTTTTTTTTTCTGGAGAAAATAGAGCATTTTCTTGTCTAAATTAGACAATCATATGTTATATGGGTGTCCTATTAATAGGAATCATCAAACAAATGGAGATGGCCTCATTACAGAATCGTTACCGTAAATCATAACATTCCTCCAGTATAATTTCTGTATCAGAAGTCGTGGGGCCTCTGCTTAGCGGACCTCTTAAGCATATGCTTAAATCCATTTTTGCTCACAAAGAGATTTACTTATGATTGCAGTGATACTGTAACTGTGCGTGTCATTGATAGTCGTAGGATATTTATATCTTGGTCATACGTAAAATCTGTAAACTTGCATTGGAAAGCTGTGTTTGCATAGCCATGACATGGTTTCTAAGATAAAAGTCTTATGCTGCTGTAGAATAATGCTCCTTCATGATATTTTATATAATTGATTCTGTATCAAAGCTTTTTTGCACTTAAATTATCCCCAAGAACTGTTTCTGCGGGGATTGTAAGTTTCAGAATAAAGCATCTCTTCTGTTTTGGTGGGGTTTTTTCCTAATCTAAAATTGTATCTTTTGCATTTTTTTTCCCTGATCGTGACTTTCCCTCTGTGGTTCCCAAAACAAACAGCTGGCTGAACTAGGATTGCCCTTATTTGTTCAACTCGTTTTGAACAGCAGCTCTCAAAAATGTGGCTAGAAAAAGGAAATACCAAACATGCATTTGATTTGCAATCTAAAATTTTAAGGGTGCAATTCTATCGCTTAGAATTTTAAGTGTAGATAAAGCAGTTTGTTCTGTTCATGCGATCCACAGATTTTTAAGGCCAGAAGAGACCGTTACGATCAACTGACTTTGCAGCACGGAAGAGATCAAAGACCCAATAGTTTCTGCATCAAGTCCACATCTCTTGTTCAGGCCAAACAATATGTTTTAGAAAAACAGCCTGTTTTATCTGGACCTTTGTAAAACCACTCAGGCTACTTATTGGCTTTAGCTGATCTACTTGCCCGAGTGCATAATTTTCAACTATCTTGAAACAATATTGGAGAATGCTTCAAAATAATTATCTGACTCTAAAACCTGTGCTAGGCGGGTACGGGATTATTATGGCTGTGGTTGGAGATAAGCGTCCTCAGAGAATCAGTAAGGCTAAACCAGGCAATTCCAGAGAGTCTCAGCTGCGTTGACATAATGGAAACACTTTGTCCATTGTCTGTGAAACGTTTGTTTTTTCAGATATGTTCTGGACACAAGCATCTTTCCAGCTGCCATAATAACCTCCTGTCTTGTGTTTTCATGTCTCTTGGTTGGATCATTTGGCAGGTTTCTGTAGGCAAAAGTAGGGGGAAATGTATCTTTTCCTCAGTGGGTTTGTATGGTACTTTCTCAGAAATTTGCCTTTGACCTTCTGTTGGAGATGGCATGGACAAATTGTCTTGACTGGTGGACAGCACTTGTCCCTTGGCTGGGTGAGACTGGCTGAGCCGAGATTTCAGATGAGAACGTAATTCTGGCACAGCCAGTGGGGCTGCTGGTTTTGAAAGACAACTCTTAAAAAGCTAATCCACTAGAAATCAGTCTCTGCCTTAGGCAGAAATTGCTCCCCTGACCCTGTGCCAGGGAATGATCTCAAAGTTAAGGATGCCTGCTCTCCAGCTGTGACAGCCCTTCCTAGCCCATGAGTTTTCTTGCAGCTCTAGAAAAGTGGTGAAGGGTGCAGCAGTAATGCGGCTCTGGAGCAATCACCTGCCATGTGAGATGTGGAGCTCAGCCTCTGGCGTGGCATTGAAAAGCTTAAGATTTCCTCCACCAGCTCGTTAAAACGTGAGCTGCTGCATTTATTTCAAAAGGTTTGAGTCAGGCGTTGCCCCTTTAGCTAACAGCAGCTGGATCATCTTAGGTTTCAGCATGGACAAACACACAACATGGGGAAACGCTGGATCCTATTAGCTCTTCCTTCGACAGACTCATTCAGCTCCCCCCCCTCCCTGATGCTCCGTGTGAAGTGTGTCAGAGCTGCCACAGGGTGCCAAGATACATCATGGCCCTACTCAGCTCCACGCTGGATGAACAACGCTGGAGCAGAGCAAATAGGTTTCCTCAGATGACGCTTTCTCCCAGACACGGGCAGATGACCCCAGCATGAGGCATCAGGGTTACACGAGACACCTTTAGTTGTCAGCTGCAATGGGATGAATTTTCTGTCAAAGTGAGTCTGCACAATTGGTAGTGTAAATTTGGGGTTGGGGTTTTAAGAATACCGGCTGAAAGTACTGCTATTAAATGAGGTGTCAAAGAACTGGCTTCTCCCCCACCAGAGGATGCTACTCAGGAAAGCTGCTTGCCCGCCCTCTCTGTTTCTCTTTCCTATAAAAGAAAAAGCTGACCCACCTATGAAGTCCTCGATGTGCAGACACTGTTGAGAAGTTGAGTAGCGCACTCCTACAGGCAATGCCAGGCTTCCCTGCTCGCTCAGAGCTGTGCCCTGGCCCTCAGTGCTCCCCGGGGCGCCAGAAGAGGTGGTCGGTGGCTAGTGGTACAGGCTAGTACCTGTATCACACTGCACCCCCGCTGCGGTGCCGAGAACCGACTGCGGCTGGGAGTCTCGCAGCCAAAACAAGCGTTTTACCATAGAAACTTTGGAGACTTGGTGCTCACCCCCTTCTTTTGTATGATTTTTTTCCCTCCAAGACCCAGTGGTGGTCTTCACTTCTGCTGAGTACCTTGAGGCATGTGTTAGCCTGGAGGCTGTCTGTGCACTTTCAAGCCTCAGTCAGATTGAGGATTTCCCAATAAGAGGGGGCAAGGGGGTAATCTGTTTTCCAGTTATACTTGGGTGTGATGACCTGCAAGAGCTTCAGCAGCTACAATTCAAGCCCTGAGTGAATTCATCCTTATCTTTATGCGGTGATCGTGTTCATACACCACCCACCTTGGTTTTACCACCTGCGAGCTCTGAAGCAGAGTTTGTTGGCTTGCACCGTAAAACTTCATGGATTAATTCCTTCAAGTGACATTACTCATAAACACAGAGATTTGCCAGGGCAGAGCTTTGATGCAGGGCGCTCTAACCATCAGCTGTTTGCAGTTCATCAGGTGGCAGAGCGTGTGGAAGCGCTGGGCCAGTTTGTGATGAAGACCAGGAGGACCCTGAAGGGCCACGGAAATAAAGTTCTCTGTATGGACTGGTGCAAAGACAAGAGAAGAATTGTGAGCTCTTCCCAGGTATGCTGTTGGGCAGATGTTTTTCAAATTTGGGCACTATACAAATCTTTCGGCTGTGCTCTGTGCCAGTCTTGGCAGATGATACCTGTGTATACTGTAAATGTTTTCAAGATACCCTTAAAGCAGTTCGTTGGCAATGTATTTGTTCTGAAAGCACACATCCAAGCTTCTGATCATCGCGCCACCTGTGGTAGCTAATACCCTAAATATTTCTTGTCCAGTCATACACAGATTTTCCCCATATTTCCTACTACAATAGAAAATGGAGAGAAGTCATCTGAGGCTGCTTTTATTTCCTTGTTCTTTACAGATAAAATATTTAGTAGCAATTTGAGTTTATGTGTTCAGAGGCAATAATCAGGAAAATGGAAGAAATGTTGATTCTTCTAAAGATTTCTGTGCAAAGAAATTTCTTGTGCAGTCTGTATGATTGGTGCAACGTTGAAAGCCTCAAACATCTTGCCAAAATTAGGGCGTTTACTTAGGACTGTTTCTCAAAATGCCCAACACCTGCTCAAGACCAGTCTCATGAGCTGGAGGAGGTAATGAGGTAATTACTTTCTAGATGCCCTGGTTCATCCTGAGCCCAGTATGGCAGTGAGTGAGCTTGTTGCATCTCACAGCTGTTCGTTGACCTATACGAAATCTGTCAGGGGTCTCACTTGAGGGATAAAAATAGGCAATCTGCATGGCAAGCCACCTTCAGTTACTGTGAGTTTTTACCATTCATGGTGATCTCGGCAAAGAGAACAATTTTAAATCACGTCACATTTTTTAAAGTGGTTAAAATGTCGGCGTGTAGATCAGAAAGCTGAATGGGCAAGTTGTAATGCACTTTTGCATTTTTTACTCTTATTTTAAGAACTGTAGCGAGTCCAGGTACAGCAACAACAGTTGCTCAGTAATAAACATTTCGTTTTCATGATAGGGGGAGGATAACAATATTGTGTGCATAAGGCAAAGTAGCTGGCATGAGTATAACTGGCATACACAAAGTGATTGTGTTGCTCTCTATGGAGGGTTCTTACAATGGCTCTTTAGCAGATTGTATCAACGGATAATTGAAGGTTAAGTAAGTATAGTGAGAAGTAAAGAGAAAACCAGGAAAAGACAGGAAGGGGAAGATGAATAAAGAGTACAATGTCCATAAATAGTCCCCGTTGAGTGCTGCCAGCTCAACAAGTGATTTATGATACAGGTCACCTCTTGTATTGTAAGGGCCCATACTGAGCCACTGGCAGGTGTCACTTGGGAGAGGTGGCCAACTTCGCAGGTGGTGGGTACAGGCTGGGAGAAACACATCACGGCTGAAAGAAGGCAAGCGAGGGCTCGCTAGTGGCAGTTTTCCGAGGAGATGGTCCTGTCCCTGGTGTGTGCTGCAAGCGAGAGGAGTTCTCATAAACCCGCTAAAAGGGAAGGGAAGAAAATAAATCGGTCCTTTAAGCCACCGTCAGTCATCTCAGTGAGGAGGAGATAGGCTTTTCTTCTGGTCAAAGACATGACTGGCATGACTGAGGAGTGTCTCCTCGGTGCTTTGCTGTGACTATCGTGCTGCTGTTAGAACGGAGACAAAAATTCCATGACGTAACAGGCTGGGGGATGGAAATGAGCAGCAGAGTTTTCCCCAAATCTGGAAAGTAGGCTGACAGCCATGTCTGTGGAAGCCCTCAATTTCTCTCTCTGTTTGCGTGCTTTCATTTAGGATGGGAAGGTGATTGTGTGGGATTCCTTCACCACCAACAAGGTAAGTGAAACTTCAGCCAAAGTCAGATTTCTGTGCACAGGGCAAATGACAGTGGGGAGAGATGGAGGGCTGAAGGGCTCACAGGTGTCACGGGAGGCAGCGGGATGATGGGCTAACATGCAAACCTCTGCCAGCACCTGAAACCAAGGGGCCCAGGGCAGACCACCTACCTCCCTTGACCCATCTCTGAGCAAAGTCCCTGTCAGGGCACTGGGGTTTGTCGTGGTCTCCAGCGGGAGGCTCTGATCCTGCCTCTTCGCTGACAGGGAGGGCTCCTGGCTGGGGGCAAAGCCCAGCCAACAAAGCAGAGGCCCTCCCTGGGTAACCTCGGGACCAGATGCCGTGTGTGGTTATCCAGGATCCTTCAGCCGTAGCGGTCACTGTGGGATGGTGCCGCTGCTCCTCCAAGCCCTGCCAGGGCTGTCTCGTGGCATCCCGCTCCACACAGCTGGGAAAAACCAGCTTGCCTGTAACTCGCTTTTACACGTGCAGCAGTGGGGACCTTTTACAGCACTGAATAGCCCAACTAAAACATGCTGCGTGATCAGTTTGGGGTTCATGACTAAGGCGGAAAGTGTCGGGGAGGGACAAGCCATCCTCCTGCTGCTCTGCTGGGTAAGGGTTGCCCCAGCCTTATGTGTGAGTTATGGCCGGGGGAAACGCCTCTGCCTTTCACTGACCCGAAGAATGTCCCACAGAAATACTGAACTTACTACTCCACGCTGTTCTCCTCGCACCGATTAGAGTAACAGTGACATCCCAGTGTAAAGAAATGCTGTATTTCAGGAACACGCAGTGACGATGCCATGTACCTGGGTGATGGCATGTGCATATGCCCCATCTGGATGTGCCATCGCTTGTGGGTAAGTTCCCAGTTTCTACAGCTGCTTACACAGAGAAGCTTGATTTGCAGTGGTGGCCCGGTGCCTTCGGATGCTGACAGCTAGAAGTTTGCGTGCCTCGACTGTGGGTGGAAGGACTACGTTCAGTGCCTCTGATTCTGTTCCCATAATGGCTCGTACACATTATCTCCACTGACTTCAGTGCAATAACATTTGTTGTGTAAGCATGGAAAATAATCCTCTTTCAGCATTTATATCATGGGTTAGGAATCCTGCATGCATGCAACTTCTCTCTTCCAGTTTGGTTGTGTGTGTTGGATGTATCTTCTGAGGGGGAGAGGCTTTAATCCCATTCTTACTTTGCACTCTTTCTTCTACAATGTAGAGAAGGTTAGTCATTAACAATTGCCAGCACGGGAACAGATCTTGCCAAGACGGGGTGGGGAGAAGTCACCCCATCCTTGATAATCTTCTCCCAAGTTTTCAGGTTTGAAAAAATTGGGTTTATGCAGGGGAGAAAACAGAGAGATGAGATGTTGGCAAAACATCTTTTCAAAAGAGACTGGGTGGATCAGACAGGCAAAGCAAGCTTGGGGCAAGAGAGAGGGACAAAGGGAGACTTTACTGTGCAGCTTGCAAATCTAGAAAGATTCACAGACGGAGACATTCAGGCAGATTCCATAAATGTGTGTGGAGAGCGAGTCCAGAAGCTGCATGTTTTTGATGAAAACTCAAAGAATGGCAAGAAAGCTCTGCCTTCACACTTGTAAGAGAGACAGGGAGGGCATATATGCGCTGCACTACCTAATTCTGTATTTCTGTTAACGCTGTCAGTTAAGTGCTACGCACCTAATACGAGGCAGAGACCCAGCACCTGGTGGTGTGCCGGGATCCCAGGGACCGGGGTAGGGCTGATCTACCATGGCTCTAGAAAAGGGTCAGACACAAGTCAGACCCCTTAGAAAAGAGTCCCACATCTGTCCTGGGAGACACAGTTTAACTGGTGCAACTGTCCAGGAGGGACACACCAGCTACAGAGGTCAGTGCTTCTGTTGCCTTTTTTCCAAACTCTTCCAAAAGCCCTGTCTTCACACCCATGACTTGCTATACCGTCTCCTCCGTAGGAGTTAGGTCAAATTTATTAAGGTAGATAAATAACGATGCTTAAATACCAATCCTCGCAATGACAGATGTCAGCAGAAAAACGGCAGTTTGGCTGCATGTGAAACATTAACCCTGAGGTGACTACCATGTCACCTCCCAGTTCATACGTCCATGAGGTTTCATTCAGTGCCATTTATAAACTCGATGAGGTTAAAAAATACCGAGGCGCAGCTGTTCAAGTTCTGTAAAGCGGCCAGCCTGGTGAGGCAGCTGGGGCTTCCCTGCACAGGGAGATCCCGGACAGCACAATACAGGGAAGTCGGTACTTGTAAGGTTTGGCACCGCAGCACTGACAGGTGGTTTCCTTCTTATCGCCACTCGCCTTTTGTCGTTGCAGTTTTAACCAGTTCTCCTCTCTCTGTTATTGCTATTATTACTCTCTTTAGTGGCCTGGACAACAAGTGTTCTGTGTACCCTCTGACATTTGACAAAAATGAAAATATGGCTGCAAAGAAGAAGTCGGTTGCAATGCACACAAACTACTTGTCTGCCTGCAGCTTCACTAACTCAGACATGCAGGTAAATGCATTCCCTACCCACTGCTCACTGTCCAGCAACACCTACCATGAACTGCACCTTCCTTGCAACCTGGGGCACCCAGCGCCATGCAGCGGCTGCTGGAAAACCCTCAGTGGGGACAGTGAAGGTGCTGGAAGGAAAAGCTTGTCACAGCCCGCGGCCTGGCTGTCTCGCCCACGTCACTTCTGCAGAGGGAGCTCGCTGGTGCCTGTGTGCTCTCTGCTCACTGGCTCTGTGCTGGCTTGTGCTTTTAGGAGCTCACGCTAATACAAATAGTTAAAATCCCAGTTCGGCTATGACTAGGTTGGGTATGTGCCATGCCAGCCAATGGGGACTGTGTTGTTTGCCTGCTTTCTCCTGGACATCCAGCCAGCTTTGCTTTTGCTTTCATTCTTCGTATTTTTTGTTTATAGCCAGTGAGATATCTGAGCCTGAGGATGGCTAGGCAGCTCTGTTGTCCGTACATGCAGTGCGGTGTTCCCCGGAGGGAAAGGAGTGATGCTATCCCTGGCTGGCAGCCGCGGGGCGGGGGGGTTTGCAGCACAGAGGCCCACAGAGGGAGGCGATGGCAAAGCCAGGAACTAAATGCAGATCTTCTGAGACCAGGGCAGCCTTCCTCTGTAGCGAGTATCTCGAAAGATCTCTTTCTCCGGGAACATGAAAGATGATGATGAAAGGAGCCGGGTAATCGCCTTGCCCTCTCTGGTTTTTGAATTTAATTGAAGCTCTGCAACAGAGTCAGTGTCAGAAGGGAGCATTTTCATTGCACTCTGTGTCAGCTGAGCTGCTGGAAAGGGAGTACCTTGTCCCCTTCTTCCAGATATTTGGAGCTCTTCTGAAGGAAATACCAGCTCTCGTTGCTTCTATTTCAGGACGTGAGATGCCCGAGAGTATGTTGTTTGGCGTCCTATGGTTTCTGTAATGACTCCGAGGCGCTAATTTAAGCCCATTGCCATGGAAACAAGTGGTGGAGGTACCCAGCACTAAGACTTGCTTAGCCCTGACCTTACTGTGCAGGAGCCCCGCCTAATTAGAGCAGTCGAAATTAAGTGGAATGTTTTTGATGAGATAGAGTATTCTCTTTCCTTGTCCATACCTATATGCATCGTTATTAAATCCTATGAAAGGAGAAGTAGGTACTTATTTTTCATAATTAAAAGAAGAAAGAAAACATGGGTCTTTTTTCCCATGTGAAATACAGCAAACCGCACTGAGGTAATGTACTACTATTGTTAAATAATACCACAGTGGATTTAAGTGCTTTATATTCAGTGATTCAGAGATTTTTCTGAAGACTCTAAAAAGAAGTTTTCTTGTGATTGATAGGCTTATAAGAGAACATTTATAGCACTGCATGTTATTATTGAAACAAATGCAAGCAAGTGGGTTGGCCAAGCTCCCGTTACAATGCTGTTACATAGAGGATCCTAGAGAATCCCAGATTTCTTATCTTTTGCCTTTTATGTAGTGGCCACAGAATTAAAATTGTTCAGTAACTCTGGGGGTACCCAGTGTAACAGGCACGCTGTGCCAGAGCTTTCCCAGCTGCGTGCAGCTCTTCAGCTACAGCTTGGTTTCCCCTGGGAGGAACGAAAGACAGGGCAGGAGTTCAGGAGTTGCTGTGCCCGTGGGCATCTGGCAGTGCGATGGGAGGAGATCTCGTTGAGGAAAGCTGTTCTCAGGCTGCCTTGGTGCTGAAATAGGGGGTCCCATCCTTGCTGCTCATCGTGTTCCCACCCTGGGCCAAGCCAAGTGCTGAGCTGCAGGGCTGGGCGACCCGTGCACCTTGTTCTCCGTCCCCCAAACCAGTCTTGCTAGAGACAACCTCCCCCGCCTCAGTAGAGAGCTGGGGAGCCTCGCTTCCTAAATTAGGTATCTGCAGCTCTGCGGTGTGATAATGCTCCCCACGTGATAGTGCTCCGTGCGTATTAATAGCAGCAGTTAATTGGGATCTCAAGTGCTTTGCATAGGGCAGGCAGCCGTACCCCCAGTGCGGCCGGGCTGAGAAGCAGGATGAGGCCCGTGGCAATGGAGGAGGAGGAAGAGGAGGAGGAGGAGGCTGAGGCAAGGGCTGTGTTCCCACTGTCTCCTCCCTCTGCAGGCACCAGGCGAGGATCCCCATCCAGCGTAGCCGGAGTCCTTCCTGCAGCAAGCCAGGGACTAATTGCAAAGATTGTTAATTCCCTTCGGGGTTTGGGAGGTTTTTTGGTCTGGTGTGGTTTGCAATGGCAGTTCCCTGAAGTTGAGTCCGTAACACTGCTCTTTAAGCATCAGCTGGAGCTCTGGGTTGCCAACAGACCCTTCCCGTCCACCCCGAGCTACGCCTAGTGCCCTCGTATCTCTGACACACTACTGCAGGAGCAAATCCTCTGAGCCGAAAGTCCTCGTTCCTCAGCCACGTAGAAATATGCCTCAGAACAGAGAAGTTCATTGAGCTAGGCTCAAAAGCTGGCCAGAAAGAGAAGTCAGGACTTTCTTCTGCTATTACCATCTCAGAGCGTTAGCGTCTCTCTACTGCAGGATTCAGAACAGTCTGTTCTGCAGCTTTGCAGATCTCTGTTTATGGGAGGAGTTTTGGGAGCATCTGTCAAACACGTTCAGCATTTAACCTTTACGCAACTCTGTGAATGGTTTCACGATTGTGTGATCATCTTCTTCTCGACCAATATTTTCTTTTTAGCTTCTAACTACCCACTGGGATCCCTTGAATTTCCTCACCAACCGTGAGAAAAACCTGTGTGTGAGAGTGAGAGCCCTCCTAAGTTCACCCTTGCCTCCTTCCGCGCCAGCGCACAGGGACCCTTTCAACCTACAGAATTTGAGATTGCATAACAGCTTCGATTGCCAAGGGGAAATTTTGAACAATTGAGCATCATCAGGATTTAGCCACAATAACAAGTGCTGATCACATGCGCTTTCTACAAGCACTGTAGCAGACGAGGGAGGCTGTGAGCTATGTTCGGTCAGTGTATGTTCAAGCCCTTTCACACACAAACGGTTTTGGACAAGTGAGAGGTGATGGACTTCTCAAACAACTGTCTAGACAGGCTTACTTCCCTTTCAGAAAATCCATGTCTTAAGCCCACTTAATTGGGTTTAACCTGGCTACTTCAAGCAGAAAAAAAAGTCAGGGAGTAAACAGGTATACTTAACTCCAACAGTTCTTCTCCTTAGCCAGGTTAAATTCCAGCAGCCTAAATATGGATAGGGTTAAATACAGGGGCAGACAGGAATACCAGTCTGGTTCTACCAGAGTTCCAGTCCTTTCTGGAGGATACGGAGATGCCAGCAGACCCTTAATGCCTTGACTTCTCCAAACCCCACTGCAGAAAACTGACCGTTATTGAAATACTGTGTAGGTATAGCTGTGTCAATACGGCTCTCCTTTCCACTCTTAACTTCTTTCCTTAAAAATAAAAAAAACATAAACTGTGCTTAGATTCACATTGGGTTTATGGCTTTGATTTATTGCATTAGTATTTAATTAAATTAAAGCTGTCCTTGGTGTATGTATAGGATGTCAGTTGTTTCTTTGTGAACTTGAAGATCATCTCCTGATTTTTGTATTGTGACTCTTCTTGCCGCTTCCTATAGATCCTGACAGCAAGTGGAGATGGAACTTGTGCTCTGTGGGATGTTGAGAGTGGGCAGCTGCTGCAGAGTTTCCATGGTCATGGAGCTGACGTCCTGTGCCTGGACCTGGCCCCTTCTGAAACGGGAAATACATTTGTCTCTGGGGTAAGCAGGAGCTTCCTATCATAATATAAAATTAAGGAATGTGGAAGGGAAAAGGCAGCAAAGCAGGAGGTTCGTGATCTTATTGAGAGGGTGCTGGAGTATGTGTTGGAAGCCCCAGTGCAATCCACTCATTGCAAGCACGTTTTCCAAGCTGGAGCAAATTAAACCCCTGACTGTGGGGTCAAACCCACCCAGCCAGTCTGACTGCAGTTCTGCTTACTTAGCAAATTCCACCCCACAAAGCAATCCAGCCCAAGATCAAAACAACGCCTCTCCGGGGAAGGGAAAGGCTCAGAGTTCGAGCAGCAGGCTCCCACCACAGCAGAGGTGTGAGTCCCTGCGGGTAGGAGCCCGGCACGGTGCACAATTTCCCCCATTTGGCTCCTTTCTCGTGCCCAGCTCTCCGGAGCAGGACGGGGTGTGCCCGTGGGGTGCAAAAAACGTGCGTGCCGCTGTGTCCCTCAACCGCTCCCCAGAAGCCAAGGGGTAGCTTGGACGCTGGCTAAACCCTCATACGAGTTGGAGCAGGGAGGATGAGGAGTGGCCACATCTTCAGCTGTTGCAGAGTCCCCTGTGCCTTCCAGCGGTACCAGAGGCATTTAAAGCCCCTTCGTCAGTTGAACACTGCCTGCTCCCTGTTCTGACCCAGAGGAACGCACAAACCTCTCTGGGGCTGCAGGACTGGTCTGGGAGAGTACCCAGGGCATCTTCCAAGTCTTGTCCTGCTGTTCCCGGGCAGCCGAGCCATTGGCGTGCAGCCTGGTGGTGAGGTGGGCAAGGCATGAAGGTGAGTGAGATGGGGCTCAGCTCCTTTTCGAGGTGGTCCTGGTCTTTCTCACACCAGAAATTCAGTGTGCAGATGAGGGCTGGCAGGACCTGAGAGATGACCTCTCTTACTGGAGGCAGGTTGCTACCAGTAACTTTGCTGAAGGTACCTGGTTTCTGAGCCCCACCAGCACTAGCCCAGGACTGGTCCTGTGCTTGCTGATGGAAATGGCCCTTGTGCCAGAGGGTGCTGACCATGGGCTAGGGGATTCCACTTGTTGTGCTCGGAGTCATGGTCCCATCCCTACACAATAAACCTGGACCTCTTCTGCTATGGCTCTTTTATCAAATTTGGCTGACCCATCAGGAGCAGAGCCCAGCACGCTGGCCCGGTTTGCCTGCTGCTAGCACAGCTGCTCCAAAGCGTGACTGAAAGCTAATTCCATCCGAGTACATTACTCCTCCCTGGCTTTCCTGTCACCGAGCTTGCTTCCCAGAAAGGATAGATTCATTTTCCCTGGGAACAGCTCAGCTTATTATAGGGCAAAGAATCGCAAGCAGCTATGGTACTGCTAAGAGAATATCTCATACTTGTGTTGATGCAGCAGCTTGGGCATGTCCATGCTTACAGGGACTTGCTTAATTCATCACGTATGCAGAATAACGAACGCTTCAGTGAAGATCTGACTTGTATCGTGTCAATGCAGGTGTAGCCAGAACAGTGCAACCTGAAGGTATAGTGGCATAGAGAGACTCCCTGTATATTGTGCCTGTGTAATACAGTAACCTTAGCTGGAATAAGCAATGCCAGTACATCAGCGTGTCGACGGGGTGCTGTTCCCTTTCATAACGTAACTGAAAATCCCAGCCCTCCTGGGTTTGCTCAGGCCTGCATCCTGGCTGTTGTGCTCCGAGCACTGCTTCTCTGGGACGAGTTGGATAGCACCCAGGGAGCCCGTCTCTCCACAGGTGGTTGCTGGTTTCTCCTTCAAAACCTTAGGAGTCAAAGCACCAGCTTGTCAGATTGGTCTTGCCCTCGAACTCCCAGAGAGGTCAGTAAGAACAGTGCATATGGAAGCAATACGAAGGGCTGGGTTTGGGCTGTGGTGGGGCTTGAGAGCGAAATATGCTGAGTCCAAAATGTCCTCTGTCCTGTTTGGTTTCCCCAGTGCAGAAACCACAGTTTGGTACAAAGGAACATGACCTCTTTTAAATAATGACATCATTAGTAAAAAACCCATAGGATTTCATTTTAACAAGAGAATTAGAAAAGAGAGAGAAAGATGTGAATTGTGAAGACGCTATTTAATTTAACTTAATCATATTTGCTTAAAAATAAACACCATGTGTGGCACGGTCCGCTGGGCAGAAGCAGCAGCCACCTGGCCTGCCCTGTGCTTCCCACGCAGCCTCAGAGAGGCTGAGGCCCCCCGAGCTGGGCCTGCCTACAGCCTGCCCCTCAGCAGGGTCATATTTATTAAAATCTTCCGTCACTCTTAAAAGAAAAGTCTGTGTTCTTCTTCCCCCGTCACTGTGACAGCAGCTGAGAGCGTGGCCCTACGGGTGTGAGATGGTTCCTGCCCCGAGGACATTGCAGACTACTTGGGCTGAGCCCCTTGCCCAAAGCATTCAGGGTGATGAGCGTCCGGCACCAAGCGTTAAAAGATCTTTTCAAAGCACAGCTCGGAAGGGCAGGTTAGAGCTTGACAATGAGGTGAAATGCTGTTAAACTTCTTTTCCCACCCCAACCACACCATTGAGGACGTGGGTGTGGAGCCATGGCAGGCGTTAACTCTGGCAAGAGGCTGGGCAAGAGACCCTCCAGACGCACTTACTTAATTTTCTGTTTCAGTGTGTATGCAAAGAATGAGTTATAAAACTTTAAATGCTGGGTATTAATTTTTTATATTGGGCACGTTGAGTGGTAAGGGAGTGATGCAGCTCCGTGGCACGGGGGGGGGACCGCAGACAGGGGTATGGCAGCAGGGCAAGCAGAGCGGGGCTGTGAGTGCCAGTTAGTCGGGGTCTGCCCGCAGAAAGACCCCAGGCCTGTCTGCACCCCTCCACCACGCTCTCTGCTCCCGACTCAACTGCGCCGGGCTTGGGGGTACCAGGGCAGCCAGTTCTGGGGCTGCTTTGCTGGGTACATCCCCTCAGAGCTGTGGTGTTCAGAGCCTTTGAATGTAGCTGGGCTTGATGACGCGTATCGGGGACGTGAGGGGTGAATGTCACCGTTGGCACAACTGTAGTGAATTTTTTTTGTCTTATTAGGGATGTGACAAGAAAGCCATGGTTTGGGATATGCGGTCTGGTCAGTGTATCCAGTCATTTGAAACCCATGATTCAGACATCAACAGTGTCAGGTCAGTATGTTTCTGGGAGAGGACACATGGGCGATGTTGAGCAATGCACTGGTTCTATTCTTGAAGTCTGACCTCATCCGAGTAATGTAATGTGTTCTGGTCTTTTTTTACTCATGCACAGATATTACCCAAGCGGAGATGCTTTTGCCTCTGGTTCAGACGATGCCACGGTA
The DNA here is from genome assembly GCA_026212715.1 of Elanus axillaris. Classification (NCBI taxonomy): domain Eukaryota; kingdom Metazoa; phylum Chordata; class Aves; order Accipitriformes; family Accipitridae; genus Elanus; species Elanus axillaris. The sequence goes on from JANZLQ010000002.1 coordinate 10,462,859, forward strand.
TGTTAATTCAGCAGCCTAATTTAGGGAAGGTCTGTTGCTTCCCAAGTCAGATTTTCCTAAGAGACGAGGTCACGTCCACAGGGGACTTTAGGGGACTAAACTGGGCCTGTGACACCAAAGTTGCAGAAATAATAATGCTATAATATAATATATATTAAATACTTCATCTAATGCTATAGGGAAAATGTAGTAACACTTCATGGGTCACCTCTGCAAACTTTTCTACCTGAGGTACTGTCCAAATACTCATTTCAGATTTTTCTATGTTTTGAAGATTCATGGTCAAAATTAGTTGTTTACCAGAAGAGTTTTGGCTTCACATAGTTGTTGGTCGCAACATGGCAGGAACCAGCTGAAGTGCTGCAGCTCGTGTCAGCAGGAGCAGCACCGTGCCAAGGGCCTGAAGGGAGTCTGCACGTGAGTGCCAAGCAGAGGGGCCGTGGGCTCGGCGCGGAGCCGGGCAGACCCTGTCAGCTGGCCTCCACAGCCCTGTGCATCGGGAGAGCACGGCCCCCGGGGCGGCCTTGGCCACGCACATCTCCTCCCTGTCAGCCTGACTCACTGCCAACACTTCTCACTGCGATGAGTCACCACCACGTCCAGGTCATCCTAGATGATCCAGTAGTTCTCACTGGATCTTACTTATCTGCGAGCAAGCTGCTAGGAGGGACACCGTTGGTATTGAGAGGTCATTTTGGCCAGCACATTGTATGTAAAATGCTGCTTACCTCCTGGCGCCTTCGGGGCCCCTGCGTGATGGACAGGGCTGGTGGCTCTCCCTGCCGCTGGTGGGTCCCCGTGGGGGACCCAGGCTCTGACCACACCACAGCTCCGCAGGGACCAAGCGGGCAGCTAGGTATAACTTGAGGGCAGGCATTTGGGAAGCACTTGGCACCTTTTTTTCTCTTGTTGCTCTGCCCTCAGAGTATGTTTCGAGTCCGCTCCGAGACTAGCTACACTCAATAGAAACATCCCCTTTGTCTTCACGGGATGTGGAGACCTTCCAAGACGCTTCTGGAGAAAGCGTACACTGCTTTTAGGTCTTAACAGCTGCGATTATAAATTAATACCTCTAGCTCTGTGGTGAGCCCCGTGGCTCTCTGCATATTCGGATGCGGTGCTCTGAGCGCTTGAGATGCTGAGGGAGCGAGATGGAGAAATTGTCCATCATTAAATTCCAATGAGAGCACTCTCTTTTTATGCCCAGTACCGCAGGCTCTGGGCTCCTGTGGTTATTAATTTATTTGATGGGGGTTTTCTCTCTTAACTATTCCTGACACTTCCAACTTGAGCAGGAGAATGGGAAATTCCATCTCTGTGCTTCTGACAGAGGTTTTGGCAGTTTCCATCCACTTCATTCTTTAAATGAAGAGGTTGGTGTTTTCAGCTTTACGGACTGATACACTGACTGGTATCCTTGACCTAATTTATATACTTAGGGATTTCGAGGAACAGCTAGATAATCCTGACTGTCTGGAGGGAAACCATAAAAGTGTGCTCACATGGCAGTGCTGTCACCTGCGGTGACCCCAGCTCCTTATCAGGACGGTCTGATGGAATTATTCACCAGCACGGAGCACTGGGAAACCTGGACTTCACACACCTGGCAGCTCCCCACCACCCTGCGAATGAAACAGCCTCTTCTTGAGGTGCAGGCTTGAGTACCAGCCATTTTTCGTTAGTAAAGTCTTAATATTAGCAAACCCGTATGGCCAGTGTTTGCTTAAACTTAACCTACTGAGGAAGGTTTTCCGTTCAGATAGTTTCAAAAGTGCATTTTGATTTCAGGGCTAACAGACTGCCTTTCTGCATGGCAATGAAGTCTGGTCTGTCTATACATTATTTCTATGTTAAACAAGCCTAAGTATGCTGGCAAGTGATAAAACCAGGAAGTGCAGGTTGTAGAGGTGATGACTGGGGATTTTCCATGAGAAATGAAAACCACAGATCTGTATAAAAAATGCATTATTTCACTTGAATTATTTTCACGTAGCTTTTTCAGACAGAGCGGCCTCGTGGAAGGGCAGGGGCTGTTTGCTCTCCTGTCTTACTCAGAGCAAGGACTACCAGCTAAGGTTCTCCGTGCTGAGGGACTGTCTGAGCACCACGCCATGTGGTCCACATTCTCAAAGATGACTAGAGATTTAATCTTCCCTGTCTCCCAGGCTCCAGCTGTGGCTAAACTGTTGTCTTTAGAGACTGCCTTTCCACGCACCTCCCCAGCAGCAGGATGCCCTCGTGTGCAGGAAATCACAGCAGGGAAGCAAGAGGGTAGGGAGACTTTCAGTGGGTAGCCATGCTCCAAAGCCCACCACTCATCTCTTTCAGAGCAGGACAGGCAGGAGGCTTAGAGAAGTGGTTTGGAAAACAAATTCTTCACTCAGTTTATACAGCACAGCCTTGTGTTGCTTAGATCCCTGTTAGAGGAGTGCCAGTTACAGCGGGCAGAGAGAAGCCAAGCGGCCACTTCCCGTGATGCCGGTTAGGCTGTGGTCCTTCCCTCTCCCATTTTTTTCAGTGAAATGTAGTAGTCGTCGATGCCAGCCCTTACTGAGGCACGTGTGTTGGTTTTGTTTTAATCCTAGTGTCGTTTATATGACCTTCGTGCAGACAGAGAAGTAGCAATTTATTCCAAAGAGAGCATCATTTTTGGAGCATCCAGTGTGGACTTCTCCCTCAGTGGTGAGACCTGAACTTTGGAGGTTATCTTAGTGTTGGGATTTGAGGGGAACTGTAAAATTTTGCCAGTTTAATTTGATAAAGCATTTGTTATTAAAAGTTATTAAAAGTAATAATAAGCACCAAAAGAAAAATTGAATGCATGGAAGCCTTTTTTTGCCTCTGTAAAAATAATTACTCTTTGAATAACCGAGCTGGCTATTGCCTTGCTGTAGCAATCACAAGTATTTTCCTGGCCCTACTGAAGGCAGGAAATATTTTGCTGTTAACTACAGCTGGGCTAGAATTTCACAATAATGATTAAAAACATTTCAAAGGAAAACATGAAATGTAACTGACTATTAAGCGCACTTACAAAAGTAGGTTTTAAAAGGCTAATAAATGATTAGTAGACAGTAGAAGTATGTTAGAGGAGCATGAAGACGGAGAGACTGCCATTTTTCACTACAGATCCGGAGACGTGAGCTTGAGTCCTCTCCCTCCTGCCCCAGAACAAATGCAGAGCTCCTCCAGTCACCTTGCGCGGGGATGAGCGGGTGGTGAACTGCTCTGCCTGGGACAGGGGCAAAAAAATGTCGCTGCCATGGTCACAAGCACCCCAGCTTGTCCCGTTGGGGACCGTCAATCACTTACCAAATTGTCTACTAACCGCTCAACCATTTGTACTCGGCATCTTGCGTAAAGACTGAGCAAAATACTACTACCCTGCCTTAGCTGTTGCAGCGCTCTTCGCTCTGTCGTGATTTGGAGGCATCATCCCCTACCTCTCATGGCTGAACAGATTCTATATGATTTAACTCAGTTTTAACTACCTTTTAAGCTAGCAAATGTTAATTGCTTCAGTGTTCAGTAAGGACAGCTCAGCAGTGGGGCAGGGGTGCCTGACGCTTGGGGGAAGCAGCAGGCAGGGCTCCGGGTGTGCAGAGGGTGGCACGGGAACGCTGGGCTGCGGCTCACGGGGCGATGAACGTCCTGCCGAAGGTCCTTGCTGCAGTCAAGACATGTTGCCCGCTTCAGACCTCGCTGCATCAAAATCTCGCTCTCTTTGTAGGTCGCCTTCTGTTTGCAGGCTATAACGATTACACCATAAACGTCTGGGATGTGCTGAAAGGGTCCCGTGTATCCATTCTGTTTGGACATGAAAATCGTGTCAGCACCTTGCGGGTCTCTCCCGATGGGACGGCGTTCTGCTCGGGCTCCTGGGACCACACTCTCCGAGTAAGTGTTGGGAGCATGGACTTCAGGTGCCTATTTGTTCAGGTGTCTAAAAAAAGGGGCAAGGGGGAAGGGTTGTTACAGGAAAATTGACTCTAGAGGGACTAAGGAGGGTGTAAAACATGAACAGAAAATTCAAATTAAAGAAATCCTCACAAAGGGCTAGCAGAACTGTTAAATTTCAAACATGGGTTAAGTAGTATCATTCCTGCTGGTACTCCATACCACTAATCTGACCGCCTTGCCAAATTTTAATTAAATGTTTGATAGAAGAGTTAATGTCATAAACCATTGTTCAACACTCACTCTCTCTCTCTCTCTCTCTCTCTCTCTCTCACTCTCTGCAGATCTGGGCTTAACCTGAGATCCTGAATGCAGAATCTAATGAAGACTGAAACCCTGGACTACAAAAACGGCATAAAAAAGCCACCCCTCAAAATCAAATATTCACTACACTACAAAAGAGTGACACCGAACCCACAGATTAACACAGCTAGGTAGAAAATGTAATCTGCTTGAACACATAGCAAACCTCAACTTGTAGCAAAATGAGATGTTTTTAATTCTGTTTTGAAATTATCTCCTTTTATTAGAATGAGTTTAGGTAATTATAAAGGGACTTTTCTCTGAAGTCACCTGTATCATAGGGTTGAGTATTTCGGAGCACATTATGTATTTATTTGCATGAATTTCGTTCCTTCTTAAAGTTAAAAAAAAAAAAGAAAAAAAGATTCTTCATTTTATCAGGATGTAGCATAAAACTTTGGAAACATTCCGTAGTAGTGCATTGAATTTTGGTGTTGAAAAGTGGAAAGAAAACCAGTTCCGATACTTTATGATGGCGTTATGGATGACTGAACCTTGGCAGTAAGTGGAGGAGCAAAGGACCTACTGTGAAGGTACGGGCTGTTGTCATAAAAATGTATTTTTTGTACAGAAAAGGAATCCTTTCAAGCCCTGTTTTTTCCTATTGTCTTTTTAGATAGAAATAAGTATTTCATCTCTGTTACATGAATATAAAGAATCTAAATATATATATAAACTGATAAACTGCAAAGAGGAGGGATGTAAACATGATTTACGTAATCATGAGGTAATACTTAACCAGTAGTTTCTTAGAAATTTTTACTTGTATCACTTGGTGAGTGAATTTTCTTTGACTTAAAGGAATACTACATGCTAAGCACTAAGGGATACTACACGCTAAGCACTAAGCACTGTTATACTGACGGTCGAGTCTTTTCCAGGTCAGTCATAGTCATTCTATGATCATGATTCTTATTTGCATTTTGAGCAGTTCATACTCCTTTGGCAGGGCAGTGTAGCTTAAATGTGTATTAAGGCAGTATATGTCCATTTTAAGGTCCTTCTGCAATGTCAGAGCAGTGCAAGTTCACGCAAACGCGGGTCAAACCTTACCAGCCAAATCATACAGCCCTCGCTCTTGACAGTAATCTCCTACTGGCGTGGACGCAGTTTTGTCAGAGTTGGACGTGAGAACGAACAATAGTTAGCTGTTGAAAACCTGCTGTGAGCCACAGTCCTGCCAGCATTTGACACTGTGCTGAGCAGAGCACACGAGCCCGTCTGATCCAGGAGCCACTGGCTTTCAGGGAAGTCACTGGGCAGCACCCAGCCCTCTGGGTGAGCATGGTAATGCAATACAGACTGGCAGGACTGAGGAGCTGATGCTGTAGAATTAAGATTTAATCGGATAAAGCCGAGATACCGTTAACTGTGGGACTGTTGGGAAAACAGATTTGCATTTATCCATTGAAAACTGTTGAGACTAGCGTGTGTCACCTCTGCTCATCCCGTCAGGTACCGAGTCTCACCTGAGCAGAGGCACATAAGGAGCAAAGTGCTGGAGGAGTGCAACGCTGGGAGCTTGCACAGCCTGGCCTTTGAAATGCAAGTGGTGAGATACATCTCTGAAAAGATCAAAGGTATGATTTATATTTAGCTTGAAACAAGAGAAAACAAGCTCACTGGAGTGAGCTTGATCACAAGCTCACTGGTGACTGGAGTTGGCTGTTCACATAAGTTTGATGGTAATACGCTCATTCGGATTGAAAGCGGGATTTTTTTACGGTTCTGTAGAAATTGTGCTAGAAACAGAGTCTCCTCATTCATGAAAACAGTAGGTTCCATGCATCCATAACCAGTTAACCTAGGACACTAACATTTTCATCAGCCTTCAGTCCCTAATGAAAGAGCTCAGCTGTTTTCACTTGGAAAAGTCAACCCTGACGCTTCGCAATATTTGTGGCAAACTATCCCTGTAACAAACTGAATGCACTATGGAAGTGTCCTGTAGAGCTCACTGTGCAATATGGAGTCAATATACTGTACACATTTGATCAAAATATTAATGTTTAGATAGTATTTATTGGTAAGAAGTGTGTTTCAAACATGCTACGTTGTGTTGATACTTACGAATGGCCTAAATACAATAAATTGTATTTTACATATTGAGAACACGTACATAGTCGTTTTTCCCATCGGTTAGGTAGTTGTAACGGTAGCTACTTTTTCTGGGTTTTTTTGGCGTTTACTTTTTTGCACCATACAGTTTCTTAGACCATTTGTCCTGCAAAAATCTAGGGCAAAATCCAGATCTACTAGCAGTTTGCTTCTGGAATATCTTCTGGAAATACCCATGGTGAGCCACAGCGACTGAGAGCAAGCAGCCCTTGAAAGTACCTGAAACTCCATCCGAGCTCCTTCTGCGTTCGGGAGGCCAGAACTCCGGTTGCGTTTTCCCGCTCAGAAGGATCACGGCTAACGTGGTGTTTTCTTTCCACATCTTCACTGCCATAGCCAGGAATGCACTGGAAAATGCAGAGTACCTGTTTTGCGGGAGCACAGGGACTCTCCTCACGTTGCAGTGGGACGCCAGGGAAAGCAGGGCACTGAAACGCTGTCGAGGGCTCAGGCTATCACTGTTTGGGTAAACCACGTTTGCAGATCACCTGGAGCTGCAGCAGCTCAGCTTTCTGCCTTGTCGGTAGAGGAGAACTGTGCTGGGGTCAGCTGTCCTCTCTGCTTTAGGGTAGGTTTATGTGGTCAGCATGAAGGTGGTCGGTGGAAGCGCTCAGTTTAGATGCTGCAAAAAAGCACCTCCTTAATTTAGGCACGTCGTTTCATTTCCTTTCCTCTGAGGGGCTGGGGAAAGTGCTGAGCCAGCTTGTTTTGAGTGACCTCAGTGCCCAAACCCTCACCAGCTCTAGTGAGAATGGCGCTGACATCGCATCTTGCACTTCTGTCCTTGCAGGGAGAGATCGCGTGGGTCTTTTCCTGCACGTCAGGGCCACTGTCTGCGGACTCGTAAGTCAGGCTGCATGGACTGGGCACCCGTGAAAATCACCTTTTTGTGCCTGAGGTAACAGTGAAAGCTGTGAAGCAGGACGGGCCTCACCGTCCCATCAGATAAATGAAGACAGAGGAAGAGGGCACTGCTAGTACCCATTCCATTTTCTTACTCGGGGCTAAAGGTTGACTGGGGTTGCTTTGGAAAACCCCTGCTGTGGCCTGTCAAGCTCTTTGTCTCTCAGAAACGCCTCTATTCCTTTCCAGAGGGAGAGGTTTTTAACCTGCCTCTTGTCCTTTCCCCAGCGTGTCACAGCCTCGGAGAACAGCCGTGCGGCTCTGGGTGCAGCAAGCAGCGAAGCAGCAGAGTTGCATCCCGGGGCCCCGGCACTGGCCCTACCTTCCTGACCCGCTCCTCAGCCCCAGCTGGGAGGTGAAGGAAAAGCGGTTCCCAAAGGCTGCGCAAGCAGGCTATAAGCAGGTTAAATGTATGGAGAGGAAGGGAGCTATAGCTAGGGCAAAGTCACTGTCAGACGGCTCCGTCCCGTTAAACAAAAACGCTATATAAACAGGAAGGGTGGAAAAGGATATTGCTAGTGAAAGAGCAGCCTCTCCCTCTTGCTCTCCTGCCGTGAGGAATGCAATAGGAAATTCCTGCTCCGGGATTAGCAATCGTAAGGAAAACTCTAGTTAAAAATGCATGTGTGTAAAGCACTGGTGAAAAGTAAAAATCTCAGTCCAGCTACTGCTCTAGCACATAAACACAGACTCGATTTCCCCAGCGAAAAACAAAAGGCAAGCCAAATGCAGGCACGTAAAACGAAGGGTTTGCTTTAGGCACAGCTCTTCGGAGATCAGGCCAATTCTTGATTCTTGAGAAACTGCAATAGGATCGATTCCAGCCATCTATTTTTAGAGTTTCTGAGGGGGATGTAAAATGGAGAGCTGTAACTCAAGACAGGTGGAGCGAAGCCAAGCAGCCTGGCGCTGGCGCGTTGGGCACCTTGAGCCTGTCGTGCGGCGAGAGACGAGAGCGTGAACCCGGTGCCCGGCAGCTGTGGCAGCCCCTCTCCTCCCAGTGCCGGGTAACTGGTGCCAAGCGAGCAGGAGGCCCAACTCCGGCCTACCTGTGCCGGGGCCTGCCGGCTGGTTTTTGCGGGAGCTCCGTCAACGATCCGTGGAGCGGTTGAGGGTGCTCACGGCTGGGAAGGGCACAGCGGGGGACGCAGGGGAGGCCTCCAGCTGCGATGTCTCCCCGGGACACCGCTGGGCCGGGATTTTCTCACCTGTTTTATTTTACGCCACCACTAGCGAAGGGCCTTTGCCCCGTAAAGAACCCCCAATCCCAGGATCCCGTCTTGGAAACCAAACGCCCCTGCGCTTGTTTGCTCAACAGGCTGATGCGCTCGCCCCACAGTCCTCGAGGACCTGAAGCTCCCCTGATGCCAGGGACTACAGAGTCGGGCCACCACGGGGGGAGAAAAAAACCCACTCCCATGATAAAATAAAAGCCCCTCCCGGCCGCAAACATACCCACACCCACACACCCTCCCGCAACTCGAGCGCTTTGGGGAAGTGCAGCCGCGGCCTTCCCCAGGGGTGCGGGGGACCCCCCCCCAGCCCCGGCGCTTCGGCTCCGGCTCCCCACGGCGCCGCGCGGCCCCGCCCCGGAGGGAGGGGAGCGCTCCCCGGCGGGGCCGGGCCGGGCCGGGCCGGCTGGAGGGGCCGCCCCGCCTCTTAGTCAGCGGCCGCTCGTGCTGCGGGGCCGCAGCCATGCCGGGCTCGCTGAAGGAGGAGACGGCTCTGCTGCTGGAGGATTACTTCCAGCACCGCGGCGGCGGGGCCGCGCTGCCCCCCAGCCCCACGGCGGCCACGCTGCGGCGGGCGGCGGCCGAGCTGGAGCGGAGGGAGCGGCCCTTCTTCCGCTCCTGCGCGCCGCTGGCGCGGGCCGAGCCGCGGGAGGCGGCGGCGCTGCTGGCGCGGGTGGCGGCGCAGCTGGAGGCCGAGGGCGGCCTCAACTGGGGCCGGCTGCTGGCGCTGGTGGTCTTTGCCGGTACGCTGGCCGCCGCGCTGAGCGAACGGGGCTGCGGCGACGGGCCGCGCTGCCTGGCCGCCGCGCTGGCCGCCTACCTGGCTGAGGAGCGGGGAGAGTGGCTGCAGGCGCACGGCGGATGGGTGAGCAGGGATGGAAGGGAGCGGGGCGGGTGCCGGGAGGCCTGGCCGCCCTCTCTTCCCCCCCCGGGTAGACGAGAAAGGGCCGGGCAACCCCCCCCGGCGCCGTGCCGCGGCTTGGGCCTGCGGAGGGGCGGTGGGTGTTGGGCGGGAAACCTGTGAGGCGCCCGCGGGTGCCCCTCTCGCCACAGGGGCCGGTTGTGCCAAGCTGCGGGGCTCCTGCGGGGCCTGGAACGGTGCTGCTGGGCGGGGGGGGGGTGGAGGTTTGCCGTCTCCCCGGGCCCGCAGTCTTCGGATTTACTGTGATCCAGGGCTTCTCCCCAGCGCCCAGGCGGGCCTGCTTGCCTCGGAAGGCCCCCGTCAGCCAGACCCGCCGCTCTGGTTCCTGCTGGTCCCGAGGCTTGGCCCAGGCCGCGGCCTGGGGAAGGCGCGAGCGGCTGTGGTGAGGTGTGGAGCAAGGGCTGCCCCGGCTCTCCTGGCCCGAGAGGCGTGTGGAAAGCGCGGCTTCGAAGGCGTCCACGCCGCTCTGCCAGCGGCAGAACGTCAGCTGTCCCGCAGAACTGCACGTTTCCCGTTTTCAGTCCTGGTGGGAATCTTTGGTGCCAGTACAAATAAGCCCTAAAAATAGCAAAGTGGGGGGGGGTGGGAAGCAGCCGCTGGTCTCGTTGGCTTTTCCAGAGACTGAAATGAAGTTGGTTTTCCAGCGGTCCCCGGTCCATCCGACCGCTTAGAACGGCACAGTGGTTGGCTACGACGTACACTGTCACTTGGCGTAGATCGCGTTGCCTGTGCGCCCAAATTAAAGTGGAAAGAACAAAGTTCCGGAAGAAATTAAGAGTATAACTTGTTTACATAGACATCTGTGGAGCAGAGTTCAAACACGACCATCTGGAGTTGTATTGCTGCCACTTCTGATTATCACAAATAACGATCTGGGAGAGCAGCTGCCAGCTTTGCTCTGTCATGGGTCAGCTCTGAGCAGTGTCCGCGTGGCCCTTCCAGGAGAGTGTGTAATCGGTCCCACGTCCACCGAGATGGGACTGGTTTCGGGCTCCTGTCTTTCAAGCGGAAATTTCCATATCCTGCGTTTCAGATGCTTTCTGAAACTTGAACGAGGGGGAACAATGCTGGCAGCTCCCATCCGAAACTTGCCTAAAAGGGTGAAAATGACACAGTGACGTGCCGAGCATCTCAGCAGGAAGTTTGCAGTGGTCTCCTGAGCGAGCGCTGCAGGCGCTTGTAGCTGCTGCTTTCAGTCGCCTTGTGCAGAGGTTCTCACAAAGCGTTTTTTGCGTGCCCGAGGCAGCAGGCTTAGACTTTCGTGATTAAATAGAGACGTCTGCAGCTGGCAAACGCCGTGCTGGGAATGCGAACTAAACCCCGCTCAAAAGACTTGTTAAAAGAAATCCGGTTACCTGTAAGCCAACCAACTCAATGTCCTTTCTCTTGCTTTTTCTAGGATGGCTTCTGTCGCTTCTTCGGCAGACACGGCTCCCAGCCGGCTGACCAGAGCAGTACCATAAGCAATGCGATCATGGCTGCGGCGGGGTTTGGAATAGCAGGATTGGCTTTTCTCTTGGTGGTGCGGTAGGCTGATGAACGGATCTTGCTCTGGGAAAGTACTCTCAAAACTGACAATTTACCAGATTCCACTCTATTTTCTCTAGAACAGACCCTCTAAGAAGAAGTTTATATTTTTAAACTGGCTTGGAAAACTCTCTCACCAAATCCTTGGCTATAAACCGCTTCACTTGCTACCCAGTAACAACACAAACAAATGTGTACTAAACCACCATTTGTGCATGTTCAAAACCTGTCCGTCTCCAAACATCCTCTGGACTTTCTGTTTGAAGGTGTAACCTAAACTTTAGCATGGTTCATGTACTGTAACTTCTGAGTGCTCAATGTTATGCTAGGAAAACGTTAATGGTGGACTTGCTACTAAACCTTCTGTTCGAGACGTCTTATTTACACGGAGGCAAGTCTTCGAACCTGCCTCCCGTTAATACTGTAAAGTGGGCGAACGTTGACTGTGACTTAACATGTCTTACAGCCTCAAATGTGGTGCACAGCACTTGTTACCGAAAGGCAACTCCTTGGTTGATTTGAGCAATTAGCGCCCGTGATGCGAGAGGCATTGGAGGCTTAACATAACATAAGGCTGATTTCATTACACTACAAGAAGATAAGTGTTGATACAGGAAGGTAATGGCTGCAGTACTCGTTCTTACTGAAAGGAAAGGAATTTAAATATTAAACCTTAATTGGTATATCGAAATCCAGTGGAGGCTGGAATTTCTCTGGATTTCCGTGACAAAACGAGAATTTCCGTATATCTTAATATATTTTTGAAGTATTTATCACTGTATAATACTTGTAGCCATGACATCTTTATTTTTGTTTAAAACTTAATGCTGGTTCTTGTCACTCTAGTGCGTATCGAGTGTTGTCCTGTTTGAGTAATATTTCACTCTGTTTTCAACATGCTGTGTATTTCTTTCAGTGGTTGTACAAATTGCCTTCTGTTTCTGGTAGCTTTTAATAACGTTCCTGGGTTACTCATAGCGTGTACAATTTTACTATGGTGACTTCAAAGGTGAATAAATGTTAAGTATTTTTATTTTAAAAAACCTTTCTTTCTTTTAAAAACTTTCTGCTTACTTGATCGGGTGGGTGACGGTGCTCGGACAGCGAGCGTTTCGGTGCTTACCTGGATGCATCAGCTTCTGTTCACCTTCCCGCTGCTTTGACCCGCAGCAGGGAGCTGTGCAGTATCAGTCTTTGTTGCGGAGGAGTCCTGCAGTCAGAACTAGGGCTAGGGCGGTCTAAGGGGAAAATCCAGTCTAAAAGGCCCATCTTCACCGCTGTGACTGGAAATAACCGGGTGGTTTTGCAGGCCAAAACTTTCCAGAGTTTACTAACGTCGCTGGGTACAGACAGGCTCCTCCAGGAGCCGCTCCCGCTTGTAGAGAGCGAAAGAGCTCTTGTTTCTTCCCTGCCAAGACTTGCTGCTGCCTCTCTCTTTTACATATGCATGCTCTATTACCGAAATGGGAGTTTCTGATACAAGTTACGATGACAACCGAGCAGTAGGTGACGGGAGTTCAGCCTCCTCAGATTAGTACTCCCGAGCAGCTGTAATTTTTGAGGGTGTTGGGCTTAACTCTTTTTGCAAAGCCGTGTCGTGCTTCTGTCTCTGAGTCAGACGTTGCTGTGCTACGGGTGGCTCTGATGCCTGTTGAATGGCGCAAGCCCCTTCCTCAGCCTCCCTCCCTGGCCGGCCCCCCGCTCTGCCCTTCGAGCAGCTGTGCCCCTTTGAGGGAAGACGGCCGGCAAGACTTCCCCTTGGGAAAGATCGGCCTGGCAGCCAGCTCTGCGGCGGTGGCCGGCAGCGGCCACCCTGCTTCTCCTTCTGCTGGCCACCGGGGCCGGCGTGTGGTGGGGGCCGTGGCCCCGTGCCGGACAGAGCAGCCTTGTGCTGACCGGCCGCAGATGCGGGGAGAAGGACAAAAAGGGACATTCAAGGACGGTAAGTCCCGCGGAGGCGGGAAGGAGCTGGTGGTCCTCCCCCTCGTGCCGCCCGCTCTGAACAAATGTCTGCTTGTTCTCTGACTTCCAGTTCTCTAAACTCCAGCTTGGCTCCTCTTGGCACAAGGATTAAGAGCCGGCAGTGCGGGACCGTCATGCTCAGTTCCTCTCTCAAGTTCCCACAGGGATGGCGCCTGCGATTGCGGCAGCTGGATGCTCTCGGGTTCTGCCTCCCGTCCTCCCGGGAGGCCGCGGTGCCTGGAACGTCAGCTATGGTGGGAGCGAGCTGTCTGGTGCTGGGAAGGGAAGGTAGTTTCCAAAACGTGGGATGCTTAGTTGGGGGGGGTGCACTGAAAAGCGTGGCAAATGACAGGGCAAGAAATGCTCTAAACAGCTCAAATATTGGGTGGAAATGTCCTGGTGTGGATCTCGGTGTCTCTCTCCAGAACCAAGCAGAACAAAGATAAAATATCTTGATCAGTATCTTGATTTCCAGCGTAACCTCATCTGGCAGGCCCCGCAGAAGCAATAGCAGAGGGGAGATTATGATGGTTTTTACAGTGTGCTCTGGAAAAAGAGAAGAAAACGGTCTGGAAATATCCTTGAATAAAGTCACATCAGCCTTTGGCATAAACCTGACTCTTGACAAAGGGTAGCTTGGAGAGCATCTGCCACTCTTCCCTGGCCTGGGAGCAGCCAGGGTAGGTTTCCTAAGAGCTAGAAGAGCCAGGGTTAATTTAGGAAAGCTGTAAGGCTGAGTCAGGAGACTGCAGCGCAGTGGTGCTCTGCTTGGCCACCCTGGCAGCAGCGGGCACAGCCGGGCTGCCAGAGCTTGGCGCAGGGACTCTCCTGGCCGTCCCGGATGGAGCCGCGCTCCCTGAGCCGCTCTCTGCTGAGCTGGGGGCTGTGGCGATGGGGGATGGAGGACCAGGGCTTAGATCACTGAAGACTGCAAAGGCAGTTTAGACTCGCTCACGTTTGCATAACTTCTGAATTTTTTTTTTAATTTATTCTTTTTTTCCAGTTTCAGCCTGACGGTTTGTCTCAATGAAGTCCTGTATTTCACTTGAAAACTGCTGTTCGTCCTCTTTTCTGCCTCAGAAAAGGGAAGCAAGACGCTGCTGTTCCTTTCTTTAAATGTAGAAGGGAGAGTAGGTGGTGATTTAAGTACAAGGCTATGCCTAATCCTCCTGACAGCTTTCAGATCTTTGGCGCCGGTGTACTTTCCCGGGCAGGTGGCGGGTGCAACAGGCCTCCTCCTGTCTCCCAATTAGCACGCGGTAATTGCTGCAAGTTCTGCTGGGACCCTGATGTGCCTACGCCTGCAGAAGCTGTCGGTCGCGGGCTGCTTCGAGGCACCCGAGTGCTGGGCAGGGTCTTGTGCTGGACGGGAGAGGAGCGAAGGTGCCGGCTGAGCTGCCTCCATCACTCGCCTGCTCCCATCAGTTGGGAGTCTTTCCCACTCTGCTGCGTACGGAGACCTTGGCAGGGCCGAGCGGCAGAGACGTCCCAGCTTATAGGGGTGTTCCCAGTCGTCTTACTGGAGCTGTTAGTGTTATCTGCTTGGTGCTGCACCTGCTCCCAGCGCAGCTCCCTTCCGAAGGGCCGTCCATTGTAACCGCCGGCAAAGCGGGCAGGGGTGCTGCAGGAGCCCAGCTGCCTTCTCGTTAAAGGAAAAAAGCAATCTATTCATCAGGCTTCTTAAGAGCGTCGAACTAGGCAGCGGGTTTCTTTTTGGAAAAAATGAGACTGTTAAGAGCGCAAAAAATGGGAGTTGCAGAATGGTGTTATATGGCAGTTTGTGAGCTGCTTTGCTGTGGTATGTGAAAAATCTGGTCCGGCATGTCTGGCTGAAGGAATTGGTGCTGGTGCTGCCTCCTTTTTCTGCCCACCCCTGCTGCCGTTCTGAGGGGGTGCAGCCAGGGTCTGAGCTCTGGGGGTGGTACCCGAGCCCCCATAGGACGGGAGAGCCCTGTTACAACTGACTTACTCCTTGGGCAGCCAAAACCCTCCCCGATGCGTCGCTGGAAGGAAGAAGATGGAGTGTGTGGCATTTATTCACATAATTTCTCTTCTTGCGTTCGTTCAGTTTGGATCATGAAAGCAAACTCCCGGGTTTCACTTCTGTTTCTCTGGCTGCTCTCTGTACCAGACCCGAGCCAGGTCATCCTGGCAATGACAGGATTCAACGTGGGGAGAGCAAGCGCAGCTGGCAAGCGGCTTGCTTGCAGGTTTGAAGAGTCGGTGCAGTCCCTTCATAAACGTTGCTGTTACTGGGGGCACTTAAAAATGTTCCCTTCAAACTTGTAGCAATTACCCCGTCGCAAACTGATGTTCTTAGATGAGACCAGAGTTAAAAAAATAAAATCCTGATTTACTTGACATCAGATGTGGGAAGTCTAAAAATCAACTCTGTGCTGAACTAACGAGATTGTTTTGCTGGATTTTTTTTCTCTGCCTGGGCTTGGTCTGTTTGTTTTATTCAAATGAGACGAGGAAGAGAGGACCTGGCTTTCGTTGTCAGCTAGGTCTCCTTCCAAACAGGCCATTTGTTTCTGCCCAGCCTGCGATAAGTTTCTAGCACCGCAGCCTGTAACTGATACTCGCCAATTGGCAATCTCACGGCTTCTGGATGTTCACCCGTTTTGTGTTAGGTGTTTCTGTTAGTCAAGAATTAAAGCTGTTAAAATGGCTGGTTTAGTTCAGTAGGGGACCACACCAGCTATTGGGGCGATTGAAATCCATGAGGTCCTCTAAGAGACACCACAGTGCAGGGAATTGGGAAAGCCTGTCTGCAGAGAGCCGCTGTAGGCACTGCAGAGAGTTTGTGCTCTCCGGGTTGAATCCCTTTAACGATTCTGACCTGTGACAATGGTTCACTTGAGGGAGTTCCTGGGTTTGACCCAACCTGCTCTTTTGTTTGTCTCTGAACAGCTCAGCCCATGGTGAGTAACAGCACGAACCCCACACCCTGCTTATAGCTTTTGGATAGTCGTGTGTGTGTGTGTCCTGTGTCGTCCCCCACATCAAATGCGGCTTATTCCCAGCAGGTTCTGTGGGGAATGATGGCCAGGATCGGTCTAACGGTAGGAAAGTCGTCCATGCTGCATTGCACCTCGGGGAGGACCAGGCATGGTATCTGGAGCCCTGCTGTGGCAGGATTAAAACCGCTCTTGCTGGCGATTTTAATTTGCAATGCCTAACAGTAAAAGTGCAAAAGTGCTTGGCTTCATCAAGTGCTAGAGAGAAAGCACTGACTGTAGTGTGCTGAGCTAATTGGCTGCTTGGCTTCTTCCCTGTAGCTGTGTCTTTAGAGGAATCCCAGACTGTTGTAATTAGCTTCCAAGTGTTAACTGTGAAGCTTCAGAGGTCCCAGCCTCCTGCCTGCTGGGAGCGTGGCCGTGCTGGGATGCAGCCAGTGTCGTCCTGCCCCGGCCGCGGGGCAGAAGGTCGTGAAGGAGCGAGTGGTCGTGCTGGTGCTGTGCTGGGTGGGTGGTGGTTAGATGACTTTCGAAGTATTATAATGCACGAGCAAGAGCGACTTCCACCAGGCGGGTGTAAAATAACCTTGTAAAATGGTAGTGATGAGACCAGCGGCAGCTGAGAGCTGACGGCGCTTGACACGCGGGGCAAACGCTTCTTTCCTGATACCCAGCACGCATATGGTGGGTGCTTTGGTATGGCCGAGCGCTTTAAACATTGAACCTAATTACACTGAGAGCCTGCAAGTTGATGCGGTTCCTTGCGCGTTCCGTACCCAAGTTGGATGGTGGCATTTTCAAGCAGAATGCGGGATGCGGTCCAGCCGGTGCCAGCGCTGCTGAGGAGGGCTGGATTCCCGCCTGGGCTATGCTGGATCCTGTCTCCCCACCGTACTGGGCGGCACCGCTGGCCTGCTGCCGGAGAAACTCGGCCCTGCGGCATCAGCCGGTCACTGAGTGGTTTCCATCCTAAAACTCCACAGAAACCCCCGAGTCTCCCAACATGTGAGAGAAGTCTGTAAAATGTGCAGGGTTTGAATTTTGTTCTTTTTTTTTTCTTTTTTTTTTTTTTCCCCCCTGATCCCTACATGCCCTGAAGAATGCCTACCTGCAGTAGCCCTGCCGGCATTCCTGGCATCAGGACCCCTCCTGCGCAGGGCTGCTGCTCGGCACAAGTCACGCTTGCAGCTGTAGCGTGAAGATCCCTGCGTCCTTAAATGTTCTTACTGCCAGTTGTGTAGGCAGCTCTCTGCCACAGCAGCACTACCCTTGCCCTGGTCTAGGAAAAAAAAAAAAAATTAATTTCTCATAAAGTCTTTTGACAAGGGCACAAAACTAGCCTGAATCTTGAAAAAGAAAAAAGATCCTCTGGGGTCTTGTGTATTGTCCTTGGTGATGTTCCGAGCGGAACACCGTGTGCTGCTCTGAAACTCTTGCAGTGTTCCTTGTCGCTTTTTCCAAGCGGAGATCTGCTCCATGGGAGGAGAAGGTTAAAAGTGGGAGCGAGTAGGGCAAAAGATTATGTGAAACAGAAATCCCGCTGCTGTTTGTTCTGCCATCTGCTCTACACTCGATCCAGGGCCGTGGGTGGTTTCCCACAGCGCTCCCGCTCCCTGTGCTGCCACGCAGCTGGCGGAGGGCTTTGAACTTCCCGAGCTGGCACGGCCGAGCTGGGTGAGATTTGCATCTCCTTTCTCCCAAAGGAGCTGCCCTTTGGCAGGGCAAAGCTGGGTGCTGTGGCCTGGCCGGAGCTGGCCTGGCCGCCCTGGCGCTGCCACCAAGAGCCCGCTCCGGCAGCGATCCAGAAAAGTGTGGAATTCAACGCCTTTTTAGCAGGAACGGAGGGGGTGCCGGGGTTGGCGTGTCCTGTGCCTGTAGGGAGAGCAAAAAAAAAAAGAAAGAAAGGGGAAATCATCTCCCCTCTTACCCTGAGAGCCCCTTTCTGCGTCCCCCAAACCCCAGTTTTCTGCTGTGTCCCCCTCCCGGTCCCCCAGCCCATCCCGGCTGCAGACCCCTCCGCACTGCACCCCTCCTCCATCCCGCTGCCCACCCTCCCCTGCTCCGCTTTCACTTGGGAATGTGACCTTGCTCTCTAGATTATTTACAGACAAAATATTGCTGCAAGGCTGTGGAAGGGTTTTCTGTCGGTTTGGGGGTTGGGTTTTTGTTTTTTTTTTAATTCCACAAAAAAAAAAAAATCAGTTATTTCAAGGGGTGCGTGGGGCCGAGTGGGAATGCTTTGCTGTGATTGGGAACAGGCTGCCCGAAGCTGCTTCCCCTGGCCAGCACGGAGGTGTGAGAGGCTCTTTGCTTCCCTAGCTATAGGAAACAATCCGTCTCTGGTTTTCTCTAAGAAAACCACCCCCTGCTTGGGGACGCTGCCAGGACGGGAGATGCCAGCATTAACAGAACTGTGGCATGCACGTAACGCAGAGCTGGGCTCCTTCCTGGGACGTGCGTGAGCCGGGGCGTAGTGCTGGCCGTGGGGAAGAGCAGAAGCAGGGACCGCTTTCCCTGGCTCCCCTTCCCGCATCCCTGGAGCCAGGGCTCTCCAATTCCCCTTGCTTGGGAGCTCCTGGGTCTCCTGCTGCGCTTGCAACGCCGGCTGGGTTTGCTGAGGACCTCGGGCAGTGCTGTCACATCCGATCGGAAGCGGCGGTGGGCTGATTTCTCCTTTTTTGTTTTTACTGGCAGCACCAACAGCTGCCCTTTCCCCACTGCTGACAATTCTTCCATCTAGCTTAACTTCGGAAAGCCTCGTGGTGGTGGTTTCCCACCGGGCAGAGACCTTATGCCTTTGGCCTCGCACCGCTGCAGTGCCCGTTGTGTGGCTGCTGGAGGCCATAAAAGCTCTTCTTTGCGCACAATAACGCGAGTTCGGTTCGAGCAGCGTTGGTTGTTTCGGACAGGGCTGACAGTTTCCTTACAGGGTCATCGGAAGCCTTCAGGTTCCTGCTGCTGAGGAGTTGTCCCAAATAAGGCTGTGTGTTCTGCTTGGATTTAGGAGTAAGCACAGCAACTGTCAGCAGAGCTAACCTTGAGCACCGACAGTGCCCTTTTTTTTTTGGGAGGGGGGGGAAGAGCACTTACACCAAAATACCTCTGTCTGGCTCAGTGTGCACCTTGGCTCCATTTCTCCACAAACCAAGCCGGGGCTGCTGATGGATTGGCAGAGGTATGCTCCGCTCCCCGCTGGAACCGGGGCTGCCGCTGGGAAATCTCTCGGCAGATATTGCCGCAGAGGATGACCACGAAGCAGGAGCCTGCAAAGCCATTCCCTGCCTGCTGTGGGGTTAGCGCCGGCCCTCTGGAGTAACTCCAGCCTTCCCAGCTTGTGGTGGTGATGGTCACGTCGCAGCCCTCGCGGGAGGGCTGGGTGCGGGATGCGCAGCGGGCAGCGAGAGGATGCCGAGGGAATGGAGGTGGCTGGGGACCTCGGTCAAGCAAACAGGTTCGGCCCATGGTGGTGGTGGTGGTTTGGAGGCCCACTTTCCAGCAGATTTGCCTGGAAGTGCTCCGGTCTGTGTGCTCGTTTTGGTGCTACAGAGCACCCTGTGCAAGTTGTAAACGAGCATGCTGGCTATAAATAAGGGCAAAAGTCAATGGATTTTGTTTAACAAAATTCTGAAGTTTCCCTTGTTGAGAAGCCATGGGGGTGAAGGCTGAGACAGGGAAGACAAGCGGAAAAAATGTTTATAATTTTAGCCAGGTCCTTGGCTTGTCTGCAGCCAGCAGGTTCAGCGGTGGGGCGGAAACACACCGGGTGAGAGACCAAAATACCCGCCGAGATCAGGCGCAGCGGCAGCAGGTAGAGCTGAAGGGCGTCACCAGGCCATGTCTGTAGGGGCTGCTCCTTATTGCCGTGCCTGCCGCCCTCTTCGCGAGAGCAGCCTCTTGCCGCCTGCGCC
Source organism: Elanus axillaris (assembly GCA_026212715.1). Lineage (NCBI taxonomy): Eukaryota > Metazoa > Chordata > Aves > Accipitriformes > Accipitridae > Elanus > Elanus axillaris. Next base: position 10,482,651 of record JANZLQ010000002.1, read on the forward strand.
TTCGGTACTGGGAATTTTTTCTGAAGGAGCCGTAGTTCTCAGGGCTCCGACCGTGCGCCGCTGGCGCTGAAATAGGAGCAGTGCTTGGGCAGAGGGCAGCGGTTAGAGCCGCTGGGAACGTCCTGCTCTGCTGCCCGCCAGGCCAGCGGCTGAGCATCGGCGTTTGGAGAGACCTTGCTGGAAACCCTCTGTGGTTCTGCCCCATCTACGCTGCCCAGGCTCCCCAAAAAGGACAGCAGGGATGCTTGGGACTGCCAAAGCCTCCCTGCTGCCCGGGTCGGCAGGCAAACTCCGAAAACTCCTTAGCCGGGTGTAGTGAAAACCTGTTCCCTAATCTTCTAGATGGGTGCCTTTTTAGGAATGGGATGTCCTGGTTATCCTTTTTTTCACAGCTGAGGAGCGCAGCAGGTCTCTGTTCACGCTGCTGGTAAGAACGGGACCCAGCGCGCCTGACTCTGGATCTGTTCCGTGTTACATCTACGCACATGTAAGGCTGCTCCTTGCTGACGGAGCCTCTGGTGTGTTGCCTCCAGCCAGGTATTAGTGGCTCGGCCAGCTGGAAGAACCACGTACGATGCAGGGGTGCAGAGCAGCCCCGGCGGGTGCCGGCAGGGCTGCCGGTGAGCAGCTCGCCGTAGCATCAAACCGGTGGTGTCAGGGTAAGCCTGGGGCATTGATGGGTGCTCGTGCCCCCTGAGAATATGGAATTAGGCATCCTGGGTGAAGCATCTTCTCCACATGGGTGTCCCAAAGGGTTAACGATTCCAGCAGCGGATGGATGGACGGTAAGGAGATCAGTTGCCTCCCACAAGTTACATAAAGTCTCGCCCTCCTGCAGAAACACAACACTTGTTCAACCAGGTAAATAACTGGTTTAAAATCCCCTCTTGCAGCAGCTGACCCTACACGTGTTTATCCAAGTGACTGGAGTTGTTCCAGTCTCTCTGGTAAGTGACCTTTCCCGAATTTTTCTTTTCAAGTTGACATTTAAGAAGAGGGGAAAAAGTCACAGCAACAAATGGTATTTTAACAGCGATAAAGCTGTACTCGTCAACAAAGCCAGGAAAGCTGCGCTGGAGCCCACGCTGGCGGCCCTGCCGTCCCCACTGGAGTCCATATGGACAGCGTTGGCTTGCGTTTCCCGACCTGCTTGGTTTTGCATGAACCAACGTTTGCGGTGCTGGTGCCCATGGGCTGCTCCTGCCACCCAGCGCTGGGCTGGGCTGGGTGTGGGGCAGCTCCCGGGAAAGGCTCCTGGATGCAATTAAGTGCGAGCCAGCTGCTTGCTGGCAGCTGGAGGCACTCAGAGTATTAGTTCATTACTGCAATTCAAATGAAGAAGAGTATTAAATCTTCTCTGAAAATAAATCTGCCTTTGGCAGGCAGCGGAGCCCTCGGCTTCTTTTGAAAATGCCTTGGACAATTTTGGTAAATGTTTTACTGTGTGTTGGGGGGAAGTAAAATTTACCCCTGGTTTTCACCTTCCTCGGTTCTCAGCTTCAGCCCTGCCACGACTCGCCCCTCTCCTCGCAGATATTTAAGCAGTGAAGTCTCCGTGCTTCGCAGCAGGTTTACCTCTTCAGCCCAGATGCCTGGTACGTGAGCTCCTCTTCCAGGCTGGGAAGTGCCGAGGGCACGCTGGGAAGGCTGCCCAGCACGAAAGGGTCCCCCAAATCCCGCTCTCCCCGCATCCCGACCAAGGCTCCGGCGTGCTGGCTGCCAGTGGCTCCATCTCCACGGGGCTCTGCAGGATCTCCTGGGTGTCCCTGCCTTCTCCACCTGCAAAGCACCCCATGGCTCTCCCAGCTGAGCAGCTCTGCCAGGACAGGCCCGATGGACGCACCTGGCTTTGCGGCGATGCTCTTTTTTTCGGATTTCATCTATTTGTGCAAGAGGAAGGAACAATAAGGAAAAAACACCCAGGTAAGTCCAATAGCAAAGATGCCTTTAGCGAGCCTTGCCTTTTGCGGTTCGCCATGTCCCTGCGCAGCCCCAGCTCTGCCGCTTTGGGACTTCGCTCGCTAATTTGTCACGGCAAGAATGCCGCATTATGCTTTTTGGTACAGGAAACCAGGGTGTTCGCTTTGCTGCAGGGTCCCTACGTGAGCGCTGGAGCGGGACAGCCTGTATCCGGAGCCTTCCTTCCTCCGTGATAACGTCAGCGCTGGAGAGCAGGTGGCTATTTTGGTCCCAGGAATGCCAGCGGATGATTTCACTTTTGTTTCGTACCCGATAACCTTTCCCATCACAATGAGAGATGACGTCCGCGCTCCCTGCACTTCCATGTGTGAGGGGAAAGCCATTCAAGCGCCTCTGCAAGGGAAAAGAAAAAGCTAGTTTAAAAATAGCTGCCTAATTGTCCGTGGAGCCTGGGCAAATGAAGGGCAAAAGCCTCTCCATGCCGCACTGTGTGCTGTGCACCGGGGTCAGCTTTGCCGGCGGAGCCGGCGCACGAGGATGGTGGCTGTGGGAATATTTGCTGCGCTGGTTTTCCCGCTGGCCTCGCGGGGATGGGAAGGTCTGGGAGAGACTTTCTTCTCCATGCAGAGCCGTCCCGGTGTGGGGCTCCAGGAGCGCTACAGCAGCTCCCTTTGCCCCCCCACCCTTCTCCAAGTCCTTTCCCTGCCAGGTTTCGTGGCTGGGAGCTCACTTGGGAGCCCACCCCGGGCCCCGGGCGAGATAAGTCTGGTCAAACCCAAACTGCTAAAGCTCAGTTCCAATTTTTATTTCCTGTGGGGAAGGAGCTGGCTAAAGTAACTAAGTAACTTTTTTTTTTTTTTTTTTTAAGGTTTTCAGCCTGCGACTTCCCACGAACTGCTGACCCATCATGTGACGGGAGCCACAGCGGGGCGGCTGCAGCGAGATGCGGTATCACCGGCTTATCGAGCTGTGCCGGAGTCGCCAGCAAGCCCCGGTGCTCCGGTGGGGAAAGGTCTCCCGGCACCTGCGTGTGCTGCGGCATGGGCAGCACCTGGGCATCAGCCCTCTGGGAATGGGCAAACCCTGGTGTGCTGTGAGAGGGAAGGCAGAAGCTTATTTACCCCTGGAATCCCTCCCCGATGGAGAGATGCTTCCCTGCTGCCTGCCCTGGCCTTCGGGCTACCTTATAGGCCATTTTGCAGGCTACTGGCCAGCAGGGTGGCTACCTGGGCTCCTGTTTGGTCAGTCCCTTTGCTCAGTGGGAGGTTTTTTTTCGGTCCCCCAAGCACACACACAGCTTACAGGGTGGCTCCAAACCTGCCCTTGCCCTTCCTGAGCGGGAGCCTGTTTACAAAACAGCGGCCGAGGGCTGCTCTTTATCCTTACATACACATCCCATTCAGATTGCTAAACAGGCAAAGCTAAAATGAAAGTCATCTGAGTTTTCTTTAATTAGAATAAGATCCTGATGAATCACGAGGTTCCCTACCTCCAGGATGCACCGAGAATTGACTTTGGCAGCAGACTTCAAGGTACAGCAGTCAGCAGAGCTCGCTCGCTGCGTGGACATCTGCTGGAAAGACTAGTTTTTCCCTCCCAAGTCACATGCTAACTTGTGATCTGATCATGAGATACAAAGGATAACCTTCCAGTATTTACTTTCCTCATCTGGAATTTTAAAAGGCAGCGGAAAAGAGCAAAAAAGCGGCATAAGGGAGAAAAGAAAAAAAAAAAAGCCCCTTTGCCTCTTTGGGTTAGCCTTGCTCCAGGCGCCGTGCTTGCTGCTGGGATGGGGCAGGAGACCGGCTGTGAACGTGCCTGCTGCAGCCAGGATGGAGAGCGCTGACCAGAGCGGGCAGAGCATCGGCGCGGGCAGAGCAATCACTGCTGTCTGGTTCTAAATATCAAAAGTAATTTTTTTTTTTTTTAATAACAATACCCCGATGTAATCAGCTAGGCAGGTGGAGTTATTTGATGCGTGCTCTAGTCCAAAGGTTTAGAGTAAGCCCAGCTGCAAGATTAAACCAGAATCACCCTTGAATGAAATCTCCCATATAATCTTTGGGGAATTTTGCTAGCGCAGCTTGGGTATGTTTACTTCTGGGAGATGATGCCTGTCAAGCACCAAACCCCCCCTCCCCCCCCGAAACCCGTCACGGTGCTGAGACGGGGGCTGTTGGGGAAATGAGCGTTCAGGCTGCTGAAGGAGTGAGCGGCATTGACCAAGGCAAAGCAATGGGGCAGGGTTGGTTGTTTCCCAAGCCGGAGAGGTTTGCACCATTGACTACCAAATTTTAATAAGGAGGTGGCTGCCCACGGTTTGCGTACATGCAGCAAACCTGGCTTGCACGTACACAGGCTATATGATCGGCAGTGTGTGCACGTGCCTGTCCGTTCCATGCTGGGAGCAACTACGCAGAGATGGAAAATGCAGCAGGTTGTGGCCATACTTTCCAAAATCCCATCACCATGGGATTTTTAGGGAGAACCAAGGCTGGGCATCCTCTGCGGCCACGTGCGGGATGACTGGCCAGGCATCACCCCCCCGGCTTATCAGCGCTTCGCTTCCGGCACTGCTGAGCCCGTGTGTGCAGTGCCGGTGTCCTGCTGTGCCGGAGGGTCCCTCAGAGGGTCCCTGGGTGCCCAGGCTCGGCGTGGGGTCCCGGCAGCACGGGAAGGCAAGGACAGGGACTGTGTGTCTGCAACTACAGCGAGCGAGAAGAGTTTAAAGCAGAAAGGCGCTTGTGGTTTCCTTCGAAACTAAAAGGCCCCGTAATATTTCAGGAGGCTGATGGCATCAAGGAGCTGCGGCAGAGTGCTCTGTCCTGGGGGCTGTTGGTGCGTGGAGAACCAGCTGCTCCGCCGAGGCCGAGCCCCAGGACCCTTCTGAAACTTCATGGGGTTTTTTTTTGGGTGAGAGGTGTGTAAACCTCATATACCTTCCTGGCTCTGCCTGCCCGGGGAGGGAGCTGCAGGTTTGCAGGGTGATGGGTGGCTCCACCCAACCTGCACCCCATCCCTGGGAAGGGACGATGGAAGGGGAGATGCTCCAGCCAACGCCGGCTGCCTGTGATGCTGTGTGCCAGCGTGACGCAGGGTGAAAAACTCTGTTGTAGCTTCCCTGGAAGTATGTACCGGCGAGGAGGAACGTAAAGGGGTGGGTGTCGGGCTGGAGGGAGGCCGGCAGCATGAACTGGGTTGTGAAAGCGTTGCCTGCGGCCACAGCCTGGCCACAGCTATTTCGGTGCCAAGAGAGGACTGGGCGCGGAGGTGTTTCCAGTAAAAACACGCACTGGTGTTGGGAGGGAAGCGGGGGGGGGAGAGGTGGGATGGAGGGGTGTGGTGAAAAGACAGCGGGTCGAATAGGGAGGTCACGAAGGGAGGGGGTCTGGTGGGTGCCTTCGGTGCGGTGAATGGCATTTTTCGCTGTGGTGGGAAGGCAGGTTTGGCAGATTTGGGGAGGGTGGTGAATGATGGGCTTGCAGTGAGGAGTGGAGGAAATGCAGCCAAAACGCTGGCCCCTGTGCCTTTGGCAGGACCGTGGCATTCCCACGAGAGAGCTGATACGGTCCCTAGGCTCAAACCTGGGAAAGCGTGAAAAGGGTATGATTTTTAATTCAAGCCGAGGCAATCCATGATAAAGGGCTATTTCTGACTTCAGGTTCTGAGAAGTCTTGAAACTGTTTAGGTCCGAGCTGTGCGTCGCCTGCTATGTGGAGCAGGGGCTTCGCTTTGCAGTGTCCTCACCCACCTTCCCGTCTCCCCACGTAGTGCAAAGGCCATTTCTTTTATTCTGAAAAGCAAACCATCCTCTTTCCTCAGGCAAATATTTCTGTGCCCTCTGCAGTAGCGTTAGCCAGAGGTCGTTAGGGGCACTGATGGGCTAATGAGGGGGTTGGTGTGCAGCCATCGGTGGGCCATGCGGGAAAGCAGCGTTCCTGTCTCTGGCTCGTGGGCATTTGGACAGAGTTGGGATTTCTGGACCCGTCTCTGTGCCCCGGGGACATCTCTGAGCACTGCGGTTTTGGGGTTTGCTGGCCCTTTGCCTGTCTCTAACAAAATCCGAGCAGGCCTGACCCGGGAAGCGGGATGCAGATGTGACTGATAGTGACGCTAAATGGTCGGCAGCGCTGCCTGCCTCTCGGTATCTTAGTCGCAGAAGAAAAAAAATGCCTTCAGAACAAATGTAGGCAGTCTGGCTCCGGTGGCTGGGGCATTGGCTGGAGGGGGCTTCAGCCTGCGGTCCAAGGGCCGCAGAGGGCTGAGTTTACCATGCCCCATCCCTGGAGAACGCCTTCGGTCCTGGTCTCCCTCGGCGGGGACAGCGTGTCTCCAGCAGGTTTTCCTGGGTAAGGTGTTTGTTCTGCTGCTCCGTGCCTGGGGAGGGAGACGCATCGGCTCATCCCCAAGTGCGGCATAGACGCTGCTGGACAAGAAAGCCATCCCTCTTTTTTACAGGAACAAACAAATCCCAAAGAGCATCCTTTTGGAGCAGCCCCCTCCTGCCTGCTTGTGTCCCTAGAGGACAACGAGGGCTTTGTAACTGCTCACGGCTCTTGGGAACCAGAACAACCTCCGTATGAGCTCAGCGGCTGTAAATCAGCAGGCTCCACCGGCTGCTAGTGCTGGGTAAATTTAGTGCTGATTGCTTTGATCTGAAATGCTTTTATTTTGTACCCTCTACAGAGATAGACACAAGGTCAGACTAATGGCTGAGACACGAAAAACTTATGTGGCCTCTATTGATTTTGCAGAGATTAATGATTCAAAGGGAAGGCCGGTGATTCATGCGCACGGATGGTGCCTGGGAATGAGCAACACTGACCGAGGCGGCTTTTTAATTCCAGCATCGAGCCTGCTTCCCACTGCTTGGGGGTACCAGTGCCGCTATCGCAGACGTCTTTGTGCCAGGCAAACACCCAGTTTGTACGCAGCGAGCTCTGAGTTCTGTTTGCCTTGCTCTCGCTGTCCGTTTTGGAAGGGGATCAAAAATAATGAACCTAAACCCTTACTGTAGTCTTGTTGACAAAGCCGCTCAAAGCTTTTGCTGCTGCTGTCCCAGGTGGCCCAAAAGGACCGGCCTTTGGTTACCGGCGTGTGATGTCTCGGCGAAGGAGCTTCAGAGCTGTCTGCTGCCATTAGCCTTGCAGGTGATGGGTTTTGAGATGCTTTTCCACCCCCTTGAGCACATGGGACTCCCCGGAGGCTGCCGAGCTGTGGTTGGGGTGGGCATTCTCCTTCCACCCAGCCCAGCCCACCCCACGGATGGGCACCGCGTCCCCCCCTGCTTCGCCCTGTGCCGCAGAGGCAGCTGGAAACTGATGCAAGGGGAAGCCATCCTAATTTTGGAGGGGGAAATCAGGCTCTGTTTGAAGAATCTGGGCAGCAGTTACACAACTTTCCTATCTGCTATTTGAGAAAACTTCCCCCTCCTGGCTGCTTTAGCCTTGTGACTATGACTAAAGTCATCGTGTAGCTACCAAGGCTCCTTCTGCTGGGCTCCCTGCTTTCACACTGGCTGTCTCGCCGAGCGGGCCAGCGATTTGCGACACCTCTTATGGCCTGAAGACTCGCCACAGTTTGGGTTCTACTCGTTGCTGGCGCTACTGCCTTTTTTTTTTTTTCCCCCCTCTCTCGCAGTTACCGATGTCTTTCCCTTGCAAAAGGCGAAGACGTGTTCTCTCTTGGGCAGCACCATCGAGGAGCGCGATGCTTTGCTGTAAGAACAACTGTGGTCACCCTCCTGGGGCCACGCGTCCATCCATCCATCCGTCCATCCATCCATCAACCCCCCACTGCCAGGCACGGGCAGCGGCACGGGGGTAAATGTGGGAATAGGCGGGATGAGGCAGGCGGTGGGAACGCTGGTACGGATGGGGTGTTCCTTCGGCTTTGTTCCATGCAGATGGATTCACGGGGAGGAATTTTGGAGTTGTTGGTGCTGATACCCCCGTGTGTGTTGGACGGGTGGGGCAGATGTTGGCTAGCTCATCACCCAGCCTCGTGGCCACGCGAGTCAATGAAGGATGACACGTGGCGGTGCGGTACTCAGGTTCCCTGGGTTCCTCTTTGCGGGACGTCATGATGTGGTGATGCAAACACGAAGGCAGGTGAAGGTCCACAGGAGCAGGATGAGTTCAGGCTATGTGGATGCCAGCGCGCACCAATCCGTTCAGCCAGATGCAGGGAAGCGCAAGGCCATCTGCAGCTGGCCCAGAGGCGCTGGATCCCATCCGTCTGTGTCGGGAGCTGCAGAGATGCTTTGAACGTGCCAAGGAGACGAGGGGGCTATATATTGAATATATTGCAATATATTGAATATATTGCATATATTGAACTAAGCCTGTGTCCTCACGCTCCCCCAGCCTGACCTGCCCAGCCCCCCCGCACTGCGGCAGAGCAACGTCCCAGCATGTCAGGGTGCACTGCCCTGAGATAAGGGTGCAAGAAAACATTCCCAGTGGCAAAGCAAAGTGAAAACGTCCACGCTGCGAGTGGCCGTGGTGCAGTGCTCACGCTCTCACCCTCCGCTTAGCACAGGGGCTGGCCAGCCCCACGCACCCCAGGCTGGCTCTGGGTGTAATGAGGTCTCCATCCCCACGCAGGAGCAGCCGAGGGCTGTCGGCTCCTCCGAGGGACACTCTGGGGACACGGGGGGGATTGGCCCCAGTGCCGTCCCGCCGCCGCTGGCATGGCAGGAGAGAGCGGGAAGCATCATGAGGAGGCACACAGAGAGACACTGCATGCTCCCAAATTAGCTCCCAAGCCAGGTTGGTTTTCCTGTTTACTCCCTAAGTGGAGAACAGAAAGTGAAAAACCTCTTCCCCTTGGCTATAAAAAGATCTTGCTGTGCGGGCACAGGAATTTTACCTTCTTTTTTTCCTTTTTTTCCTCAGTGGCCCCAGGTTTGCGGCGGGGGCTGTAGTGGCTGTTAAAGGGGGATGCCGGGAATAGCAGGCAGAAAACCAGACCCATTCATGAGTCGGCTGGTGAGCATCTGTGCCGGGGTTTTGCAAAGCACGAGGGTCACAGAGGAGACATGGTTGTGTTGGGGGACACAATGTCCACGCCAGCTATACCCGGCACCGACCCAGCCAGGGTGCAAGGCAGCTGATGACAACTCACAGCTCCAAAGAGCGGGACAAAAGGTGAAGAAACCACATCATCCCTCCAGCGTTTCATGGGCAGATTGCACTAAAAAGGTCGGCTGGTGGGTTCAGCCAGCAGGAGCAAGGGGTGGGAGCAGATAAGATACTGCCGTGCCGGAAAACTGGCTGGGCTGCGTTTCGAGTCTACAGCATCAGGATGAGTTAATTTGGATCCTAAACCCAGCAAGCCCAGAGAGGTTGCTAAACCTTGTTTGCCTCAGATTGTTTGTCCAAAAAGATACTGAGAGATGAATTCTTTCTTCCCTTCGTAATTGGCCATAATCTTATCTGAAGCCTCCAAAGTGTCCTAGAGACTCCTCAAGGAGATAACAACTCAACAAAAAAACAAGTCCAAGAGCGTTTATTTCTGAGGCTTGGGCCTGGGGAATAGCACAAGTTTCTTGGCCAGCTTCAGTCACCCTTATTTGTCACAAAGAGAAGGAAAGGTTGCCCAGAGCTGCCAGTGTCTTGCTTAGGCCGTGATTGAGCTTTCTTGCCTCCTTGTTCCTCTGGGAGGCGTAAAGCTTCAAAGTTGATTTAGCTAATAACTAGAACAAAATACTGCATGAGAGCAGTACATGAGGCTACAGCAGCCCACATCTCGGGCATCCAGCTGCTTAGGCCAGTGTGCTTTAACGACGTCCCACCGAAGGCTGGTTTTGGTGAGGTTGTTGTGAGCCTGGGGGTACCCTTCAGGGAAGAGCCTTTCTCACGCATCTGGTGATGGTTTCAAGGTACCTTTTGCTCTGCGTGGTCTGTGGCTTCTCACTTGCGAGAGGAACCTCTAATAATCTCACCAGGGACTTTGAAAAGTATGTGCAATTGTAAAAAAGCTCCCCCAAACGTAGTATATCCTTTAAAATCCACTTCAGCGTCTGTGCGCCTGACTGGTCTTAGCCGGTCTTGCTGGCTAAGATTAAAAAAAAGATTTTTAAGGACCCCGTGGCTCTTCTGTGTCCATTTGAAGCAGCTGAGCGTTATCTGTGATGCTGTTTCCACAGCACAAGGAGTGCCCTGCGTGCTCACAGCCGTGTGGCCTCGCTGGCAGGCAGGGATGTGGCACGGAGCTGGTGATCCGCTGCAGACCTGGTGGGTTGTCGGTGGCTTTGTCCGCGCCGCGTGTCTCACCCTCGGCAGTGGAGAAGCTCCTGTGCTGCTACGGAGGGGTTGTGGACGCCGGAATGGGACGCACCGTCCCGGCAGCACTCGTACTGGGCCCTACCGGGGGAGTTCCCACTCAGGGGTCTTTGCTGATAAATCGGATGAGCCCTGTTAGTTCCATCAGGGGCTGGTCCAACTGCCGCGTCCCGTCCCTGAACCTCTCTTAGCTTTAGCACTGATTTTTGTATTTGTCGGTAGCAAAACTTTTACTGCATGTCCAGTGTGCCCAGCTCTGGAGTTGGGACCTGGATCCTGTGTTAATGATGGTGATTTCATCCAGGTCATCGATTAAAACTGAAATTTTGAAGAGGCAAGAAAAAAAATTCTTCTCTGATGAAGTGTCTGCTCGATGCTGGTTCACAAGTTCTTAGAACTGGTTTTCAGACCTATGGGTTGGCCAGGTTTTGCCACAGTTATTATGTGCTGTATTACCTTTTGCATTACTCCGGCTCTCAGCCAAAATGCAATGCCAGGTAAGAGGGGTACCCCATGTAAGCATCCTCTATCAGCACCGCAGCAAGTTACTGCGGCCAGACCTGTTTTCTGCTGAACCTTCCTTGATTAGCAGAAATGAACTATTTAAGGGAGGGCAACTGAATTAATTGGCACGTGCCTGGGTCACGGTGACTGGCCTCTAGCATTGTCCCATTTACTCTTTCAAAATACTGGCATCTTAGTTTTCTTTCAGGTGAGTCCCTCGGCAGCCTAAGCGAGGGCAGGACACGCAGCCGCTCCCTGTGCCAGCATGGATGTCCTCGATTACGCCAGGTACAACGTGTATTTTAGGAGCAAAGTAAGTAGCTGCGAAGGCTACTTCAATGTTGGGTTCTTGTGAGCAAAGCAAACAAACGAGCAGCTCACTACCCTGCTGTAATGATTTTATTAGTACAAACCCGTTCGCAGGCAGGAAGGACACTCTGTCAAAGCGCATTGATTTTTATTTTTTTTTTCCTACTGTTTTGCTCACCCACTGCAAGCCTTCAGGCAGCCACCAGCGAGGTTCCTGCCCAGCTAGCGAGCATGCCCTTCGCTTTGCTGTGCTCAGCCCCACGCTCCTCCAGGGCCTGCCCGTGGGCTTTATCCAGTGCCGATCCACAGCCGTGGCCCCGTGGGACCCCTCCGAGGCGGCATGGCCGAAGCCCAGGAGCAGGCCCCAGAGGAAGAAGGAAGGCAGCTGCAGGCACGGCGGAGTTAAAGCCCTTAGCCTGACTCTGCTAAAAAGCCCACGTTGCATGGTTTGTGTGCACAGGCTGCTCCAGTTCGCCTGGGGTTTACCGCACATTTTCATCGTGCTTGCAGAATTGCTGTTATCACAAATTGCAAAAAACCGACCTCATCCTCATCTGATCAGAGTGAAACCAGCACAGCTCGGCACGTCTCCAGCGCGTCTGGTCTGCTGAACGCTCTGGCGGGGCACACGGTTATTGCTCAGAGAGTCTTCCGTTTGCTGCTTTGGGGTTTATTTCTTTTCACTGCAGACTCTGCCTTGGCCGGCGAAAGTGGCTGGTGACCATCGCAGCCGGGGTACTCACTGCCTTTGCTGCTGGCCATGATGTGGCTTTTTGTTGAGGGCTGACATGGCCTTTCCCTATGCAAATGGATGCAGTAATACAGTTGAGGGATGGCAGGGAGCCTGTGCTGGGCTGCTCCTGAGCAGAGGGTCCGGGCTGCCACCAAAGCCTCACTGCGCAGAGGCGCAGCCAGAGCTGATGGTGAAGCCCATCCCAGCCTCTCCGCTCCCCATCCCATCAGGGAGCAGCACCCCTCGGGGTCACCCTGTCCCACTGGGGCGAGGAGAGCAGGGCACCCACTATCTGCCCGCTCCCAGTGCCCGTGTTTCACCCCGATACCTCCTTCCGTCCCAATAGCTCCTTGTGTCCCAATATCTCTTTCTGTCCCAATAGCTCCTTCCTTGTGTCCCAATAGCTCCTTCCTTGTGTCCCAATATCAATTTCCATCCCAATAGCTCCTTCCTTGTGTCCCAATAGCTCCTTCCTTGTGTCCCAATAGCTCCTTCTGTCCCAATATCTCTTTCCGTCCCAATAGCTCTTTCTGTCCCAATAGCTCCTTGTATCCCAATATCTCTTTCCGTCCCAATATCTCTTTCCGTCCCAATATCTCTTTCTGTCCCAATATCTCTTTCTATCCCAATACCTCCTTCTGTCCCAATAGCTCCTTCCATCCCAATAGCTCCTTCCTTGTGTCCCAACAGCTCCTTCTGTCCTAGCCCTTGTCTCCGCGATGGGACAGTGGTGCGGATGAATGAGTGGGACCGGCAGTCTAGGAGACCCTGGGTATTTCCCAGGGGCAAAGCTGCTGGTTAAAGTCGTATGTTTAGTAATTATTGTGAGTCCTGCGTGGAGGACTTTTTGGCTGTAAGTGAGCCAAGCCGGAGCTCAGCCCCTTCCAGCGCCCACAGCCCTCCTGGGTGAGCTGCTAGCGGGGGCTCTGCGGGCAGTGCTGGCGAGAGGAAAGCCCAGGTAACCTGCACAAGAAATTAGGGTTTTCACAAGATGCCGTAGTGAATTGCAGCCCCAGGTTCCGGCCGCGCTCTGCCTACGGCCGCAGCGTGCTGCCGGAGCAGAGTTACCCAGCTCAAAGCCAACGCAACGGCAGAGCGTCGGGCACGGGGCCGCAGCTCCTCGCCTTCACGTGCTGTGTCACAAGCTACAATCATACGGTGTGTCTTGCAGCAGTGATCGAGTGACTGAAAATCAGGGCATGAAAGGGCTTTGGCAATGCCAAAACCAAAACGTAAGGAAAAAATTTCCTGCTCCCCTTACTCCATAGAAGTTCAATATTGTGCAGATGATCTGAAATTTTCTGAAGTGCTACAGGCTGACTGTGGGACTTAAGTGTTTTACGTTGGGTGCAGGGGTCTTCTGCTTCTAAAATAAATGAGGCACTTCACAGGGGAGTCTTTGGACTTTCCGGACAAGAGGTAACGGCAGAAACCTGATATTGTTGGAGGCTGGCTGTAGGAAATGCAACTGCTAATGGCTAGTGTTGATGCTCTGCTGCACTTTGGAGTTAAGAGGATGTGTTTCATGGTGACGGGTGAAGGGAAGCTGAACTTTAAAGTCTTCACTTGCCGTAGCAGGAGGCCTCCAGTGCAGCTATGGCACTGGGCAGAGGCTGGGCTGGTCCTGCCGCCTCCCAAATTCTTCATTTTGCACCGTTGCCTTTTTGCAGGCTCAAAGACCTTCTTACCTGCTTGCAGGGAGTTCATGTTCCAAAGGTCTTTAGGGCTTTGCCTGGGTGCCTTCGGCACTATCCCTGCAGGCAGGACAGGGCCGGCATTTTTGCTTTGTCCTGCGGGATGGAGCCTGCTGGGTTTGCAAGCCACAGCGGGAAGCTTTCTGGGGTGCCGGTCTCAGCAAAGCCGGGCTTCGCCCCGCTGCCCAAGCCGGCGTTGGCAGTGGTTGAGGTGTCCGAGCCTCTTGACTAGGAGTGTGGATACACGCACCTCGCTGGGCAGGAGCAGACCCACACTGCCCTGGCACAATTATTGTTTCTAAATGAAGACTCAGCTCATCGTCGAGGGTCATATTTCCATTCCCACCTGTCACCTATGTCAGCCCATGTCTCGGGGACACCAAAGGCAGCAAAATGAGGCGAGTGTTCTGTTGGGAGTTGCAGAGCCAGACGAGGTGCTGGATGCCACCTGCCCCTCCTGGCCTCCATCCCTGCCTCCCTCCATCCCTCCCTCCATCCCTCCATCCCCGTCTTCCTCCATCCCGTCTCCCTTCATCCCTGCCTCCCTCCATCCCTCCCACCAACCCTCCAACCCCGTCTTCCTCCATCCCGTCTCCCTT
>JANZLQ010000002.1:10506454-10526814 GCA_026212715.1 Elanus axillaris
CGTAAATCCATACCGGTAGCCGTCAGCCGCTGAAAGGAAGAGCCCGTGAGCAAAAGAAAAATCACGGTGGGTTTTATTTTGTCTTGGGCTGGAAGGAAGCCATGGATCACAGCTCAGCGAGCAGGCTGCGATCAGCTGGGAGAAATACAGCTCCCTAGTGACAGCCCCGCTGTGAAACAGCTTCGTTTTGCTGCTTGGCAGCACCTCTGAGGTCACATCAGTTAAATAAATATGATGCCAGGCTGCTGTGTCGTAGAGAATGCTTTATGACCTTCATCCAATGAAAAAGAGAGGACGCAGGTGTTGAGAAAAGGCGCATGGAGGCGTTTGCATTAAAATAGCTGTAATCGGTCATATTTTGGAGAACACCAGGCGCCAGCGGCACCAGGACGCCTCGGGCGTTTGGGGTGGGCCTACAAACTTGCAAGAACTGGGTGTTTTACCCCAAACTGCCCCGTGTGAAAGCCTCCCTGCTGCCGGCAGCCTCCCGCAGCCAGCCCTGCAGCCCTGCTCCATTTCCAGCTTTCCAACATCCTGTTTTCACTGGGTTATTTTAATCTCCCTGTTTCCCATCATATTTTTCCTCCTGCCCATGCCAACCCAGACTGTAATTCCTGGCAGGCAGGGCGGAAATCTCCTCCCCGGGCCGCGCCAGCATTTTGGAAGATGAGCCGGACTCTCCCTTGATCGCTCCTGGCTCCTCTCCGCTGCCGGCGCTGGTATCCGCTGCCGGCCCCAAATCCAAAATTGGAATTCACTCAGCCACTAAATTGCTCAAGCAACACTCCGCTTCCCTATTTTGCGCCGTGATGGCTGAAAAGCCAGAAAACGTGCTTCATTGCTGACATAATTATGCTTTTATCGGGACAAGAGAAATGATGCAAGGTACTGATTAACCATCCCAGAGCCATACAGGTACAGACAGCCAGACTCCTTCACGCTCTTCCTAGCTAGTGGTGAATTTTTGGCAGCTGCAAACTGCGAGCTGCTCAGCGGCTGCCCGGCTCCGCTTGGGCTTTCGGGGTTTGCTTTACTCTCAGATTTTTTTCTGGCCTGGATGATGAATCTGCTGGCCCTGCCCAGGTCCCTGAGCCGGTCACAGTGAGGTTTGATACCTTGTCTCGCTGGAAAGCACTGCTGCACTCTAGGGGATGCCGCTAGCGAGGTCAACAGAAATATGGATGTGAGTGCCAGCAGTATCCGAGGGATATTCCCGTCTGCTCTGCGCTCCCACAGCTGTATAGGCTGGCACCTTGCTGCTTCACAGGGCTAGGGGGGAGGTAAAATTGAGGGACTCAAACACTTAAGGGTGTCTCCGCATAAAGCAAGTAAAAAGAATATAAAGAATCATAGAAAAATCGGTGAAATGTGTGAGGGTTCAAAAGGTAATTTAGCATGTTGAAGTAACTTAATTTTTCAGTACATGTCAAGGTCAAACTTGCTGAGCAGAAAAAAACCTGAGGCAGACGTAACACAAAATAAAACCCCAAACCTATCTGCTTTCTTAATCATAGGCTTTTAAAATGCCTCTGCTAGCTATCCAGCTATTTCAAGAGCTGTACTGATGAAATCTATATCCAAACAAACACAGAAGTCAGCATAAATCTGTTATTCAGGTTTATTACTTTGAACGATTAAAAATGATAAAATTCAAGAAAGACATTAAAGGGGAATGTTGTTTCTCTACAGCCTCCAGTCCAGAGGACTTAAGCTCAAATCCAGTCTGAACGGCATTCCCAAGAACGGGAATAAGAAACTGTCCTTTTATTGCCAGGCTCCGGGTTTGTAGCATCCGCAGCTGAAGCCTGAGCTGCAAAGCGAAAGCGCGACCAAGGATCAACCACCTTGAAAAGCAGAAACTCTACCCTGGCTATACTTCTGGTGTGGAGACACCTTTTTTTTTGGCAATACGCTGCAGAGATGATGATGCAGAAAAACGATGGGGTTTATCCTTACCTTGCACCAGCCATGGTGGGATTAACATGGCAAAGAAGCTTCCACCTTGCGCAGCACCAGAGCCTTGGGGTATGGCTTGAGGAACGTGGCAAAATTCAGCTCTAAAGGACAGCCTGTATTTTATGAGGCCTCACATCTATTCCGAGAGCGGCCAGGAACCTTTAACCAAGCATGCAGGAGATCACCCACATGCCTTGGACTGTACTCGGCCATGAATGATTACTAGAAGAATATAATAAGCCTAAACCAGAAGTTAAGAGAAATTTGGAAAAATCAAATGTGTAAGTGAAGACACAAGTGAGGTAGAACTCTACCGAATCAGGACAAAGTATATCAGCCGTCTACCAATTAGGAAATAAATGTTAAAACTGAAAAAAAAAACCCCAACAAACCCTCAGCCACCAATTTAGTAATGACTCTGCACCCTAGAAACACCCATCGGGTGTATTATCAGTTCCCTGCCCCACACCCAACTGCAAAAAAGCACGTGTTTGTATTTCACACCACACATAACGTCCAGGCTGGGTGACACAAAGGTTAAAAGTAATTTTGGCTGCAGTAGACCAGCACATAGATTACAAGAGGAATTTTATTATCAGAGTTCGCTATAGAAGGAAGGGACACAACAGTTTCCAGAGGAAAGGCGATGAGATGATGCAGCCACTGCCAGCTATCGACACAGCTATTTGCGGAGCGTGGCCGTACCCAGCCATTGCCACGTCCACGTGGGCCACCGGGGCAGAGCTCCCTCCGCGCATGGGCTGGGGCATGCAAATCACCTTACCCGGGATGCTAATTCTCAGTCGAAAGCAGTAATTGAACTTTTCAACAGTCAGTATTTTAAGGAGGTCTCAGATCGCACTCGGAGTAAGCAGATTTAAATATAGAGACGCTGGAATGGAAGCCCAAGAGTGCTGGGTGCCAGCAGTGATCTGGATTATTTGCTCGTTACTAAATACCCCACAGCATTACTTCCCAGGTTGTTCAGCTCAAGTCTGACGCAAAAAGCGGCAGAACAACAAACAAGAATTTGCAGGATTTTGTAAGCACCAAAATAACTGAAGGAATAAGGGACAGATTGGTTCAGGGCTGCTGTTGCTCAGGACCGCATCTTTAGAAGGACGAGGACGGTTTACTCTTTAATTATGTGTAAAGCCTAACCAAAGGCTTGACAAGCATTTCCAAATCTCAGCAACAGAAAAGAAACGTGAGGATAAATAGAGGGAAGAAGGCTTGTGAGAGCAGATTTAGCTCAAGGATGCTTTCCCCCTCTATCGATACCCAGAAATGATCTGCAGCACGGCGTGTCACTGAGTTCCTCAGGACCCTAACTACAGTTCTGTTTTGTCATATACACGCCTGTGGAGCAGGGGATGAAAGCCCACATGTGGAAAAACTCGCCACCTCTGACTATCGCAGAGTTTAGAAGGGGACAGAAAAAAAATAGCAAAAATATTTTTGTTCCAGAGTATTTAGTTCCAGAGCAACATTAGTTCCATATGGAAGAAAACTTCTCCAGGAGGAAGCCTTCCCCCTGTAAAAAAGGCACTAAAAACCTGTTTGTAAACTAACGCCTCCAGGCAATAAGCCAGACCAAAGTGAGAATTTAGCAAGGCTTTAAACGTACATACCAGGCACCCTTCTAAGAACTTCTACAGCACAGAAAAACCAATAACATGGCGACGGAAAAACCAAAGTAAATCAAGGGGCACAAATTTAGCTGCCGGCAGCGGACTCGTTGCGGCAGAGACGGGTTACCCGGCTGACCAGGGACTGCCCGGCTGCCCCAGTTCCCAACCAGTTTACAGAACCCGATGTGTATAGCCCCAGCAGACCAGCTGTGCTCACGGCAAAGACTAGCGAAGATGCGCTACTTGTGCCGTAATCACACCACCAACTGCAGCCTGGGCCGTCTTATATAAATAGTGGAGATTATATATATATATAGCAACTCTTATTCAATTAAATACAATTGTTAGAAAGTTAACTGACCGTGACGGAGAGCTCCTGAGCACAACAAACCCTTCAGCACTGTGCCAGTTTGCAATTATTAGATCTCATGGGTTGACAGTACCTGTCAAATGCTCTGTCCGGGTCTGTTCAGCAACGGTAAACATCACCTCTTCCAGCTGAAGTTCTCCTTAGATATACTTGAAAATGCTGCCTCTTTAAGACTAAAGACCACACAGGGAAGAACAGGTATTTTTAAGACATGGTTAGCATCTTCATTTCTTACTCGCTTTTTTGTTTAATAAGGGTGTCCCATTTTACTTGGCAAGCACCTTGGCATGAAAGAGTGGTCCCTGTATCTGGTTTTCTAATTTAAGCCTCTTCCATAATTTTATAAAGACAATCCAGTTGCTAGGTCACAGCTAGTCACAGACTCCTGCGGTTTGCCAAGGGAGAATGTGACACCACGCTCAGAGTTATCTTCACTTTCTAGTGGCACATTTCACTTTGCGTGGTCCTTACGAAGCCCTTTGACCTTCTTGGGCCATCTCCACGTAAGGAATTACTTCTACTGTGGAGCTGAACCCCCCGACGATCCGTGGATGGAGCCTGCCATGAGCAGGGTTTCCACCACAGCAGCCAGCAGTGCCTGCATGTTCCTCTGCAGCACAACTAGAAGTCAAAGGCAGCGAAGCACCACACTGCATTTCGGCTCAACGCTCGACTCTCCCTTCCTTTTTGAGTGTAAAACATTCCCTTTTGACCATTACAGGCGTCTTAATTACTGTTGAGTTTCATTGGTGTTCTTAAAAAAAAAAAAAAAAAAAACACAAACACAAAACAACCCTCAAAACTTCATTGCACAAGATGTGTTTTTAAGCTGCATTTTGTTTCCAGTTTCCAAGTGCATCCCACCCCCTGCTTTCATCCAATCTCAAAAAAAACCCACCAACCTAGCACACCGCTTCAGAACAGTCCCTTGCCTAGGAGAGGGGGGCGACCAGCCATTTCCCCCTCCCTCCAGCCCTATACGTACAAACCGATGCGGCTACGTAAACATTCACCTACCCTAGGACGTACACAGTGTCCCATCTCCCCAGGGGACCATTTTCTGCCACGCTGAAGGGGCAGCTCCTCGCGGCAGGCTAGCTGCAGCCGTGCTACCCGCCCGAGGAGCAGGGGGAGGAGGGATGGAAAAATTTGGAGGAACTAAGACACTATCATGGAAAAAATTGTAGGAGCTTGCCAAAAGATGTAGCTTTATCGTACGGCTAATTAGCTCCCTCAGGAACGGTTCTGACAGGAGGAACTGGCAGAGAAATACATACTGTTCTTAGAGCTTGCTGCAACAGAGACCCGAACTGCCCATTCTGAAACATCCCATAGGAGTTACGTGGTCCCGCTCCCAAAATCTCCCTGCAAAAGCGCTCCGGACAGGCTCTTGGCCGAGGGACCTGCATGATGACCTTCCCTCCGGGTTGCCAGTGACATGAAGGTGCTCACAGCAGCTTTTCCACTTTAACGCTACTCTGTCTAAAAAAGTTGACAAGCCAGTAATGCTCACTTATACTCTGGAAGTCAGCTGTATTTTCAACAAAAACGGTTATTGACACTACCATACTCTGAGCCTTCCACAGCCATACCGTTACACAGGATTTTCTTCAGCACAGGCTGTAGGCACTGGACAGAAGTGTACTTTTCGGATTTCCTTCCAGGGCACTGCATCCCCAGCGGCAGCATGTCTAGGGTGGACTGCAAGACGATTTCTCATGCTTCCCTGAGCAGCTCTTCATCTTTCCTTGTACAAAGCGTCAAAAAAAACCCCAAGAAAGCATCTTTTTGCTGGCCATGTTTTTATTTGTTTTTCATTTTAAACAGGGGAGCCAATGATACATCCAGTATTCCAAAAAATCAGAAGGTAAAACAAATTTTCAGAAGACCGAGATGCTACATGCTATATTTAACCTAATTTTATTCATGCTTGCTTTTGAGGGGGGTCAGGATGTGGGACAGGAATCATTCAGTAAAAACATACAGTAAAAACAAAATGTCTCACCATATAGAACTTTAACCTACAGTAATGTTGTACCTTAATTATTTCCATGCACACAACTAACATTACAAAATTTTTTAAAAATGAACACAATTAAGACTTCTAGGAGCATTTGATAATAAAGCAGTTCCTAATTTCTTTTGTAGAGATCAAGCACCTCCAATTACAAATTCCTATACACAGTGAGTGCTTTACTTGAAATGAAAACTAAAAAATAAAAATAAAAAAAATGTATTGGATAGCCTCAGAATAAGCTGATGTTAATATATATCCAGCTATGTAGGCAATAAAACCATAGTGCTAAACAAAAACTTTTATCTGAAACGTAACTCAGAAATTAAGTTGACTTTCTATAATTACAGAAATATACTTATTTGCTAAAATAAATAAAAGTGCTGCATATTAACACTTCACTATAAAGAATGCATACCAGAACATTTATAAATATTGAATGATTTTCAATAAGAATAGCTACTACAATAATGCTGGCTAAATAGAAGTGCATAATGAGAAGCACTATGGGTGGTTAATGTTTTGCCACATACTGCTGTTACCTTGAGGTAGATAACACATGCGTACCAAATTCTGCATTCATTTCAGTTGCTGCTGGTATCATGTGTCTAAGAAATGTGTACAGTATGAAAAACTCTAAAATACGCATGAATGAAAAAAACGTTTTGGGAAAAATAGATATTTTCATGCAATTATGTACAGTCTCACTGTGTAAATTTCAAGGCAAGGTTCTTTTTTCTGCAAAACATGGACACTGTTTTACTGAGAGAATGTTTTTTACTTGGTTTAGTGCATTTTTTTGTTACCTCCTGCATTTTGCATTATTTTGCTCTATTCTTTTAATTTTGTGTGCAAACGACATGCCAGTTTAAAAACAAAACTAACTCATGTATAGAAAGTAATTCTGGATCGTAAAAACAATAGTAAACAGAAAACTAATGAAATCCATACTAAAATTACACTGTCTGATTCAAGTAAAAAAATTACTTACGCTAGTAATAAAAAAAGACAAACACATCTCATGAATATAAAAGAAATGTCTGCTGAGTGTTTTAATTTAGATGTTTCAGAATGCTGCTGTATGTTTTGTGGGGAATCTGGGGAGACGATTTCATGGCAGAAGGCGTTAACGTGGCCTGTATTGATTTCAGTGGCGAACCAACGGGGCTGTGAAACTGAGGAATACCTATAGCCTCAAGCTGCTTGTTGAAGAGGAGTTCTCCACTGTTACTGAGAAAGCTCTCTTCTCTCTCCTTCTCCCCAGGCTTCCCCTCTTCTACTGGCTCAGGTTCTAGCATTTCAGCATCTTCCTTCTTACTAAAAAATTTGTCCAAATAACTGGTGTAAGTATTTTCTTTTTCGACTTGTTCATCTTTCCTTACTTCGCAACAAAACTGGTCTATGAGGAAGCACTCCTCCCCACTACTTACAAACTGACTGTCCCACGAAGTTTGGTACAGAGCTTCTAACTGTGCCAAATTAGCCATTCCCTTCTCCTGCTTCTCTCTGCTTACCGACTTCGATATTAATCCTTTTAACTCTATTTGAGACACTGAGCTATTCAAGTCATTTAATTTATCAACATCAGTAGACTCGTGTTGTAAACTAAGCTGAATAGTTTCTGCTATAAATGAATCAAAGTCAAATCCTTGATTCTTCTCCCTTTCTTTTTCAACAAGTTGCTGTGATGCTTCCTCAAGTGCTATCTGAGCTTTCACCAAGCCATTCTTTTCACATTTAGACTTGCCTTTCTTATCAGACTTCTCCTTGCTCTGCTCCTTCCAGTTGGAAAGATCTATAATAAGCTTGGGCTCGTAGTAATGGTTAACTTCACTGTCTCGCCAAACTAAATTATCTAGGTATGAAGATGACCTCATTTTGTAATTACAAGTGTGACTACATTCCAGATCACAATACTTGTTTTCATGGTGATCTGCATACTGCCAGCAAGGCTCAGTAGAGAAGTGGGTGTCAAAGGCAGGATCCTCCAGATACTTTTCACGATCTCCGTCCAAATATTTGCGAGGATCTACTTGCACTTCTTCCTCATCAGTAACATCAGAAAGAGCCCTTGGATCGCGCTGAACTTCATCAGCTTCATAGTTATTATGAATAGGCCAGTCATGGTCTGAAAACTGACTTTCATGGTATCTGTAAAACAATTTCCTAAGTGTTAGCAGCTAAAAAACAGTCTTCTAGCTTCCAAGACAGAGGCAGTTATGTTTAGAAATTCCCTTACAAAAAAATGACAATTCAACCCAGATAAAGTTATTCCTCAGTCCAACTGGGTGCCTTTTCCAGGTTTTTAATTTAATCGGACATAAAGTAATCCTCATACGCACTTCTGAAAGATTTAAGCCCAGAATTCTGTACCATAGCTCACTCCATTTACATAACTCTTCCTTAAAATGTGTTTAACTGACTTTAAATGACTACAATGAACCTCTTTACTATTATATGTACTAAGCACTGGACAAGACAATCAATACTTAAAACTCTCTTCATTTAAAGCTTATTTTTTTAGAGAAATATTTTGGGGAAGAAAAAGTAATGGAGAGATTAACTTTAGAGTCCTGAGTGCATTAGCATATCCAAGTCAGTCTAATGAATTACAAACCCAATGACAAGGCACTGCCTATAAGGTACAAGTTTATTTTCAGGTCAACTTAAGAAGGAGAAACAAACAGAAAAGGAAGTTACGCCCACGAAGCAACATCACTTCAAGTACGCCACCATTTAGTTACGTTACGTGCCATGGTAAGTGATAAATTTACCTTTCCCAATTATAAATATGGCTGTGACTTTCATCCATCAGCAGAATATCATCAACCTCATCTTCAATGTGAAAAGGATGACTTGAAATAGGCTCATCCGTTGGAAAGGAATAAATGCTCATATAAGGATGGGACAAAGCTTCTTCTGCTGTCAATCGATCCATGGGACTAAACGTCAAAATTTGTTCCAGAAAGTCCAGCGCTGCGGAGAAAAAGCTGTCATTTTTCTCCTATTTAATGATACTTCAGACATCTAGACTTTAATAGATTAAGGTGCTTTGCTCTAGAGGTATGCATTTGCTTAAAAGTAGCCGCCTGTGAAGTATCGGCTACTCACAGTATACTGCCAAATACGCATTCTGTCGCCATAGGAAAGCTGGAAGAGTAGAGGTCAAATCTAAGACCAACTCAAAGCAGGAAAAAATACTACGAGACAGAATGCTTCAAGCTGAATCTGTATCCACCAACAGCTTGGCTGTCAGTTTGGTTGGGGACTTCCTTTTAAAAACATCTGAAAGACAGTTGTTTTACACTGACTCTGTTCCAATGTTCCCTTGGATTTAGAAGGCTAGCGTCTCAAAATAGAGCAATTCCAGTGCAAACAGGTCCAGCAAAGATTCACAGTTCCAAATACTCCAGAGATGACCAAGTAGCTACCATGTAAGCAAATTTTTTTTTTATTACAGCAAAAGACAAACGTTCTTCGGAGAATGCACAGATTCTTCTAAATGAAAACTGTTTATAAGGCACACATGCACTGTCAAGTTGTTCGCTATTTTATGGTTTTGAAATACAGGAAGTATTTTTTTCCGAATCACTTACCTTCAGGACTGATGCCTGGAAGCAACTTTGTTAAAGGTTTGTGTGGCTCAGTCATATCATTTCTAATGTAAACTGGAATTACATTGAGAAGCTCCTGACGGTCCTCCTCATGTACAACAGGAATTGATTCTAGAATCAACTGCATCTGTTCAAGTTCATGTGCACCTATGCACCAAGAGAAAATACAAGCTGCCATTTTAACTTCAAACAATTCTGATCCCTGTATGAAAGCGTGTCAAAATTCTGTGCTCTGAGCAGCTATTTTCAGTAGAAGACTATTATCTCCTACAACAGAGGAAAGGCTGAAGTTCTAAATTTGCATGACAATAAATCTGAAGAGCTCCCCAAAATGCTGTAGTGTATGAAGAATTACAGAGCTGCTACACACAGATAAAGCAACCTAACCTTAAGCTTTTGCAAGCATGTTTTCACCATGGATGAGGTACTCTACAGCAACACACTATTTTATTTTTTTAAAATATACTATATACTGCAATCCTCCCTTTCAACTGACCCACCAAATTAATTCAGTATTTGACCTCACTTTGAATTATATGTCCCCTATTAATAAAAACAGTAGTGGTTTAGCTCAGCAAGAGATCTTACAGGCCACAACCACTTATATTAGT
Organism: Elanus axillaris; assembly: GCA_026212715.1. Classification (NCBI taxonomy): domain Eukaryota; kingdom Metazoa; phylum Chordata; class Aves; order Accipitriformes; family Accipitridae; genus Elanus; species Elanus axillaris. The sequence goes on from JANZLQ010000002.1 coordinate 10,516,651, forward strand.
ATTCTACTCTGAAACTCTGTAGTACTGTCGGGTGCAAGACAAACAGCACCTGCCAGTTAAGCAGTGCAATCTTGTTTATAAAAATTAAAAAGGGTACTGTATTGTGACTGAATTGATAGTACAGTTTTAGCACTATCTGAATCTTCCCTGGGTAAGAACTACAAGGGCCTATCCAGCAGGTCAATTTTGAATAATAAACAGCATCTGTATTCAGTACCAGTGTAGCTGGAGTACCCTGAAATACAGCTTCTCTACCTCAATTTATTGTTGAGCTCCAAGAAGCATGTAGCACCCTACAGACTGAACTAGCAGATGAAACTATATAGGATTATTTGCATACCAAATGTGTCTCCCTCCTTCACCAGGCGGCTCTGAGCAATCACCAGTGATAATGATGCATGTGACATTAAATACAAAAATAAATGGGCTAGAAAAGAGATTGTACCATCTCAAAATCTGTGTGCTCTCAGCTCACTTTAGCAGTTTGCATGGCAGTCTGCACTGGGCACCCTGTCACACATCTGCCGGATGACTTAAAGAAAAGCTGAGGCAAAGGCACTACAGAAAATTTGACCAAGACCTATGTTCTCCAAACGAATCAGCACTGCCTCATGTTAACTTACTTGCTGGATTGAAAAAGCTGTTTTGTCCTCCTACTGTGCCATTATTTCCATGCTAAAAATTAATCAGCTTTCTTTCCACTATAAGCGAAATGAGCATTTTAAAATATTCATTTAGAAGAAGGAACCAGAGACATTGTTTGGAACAGGTACTGAATTCCTCTGCCTCAACTTCCCTCCCTCATCCCAGGTATTCTGCAATTTTAACCTGCATTCTTCCTTCCCATTCCTGTCAGCTTTCCAGACAGCAGGATTCCTAAGGGATGATTGAGAAGTAGACAGGAAATTGCAAATTAACCAAATCAAGCCCTCCAAACAACTTTGCGAAAGAATTCTATTCAGAGTCTCAGGAGTCATCTCTCCAACCATTTTCCCTTTCCAAATGCATGACGTTACACTCTTCTCCAAATCAGAAAACTACAGCAGTGCTAAGTTTTCAGACACACAGCCACATCTAAAAATAATTTTCTAGGTATCACACAATGCAATTAGGGCACATAAATGAGCCTACAAACTTAGGATTTTGGTTACCAAGACTGAGTTTAAAAAAAAAAAATTCTAACTCACTGCACAGCTATTAGACCAATAAAAAACTTCTGGCAAATACCAATGCTACTAAAAAAAAAAAAGCTAGCAGTTGCAATCAATCTATGCTGAATGCTGAAATCAGCAGACTTTCTCCCATTATTTTGCTATTTTTCAGCAGAAGTGCTTGATGCAATGGAAACCTAATAAATCTCTTATCAGCCAAGCATTTAATACACTGGGGACATTACTCCAATACTTAGTAACTCGAAGAGTTAGAGACTCACTGCATGTTAAGAAAAGCCTCTTTGGATATTAATTGCTGATTTCTATAAAATAATGGTTTCAGGGTGACGGTACTCCATTAATAGTAGGTAAGGGGAAAAAGCTCTCAATTTCATCACCTTGACATACAAACCTAAGAATTACTGCACAGGTGTGCTTTTAGTCCACATATATCTAAAAGAATGTCAACTTCGAAATGCAAGCTCAGTTCCTAGCAGTTTAATCTGTATTACTCCAGTGATGTGGACCAACAGGAGCAAATCCAAGAGCGAGTCTGAATGAGACAGCTGCTGCTGAGGCCCCAGGGTGCACACAAAATAAGCATTTCGGGGATTTACTCTGGACTAGCTCATCTGCTCCCATGGACTGAACGCCTATCACCAGGTGGAGAACACTGGGTGATCTCCTACAGTGCAAACGACAGTTCCATTTTATCTAAAAAGACTAGTTTGTGCACGGAGCTAGATCAGCAGGTTGGCGATCAATGGATTTGCTTCAAAAATTCACTCCTGATCCTAACCAAAGCACTAATGTAGATGCACCCAACGAGACTAGAGCATTGCTTCCTATCTTACCAGAAAGATCTGGAGGTTACACATTTCCTTGGTCTGGCACACTAAATTTTAAATCTTAAAGAGTCCTCCCTATACCCCTGAAACAAAGGTCAGGTCAAAACAACCTGCAGATGACAAAAAAGGCTGTAATGGGGAAAAAAAGGGCTACTCTTTCACAATTTAAAATATAAAGAAGTGAAAAGTCATTAGGTTGACTACGTTAAAAAAATCTTTATGAACATCATATTCAGGGAACGCATAATCCTCAACTACTCCCTGGATACATGTATTTTAGTGAATTGATGTATTTAGAACACTTCTTTGGCATCCAATAAATTCCGCTTGACCTAATTACAGACAGATTTACCATATATGAGCACTAAATTAAATTGTGATATTTATCTAAATACGCACCACTATGAGTAATAAAAATTAAAACGTCTTCTGCTTTACAAATACATTGATTTATAGTTTGCTGATATATTTGCATAATAATATGACTTACCTGATAGTCAGTGACTACGGACAGTAACCATGAGAATCAAGATTTCTTTAGGAAGATAATTAAGCAGTACCACTCCTTTTAGAAATACACACACACACATTTTTTTTTTTCTACCTACCTGCAAAGAGGGTTTTCCCTGTCAGCATTTCAGCAAAGATGCAACCTGCAGCCCACATGTCAATGGCTTTAGTGTAGTTGTTAGGAGAAAGCAAAAGACGGGGCGATCTGTACCATTTAGTAACTAATCCTTCAGAAAGATGGCCCTGATGAAATTAATTTAAAAAAAAAAAAGAAAAGAGAGAAAAAAAGCTTACTTAGATTTTCAGGATGTACTTTTTAAAATTACTTGTTTCTTATTTTTTTAACACACTACTACAAGATACTTTGGTCTCGGGGCCCTAGGGATAGTACCACGTGCCCCCTACTAAGCCTTTCTAGCTTTTGAAGTGGAACAGCAATATCTTTATGACTGAAGAGCAACAACATAGAAGTACGACACTATTTATTAGTCAAATGAGGTACTGCAGCAAAACTTTCTTATTCCCAGAGACCAAATAAATGCAGAAATGATAATGAACTCTCTCATGAAACACCATCTAAACCAGAAAGACAGTATCTCTAAATCAATGCCAGTAAGTAGCCACACTTGCACACTATGAATGCACCACTTACAAACTTAGATAAGGCTTCTACAGTTATGCCTCTCAACATGCTCTTAATCTCAGGTTCTGTATTCACTGTTAAAAATCTGCTCTTCTGAACACAACTAGTAAAAAAAAATAATTATTTTATGCTTGTAGTAGTCCTGTCTGAGACAAAACGTATCATCCAGAGATCCGTTTTACTCTGTTTGCAAGCATTCCAGTTCTACTCTATGATCCCCAACACGATCCCACCTGCTAATGAGGCCTTCCACAGACTATCTACCTGCGCAAAAAGGTGCGCAAGATGCTATTTTAAGACGGCACAGTCGTCAGTGTATCACTTAAATATTCCCGCTCTTCACATACCTTGTGGGAATAATGGGGATCCATGATTCGTGCAAGACCGAAGTCACCAATCTTCAGCACCAAGTCTTCAGTATTAATGAAAAGATTAGCTGGTTTGAGATCTCTATGCAGAACATTTGCAGAGTGAATATACTTGAGCCCACGTAGCAGCTGGTACATGAAAAGTCTGGCATGATCTTCCAGTAAAGGGCCTTGCTCTAGCAGATTAGCCAGATCTGTCTCCATGTATTCCTGGACAATGTAAACACAGTTCAATTCTGTAAGGGAGCCCACGTCATCTGTTAACTGGCTTCCACTAGGACCAAGAATTTCAAATACTTTGACAATGTTATCGTGGTCAAGTCTTCTAATAATTTTGATCTCGCGTAGAGCATGTTTAACACTCTGGGGATCTGTAAGGACAATTTTCTTGACAGCCACTCTTTTGTCACAGTCATTATCGACAGCAGAAAAAACTAAGCCATTTCCACCACAGCCCAGTGGTTTTAAGTCCATATACCGAGAGCCCAGATCAAAACCATGAATGTTCATGAGACTTTCAAATTTTTCTGCCATTTTTGAATTCTTTACGTTTCTTTTTCCTCAAACTACTAAGCTTCTGTAAACACGCAGAGACACTTCCACTGGTATCTGAAGGAAAGGTCTCACAGAAAGGGAGAAGAAACACTTGGCTTTGACTGCAAGATGGTTTCTTGACACTCTCATTTCATTATGAGCCAGCCAGGCCTGTTGTGTCCCCCTGAATTTAGAGCCTGTAAGCTCTAAAACTCAAACCGAGTGTAAGATAGAAAGATTGCAGCATTCATAGTTCAAGAAAGGTGCAGCATTTCTGCAGACATTAAAGAAAATACTCACAAGAAACTCAAACGGAATGAAATGACATACTATGCACTCAGCTCTACTGTGCTAAACTGGTTAACATTTAACAAAAATGTGAATAAATATGCACATAATAGGCTTCTATTAACATCCTCCTCCTCACAGTGCAGATACATTCAGTGTTGGACTGGTCCTGAGCAGCGTCATTCTATGGTGCTGGTAAGCACTAGTTGTTTTTTTTCTTCTTCTCCTTCTTCCTCCTTTTTCTCTCTTTTGTTTACAGTCTAGTTAAACGGGAAACTGGCAGCTCTTGATTTACAAAAGATGCCTTCTGTTAATGATCAGGTGGCTCCAGCTCACCACAATCACAATCAAAGCTACCATCCATTTTACTCCGTGACAACCTGAAAAGGAGAGAAAAACACATCAGTATGTCAGCACATACAGGAGTCTTCCTCCTCCCCCGACTCCTTAAGTTGTCCTACATATGACTTTTACTTAGTGTCCAGTTACAAAATAATAAACCATCACAAAAGCTAAACTAATCAGAAACAACATACGCCTTTCATACTTGTGGAGGAAACCTGCCAATAATCACCAACCACCATTTCTAAACACATATTTTGAAAGTTTTAGGTATAACCTACCGAGAATACAAGGCACACAATTAAAAAAATCCTACTGAATCTTAATAAAGAAGGGAATAACACAGAAAACTTGGTAAGTCTTCAATACAGCTGTTAAAACAGACAAGTCAGAAACAATAATATTCTGCACCTCAGCCACTAAATTTTGGAGTAATTCTTTCCACAAAACTTTTACTCCAAGACAAAATCAGGGGTTTAACTATTTCACCGTAATAAGAGATAACTGGGCACCGTTCACAGGAAAAGAGTGACCTTTGTGCACTCCCAGTTTTTATTGGCTTTCCAGAATATACAGCACACATCCAATGCCACTTACAAAGCTTAAATCCTTGTGATTTTGGATAAAGTTTACTAAACACCCCAAATCATAATTTTGCCTCTATCGATTCCTTGTTACAGAAATCACAGGGGTAATTCCTACGTATTAGACAAACATTATTAGTTTGTCAATTACTTCTACACTTACCCAACCTAGCTTACAGAGAAAATCTAACAGCGAGTATGTTTTACACGGTAACTGATATATTCTACAACTGTTTCCCCTAACACATGGGCACTTTCAGAGACCATTTATTTTGTAATAGTCTAATGAATGCAACTACTATTTACGAAAACAAAAGTGGTAATTCTCTCAGTAAGTTTCCCCGTCTGCAGCAACAGAATGCCGTCATAATAACCACATGTTGCGTTTTTGCACAACATCCTCATTTCTTTTAAAAGCTCAAAGATGCCACAAAGAGAAGAGTCAAAGGTGTACCTTACATGCTGTGGTAAGGTTTGGGCAATTCCATGACAAGTCACTTGTATGTTCTTCCCCAACAACTATAGGTCACATCAAACCACTAAGTGTCTTCTCCTTGATCTTATATTAACATGTTGCAGCTCTTCACCCAGCTCTCTAAATGAATGTAAAGTTCTCCAAACTATCCCAATGCTTCAGAATTAATTGTAGGAGTGTTTTCCTTTAAAATCGTGCTAGCACTTCAGCGGGACAACCGGGACCAAGCAAAGCAAGTCTCCCCACTCCTAACAGGGCAGCAAGAGCAGCTGACAAATTATTAACATATTCTAAATAATGGCCTCAATTTACTAAAGTACATCAGAATTGCACACAGGAAAAAAACATAAAATATAAAAGGCAGACAGACTGGCAAACAGAAGCAAGACTGTTTCAATACATTTAAATATTACCATTCCTTAGGCTCAAGCCACCAAGGGACACAGCCCCAGTGCCCTGGCTCGCTCCCTCCTCCCACCACACATCACCTGGCTCCAGGAATGTGTATTTGTGAGGAAGGCAGGGGAGAACACGTGTTACCCTCTGCTGGGTTCTTCTTTTTAAAGAAATATCGGCAAAAGTAGCATTTTTAAACTGAAAAGCATTCAGCTGCCCTCCACTGATGTGGTCGAGTACCCTCCCGGAAGGGTGATCTTCAGAGCTTTCTTGACTTGGCACACCTAACTATTGCCTTGAGATTCCTTTCTTTGCATACTGCCAAGAGCCCTAGTTTTAGACAGTGTTTTACATGGGTTATTATAACCTTAGTACAAGTATAATGAGGTAACACTGTTACTTTTCCCAAAACTCTCTTGAGTTTGTATCAGCGTTAAGACATCTGCGTGAGGACCCTTCTTGTAATACCCATGAATTTACTTACAGAACAAATTAAAACTTTACCCTAGAGTTAATGAGGATAGCATCAGTTGACCATCCAACTCTTTGTTCACAATTATAAAAACCACAAGCCTAGCCTCTTGATTTTTAACTTTTCTTTAAAAGTTTTTAAAATATTTTCTCAGTCACATGCACCACTTTCAGGCTCCCTCATTCTGAGCTGCTGCCTGTAAAAAAGTTTACATCACGCCAGATCATTTTGCTTTCATTCCCCCCCCCCAAATTGTGATGGAAATTAATTTTTGTAGCTTATACTAACACTTGAAATTTCATATTAACTCAAGGTCCAAGGCCTCTCTTCAAATAGCCTGCAATAAGCCGTATTTTATATCCTTGGGACTATCTAAATCCAGTTGTGTTCTTCCCCATAATTAGTCTTATTGTTTCACACTGCTGATGTCTTCACTATGCAGCCATACGGAATCGGTTTGCACCAGCTGGGTGACACATCTGGAACCTCTCTTTTAGCTAGTTCCACTAAACAGGACAGGAAGAGATTAGAAAAGATGCCCATCAGTAGCAAGGAGTAAGATCTGCTGATCTCTTCACTGTAACAACTCAGATCTTACCCCTTACCGCTATGACTAAACAAAGGCAGCAGCAGGACTACAACAGGAAAGCAGTAACGATGTGACTGCTTCAGGGAGAAAGGGAGTTAATGGACCACTTGCTTACTGAAGTAGAAGTCCTAAAACTTTCATTCTGTATCTCTCAAATGACGCATTTTTAACCATCAGCTTATACTATATCCTTCCACTAGGTGACCACTCATTCTGTTTTCAGAAGATATGTAATGATTTTCAGTGATTTAGCTAAGAAAACGTTGACAACAGAAGCGATCCACTGCAGCCTTCAATTCGACCCTGATCCTGCTACAAACTTCCTGTATAACTATTAGCAAATGACTTAATCCCAAAGGCACAAAAAGCAGGGCCCCGCTACCGCTCGGAATAGGATCTAGACCTAGGAAGCTGACCAGGAGGCAGCCTATCCACCAAACAGATACGGTACCTCACACGAGTACGGTGAGAACAATTAGAGATTGTCCTAGCAAAAATGCCCCACTGTTAAAAGAAATTAAATTAAGATTCAGTAATTGAAGGTGATCTTTCATTTCCTGCCACTGAAAATTCTACTTTGGAAACGTAACAGATGACAACGCTGTACCAGCTTCATATATCCTCGTCTAAACAAAAAAATACGCTTCTAAACTAACCCCACGCATTAACTACACTTACCTCCTTTTTCACATTAAAGGCATACTTCTTTCACCACGCCAGTTCCATCTCTCACCTAGCACAGCCCTTTGCTCACATGTGACAGCTCCTTCGCGGCCAGGACTGCGGCTCCCAGAGCATCGCTAGTGCCAGGGAAGCAGCTGAGCTCGTTTTCCCATCCACCAGTTAATCGCAAACAGACACTTATGACAAATAGTCCTGTGGACCAGAAGCAGATAGGAGGGGGACGGAAAATGAAAAGTTAACCCCAAGCTTTCTTTCAGTCTAACATAACTACTGAAAGGGTAATCATCCGGAAGAAATGAAGGCTTTTCCCAAGCTGAAATGAGCTCGAAGTTAACTAATTTTCTTCTTCATATTTTCTAATCGTTTTTAACTTTGGAAAACAATGAGGTGGGGTTTTTAAAACACTAATACCTACAAAGAGTGACACCAACACCCATTAAGTTTATACATTTTCAGTTTCAATGAATGTCATAACCATCCGCCCAACTGCCTGTCTTGAAAAAAACACGCTAAATAAACAAACCCGACGAATTCCTCTTCAGTTGTGTAACATGCTCTAACCACCTGAAACACGCGATGGACTACAGTATTAAAAAAAAGGGGGGGGGGGGTTATCACCCCAATTTGTGCCGAATAGGCTATTCACGCAGGCACTAATGTTTTTCATTTAGACTAACTGTCACCTTTTCAAGATTACCGGTTTCTTTAAGCAGTACTTTTATTCCTTCCTCTCACAAAGTTTAGAGAGGGAAACACAAAGATATTAGTTTCTTAAGCAGTTTACAGCTATGCTTTTAGAACAGATTAGTTCTTAGGAAAGGGCAACAGAAGTGACCCCCAGAAGGACTGTAGTCTTCGAAATGATTCCTTGTGCTGACAGACATCACACATGACCAGCTTCATGCATTATGCAAGCAGCCCCTTCAATTCGTGCTCAACTTCTGCACGTGGATTTATCCCAGTTTTCAGGAAACAGGATGTACACTGAAACACGGTCAAGTATCAGACATTTACTTTTTCAGAAACGCAAATACGACAAAGATACCAGTTAACTGGATTATGCAGACCACATAATGATCAAATCATTACTCACAAGAGAAAGACCAAGAGTGACTAATGACATATTATACAACCTGCTAAGTACTATCCCTTTGACTATAAAAATACAGGGCACAGAAGTATTTTTTTTTAGATCAGCCACGTTGCAGTCAGTAGGCAGAGTGAGTCATCGTCCAACTCACGAAACTGCCGCTCTTCTAAAGCCTCCTACTTGCTCCCCACACTGTTTAGGGAACTCTGTGCTGGCAGCCAGCAAATGTTACTATTAGTTTATAAATCTTCCGAAGGAGCTGTAAAAGCACACAAAAATCCACTGCGTTTTCCTGTGTCATAAATAAAAACGGTTCAGCGAAAACTCACCACTGAAGAAGCCTATCATCAGCTAACCACAGCCTTCTGCACCTCAGCAGATCTGCTACCGTCTGCTGTTCCACTGAACAGTTAACCAGTCAAGAGCGAATTAAAGATAACAACTGCACAAGCAAGGACTGAGCCTGAGCGAGAGATTGAAATGAAAGTTCCCGGTTTAGCACACATTTGCTGAACCCGATTACCGAACTAAAACCTACCTCTATTTTAAGCCACGACTTTCCGGAGTTTGTAACTGGTTTATAAACACGCCACGCTATCAAATGTTATTTTTATATACACGCACACACGCATAAATGTAATAAAAAGAAAAGCTCGCTGGCAACAGCACTTTTATCACCGTTTGTACCAGCCAGAGGACAACACGCCAACCACCGCTCCTTTTTCCATGACACAATTAACTTCGCCATAGTCAGGCTGATGCAAAATGGCACTGAATCTGCCAGAGGAGGAGATACTCGTCGTACAGAAGCAAAGTGCACGCGTCCCGCCTGCTTAGTTAGCCGAGGGTACCTGTTCTTCCAAATCCTGGAACTCGACGGCCTTTTTTCCAGCTATTTCCATCGGCTGTTTCAAGCTACTTCCCAAGGTGTCAAGGCACTTTTCCCACAAAAGACACTCCAGGGCAGCCTGTGGGCGCCCCGGCAGCAGGAGCGACCGGTACCTGTCCCCGTGTCTCCCGGCCACGGCAGCCCGAGACCGGCACCGGATCCGGCAGCCAAACTTCCGCAGACTTCGGGAAGGCCGGGTTCCCCCCCCCCGGCCCCGCTCCCCCCCCGCCAGCCCGGGGCCCTTCCCGGCCAAGGACATCCTTCCTCCGGCCTCCCTCCTCCCGCACACCCCCTCCACACA
>JANZLQ010000002.1:10527759-10551761 GCA_026212715.1 Elanus axillaris
CCCCCACCCGCTTCCCCCCGTTTCCCCGGGGCTCCGTGAGGGAGGCGCGGCCGCCCCCCGGGGCCTGCCGCGCCCTCGAGGCCCATCTTCCCTCAGCGGGGCTGGCCCGGGAGGTCCGCGGCGGGACGGCCGGTCACCTCACAGGCCCAGCAGGTCGTCGTGGGGCATGGCGGGTCCCGGTAGCCCGCGTGTGGTGTTGGCCAGGGTAATCCAGCAGAGTCCCGAAGTGCGGCTGAGTCAAAGGCGTCAAAGAAAGGGCCTGGCGGGGCTGTGGGCCACCGAGAGGCCTACAGGCAGTAGTGGTGGCCGTCTAGTGCTGTGCTAAGGCTCAACGCTTCCATTAGGATCACTGCTTCCTCCTCCCGTTTCATCCCCGCTGCCTCCTGACAGGATTCCCTGGAGTCGGACTTCGGCTTTCGAAACCTGCGTTTGACCTGGGCCCTAGGGCTCGGTTGCTTCTGCATTCCCCTTGGCCACAGCACACCAAAAGAAACCCCGCGGGCAGAGAAGGGAGCGGGAATGCAGGTTTTTCCTCAGCCGGGGGCATGCCAGGAGGAGAGCCGGGCTATGCCTCCGTGCCCAGGTCACAAGAGCTGTGGTGGAGAAGAGGAATGGGACAAGGAGGCCCAGCATCAGATGTTGTCTGCGTGGGGGAGTCCAAGCGACGACAGGCAGGGAAGAGGTTGAGTGGGCCCGGTTCAACCGTCCCGGCTTTCAACATGCCTTGTGGTAGAGAAACAAAAACACGGCTGGAAAGGCCGCAGACGGGAGTGATGGAGGCAGGCATCCCTTCTCCAAAGGTGACCAGCCAAGGTTTTGGCTCAGATGTTCTGCAGCCTTGGTGTCATGGGGCGCCTGAGTGTTCTCCCCACGAGCATCTACAGACTACTCGCCACTGCTGTCACCTCTGCAGGCATCAGAAATGATTTGTCTCTTGCTATTGCACCTCCCTTAACGGACGTGGCCAGAGACAGTAAAAGTCTACTTTCCCCTGAAAATCATGACTAATACAAGAAAATAAAGCAAAATAATTAAAACTTTAAATCTTTTCCCCATGAGACTTTCACACAGCAGTCTTAGTGGGGAGAGGGAGGCACGAAAACACCAGCCCTTACAGGGGTATCGGAAGAGCCTTACGCTTCCACTCACGCAGTTTCAGTACAACTCTCAAGACAGGGTGTGGTCTCGCTAGGTCCCTCACATGCCTTTTCAGTGCAGGATGACTCAAAAGAAGATAAAACAATTAATACTCACTGGTTAAACAGAGATTATTTATCGTCAGTACTAGGATAGAAGTTACTGACGTTGCATAGGGCTCTACAGCTTGCTCTGCTGCCATCTGGACAGAAGGATCCAATTGACCCTTGCACTCTTAAATCACATAACTTTATTTTTTTAATAAACGAGTCATACATCAACATCCAAGGAGCTCCCTACCCAGCTTCCCTCAAGTTATTTCAACAGCTTTTATAGCTTTTAAAACCCCTTCAATTATGAGGCCAAGCATTAACTGTCTTAATCTAGTCAGACGCATTGCTAACTCCGACATTGCCCCCGCTAGCAGGAGAGGCGACTTGGGCATTTGATAACGCAGCACTGCACACATGCAGAAGTCAGTAACTAAACTGGCACTTTACATTACAATATTTGCCAATTTACAGGCAGCTAACCATGCCGCCAACAGGGGAGAAAAGTCAGAAACAAAGTTGCAGTTCTTCTGCCCACCCAACAAAAAGAGAGTTGGAAGATGACAGCACCGGCTGCTCCAGACGGCCTGTAGTTAAATACAGTCTATAAAAAAACCTGCAGGAGCGCATATTTGGAAGAGGTGATGTTAGGACGGCAACCAGAGCCAAGCCACAGAGGAGTATTTACGTGCATTATAGGAAGAGATTCGAGACTTAAAAAAAGCAGGAGCAGCAGTTGTTGTATGTCTAAATCCAGAGCTATTTAGTTAATTAAAGAATCCTTTCACCCATACAAAGTATTTTCATTATGAGAGACCAAAGAGCAAGCTGATCCTGGGGTACTGCAGTAAGAAAAATTTTATCTGAGAGCCTTGCAACAGCACCTGGGGAGCCCATCATTGTACTGCATCCCGTGGGCCTAATTGCCAATACCCGCATTGCCATTTTGGTCAGGTGGAGAAGTCGCGCATCCATGGGGTTTGCTCTGCAGCAGCCCAGACAGTTTGAAAAGTAGTTTAGCAAACACAGAGGATACTTGCAGTAAGTGGCACGCTTCCTTGCCTGGGTAGCACACGCTCACTCATAAATCTCACACAGTCCAGAAGTTCCACCATTTTTCTGCGTTCCTAATTAATAAATCTAGAGCTACTCCCCGCCCCCAAAGTCTTTTCTGCCATTCTAAGAGCATAGTTTGTGGTAGGATCTAGTGAATGAGATCCTTCAATCTAGAAGAAAATCATGCAACAAGGAAGAGCACAGTGCAGGAATGTTACTTGTCTTCAGCCTCACTATTTATAGAATTACAATGCACGTGAGAGAGAGTTGCTCAGAATTTGTGTGTCACGTGGCAATTTAGAGCTATCTAATCCAGCAAATTGCTAATCTGTTCTCAGATTTTTAATATCATATTGATTAGGCTATAAATTACCGTGTCAGATTGTTTCCCCATTCCCCACAAGAACTCAAATATATAGCATGGAGATGATACGCTATACCATACGAACCCATTCTAAAACATCTGCAGATATTAACGGTCAGTAAACTGCGGAGTAAGAAAAGAACTGGGCTTCAAAGGTCATAAAGCCCAGCAATTAAAAAATAACTAGAACTGAAGCAGTGATTCATTTATTATATCTAAGTTTGACAAGATCAAACAGTAAATTCCATATTTCAGTCCTGTGTGTGAATCGCTACTTGTGGCGTAAAAGTGAATGAACTATTTTTAAGTGTCCACACCCATTATGACTGGCAAGGGAAAAAAGATTTGGAGACGGTTTGAAAAGGTTGCCCAAGGTGACTTGGCAGCTCCAGGCTTTTGTCTCGGTTTCACTGCTTCGCTGGGGTTTTCTGTGGGAAATCTTTAGTCTTCTGGCTTTATGTATCTCTCTCTAATGCTTCCAGGTATTTTCAGCAGAGGCTCAATTTATGCGTGTAGCTCACATCTAGCAGCCTACACCCCCAGTGAAGATTAAGGTGTTGCAAATGATAGCTGGTTCTTGGCCTGTCCTGCAGCATCAGTCCCCTGGGCAGCCAAATTTGATAAGACACATGGGGGAAGACTCTGACAGCAGACAGTAGCCCGGGGCGCCCGCCTGACTGCTCCTGCTCGACTTGCGCGTCCTCCCAGAGGAAGGTAAATGTATCCTAGGATACATATTTAAGGACTGATTGTGCTTCTTACCAAAGTCTGGGATTCATTTTGCATGGGGATAGGGATGAGTTTAGAGAGAAAACCTAACATATTAAAAGGAGATGGGGAGAGGTTCAGGAAACACACAGTTTCTGCTGCCTCCTTGGCCTGTTCCTGCTTACCTGTGTTCTGCAGGGGGATCTGGGCCCTGAAGTATGATTTGTTTTTCCTGGCACAGCTCCCCAGAGTTTTTAATAGTCTGTTCGGGTCTCCTTTAACTGCTGCCTTCTCCAGTCAGCCTAGTTCTCTGCAGGTGTTAAGCAAAGCCTTTACAAATCACTTGCTCTTCCAGCTTACAGTTTCATAGTGCTGACATTCAGCACAAGTAGTCCAGATAAATTTGACTTTCACTGAGAACCCAACAACTCAGGTAGCTTCACTTCTGGCGCAGTTCCATTTCCTGGAAAAGGTCAGACTACAACTTTCCATACTAGATGTAGGAGGTTTTTTATTTGTTCTTTTAAACACAAACACATTTTCCTAACGAATGCTGTCTGGGTTTGCAGACTTTAGAGTTTCCCCAATAATCTTAAAGTATACTTCACACCAGCATTATTAGCAGGTAACCACACAGAAGTTGCCATCTCAAAAACTTTTAACAATGTTTTGGTGTCAAAATCCCTTTTTAGTTGAAGTCTACTTGGCAGTAGCCAAAGCTACCTGGGCACGGATAGCATGGTATCACCTCATTTGCACTCACTTGGTGGAACTGACTTTGCTAGAGCAAGCTTTGTACCGGTTATGTTCTGATCAGGAAAGAAGCTACGGCAATATTAGGGTACTTAGAAGAAAGGAAGGTGGCAAACCCCAAGATCTTCATCCCTGTGTGAAACAATAGAAAGACCAGAAAAAGCACAGACGGTTAACAGAGGCCAATTCAGGCCAAAGGCAGCAAAGTACAAAGGGCAAATGAAGGTGGAAAAAGAAAGTCACAGGAGATGTTCAACTTTGAGGTTAGAAATAAATGGGTTCTGTGACATACTTTGGAAATTGTTTGAATCTGCAGGAAAAAAAAAGGTCATTAAACACTTAAAACAGAACAAGTCATTCTTCCCCCTTGGTAGATCATCAGCAATCTAGGACACTTTGGTACAGCTAGCCGCATGCAGGCTCCCCGCTTAATATCACACATTTTTATTAAGTCAGGCAATTCCATCGCCTACTTTTTCTATGTCTTAACCAAGACTTAGCACAGGGGACAAAGCAGCTGCCTAAAGCAGGAGTTGGCAAAGCCATGGCAATACTGGAAGAAGAGGAAAGCTTAGAAAACTTGCCTTGTAGCTGGGTCATCACTGAAAGCGTCAGCCCTCTGTGTGAAATACACTCACAGGGCTGGAGCTCTCCCAGATTTCTCAGCCTTTCATTAATTCCTTGCAGAGAGACAGCTATCAGTATTTCACGGACAGAGTAGCAAACACGTAGAAAAATTTACCAAGGCAGGCAGCTGAGGCAGTATGTGTTGGGTTTAATCACCTTTTAAAGGATAACCAGTACCAACATTTTCACACTCGGGTGCTCCAGGTGACCCAAGCTGCTTCTAACTTCCAAGTGCGGGACATGGGAGATGTGCTGGAGCTAGGCTGTAGACCTCTGTGCCAGTTACTGCATCGTCCGCAGTGCTGCTAGAGTTGTAAGACAGCATATGACTGTACAGATATTATTTAAATATCTGTAATACCTTGAGTACTCCAATATGGAGAGGTGCCCTGGAAGCAGGGTGGGGTGCTTTCAGCAAAAAAAAGGCATTTGGTTTTGGATTCCTACTGGAAAATACTTCAGCTCTTGAGCAGAAGTTATGAAGGCCTGATGATGGATTTATGTAGACCAATTATATGTTTTTGTAGAACTATTACATTTAATTGCGGAACTATACATATTGCTATGTAGAACTGTTCTTGTTCATTCCTATAGAACAGTAAACCTTCCTACATGCAGCATTTTGACTGCTATTGCGTTACGGAGATAAAGCCTCTGCTGTGCAATTGTAAACACAGCTGGTGCTGCAGAGCTTGTCATTTACAGAGAAAAAAATAAAATTGGACTAACATTCGCTAACATTTTCACCAACACCAGAATCCCCCTGAAATACATTTACGGGGGGCAAAGCTCAATACAAATACATGGGTATCAGCTAATACGCTGCTTTAGCAGCCTGAGGCTACACAGCTTTTACATATCAAGTAGCAACAAATGTTACCTACAAGCTTACAAGGGGAGAAGGAAGGTGCAGTGAGTTGAGGCATTTCAAACACTTTCAAATATTATTTTGCAATAGACTACGTATGAATGGCATGGCCAGAAGCGAATCTGTCAGCCGTCAAGAAGATGAGCCGTTGCTGCCACAAGAAACTTGGGAGCTGGAAAAGCAGTACCAGTTGGTCATAGTGGAAGGGTCTCAGCACCCTGCAGAGGCCTTCGTGAGTGGGACACGGACTCCAATCCTGCCTAGGCCGCCTGCGGCACTGTGGTTCTTCTTATGGTGGCGTGTGAAAACAGGATGAAACAAGCTGGATTGGGAGACACGTTAAGAGATGGTGTCTTTGTGACTGCTCAGGCAAAGGCCACCGCATCCGTTCACTTTGCCCTGCACACAGTGGTCCCCAACATGCCCAGAGCTCATGGATGCAGCCGTTTCACAAGCAAGCAGCATATCAGATGGCTAAAGATAAAGAAGAAAGAAGCATGGTGCCAGCAGGGTCAAGGCAGGCCAGTGGGAAGCCGATGTGAGCACTGTTGCTCAGGGTGCCTTTTGTCTGTGGCCAACGCTTTTTCAGGATTCCCAAAATAGCACTTATCATAAACAGCAGATTGACTGGGAAGCATGCTGCTGCGCTTAATGCCTCCTACTGTCCCTGCCAGACTCCTACCTCAGCCAGTCTCTTGAAGCTAAAGAGATGGAAAACCTAAGAAATATTGAAAAGTAGAAACTTTTAATAGAACATCTACCATCAAATTATATGGAAAATATTCAGCATTGCAAAAGCTACCTTGAGTCACTTTTGTTTTGTCTTCAGACATCAATGCCCCAAGTTTTTATTTTGCTACCAAATAAATTTTCGAACCACCTCCTCTCCCTTAATACTCTGTAACTTTTTCTCAGCCCATGTTGCACTATCTATTTCTAAAGATTTCCACTACAAACACATGGGACTATTCAGTTTCCCATATTCCCCAACCCCATTATACCTTAGCTGTCATTAAGATTTTCTAGGATATTTCAGGTTTTCTCAACAGTTTTGAGACACTTGCTGGGAGGGAATACATTTCCAAACTATTTGTTTTCTCATGAAAACTGGGGTTTGCTTATGTGCCAGAATCAGCAGACATTTTATAAATAGCTTTGGACAGATGACAGGAAATGATGCAAGATCTCAGGCCACTCCACAGAGGGCAACTGTCTGAAGTGCTCAGGAAAGAGGGTCTTGCACTCCTGACTACTACACAGGGGGTGTGTGTGTGTGTGTGTGAAATAATGCACAGAAGCATCACTTACTATAGAGGGTATCAGGCTTACGAAACACAAGATCTCTGTCTTACTACAGCTCAAGCAAAAAGTCTGTTTGTTCGCAGCTACACTACAATGAAAATTAAATTTTCCTTTGAAGAGGAAAAATATGACCAGAATTGTCTGAACTCACTTCATCTTTTACTCTCAAGGAGGAGCTTTCCCCTCCTAACATGCTATAAATGCCAACACACGCATTGGAGATTCTCCAGACTCCGACTGGTGCCAAACACTGGGATCATCTTCTTACCCTGCATTTATCATCAGCTTCAGCAAAGGCTCTTCCAATTCAAACTGCTTTAAATGGGCTCCAATAATAGCTGCTTAGAGGTTAATCTGTGTCTATTCATCTGATCCCAGGAACTATCTGTTCCTCTTTGCAATAGTAATACAGAACGGAGCATCAGCTCACTGTCTCACTTTGTTTCTGTTGGCTTCCATGAAGATAAAAGCACAATAATTTAACCCCAGATAAAGGCTTTTTTTTTTGGAATAGGGGCAAACCCTCAGCATTCTTAAGTCCACGGCAAAACTCTCAACAGATTTAACTTCAACGCAGCGACTCCAGCCTTCTCCTCCACTACCAAGCTGGCTCCTCTTCCTAACAGCAGCAAACACCTCTCAGCCCACTCCTTGCCACACTTCCACACCGCTGATGACTGAACAGCATGCTATACGTGGAAGACCACAAGTATTAGTGAGGAATAGATAGTGTACCTCTCCAGCAGATGTGCTTTTTGAGTCATTCAGTCCAGAGACTGATGCATTTAAGTCCTCTACGTTCCCACACTGCAGTTAAGCACTGTGCGGGGCCGCAAGAGCTGGCCTTGAAGCAGCCACAGACTGGTCTCCTTTCTGCACTGGGCACTAGAAGTGCGTGGGCCCTGTAAGCATAAAACTCATCTGCACAAGGGCATTGTCATGGCCACCTACAGCACTGTTTTCCACAGACCCAGTATCGGGGAGCCTGGGATTTCTGCTGAGATTTTACTTTAACAGAGAATCGCATATTTGATCCCTCTCAGGACTGTATCTCAGAGGCATCCTGCTTTGGGAGTGGATGGTCTCTCCCCATCATTTGTAAGTTATCTGTTCCTGTGACAGACAGAAGAGCCTAGAAGCATTCCTACCTATGAAGGGAGTAAATAATACATGACACATTTTTTGAGCTTTTGTACTGAGTAACTGCTTTTACCCATGGCCTACATTTCTGTAAGTCTAAAGAAGAACTTGTTTGGTTGTTTTTTCCCATTAAAGACATTAAATCTGACTGAAACTTTGCTATTTTGGAAATGTAAGATTTGTTACCTCCATTAGAGGTACAACAGTGCTGAAACTGGGCCATCCCAAACTTTCTCAGTTAAAGGCTATGCAAACAGGAATGGAATACATCTGTCCATGTATACATTACAGGACGTAAAGCAAATCCACTTGTTAGTGGGTGTACACATACCGCGTGTGTGCAGGAGAGAAGGATGCAAGAGAAGGTGGACAAGGCTGTCAGCCTTTGCTCAATGAGAGCTTCGATGCACAAGATCCAACTGTCCTTAATGACCACAAGCACAAAACCCCCTCAAATTCTAAACCCAGACTTCATTCTTTTCTGCACTTGGAAAGAGATCTTGTATACCTTTTTTGCTTCTTGACCTACGAGGAAATGTGTCTCGCATGCCTACTTACTGCACCACTGGACAGCCTCCTCCACAAGGACACACTCTTCTTCTGCCGGGCTCATGCAGACTGCTTCTCAGAAATACCTCCATAGAATACCCTGGTGCGGAGGAATCACTGAGAAGCAGCCCTAAGCCCGGAAAGTCATCTCATAGAGGTAAACATTTCACTGTATAGTTATGTCCAGAGGTTCTTTCATGATCTGAATAGGGAGATTTACTTTGCAAGTGAGCTGGAATTAAGAAAGATAAAGAGGTAGAGAACCCTTCTGCTTTTTAGTGCATCAGCATTCTCTTATCTCCAGCGTATCTCTAAAGAGTTTTCAATCGCATTCAGTCAAAACCTGTTAAATAAAAACTTAAGAGATACCACATACATCTAAAGCTATATTTTGTGAGAGGGGAAAGGTATTCCTCCCTCATTCTTTGTGATTTATGAAACACTGGGGAACCATTTAAGCCTTGGTTAAAACAAAACCAATTCCTGATAAATGTATTTTAGTAAACAAAAAAAGTTGCTAACCATTATCTCAAATTTCTTCTTATTGTTTAATCTGGACACTCCCAAAACAAAAACAATCAAGATGATTCAAAGAAGAGGAGTTTCAACCTTTGGACCAGCTCTAACTGCAATACTTAGTTCTCATGATTGCTGCAATTCAACAGACTCCAACATGATCATAGCGTTCACGTGTGCTCTGCGACTCACGCCAGCATTGCCCTGGATGACAGCAAGAGCTGCCGCGTGGTTCCTATCTGTAATCTTATGTCCTCAGTGGCTGACAGCAGCACAAACCAGCTGAAAAGCCTTTTTTCTGTTTCCTTGCATCCATTATCACAGCAGTTTGGTGCACAAATCCATTCACTCATGTTCAGTAGTGGGAGACTTTGTGGCAAGGCCAGGCTGCACGGTGGGATATCTCACTTGGCCACCCAAAGCAATGAAGGATCAGGCTTCAGCCACCAGACACAGCGGGCAACCTCCTCCTGGTAGCCTGTGTCTTGAAACGGTGGCCCAGAGGGGTAAGACTGCAGCTCACAAACCTGTCAGCTTCTCCTTGCTGTTAACTTTTCCAGGACAGACAGCCCCTCTAGCTACAGACTCTCTTGGAAAAGGTATATCCCAGAAATCAAGGACAGACAGAGGCCTCAGCCCTTGCTTTCAGAGTCGAGCCAACCTGCCGGGGCTGGACTAGGAGTCTCATTACCACTGCCCAAACCATCCGGCTCCAAGGGCAATGCCAAGGAGGACTTTACACTCTCAAGCCTGTCTGTCAGAGGCCCTTCACAAAGACTTCACAAGGCAGCGCAATATTCATCAAAACCAAGGTGGTGGGTTTCCCCTCAAGCCAGAAAAGGTTTCGAGATGTCAGCTGCTTATTTTTTCCTGACAGACTACCCAAGCTGGTATTTCCGCAGCTGCATGGACTATCTAAATACTTCCTAGAAGTACAGAGTAAACTGAGATTATTATGGTTTGTGATAATATCCCTGTTTAAATAATTAAGGCAATTAATTTGCTTGTAGTAAAACTGATTCAAGGACTACATCTACAATTGGTGATCAAAGTACTACCCTCTACCCCCTGTTTATCATCCTAGGTCCAATGATATTTGTTAGTAAACAATACAAATGTAATCAGTCGCAAGGCTTGAAAAGGCTGTTGTCGAGCAGGAGAACTTCAACCAAGAACCTGCGGTAACTGCCGAAATCAAGTGAAACAGCAGGGTAGTAATGGAAACTTTCGAACCTCTTCACCCAGAGGAACAAGAAGATTTATCATCCTGATTGCTCTAATGTTTCAGATAGCAGGAGAACATGGGAATATGGGCCTTAATGTCAGCTAGTAAACTTCTCTGACCTTTGCAGGGAACTCCATGTGACATGACAATCACAGTAATCAGAACAAGCTCTATCTGCTCTGATACAGCTTTACTGCATGAGCAGATACTCCTTTTTCTCCTCACAAGTGCTCAGTGCTCCGCTTCATTCATTGTACAAGACAGATAGTGCTCACCTGATTACCAGTAATTGGATACCAAGAAAAAATAAAATCAGTATACTGCCCTATGTCTTATCCATCACATATAGCCCCAGTCTGAGGACAGAACCACCAGGGTTTAGGGGCTCTTCAAATACCCTTCAAATTAATTTCTACATTCTGCAAGAATGTCAGGGTATTATCATTTCCACTTTCCTGAACTGAGTCACAAAGATCAAGGTCACGGTAGCCCTTAATAGCAGATGCACAATTTAAGATGGCTAGAACTGAATTTTGCAAGGGATTGGTACTTGATTGCACTGTTCAACTTTTCAACCCACTTTTCAAAGTGATCGGTGCTTCTTGCACCAAGTGCAGATTCCCAGCGCTCTGAATTCTCGGGTTTTGCAGGTTATTCTAGGCTTTGTCCAGGCAGTTTTGATTTTCCCCAGCACCAGAAGCCCCCAAGTCGCTGTGTTCATACACCTCGAGTAGCTGCGTTTGCACATCCTCCACACCAGCCTGTCCACTGCCTCTCAGCTGCTCATCTAGTTTTTCCAAGTCTCCTCCCATTTCCCAGTTTCTGTTTTCTTTCCTCTTTTCCAATTTGAGTCTCATTTTTACAAGCTTTTTCTCCCAACCTACTCCTTAAAAGTTTCCTATCTATTTGGTCCTTGTTTCTTTGGCACGTGAGTCAGGTAGCGACCTCCAGCTTCTTAACTGGAGCCAACAGGAGCCACTAAAAGCAGTGTACGGGAGGAACAGTCCACTTACTTCCTTATATTCAGTTAAGGTGCCCAAACCCAACAACACAGCCTGCAGCAGCCCGTGGATGCAGTCACAGGAAAATTTCTGTTCAGAAGTGACTGGGCTGGAGCACACCCAGGACTGACAGACAGTGTGGGAATTCATCTGCTACCACATCTATCCAGTCTGCAAACATCAGGTCTCCAGTTGATAGACATCAAGAGATTTTCCACAAAGATAAAATGCGCATCTTTGATTCTGGATTTCAAGAGTGCCCTCCTCTCTTGGAACAGGCAAGAGCCTTTTATAAACTCTTTTTTGTTTGCCTGTTTTTAAGTAGGGCAAAATCAATGCTCTCCTTCACCTGAGTTCTTGCAGAATGACAAAATGTTTGAGCTAAACGTTCCAGTAAATTTCAGATTTGGAAATATACCTGGCACAAAAAAAATGTTGCCATCCAAAGAATTAGCCCTCAGCAGTGTCACAGTCTATCGAAATGGAGGCAAGCACTGAGACCAAGGCAACCCCACCACGAGAGCTTCCCAGCCTCGCCCGAGCCACCGAGGGGCTGCAAGTGCCAGGTTCTGACGTTCTGCTTTGCTGTGCTACTGCTCCTTGCATGTACAGCCTCTCTCCGTCACTGCTCCTCTGCCCAGGCAGGGGAACAGGCACATTCACACCTTCTCCCCCAGCAGAAGGTACCTAGAAAGCTAATGCAGGCTGCGTCACCTCTCCAGGCAGACTTCTGACATCCCCAGGGCTGGAAAGCTGCTAGCTGTTGGAGAAGGTGTTGGTGAAAGGGTCTTCTTACACAGGAACGCATTAGGGAGGAAAAAGAGTAGAGCAGAGGGTTTCTGAGAAAGATATGGCCCTGTCAGCGTCCCCCCTGTGGGTCGGTGAGAGGTTGCTGGGGGCGAACGCGAAGCCCCGCAGGGGCACCCGCTGCTGGGATGCAGAGAGCCCTGTTCCAGCTTCTCTTCCCCTTTGCAAAGGTATTTTGGGAAAAGGCTCTCGGCAGTGGAAGGCAGGAGGCCGTTGCTTGTAGGAAAACATCCCCGTCTCCAGGACAAAGTTTCTTCCTACTATTTTGCTCTGACGTGCAGTCATACAGTCTCTCCTACCACCCAAACCCTGCGGCTTCCCCGGCATTCCGGGCGCAAACCCTGCGCCCCCAACACTGCGGCTGCCGTTATGGGGCTATGGAGCAGCCAGTGTTGGGGCAGGCAGGAGACCTGGGGTTACAGGGAGAGACCCCAGGAATTCAGGGAATGCAACAGCAAAGGAGGTGAGGAGATAAGTGTTTAAATAATCTCCATCATCAGCTTCTCCATCATCTCACTTTTTGGCTGGGTGGAGGGACAGCCAGAAACCACGTGCACCTGTGTGCATATCGGGGATGGGGACAACAGCAACGTTAGCCTGACTTTCTGATGGTTACAGAGGCTGTAATTTCTTTTTATTTCTACCGTATCCTATGTGAAGAGCATTTCAAGACCCGCGCCACCCCGCAGAGCCTATGATGAAAAGCTAGGTCTCACAAAGCTGTTTTCCAACATGTCAAATTCAAGTTTTGTGGCTCTGTTTGGCAGCTTTACGAAGACAGCATTAGCTCCCGACTGAGCATAAACAACCAGGTCACTGAACACTAGAATTGCACGACTCAGTGCCCTGGTGCCTTGCTTGGGTTAGATGTACTTCTTGAAGCCCCCCTTCCATATGGAACCTCAGCAGTCTGTGCCACCCCTCCATCACTCAGCAGCAGACAGGTCAGCTCCCAGGACCTTTACCAAGCTATGGTCACAATCAGGAGACCCAAACGGAGAGACAGCTCCGTCCCACTGCTCCTGCTCGCACGGATTAATGCCGCAGTGCATGGGTGAGCGCACCTGCTTCCACGCTGCCGATGCCGGTGGGACATTCTCCCAGCTGGCCCCGCACCGGCCGCTGGGCTCCCACCGCTGCGGGGTGGCTGTCTCACCTGCAGCAGGTACACAAACTGCCCGGGGTCCTTCAGCATAACGCTGGCAGCTGCGGCAGGCAGAATCTGGGAAATACATGCCCAAATCCGCCCTTGTGCTCTTTAAGACAAATTTTTATTTATGCTGCTGGTGGTGGCAAAAAATAGCCCGAGTCTCCGGTCTACCTTCAGTTATATTTTCCCATGTGCAGAGCTGGAGCTCTGAGGCTCCTCTCCCTCTTCAGAGCAAACACAGCATTTGCAGGAATAAAGCTGTGCTTATATAAGCTTCTGCAAATGCCAAGTTGAATGTCTGACAGAGGAAAAACTTCTGGTAAAAACCTATTTTTCGTCTTTTCAAGAGATCTAATCTATCTTCTGTGCATTCCTGACCTTCAGAAAGTATTTTCATCTCACACGTTAAGTATAACAATCCTCTTAACAAGGGAACATTTTGTTAGAGCTTTAAATTGGGTTACGTAAATTATTTGTAGTTCTGACAGCAGGTTTCTCTTCCGTCCACGAGAACAGTTGTTATGAGATTGCGACAAGGTTCATTTGCAATCAGTGTGGATGATCATCTGAAGGGACTCTTTAAAATGAGATTTTATCTGGGGGATACGCTACAAGTTTATCAAGGCTTTTTATAAAAGCAGCATTTTTGCCAAATAATTTGCAATCCAGTAACCTGCATGAGGATTAAAAAATCCCTGATGTGAAAGGTAAATTGAGAAGAGAAAAAAAAACATTCCAACTCCCACAAACGTAAGGAGGAACAGAACACAGAGTGGAAAAAAAAAAAACCCAACACATATATATATATGTGTATAGTGGTATTGAGAGTGTCTCAATCCATGAGCTTACACTTGTGGACTGCAGTGGGAGTTGCAAACGGTCAGGATTGGGCTCTTTGTTTCCACTAAGTACTTGTTCAGAAAAAAGCAGGCTGGAAAAATTATGCAAGTAACAGAACTACTTTTCGCATTACAGCAGAGCAGCCAATGACTTAGAAAGACATTTTGCAGTACTCTCTTCTCACTCTTTCTTTTCCCCAACACCTAACCAGGCATGGGGTTAGACGCTGATTTTGAATGGGAAGAGTTCTCAGGCAGCAGAAGCCTTCCACCACCCTTCCTCTCATCCCTGGTAGGGCTGATTGATTGGGAAAAAAATTTCTACCAATTTCTTCAGGAGCAGGAAAAGAAGGGCAGAATTTATATATTGGGATTAATTTTTTAGGTGCCCCATTATATTTATGAGCTATTTAAAAGAAAAGAGCATTTCAGATTTTTTTTCTCCCTACGTAACAAGAGCAGTGAGTTAAAAGTTTCATCCGGTGCTAAACATGAGCAATGGAGCAAATGCAGTAAACCTGATTTCTACACACTCCTGCTGGCATTAAGTTCTCCACCACAGTGGTCCAGAAACCAACAAACCCAGCCTCCCCTTCTGCAGCATGAAAGTACTCCAAGGAGTGACATTTTCAAGGAGAAAAAAACCTGTGGGTTTATAAACCGCACGCACACGCATGCACAAACACAAGAACCATGCAAAAGGAGCTCAGCAGAGGAGGACCTTTACCCACAAAACTTAACATCTGCTAACATTTCCAAATCTGCCTGGGAATGCTTTACCTTGGTATTTCCACCCGTATTGAGCTAACTCATGGTGTTTTATCTTTCCTTCATATTCCCTCCCCTTCTTTGCTCGATGCCAGATATTTATTTTCAGCAGTCTATACAGAGTTGTCTCATGATTTTATTAGCAGCCTCTCCTATAATACTGTAATCTATGGAGAATGCAATGCATTAGTACTTCTAGGTACAATGTTAGGTATGCCCCTGAATTATCTAGAGACATTAGCTGACTGATACACAATGATTTTATTTATATAAAAGACAACATATTTTGGTAATTCTCAGAGAGAGAGAGAGAGACGGTTTTGAGTGTTAGTTAGAAAGACTGATCTTAATCTTTTAGACTTCTTTCTCTCTAAACAAACAGATCTCATAGGAGAATACACACAGACATTTAACTTACCATTACTGAAGCTATCTTTTGAATTCCTCAGTATCATTAATATTTAAGGAGAAAGAACAGAACAAACAATTATCCTAATGATACCACACCAGAACTAACAAAGTAATTTTTAAAAAGTCATCCAGAAGAAGTGAGAAGGTCAACCAGAAAATGCGAGTCAGGAATAGCTGTGCTCTGATGAGGAGGGGAAGGTTATGTTGCTGTGATATGAGTAGTGCACAGCTGTCACTCTAGTAATAATTCATCATATTAATATTTAAATGAGAGGAGGAGGAGGGCAGGTGATTGTGTGTGACTCAACAGTCCCTCCCTGTCCTCGAGCAGAAAAATAGGCCACCAATACAGAAAGAGCATTAGGAGCTATAGAGTGGGAAGGTTTGTTTTCAATACCTCATGAATAGAAGTGGGCAAACTGGTCCCCAAAGGAGTCTATAGAAATTATCCCGGTTTTACTATTGCAAGTTGAATTCTGTTTCTACTCTCAGAAGCAGCCGTTACCCAATGACCGAACTGATCCGGCAACCAGTGCTCTAGGTTTGTACGTGGTGTTTCTTGGGTTTCAGTATATTTCCAGCAAGCTTCTACGCTTCCTGCAAAGAGCTGCCCGCGAGAGCCTCACCTGCCGGTTCCTTGCAGGGAACTGCTGAATCGCTGCTGTACCTTGCCATCTATCTACAGACGCATTGACAAACCCCATTTCTTCAATCAGGGCTTCCTTACCTCCAGGCTTGTTCCATGATCCTGAGCCATCGGGGTCTCTGGTATGGGCAGGCTCAGGAGACTTGAGGAGGAGCCGGAGTGGAGTGGCTGCCTGCAGGAGAAGGTGTTGCAAGGAGCAGAGCCTCCTCCCAAGGAGCCTGGCGGAGCTTCAGGAGGTAGAGCAGCAGCAACACCCAGCACGAGCAGGCTCAGCACCGGTGGAGGAGACAGCTGATGCAGGCATAACCCAGACAGATGTGGGTGGCATCCCTGGCAGGAGAGGCAGCCTGACCACGCTTGGCTGCATATAGGGTTGCACAACTTTATCCAACAATTCAATATAAACACACCTCTCACATGCCAGGTTTGGGGGTGAACTTTTCTTTTCAATTCTGTACAACTCTGCCTGTTAGCAGAAAGAGTGTTACTATGACACCCCTGGCTGAGCATCGCCTTGTTGACTATATAACTTGATAAAGGTAATAAGCAACCATTTAACCAGATACAGACTCCAGAAATGGCCATGAGGCTGAATAACAAATAGTTTGTAACAGAACAGATCCACAGGGAAGCATTCAGCTTAGCGCTCGGCATGAAAATACAAAGTACACACAGTACAACCATTAAGAGATGCCAAATTCATGCAGTGACATCAGTTCTCAGCACACCACGGTAAATTAATCAGAAATTTCCCATTTTTTCCTATTCAAGCAAAGACGTTCTCCTCCCCCTTCATTTCTTGAGCCTAATCCTTCAAGATCAAGTTTGCAAACAGCCTGAGTTAATGTTGATATTATTTTTAGCTGACTGATACGGAGGTTTCATTTGCTGCATCCTGTACAACAGGATTTGCGCTATTAATACATCACAGAAAACACCACTCATCACATCTTCTCCATATCCTTTGTCAGTGTCCCAGTAGAGTGACCATTTAAAACTGATTTTCGTGACTTGCTACAAAGGGTTGTATCTACAGCAAAATCAGACCCCTGGGCATGCTGGAGAAATGGGGAGTATGGGTCTAGACTGCTCACAAGAGTAGATGACAAGCATCTGCAGGAAGATACCCTCTTCTCTGTCTTAGTAATTACACTACTGCAGGAGAGGTTGGGCTCTTCCTCCTTGGATTTTGGGAGTGATGGAAGGAGAGACCTGCCACGCTGGCTTTGATGCCCAGCAGAGCCCTCCCTCCAGCTCCACCACCACTGCTGCCTCATGGGGAGGACAGATACACAAGGCTGGAATCAGCCACCCACTCCCTTAGCGCTCCTAGCTGGGACTCCCAGGTTCCCAGCCACGTGCGGAGGCAGAAGCCGTCCTCTGATTCCTTGAGCTTCTGTGTCAGCCTCTAGTGACAACTCCAGCCCCAACAAGTATCATGCGATTACCCTGAGGTTGAAGACCATTTGTGCTCCCAAAGCTGCACCCTCGCTAGTATCCTCAGGGATCAGAGGGCTCAGTCTTCAACCAAGGGTTGAGGAAAAATGCTGGAAGAAGCAGCAGAGTCCCTACAGTAGCAAACCTCTCTTTCTAGGCGAAGGGGTTGGGTCTGGTCCACTGGAATGCAAAATATTCGCTGCATTCTATACTAGTAGTACCAAACATGATTTAAAATAAGCCAAACTCATTCCCTTCTTCCTTGTACATCCTCCTCCACTCTATATACACACATACTATTGCAGAACCAAAATCCTCCTTGTGCAAGCAGTCATCCAGATTTCAAAGCATTCATGTACAATTGCTAAAATAACCTGCAGAGCAGCCTCCAATTTTCCCGTTGATCTTCAGTAGCCTGAAAAGGTTAGCAAGCCAAAGAGGCCTCATTGCTATTCCCTCCTTCTTTTTAGTCCGCATTTTAAAAAGCAACTGCATGAAGCATAGTTATACACAATACCAAGGAGAGAAGGCTAATGTATCATTTTACATCAGAAGAAAAACTGTGGACAAAGGTTAAAAAGTCTGCAACCACTGAATTGTTCACTGAAGGTGAATGTGTGATAGAAGATAAACATTTTCAGGTACAGATTGGGTCAGCTGACAGATTTAATAGCTTCCATAAAATACCACATTGCAACAGCTTCTGTACTATCTTTATGGGCAACCATCAATTTCCAGCTGGGCTTGGTGGCAGCCAGATCAACGTACAAAGTTTGAGGAGGCCCAGAAGCTGAGACTCAGATTTGCTCTTCCTCCAGTGACAGAAGAAGTTGCTAGTTTGATCCAAATCTATGGTCTTGGTTCAGAAGACGCTCTGTCCTCTGTTGACAAGTACCTTTGAGGTCAAGGCTTTTTCAGGCTTTCTCCAATGTCTGCCCAAATGCCACACCATTCCAGCCTATGCTCTTAGTAAAAAAGGAGAGGGGGGAAAAAAAAAGGCAAATTCACCCAATTCTTTTGTTTCTAAAATACAATATTAACAAGGAAATGCTGCCCACGGAGGCTACAACTAATTTCACGAGTGCCCTTGGGTGCACTTTTGTGCTGAAATTCCTCTTCTGTGGATTTGGGGGTAGCGTCCATCCATCTTGCAGAAGACACGTGCCAGTTAGAGAAGGATTGAGTACAAAATCCAAAGATCGGTCAGTGGCAGTTAGCTCTGTTGGCAAGTCTCATTTCAAGGAACCTAACTCCTAATTCAGGAGGTACCATACCCTTCATTCATTCATGCCTCTTATAACCAAGCATCAGGCCCCCACCATAGCCACAGAGCAACTCACGGACATAGAAGAGTTCACTGCAAGGCTGGCCCCTGCGCCTGCCCTAGGAACGGAAGGGTCAACGTGAAGAGCCATGCTGGCACCCAAAACCCCAAACCCTCCTCCATGCTAATTCTAATTTAATTAGCAGCACTAGGGTTTAAAGTTATGACCATCAGATGCATGTTGCTGGTTCCAGCCCCCAGCATGGTCGAACACAGCCTGCACCCCTGCTCATCTTTTCCATAACCAGATGGGCTCCATCGCTTGGTCTTTCTAGGTGAAACTGGAGAGTTGTGCTTCCTGAAGGCCACACGAGTGGACAAACTTCCCTCTGGCTCTCCAAAGGCCACATGGCACACTTGAAGAACTAACAAATGCTCTCAGAAGCGCTGTGTCGAGCTTAGATTTCTGTAAGGGCAGCAAGGCTTACATAGTTGTTTATCAGTCAAAAAAGAGGGGTAGGCTTTTTATAGTCTAAACCTCATTAAGTGATAAAGATCTATGAGTCATCTAACATGCAATTTATCTACAGACAAATAGGATTAAAAATAGAGCAGGTAGTTTCGTCTTTTTTTTTTTTTTTTTTAATTGGAATGGAAACAAAAAGAAAGCTGGCCGATGAGGAAAAAGAAGGCTGCTGAGGTTGCTGAGCATGAGGCTATGGCTGAGGACGGCAATGACAGCTTCCTCAGTTATCGTATCTCCCTGAGGAGGGGCCAGATCTTAGGTACGCTCAGGTGGCCCTTTTCTGTAATGAGGATCTCAGTATTTGGCCTATTCATGTTTTTCATTTCTCTGCACTTGGTCCAGGAAATCACAAGGCTTGGCATTTTACCACAGGAATCAATGGAAAGACTTCTGTCTTTTAAGTGCTTGGCTCTGCCTCAGAGTTTTTTAATCTTTCCTTTCCTAAATGTAACTGATTGACAGGAGTGTGTATCCCTGGGTCAGTTTTCAACTCATGATCCAAATAGCTCCTCTTAACTTGGAAGAAATCCCAACAGTTTCCCAAAGAATTTTCCTTGGGACAGCCTGGAAACTTTCCTTGTCAATAAATAATTTCTATCAAGTGAAACGCTGACAGAGCTACTCCGCTCAGCTAACTATACCATGAAACATTAACCTCCTTTCCTGCCCCGCGGTGGCAGACTGTGTTTTTCTGCTTTGTGACCCATGAGCGACCTGGCTGTGGACTCCTGTATTTTCAGCACACCTCCTTGAGGTTCAGGATTGAGTTCCATGGCACCTACATTTAAAGGAGCAGGTGGGAAAAAGCAACTTTCATTTCTTCCTTGTCTCAATGGGGCATGATATAGAGTGAGAGGGGGGCAGATAATGCCAGGACCACCCGTTCCTCATCCAAGGATGCTTGGTTTCCCCGACACGCATGCGCGGTCCTGCCTGGCGTAAGGGGCTCTGCCTGCCATCCCTAGGATCTTGCTGCTCCAGCGCACTCGGAAAAGCTGTGGCTCCGAGGGCTGGGGAGGAAGAGGAGAAATACACTGCCAAGGAGAGCGAGGGCAGATGTCCTCTGCAGAACCAGATGGCTATGGGAGCACAGGGGCCACCATCCCATGACACAACACCTGTCCCTGGACGCAGCCATGCCCAGCAGTCGGTAGCGCCGTTGGGCAGCACCAGCAAGTTCAGAGGCACCGGTGTCACCTCAGGGGTCTCTGCGGCTGAGCGACATGGGTGCACACACTTGAATGCCATTACACGTTCAGTTGTGCCTGCAGCAAGACTGGGAATAAATCTGTAGCTGTTGCTGCTGGGCAGGAACCGTGACACCGGAGACAGCAGGGCTGTCATTCCGTGGAGCTCCAGGACCTTATGATAAATTGCTGAGGCTTTCAGAGGGTGAGATGCTCTGGGAGACCCCTCCTCACTCCAACAACCCCACCGGAGAGGCTTTGCCCAGAAGATCACACATGTTGCCAGAGCAGCACATAGGCAGGAGCCACCTCACCGGTATCCTAATCGACACCTACGCCTCTGGCTCTTCCCTATCCACCCCTTCCAACCTCACCCCTCCCCTGAGTAGTTTCTCTACACCCACACTTCTCCACACCCACCGTTCTCTCTCCTCCACCTGTCATAATACGCAGCCTGGCTGAGCTGCAAAAGCCCACGCCACAACATTCGCTCTCGCTAGCAAGCCTGGAAAAGGAAACCTTGTTCGGAGCCCTGCTCTTGGGGTATGAACCAAGCAGAGCTCCAGCACCAGATCTCCCTTCCTGCCTCGTCTCCAGACGAACTTTAGGCCTGGTGGCATTGACCTGCACAGGAATCCATCTCGGGCTTTGCCAAGCCCGCACCAGCAGCCCAGAGGTATTTTGTAATTAGGATGCTTTGCTCGAGCAAGAGAAGTTGTTAAAAGAGACATGTATAGAAGAGTATTTTGTGCAAAGGGCTGGGTAAGGAAAAAATAAGCCAGTTTCATGTTCTCACAAAGAGCACTGATCCAGACAAAAAGGGAAAATATTTTTCTTTTCATTAAGAAACAAACCCCGCTTTTCCTTCAGTGCAAGTAGACCGCACAGCCTCCTGCAGAAAGGCTGTTACAGCCCTGCTAGCTGGCCCAAACTTGACAATGCTGCACTAGGAGAAAAAAGCCAAAACAAACAAAAAACCCCACTCTTACTCAGAAGTCAGACCTCTGCCTGCAACCTGCACACACTAGTCACAGCACAGCCAGGACAGCCAAGGAGAGATTAGGTCAATTAATGGGAACAAGCTCACACAGCTCAGAGTCCGGAGCTCCCCGGAGGGCCCCACGCTTCCACCAGGGCTGGCCAAGTCCGGCACGGGCAGGTCCTTCTCTCCGCCTTGTGCCCTGGCTTCTCGTTGGAGCTTGTGTTCCCAGGGGCCCCGGGCAGCTCCCGAGGGACGCAGGGAACAAAGTACGTGCCACGTCCTGGCCAAGCTCTGCCAGGCACGAGGTAACAAAGGGCCCTACACTGCCCTGTGCTTCTGGAGGTGAGACGCTGGGTTTTGGGCTGCTCATTTGCACGCTCATTAAGAGGTGTCCAGTACCAACCTGCAAGGCTCAGCAGATGAAATCCAAAGGAAAAGCCATACGGCCCTCAGCTGTCTTGATGTCCAATGAGCACTTCTACTTACGAGAGCTGCCACTGCCAGGGCAAGTACCTCAGCCTGGAGCACCCACCACTGGGGCTGATAAAAGCTGCCGATTTGGCACTGCCACCCGTGTGGACTGCTGTGCCGGCCACCCCGTGAGTCCTCAGCTTTTTCCCGGCTCGGCACGAATGAATTCTCAGCGGAGCTACCTATGGGATGGTCTCTTGGCTGGCATCTCCCTCCAGAGCTTGTGGCTGAACTCTTGTTATTTTGCCCGCAGCACCGGCAGCTCTCATACTTTCAACTGAGATGCTAAAGCAGGCTGAGATACTGCCTGAGAAACCCAGCTCTCTGCTTTACCTGCTCGGTCTCCCTTACAGCCCTTTGTTGGCCCGGCTAAAGGCATCTTGGATGGTAAAACACTTAGCCTTAAGGTCACAGCTGGGAGGAAGCTCTAATAGGGCAGCATAGACACAACCATGCTTATACAGTCCTACAAGTTCCGTGAAGACGGGTGGTTGCACACAAAAGACGGTGTTAGTGCCTGCTGTACATGCACAACCATGGGAGGTAAATCCATAAGGAGCAATTCACCCTGCTGCCTACTGACTTGACCCAAGAGGTTCGGATGTGTGTATTCAGAGGCTAGAATCACAACATCCACAACAGAAGCACCACCCCAAACATGGAAATATTCCTGCCACATCCTCACTGTAGCTGGCTCAGCCTTCACCCTGTAAATGAACAGTGCCTAAGGCTAGCGAAGAAGGTAGCAAAATCTCTCTTAGGAGCTCAAACTCTAGAGCAAACAACGGTTACAGGGAGGGGAAACAGGGGAAAGAGGAAAGGGAAAGAAGGAAGGGGAAAAATTCAGCAGAGGTTATATTGTGCATGAGGATCAGGCAGCTTGAAGCGCCATAAAATCCTTTATACAAAAGTTATTGCAGTACAATGAAATAGCAGCTATTCTCAGGGAAACCGTAGCTACCCTCGGTGATTATTACAGCGGCCAGAATGATGCAGTATTTTTTTCCTTTTTGAACCAGATGCTATCACTAGTGGTATGCACCTGTATACTTACAGAATACTTTAGATCAGCATATCAAGTTCAGATGGAAACTGTTTAATACAGTTCTACACCCAGGCTGGACAGGGCTTTGTTCAATAACCATTTTGCATGGCAAGATAAGGGACAGAACTGAATGCAGCCATTAACTGTCAATCAAAGCACACATCAGTTTATTCACGGCTCTCCTTACCCCTGGGAAAGGATAAACAGTTTAGATATCCCTCAATTAAATCTCTCCAGGACCACCTAGTCACAGATTTGTTTTCGATATCCTACTCTTAAAACCTTTTGTCCCCACCTACGGAGCTCACTACAGGCAGAGCTGGTGCTGCATTACACTTTTTTCTTTCAAACCTTGCTTTTCCCAGAAGGTTAGTCAACATCTTGAGTCCTACCCCACTCGCTCAGACAAAATCTCGCTGATCACAAAGATGAATGGGACTCATTTCCTCGTTTTGTCCCATGGGACAAGAAACATGCTTAATAACGCTTCAGGTTACATATGGCTCATATATATTGCCAGGCCCTTCCAGCGCTGCCTGTTCCGGAGCAGATTTCCTGTATCCCAGACAGCTTCCCATTTAAACAGGCACATGCTTCCTTCCCACTGCACAGGTGGGACCGTAAGTACCTATGATTCAGCATTATTAAGCCCATATCTTCCAAGCAGGTCACAAGGGCATATTGGAAGCAAAGAGGTAGTGTTTAAGCTGCCAAACAATGATTCTTTCATCACAGCAGCAGCAAAACCAGCACTGCACAGATCCAAAGAGGAAACTCTGCCATAATAAGCTTACATCAGAGTCCAAAGTAGGTGGAAACATGCCAGTTAATGACTTCCAGCTCCAGCATGGAGAGCACGCTGGAGGAGGACAAATGGAGCAGTGTCTGTCCTCAGCTTGAGAAGTCACAGAGCCTCTTTCTTCTGGATGCTCCATTTGTGTATTTGGAGAGGGGGTGGACACGCACAATGGCAATTAGAAACGTGCCACGCATTTGGATCTCAAATCAGACAGGCTCCCCCAACATTTTGTGGTATTAATAGTTGGCTCGTCGTTTCACCCATTCCAGGACAGAGCTATTACATCAACTCAGACATTGCACTGAGTCTTAAGACTGTTACCGCTTCTCCGTTGGGGCTGGGAAGGCAGGGAAGGGAGGGAGGGCTGGGAGCCC
>JANZLQ010000002.1:10551791-10581042 GCA_026212715.1 Elanus axillaris
ACTCACAAATTTCAGCCCAGGCACTTCCAAAAGATACTGAACTTCTCATAGAAGGAAGGGCACAGCCACAGCCTCATCCTTCACAGGACATGGAGAAACCCTTCAGCTTGCAGCCAAGGCATCCGACCAGGACTACAGGACGAGGGAAGGGAAAGAAAATTACACCTGTGACCTGCCAGTGGATTAGCACTGAAATAAAGATTGCGCTCAATGATATACAGCCCTCTCAAAATCTGGGCTGGATAAGAGCCCAGCTACTACCCACGCAGCAGGACCAGTAACTACCTGGGAACCAGCAACAGGCCCACAGGAGAAGCAGGTCAAGAGTCTCTAAGGTTCAACCACTCTATTCAATACACACAACCAAAAGGGCCCAAAAGTCTGCAGGACCATAGAGATAAGCAGCAGGACTGCTGCAGGCCATGCTACCACTCTGTATTGTCATCCCCGCTACAGAGCGTTGACCGTTCCCATGTTTCTCCACCTTTACTGTTCACGGCTCCCATGGTCAGAGGGAAGTTTGGGACTGAAATCCCAGGCTCCCACCCTTTGTGCCACTCAAGCACCCAGCCATGCGATTCCCCTGCTCTTCAGCAGCCCCTCAGCTTTGAACCCCCCGCCTCCCAGCGGGATCACCTCCGCTCTGTCCTGCCTCTCTCCTCCAGAGGCTGAGCAGCAGGTTCCACCACCCCCAACTCCTCAGCCATGGCAACCCCACGAGAGCTGATGCTCGATGCGTTACCAGGCAGCGTGTGCTGTGGGGGTCTCCCTGCCAGGCGGAGCGGACAAGGTTAGGGTGCCCTCGCTGATGGACCAATCCAGCCAGATGCTGGCCAGAAGCTCCTCAGATAGAACCTCCTGGAGGTAAGGCTGGAAAGGAAGAAGGGCGAGAAGCAAGAAGATGTGTGCTGCCTCTGCTTCCGTCAAGAGACACCTTTACGCTTCACCACCCTGGGAACTGAAAAGAGGGTGTTCTGGGGCTGAACACATCTGAAACTTTAACTTTCAGAAGTTTGTGCGAATGCTTCCACCTGGTTCTTTTGCAGCATGCAAACCTCGATTCGAGTGCAGGTTTCCACCCAAAACTCAAAACAAACCTGCTGAAACCACAGGCTTTTACAGAACCTCTGCCCAAAATAACTCTCTTAGCACAGGTTTGCTCAAAATTAACATCTCTCTCGTAGGCAGGGCACGGCGTTTAAGGCTGGTGAGGAAAACAGCAGCTGGGGGCTCCAGGGGGAAGGACTAAGGCAGAGAGAGAACAGACAAGTCGGGAGCCCAGCCCTGCTTATCTGAGCGGCCGGCCATACTCGGTGCAGCCCAGCAGCTCTGCATATCTATCCCTTGAACCATCAAACCTATTCCTGAGCTCTCAGCATTTCTGAAAGTAAATCCCTGTACGTGACGGTGAGGTTTTTTGCCTTCGTTACCACATCTGTTTGCTGCTTACTGGGAATAAAGACTGTAGACTCTTCCAACACTTGCAGGGGTGCTTGGCGAGCTTTTTGCTCCCCCCGCTTTGTGGCCGCTCTGTGGGTTGAGCACCCCGTGGTCTACCCACGCTCCAGCCATGACCTTGTGCCTTCCCTCGCTGTTGTACTCCAAGCTGGGAGCCTACTTCGCTTACTCTTTTTAGCAGCCTATTCTCCTTATCTGTTATAAACTCAGAAATGCTAAAAATGTAGGACACGACAGCACTTGGATGGGACGCCCGATGTCAGGAATAGCTCCCCAGCTCCTTGAGCGGGACTGCGGCTTGACAAACCTTGCTTGACAAACACTGTTGCAAGCCTTGGAGAATGTGGGAACACCTCTTCCCTCCCGTGTGTTGGATCTGCTGCTCTCCTCCCTGGATAAAAGGCCGTTCTGCACCTTTTAGCAGACCATCAGGGCTGCCAGAACAGCCAGAAGCTGCTCTCTGCTTTTATTTTTTTTTTTCCTGTAAGCCACAGACAGAAGAAAACCACAAAGGAAAGAAAAGCCTTAAATCAGCATTGGAGATTTGGCTTCAGTTCTTGCTTTTATTTTTTACCCAGGCAGATCCATAGCAGAGATAAGCATATGCTTAAACAGTTTGCTGAATCAGAATCAAGACAGTCACATTCTCCACTCAAAAGTTGCTTTGATACCTCAGTTATGCTATTCACTTAAGCAGTACATGTAAGTGAAATATATCTTTTTTTTTCCCCATGCTTTTGATGCTGATATTTCTGTAGGAAAGACTGCGTATCCCGTCTCTAACAGAATCCGGTTTTCATCAGCAAAACTGAGGCTGCTGGGTGGTACAAACAGGCGTTACCTTGTCAGAAGTGGCACTGACAGTTGACAGGCTTTGGTCCCCAGGAGTCAGGCTGCTAAAGGCAGTTTGGCAACTCCCTGCTATCCGAAATACTCTGGAATCTCTGGTCTGAAGACACAGTCCAGGCTAAAAAAGTCCTTGACATAACTGCCCTGTCTCCAACACCAGATTTTCTCAATGCAGTCAAAATGTCAAAGTTTCCTAGTAAGGGTACTTTTGCTGGAAGAGCATCTCCCAGTTCAGTAAGTAAAATAACCTAAACAGGAAAAAATCATGTTCATTTAATTATACACCTACAACGGGATTTTAATGACACAGAAATGGCATAGAAGAAATCTTTTCTTTAACCAGCATTTCCTTATTATCATAAGCTTCTAATGTAGGCCTGGCCTTAGGGACTTATGGGACAAATTTAAGCTGTAAGTCACTTTATGCTGGAAAAATCCGTAACCATTACCCTTTGCAGATGCAGAAGCCAGTGCACCCTGCTACACAAAACAAAACCACTTGCTTTGGGTTTGTTTTTTTTTAAAGAGGCAACCGTTCCCTTGATTTTAATTTCCCCCCTTACAATAGAGAACAACGCTAAAGAGTTTTGCAGGCAGCTTTTCCAAATAAACACGCAAGGTCATGCTGCTGCGGGGAGGAGGGAAAGAACAAGCCCTGCTCCTCGGAGGCAGGAAACGCGTGCCGGGGGAGCAGAAATCCCTGCAGTGAGGACAGCGGGTTCCCAGGAGCTCCTGAGCCAGGTGCAGCTGCTCCCACGTCCCATCACACCGACGGCTTCAAAGCCAGCTTTTGCGGTTCATTTCTGAAAAGCTTTCTATTAAGAAAAAACCCAACCCAAACCCAAACCCAAAGCAAGGCAAGGCTTACGTTTGACGTTACTTACACATGGCTTTATGTTTTAAAAATCATCGCAGGAACAATAGTACTGTAAAATACGACCCGCTTAGTTACACATATACTTTGGTGGACTTTAAGCCGACATTTTTTTATATATATATATATGTATATATGAGCTGAAACCCTACATTGATTTCTATAGTTAATGACCGAGAGGTTAGTGAAGGACAGCAAAAGCAGCCTCCATTTGGATAAATGCTCATGTGAGTGTCGACGCTGGTCAGATAGGAAGTTTGCAAAGTAGGCCTAGAGGAATAATTAGAAGGGATTGACCTCAGTGTTAAAACATCCTTCCTTGCATTTTCTCCTTGAAGGGCAGATGATTGCATGCAATCAAGTTGGAGCAATTTAAAAAAATTACCATTCCAGCAGCTCAAAAGTACCACCCTGATCAGTTTAAAATCCCTGCAGCAGGTGACTGGAGGTGTCCTGTCTGATTACGCACTGAGAACACAAACAACGGCACTACATTTGGAAGTTCTTGCCGAGGAAGTCAACGCTTCCCTACCATCACAGTCAGCTCACGTGACGGTCAGGCCGCCCTTTCTGCCTTCGGCTCTTCTGGGGTTCCTTATAGCGTAAGAGACGGGACTTCCAAAACTAGACAGGGAGAGGGTTGGCTTTCTGCTCTCCCCTTGGCTGTGCTCTGGCAGCCCCGAATTTGGCATCGGTGCCAACGCGACAATCGACACGCTGTGCTGCAAGGAGGTGGGATGATCAAATATCATCTTGCCCTGCTCATGTTTTTGCTTCAGCCTCCTGCTCTTCTCCTGTGTTCTGACAAGGAAAGGCCAGGGCAAAAAGAGGGAAAACATGTTTTCTGCCTTCTTCTGAACAACAGAGGATTCTGCAATAGGCTGATCTGCGAAGCAGCAAATACCAGG
This sequence comes from Elanus axillaris, assembly GCA_026212715.1. NCBI lineage: Eukaryota > Metazoa > Chordata > Aves > Accipitriformes > Accipitridae > Elanus > Elanus axillaris. Next base: position 10,555,881 of record JANZLQ010000002.1, read on the forward strand.
AATGGCCAGAACAATGTGAAACCCCTTTGACCTGCTGAAGCTGGCAAAAACTTTGCCATTGACCCTATTAGTGCCGTATGGGTAAAGCCCAGGGACTGTTTATGCAGTAGTGGGTATTTTACGCCTGAACAAGGGGTTTGATTATCATTGATCATGCCGGCCGTAGCAAAGATACCGTATTTTTTCCTGTTTAATCAACTAAAAAATTCACCCCATTCCAAATCGTTACATTTTATCAGAATAAACACTCTTCTGGAGTCTATACTTACTTTTAGAAACGGGGGGAGGAGGCCATTTCCCTTAACATTTCCTCTATATAACCTTAATACAACGTGATAAACAATTTGGTTACGCTGCCGCTGCTACTAAATCTAGTATCAAGATGCTGCTTTTCTAAGAGGTCAAAATTGAGGCATAAATTTTCAAGTCGTATCACTGCTCTCCGCACCTTTCCACAACACCACCGAGCCCTTTCCTAGACAGAAAGGCTAACGAGTCCTTTCAGAGAATGGCACTGCTTTTGGCTCATTTCCACAAAAGTAGAAATAGAAAAGTCAGTGGTGAGGCCAAGTGGGTAAGAAAGGCTCCACATTGCAAAAAGCTGAGTAATCCTGTGAGACACCGAGCTGCTGTGGGTAGGGGCTGCGGGCACGCGGCCCTGGGCAGAAAGGCTTTAGCGTCCTGCAAGATCAAGCTGTTGCTACTGAATTCGTCTCTTTTGCAATCTGTTAGGGAACAGCTGTGCCAAAGTGGAAAAAATCCCAGAAAGTTATTGAAACATTCTTACTATTAAAGACCTCATGTTTCCACTGCAAATGGATAAAACTCCCCGTGAGATTTCTGGTGTCTTTTAAGGTCAGCGTTCGTGGCATTACAAAATACCAGGCGTTCTGTGACACTGTACTTACGGATTTGGGGAACATTTTTAAGCAAGACTAGAAAGAATTGCAACCACTGCTTGCCCATAAGCATATGTAACACTACTTTACTGTTGTTTCTGTCGCTTCTCAGTACTGATCTGACCTCCGTTTCCTTGTGTACTTCCCTTCTGACTTTGCCCCAGTTTGATCAGGTGACTGGGGCTACTTTAAAACAATATTCCGTTGCCTGCATTTGAAATCCCTAATGAGAGGGCCTGCAGTGACTTGGTATGGGACCACACAGCACTCTGCTACCTTTGGCTGTAAGGATAAATACTCCATTCTTGGTCAAACTGGCAATCCCAAAATGAAGAGGTTAAAGGGAGGCATCACAGCAACCACTGTCATCTTCCTTCATCTCCACCAGTATCCCCAGCGAGGCAGGGGGAAAGGCTGCAGACAGCAGAATTAGCTGTGCTGTCTCTCTCCAAACTGTGTTGCTCCTTTTTTTCCCATAATCACTAGCGTATAATATGCCTCTTGGGAAACAAACCCTTTTACTAACATAACCGAGGATCGCTTCAAACTGAGAGGGTTTTTCCCCCTTTTCATCACTCTAGAAATGCACTCTGGATCAACAGATTTTAATATCTCTCTTCGGCAAGGAGAGATCAGACACTAAATGGCATTCCATGCAAGTGAGGACTCATTACTGTGAAGCTGTTGTTTCTTGCCCAGCCAGTTAATTGAAGCCTATAAAATCTCCATTGTTCAAACCTGGAGTATCTCACAGGCTATGCCTGGACAAGGCAAACCCCAAAACCTCACCCACTGGACTGATACATGGGCTCCCAAACGTGCACTGGATGGAAAAGCAAACCAAGACTGTGCCATTTGATCAGGTTCTGCCCAGGGATCTCCAGTGGAGGTTTTAATCCCATCTGTGGAAGTAGAGACACAGAGGTGAAGTCACTTGCCTTCAGGCATGCAACAATTTAGTTGCAGAGCTGGAAATAAAACTGAGGAATATGAACATGCTGGACCATGCTATAATCAGCAGATGCTATGGCTTCCAAGTTCTAATTAAAGAGCTGTCATTGCACAAAAAGCATTTGTAGTTTGCAGTGAAACTGATAAAGCTCAATAGTCTGGAGTATTGGAAGGGAGGCATATGTTCTTTAAATCTCCCAAAGATGATACTGAGCTCTTTTTTTCACTCTGCCTCAGCCCCTGTAGCTAGCTGATCCCAGCTATGAGGTGTCTCTCCTCTCTAACGAACGCGGGATCCTGCCAGTCCAAATTAAGTAATGTTAAAAATATATACTCTGCACTACAATTTCCTACCTGAGACTGTTTGTGCGAAAGAAACTGCACTGTAGCACTCTCACAAAACAGACAGAACAACCAGTGGGAAAAATAACAAGTCTGGGAGAGAACAGAAGCGGTTGATGTGCTGCAGCCATCATTAACACAGCTGGCGATGTTTAAATGCATGAAAATAGGTGGTAATCCAAATATAAATGAACCAGTTTGATGTCTTGGGCATGCAAGTGCACACACAGACGCACGTGAATACCCACATTTCACTGCAAAGGGAGCTCCTGCTTCCAGCTAGCACCATGCCTAGCACCACTGTAGCGGGCGCTTGGCACCGGTTCCAGCCCCGGCGTTAAGGATTTGATTGCCTTAGTGCCGGAGCAGCTGCTGGATTTACATCCCCATCCTCTGTAAGCCAGGCAGGGGCTCAGCACTGCTGCTCCTGCTTCTGCTGGGAGCTGCCTCATGGGGTCTAGTGGGGCCGTAGGGCTGGTGGCCCCATGGGGCCAGTGGCAGGGCTTTGCCGCGGCCAGGTGCCAGCCAACACATGTGCAGGCAGTGCATTTGGGTTGGGGGGAAAGGTGTGCCCAAGGGTTCCTCAACGCCAGTGCCTCCAGCTGGGTGAGAATCAACAGAGACCGTCTCTCTAGAGTCCTGTCCGGCCCCAGTTCTTCTGACAGACAGCAGCTTAGCACAGGCCATCGTGAAGGATGAAGTGACGGGGCAAGTGTGCTTCTCAACGTTGCCCTGAAAAATGAAATATCTCAAAGATTTTCCTACAATCCAGTGATGACTTGGGTGGGCACATGGTGGGCACATATTGCTGTGAATACTGGGGGGTGGGGGTGGTGCAATCACTGCTGGGAGCACAAAGAAGCTTCACCTGCAGCCAAAGACCAGATGAGTTTGCGTGAACTGCATCAAGCCACAAGTGACGGAGAGCTGGTATGTCCAATATCGGTTTTGCTAAGGAAAAAAAAAAAGTATCAAAATAAGGCCTCCAGCTGAGCTTGTTTTCAGGTTTTTTTTCCCCTGTGTACCCCAGGATCCCACGTATTAACCTTCCTGTCGCCAAAGTCTGCCGTGGCACCTGAGCACGGTGCTGGGCTCAGACCCAAACCATGACCCAAGATGAGGACTGCTTTCTGCAAGGCTGTTTGCATGTTGTTATTGTGGGCCCAGAGGATAGCCTGAGGAGGTTGATTCGTTATTTCTTTCGCTCCAACCCTATGAATGTTCATGGGTGCTTCTGTTTCCCCCACGCAACCGCACCTGGAGGGCAAATGCACAGAACCTTCAATTCTTGAAGCAGCAGTTCCTTCAGCGAAGGCACAGACTATGTTAACTCAGGTGGGGGAAATGCCCGATGAAACTTTAAGATGGAACATTTTTATATGCCAAAAAGCAGCCAGGCCACTAAGCCAGACGATAAGCAGAGCTGGCATGCAAGCGAACAGCACTGGGTAAAATACAAACGTGAAGTCAGAGAGCTAGGCACCAGGAACTGGCTGGGGACAAGGCCTGGGAAGGTGACAGGGCTTGGGAAAAGCTTGCTGGACAACTGCGAGTGCCCAAACACACGGTGCAATGTCTATGGCCATGTGCGGGGAGAAAGGCAGTACCAGGCCTGGCCGGAGCCCCTACCCGGCACCATGTCCCTCTGGAAGAGGCCGTGCCAGGGCAAGGGCAGAGCTGGCAAAGCAGCTCTGTCCCTCTGCTCCCTCATGGCAGCGGGTCTGAAATTCCTGGAAGGGCTCTCCTGCACCCACCAGCCCTCTGGGACAGCGGGCAAGGGGGTAACGGGAGCAGCTCCTGCTCCCAGGGGAGCGCCGTGCAGGCCGGGCAGCCCGGCGTAGGCCGTAGCCAGGACGCGCAGGGCCTGGGGAGGCAGGTGGTTCTCGGGGAGCTCAGGCCTGGCACCCTCCTGGCTGGACAGGGAGGAAACGCTCTGGGTGGGAACCCGCTGCTTCCCGAGAGAGTTTTCCACCAGGGACAACCGGCCCCGTCGTAACTTGCAACCGCTATATCAATTCACTTGGCAAGCAGCAATGCCAACCAAGATCTGTCCTCCTCACGTCCTCAGCCTGAAAGCGCAGGGCCCTCGCACCCTGCTGCCCTGTGGGGCTGAGAAAAGCTGGGAGCAACTCCCAGGAATACCCTACCCCTCCCGGCCCTGCCTGGCCAGGGAAGATCCCTGCCTGCCAGCTGTGAGTGGGAACAGAGCGCGGCCTCTGTCCTGCACAGGGACGTTGGAGCCGAGAGACCAGACCTTGCTGTTGCAGTTGCTGAACAGGCTGTACTAGAGAGGAGCGAGCAACCATTTTGCTTATAATTCACTCTTTCTTGCCTTCTGATTCATGGCCAATATCCCAGCAGCAGGCCACCGGGGTCAGTTCCCAGGAGAAGACACAGAAAGCCCCACGTTCCATGGGCTCCTGGGGAACTCTGCCCAGCCTCTGGCAATAGCTGGATAGGGATGAACAGACCAGGCCCTCGCAGCATGGAGAGGAGAGCCGGGAACCCTTCTGCCACCTTTTCCAACTGACTCATCTCCACAGAGGCATTGCTTATTTTAATGGTATAAAAATGAATAATATAAAATGCCACATTCTGGGGCACGGGTAACCAGGGCTGCCAAATTCTCCCTCTGCAGATGGCTGTCAGAAAACATCTGCAGTCTAGAGCCCGGCAATGTGTCAGCTGCAGAGAAGCCAGCCTCTGTCCTCTACCTCTACTTTTTTCCTTATTTGATCAAGTTTGGCAAAGGCTGTGCCAGAAGCAGGTTTTAACAGTGACTCAAGTATACGTCAGCTCTACAGAGGTGCAGCACAGGTGTGTAGGCACTGGGGCAGCTTTCAGGTCAAAACCAGCAAGCCCCACATCACTGCAAGCTTGGTTACTCACAGCTGAATTCCTTCTACCTCCACCTTACTTGGGATTTTGTTTCAGGCACTTCTGGAGCACGGGAAAAGACATCTTAGAGGGATTTCTCCAAAAGCGAAAACTCATCCTGGACTAGAAGTTCAGCCAGTGTTTCAGCAGAGCTCTACCAACGTTTACCACAAAAAGAGAGAGAAAAAGAGGAAATGCCTTGAAACAACACAGCCAGAATTATCTGTAAGGTGCTCCGTGATCAAGGTGCTGTCCTAAGAACGAGGGGCCAGGTGCATAAAAGTCTCCAGGAGATAAAAGGGAGAAAAAACCCAACCAAAAAAAAAAAAAATAATCCCAGGTGCAGTTGAGGTCTTCAGCAAAAAATAGCAGATGAGATAAATGCTTGTGTAATTGCTCTTCAGACAGCAAATCAGGGCAGGTTTTGGGAACTGTGAAGGAAAAGCCAGTTCTGCTGCAGTGCCTGAGAGGCGAGGCATGGGGTCTTTGCCCTCTGGGGCAGTTGGCTCCGTGACTTTGCTCTGTTCACAGAAGCCAGAGGCGGCCAGTTGGCAGGTCAGAGTATTCTCTGGAAAGCAGCAAGGTACTTGCCACAGCACCTTGCAATGCACGTGCCGTTAGTGCGTCATTACGAGCAACAGAGTTGAGAGTTACATAAAGTTTCTATTGCCAATTAGATCCAGCAGAGTGGCTATTCGATCTATACTTGGTCAGAAATCATCTTTTAACTGCTAGTTCCAGGGCTTTTTCTGATTCAAAATTGACCATAAATATGGATATAGTCGGGTTGCAGCCACTGGACTTCTCATAGACTCTGTTGTGGACCTCTCAGCTGCGTCACTGCCTGCTACAGCCGCTGGGAAGGTGGCACAAGCCTTTGTATTTTCATCATGTGCAAGAGTAGCACTCCACACACGTACTGTGAACAAGTCGAGGCTACCTATAGGGAAGTTCGTGCCTGGCAAAGAGAATTACGAATTTGATTCTAGCAGCACTAAACCAATTGTTCGCCTAATCAGATGAGGGGGTCACACAAGTTACCAAAGGATCCCAAAAGAGAAGTTCCTGGCCTATACCCTAACCAGGATTCTTCAGGGTATGTTGTTGAGATGTGTTTCAGTCCTGACAAGGTGAAAACCAGGTACGGTATTTAGGCTGGCAAGCCACATGCTATGCTTGGGGAGCACAGACAAACCCAGTCCTCCTGCTCCTGCCTTCCCAAGCACAGCTCGCTCGGGGCAGGGCAGGACCTCTACCACCTCGCACGCCTTCTACCTGACCAAAAGCAGGACATCTACACAGCCTGTGCTCCAGAAGAGGCACTCAGAAAAGAAAGGACTTTTTCCTCTGCCTGCTCAGAAATGAAGAAATCAAGCAAGAAATCCTGACTCAAGTAAAACAAGCAGGACTTTGCCATCGATTTCAACAGGCCCAGCTTTTCACCCCGAGAGTCTGCTCTGCTGTTGAGTAAGGAGATAAGCTGCCAGCAGCAACAGTCTGGCCTCGGAAATCTGGAGGGGTTTGTTGGCTGATTGCAGAAGCAGCAAATGCACAGCTCACCCACAGTGCAGATGTAACTTGCATGCCTCCCGCTTTCAGAAAAGCTGAGGGCTCCATGTTGTTTATTGTGCAATAGGAAGACATTAATAATCATGCCTGACAATGTTTAAGAATGGAGGTAAAATTCTCTATTATCATGGATTATCAGTTTGTCAAAGGGGATGCTGGCAGACAGACGCTTTACTGGGATGAGGCTTGCATTTCAATGAGCGATCTGCACGGAAAGCTTTCAGCTCCTCTGCACATCAGATCCAGGCAGATCCAGGCAGAAGCAGATCTGTGCTGAAGCATGCTTCCAAGATGCCCTGCAGTGCTCAGAGAGGTCTGACTCCAGCCAGGTCATGGTCAAGGCTGTCAAGACTAGAAATTATAGACTGCCTCAACTGCAGAAGATGCTGTGCTGCAGGGCGAGTAATCAGGGTTTTAGAAAAGCACGCTGAAAATGACCATATTTCCTGCTATTTATAAAATGCCGCAAAAGCACAAACTGGAGGCACTGGCATAATGCTCAAACCTCAGCGCTCCCTCAGACTCGAGGTGCTCAAATCCTCTCATGAAGAGAACGGTAGAAGCACTCAATCCAGCCACCTTGAAAGGACTTTAGGGGCTTTGCTGGGAGCTGGAGCCAACCCCAAGCACCCAGGTAAAGCCAAAGAGAGCGAAGGCGTAGGTGAGCAGTGTCTCACCTTGTAGGGGCTGCACCGAGCCCCACACAGACAAACCTTGCTGCAAGCGTGCTGCTGGCTGTCTAAACCGGTGGCAATTACAAGGGAACCCAGAGTGGCAGTTCTGTCCCTCCCGACCTCTTGCCAGCCCCATCCTTCTTCTCCCGTCACGCTGCTCTGGCCTACGAGGCAGGTAAAGGATTTTCTTTGGCTTGCCAGACAAGCCTAATGAAGGGCCCTTCTTTCAGCAGTAATTTCCTTGCTGTTCATTAGTCTTGTGTGATGCCTGGGAGCGGAATACTCTGAATTAGGTGCTCTTGAAGAGGCAGTAGTACCAGTATGAAACTCTGCACAGATCTGAACTTAAAACCAATGCTCAGCATGAAAAAGATTATCACCCTTTCACATTTTCAAGTCTCTTTCAGCAAGCACAGGACCTAGAGACATCCCTCCTTCCTCATCTCCCTTTAAAAAATACTTAGCTTTCCCTGAAATACTGCAGCCATCTTTGCCAAGCTACCAAGTATCTTGAGACTCACGAGGGAGTCTCAAGAGCCGATAAAGCAGCCTGTGCGTGTGGTTGAGGAGGCTGTGGGAGGTAAAGGGCAAGCCACATGCTTGCTTTGGGCCTTATTGCTACTGTTCACAAGACTTGCACGAGAGACAACGCTGCATCAATTCTCATGGCCTCGAGGAGCTCAGTGCAGGAGCCTGCTGACAGCAAAATCAAATTCTTCTTGTACACAGCACCAACCCTCTGCTAGGCTTTAAAACAGACCTGAAAATGCCAGCAGCCACGCTGATATAGTCACAAGACAAAACACCGGCTGCTCTCTGTTTGCTCTCCAGGATGCAGCCACCAGGCTTGTGCAGCGATATATGCAGGGAGCATCTGCTGTGTGTGCAGGGAATGCCATCGACTCGGGCACACGCGCACACACACACGCTCCTCACGTACCCACATGCTCACCAGCTACAGCCTTACACCGTAAACACAAGCTGCTGCTCGAGTGCAACGCTTGGCTAAGCTCCCTTCCACCTCTACAGCACTCAAGTAAATTCAGAAACAAGCAGATTGCTGGGATAAAAGCAACCAGCCATTATTTCTTCTGCTGCAGACCTGCTCCCGCAGGTTTCATACCTAATGTTTGCATAGTGTTCTTTCCCATAGGGCCCCCACGTGTGATGAAGACACGCATGCAAGGAGGGAAGCATTGCTATCCCCATTTCTCGGGTAAAGGAACTCAGTGCTTTGCACATACTGGGAAGATGGGATTCCCTGCAGCAGAAAGGCAGGAATCCAGCCCCAAGTTGTTCCTGCCTCACACCAATGCTTCTCACGGCAGATTCAGCCCATTTCTTCTTGTGCAATCCACCACGGACCTGGGGAGCAGGTCCTTTTGTACGGCCCCCACTTCACGCTTGAAGCCTGTTCTCTCCCTCTTTAATTCTTCATAGTTTGGGCTGGATAACCCTTATTTTAGATGCTCCATACAGAATACGGGCTGGGGGAGTAGTGCTGCTGTTACTTTTGCTGGGGTTTGCCACTATTAGTTTTGCGGCTCTTCTCTAGTGTGAGCCGCCACTTTCTAGCATGCAAAACCCAGAGCCAGAATTTCAGCTGTAGCCGCACCTCTGCCGAACATGGCTGGAGAATCCCTTATCTAGGTCTTACCGGCTACGCTGCTGTTTATCTGAGCCAGTGGGGCAGTCCCCTTGCATAGTCCCCTGCCATAGAATGTTTCACTGCATCTAGGCCAGGCCAAGGCAGTGGGAACTTGGGGAGGCAAGTTCAAGGGGCGCTCCCTGATCATATCCCCATTTCCCTCTGCATCCGTTTCTACATGGCAGGGGAAAAGTAGGTTTGAAAAGCATTTCCCTTTGCAAGCCACAGGGTCCTGCAAGCCCGGCAGCAAGCACAGCCCCAGCACAGTTGCCTGCACCGAAGGGCAGCAATTGCAGTGGCTGTAAACGATGCTTGGAGGCAGCAGAGCCTGCTTGCATTGACAAAGAAAACCTTAACAGACCAAGCACGCAGCAGGGGGTTGACACAGCTGCCACTCTCTCGCTGTCTCTCTGCTCTCCACAAAAAATGCACAGTTTGTGCTTTGCTGCCCAGGGCCTCGGCTGAGCCTCCCCAGAGCAAAGGGTCGAGGTTTAAGGTGCCCCTCTCCACCTCCCCTCCCTGCCCAGCTTGCCCTCCCCGGTTAACACTGATCATCAGCACTGGTTCCACACCACTGGTACACAGCCAAGCTTCACAGATGGCCGTGGAGTGGAGATTTCAATACAAGAAACAGTTGAAACAACAAAAAACTCTGCCGAGGCTGATTCAGCTCGTGAGCCTGCATCCCATTAAGCTAGTCATTTTTTCCAGTTTTTCCACGCAGGAACCACGTGGTCGGGTATGGCTGGCCGCACTGAATCACCTCTTCCAGCCAGGCTGTTGGCAGCCAACTTACTCCAAACTGGACCAAAGTTGCTCCTTCTACACTAGGAAACAAGGCCTTGTGACAAGGACCTCCAGCCAATTTTATACTGAAGCCACACTGGCAGTCCAGCGTGTTACATCCACTAGCAGCCCCCCTCAAGAGCATGCTACTGCATTTTGAGAGTGATTCCGGCCGACGGAGACCTGCCCAATGCAAAAAGGAAGGAGTTTTTTAACGTCCCCAGCTGGCACCTCCCAACGTCTCGCAGGCACCACGCGTGGGCTGGAAAATGAGGTGGCTGTGCCGCTTTGTGGGGTGCAAGGGACGGCACAGCTCCTGAGGAGCTGGAAGGAGGCGGACACCAGCTGCGGCTCTTGCATGCAGACCGTAACAATCCAGAGCCAGGGCAGACAAATTAAAACCACCTTTCCCTCCTTGGTATCACGTCCTGGACTTAACACTGTCTCACAGACAGCTTCACACAAGTCTTGTCCCTTTGAGACATCCTAACTCAGAGTACTAAAAAAATTCTCAAAACCTGGTAAAACCTACAGCTCTACAACTGGTTTTCTCCTTGATTACTGCTGGGGTTTTTGCTGTTCATGAAGTGATGCAGTCTCTAGGCAGGATGCGGTTTGTGCCATTCTGCATGTCATCCACACAAGATGCTAGACCGAACCAGTCATCAGCTGGGAGATCTCAAGCAGGACTAAGGTGGGTAGATATCCCCAGGGACTCACAACTATCCCACAGTAAATTGGGAATGAAATTGCCATCCAAAAAGATAGGTGATAGGAACTGAATGTAGCTGCATCTTTCAGGGGTTGGCTGCCTTTGAAAACATGTCCTTTAATCATTTAGCTCAAGCCACAGTTGCTTTTAATTTAGCTTGGGAGGCTCTAACTCAAGGAACAGCTCGTAATTACTACTGACATATATACTGCTCTCTAAAGTAAGACATGCTGAATTGCGAGTCTTAGTAACAATAGGATAAATATTAACTGGCTAGCCATTTTGCAATTGTTAAGCAAAGTCTAGAGATACGGGAGTTTGCTTAACAAAACAGTTCCGAGGAGTTTGCTGTAGTCCTGGACATACTTTCAAGTAAAAGTCATAGCCAGGTTGTGCTGGAATCACGTGAAGATGATAATGGTAGAATTACCAAACCGTTTGAAGATTTGATCTCTGGAGCAGACTGATGAATGGTTTTGGTTTGAAAATGAAGGCTCTTGTCCACTGTGCAAACACCTACTTGTTGGAAACATGAAGAGTCATGTAACCGATAACGCCAAATCTGATAGAGATCATGGAGCTGATCCAGAGACACAGACACGTGCAGGATCCTCTCTGTGCTCTGACATGGTTTCAAACGTTGGCCATGAAGCTTTGGATGACCCTTGGGTGTTTCACCAGCTACTAAGCTTTAGAGAAGCACAAACCTCCTGCTCATTTTCATGGGGCTCAGCCCTAGAGATTTCTGCTGCTTTATTTCTATTTCCTTTTGCTTTTGACAGTTATGAAAAGAAGATACTTATTTAACAGTATGAAGCAATAAGCACCCACGTAATGAATGTTACAGGCATTTCTGTGCTGCTTACAGGCAGAATTTCCCCAAAAGCACCATCAGCAGCCCAGCGCTGCATTCATGTACACGTGTTCACTTGTCGTTGCCTTCCCTGGCAACTGTGCAGTACCCATCCACAGCAAAAAATTGGCCTTAGCTCCTCATTAAACATTGTGCTCGGCTGCATTTTGGTTTTGCCAGATTACAACGTTTTGAATTTGGATGGAGTATCACATTACAGGATAGTGTCTGATCTAGATAATCTGAAGGCAAAGCAGCACTAATCTTGCACCGAATCCATGTCAACACGCTTACGCATGTCTCCTGGGTTAGGGAATGCAGCACTTTCCCTTCAGCCTGCGGTTGGACCAAAAATACCAAAGAGACACTGGCAGAAACTGTAATTATAAATGAAGACACCATGAAACGAGCCTTGCAGAAAACCCAGATCATGCTCCAGCCTTGAGCTGGCTGCTGTGTTAGAATTACCACGTCAAACGAGTACAAAATTTATCAGTGTCACTGGGAGACTTTACCTTTGCTTCATCCCCCTGCCACAAAACCATTATAACGAAGCTATGAAGTGTTACGGTAAAATAAAGCTTGGCAAGCCATACACAGCCAGGATTTTTTACTTAAGGAAATTTAAAACTTGGGTTTACCAGTTTCCTGGTACAGGCTAGGATGTTTTTAGCCCACATAAAAATGCACATTTTCACTAGCTATGAACTACACCATATTTAAACACTGGCATAAAAAAATGAATCACCTCAGATATTTTTCTTCCTTTGGGCTAAGTATGTATTTTGGAGATGGTCCATTGGCTATCCGGTAAACAGTATACTTCACAAAATGACCCGTTTCCTCCCTGTGTGGCCAGGCCATTTAAAGGAGATGTTCATTCATTTCCTCTAAGTAATCCTTGTGGAAGAATTTTCCACTGTGAAGCAGAAAAAGCCTTGTCTCCGTGGAAGCCCTGCTCAGGGGTAACTAAAACATCCCTGTGTTATCAACACCGTTTCCAGCACAAATCCAAAACACAGCCTCATACAAGCTACCGTGAAGAAAATAACTCTATCCCAGCTAAAACCAGCACAAGCAGCTCGAGAGCCAGCAAACAGCCCTGGATCTCTGTGCAAAACCCGCGGAGTGGAGCGAGTCAGGGAAAGCCCCCACCGAAGTGGTGGAGATGGGAAAGCTGGAATGGCAGCGCCTGCCCAGCACCAGCTGGATAGATTTTGCGTGCCAGGAGGCAGTAGGAAAAGTGTAACGAAACGGTATTAAGAGAATCACATTTTTTCCTAAAGCCCAAAGGCGTCAGACTGTATAATTGCAGAGTATCTCCTAGAGCAGCAGGCTCCGAGACCTGAATCCCCCAAATATGCAGTCTCTGGTGCCCAGGGCTGTTACGCCAGGCAAACTCTCGCTCCTGCTGCCCTCTCGTCAAGTACTGTTTACACTGTGGGGCCATTTGCACCCATTAGTTTCTGCAGGGTTAGGTTCACGTTAAAGAAAAAAACAGCTCAAATCCTTCCAGCTTTCAAGTGTTACAACACTAACAAGCGAGGACTTCCAGCACAAGAGCAAAGGCTACAGTGTTAAGAGCACTCCTTAAGAAGAAGAGAACCACCGTAGTGGGTCTGACTGGATCAGACCCACACTTAATCATGCCTAAACCTGTTTCTGACACTGGCCAATACAGCGCCTCAAGGAAAGAGCAGGAGAAGAGGATGAAATCGGCAAGAAGCCACTGGCAGGTTTCATCATTCCCTTGGAGGTGATGGAGAAGACCCAGGACTGGACCAGGGACAAAGGTACGCAACAGAAGAATGCTATCTGTGGAGCTAGTAAAATCCTCCATTTTCACCTTACCAACCCTCTTCTTGTCACAGAGAGCAAGGCACCTGCAGCTCGCTTTCCTTGTCTTTTTGAGGCATAACTCGCCTCAAAGCACCAGCGCGTTTGGGAGGTACCCAACCTACTGAGAATGCATTTGCACAGATTGCAAAAGTGCAAAATGCCTGGCACGCCAAACGCATCAGATTGAACACCTATAGCCTGTCTCTGCCAGAAAGGTACAAGAGGTCCAAGGCAGCCAGAAGACGCTGAAACCCGGCTAAGCACTTGCACACCCTGGATTTCCAGACATCCAAGAATCCCAACAAATGTGCAACATGTCCCGCTTCCCCTCAAATTAAACTTGTAGGTGGAACAAAGGACACGTCTCCTGCTTATAGCAGGGATGGAATCTTGTTATTAGACGTAACTGGGAAATGCCCAGCAGACATTGAACAATACGACTTCACAGCTCTCTGCCCATTCGTGGGAACTTTTTGATTAAACGATTAAATGACGCAAGACTTCAAGCCAATCTGAGGTACTGGGAAGTGGGTGCTGTTGTGAGAAAGCTTAGCAGCACTGTGAAATCCAACAGTCCTCCTGAACTGCAGATGGTATTCAACCACGGACACCACACCTTGTCTTAAGACTCTTCAGAATGCCTCCTGTCCCCAAGAATGCTCATTGCCTGCCACGGCAGCTGGTTTTCCTCCAGGAGCTGATCTTGTGCAAGCTATAGCCTCACTGGGGGCTGTGGTGTGGTCAAAGGTAACAAAGAACAGCCACAGCAATCTCTCATGGCGATCTCACTGGCGTTTGGGTGAAGATCTCCATTACCAGTTCAGCTGGTGGCTGAGGGCTACGCTAAAAGGTAACACAGCTTCCAGAGTCACTGGTGTGGGAAGGAGCTGGTAGGTACTTTTACAACATTTTGAGGGGGATGAACGCTGACCATTAAAGTCAAACTTTTCTGAAGAAACATAATGTAAATAAAGATAAGCGGTCATATAATAAAAGGCGAGAAAGCAGCAGTCTTAAAAACTGCTTGTGTCCAACTGTAGCCACTGTGAACATCAGAGCTCTTTTGCAGCTCTGTTGTCTCAAAACCCAGAGAGCTAAACAGTACGTTGTGCTATAGCTGCTTGTTCTTTAGGACAAGCACAGGATATTATATTTTCATTTAAAGATATAATCTTCAGTGCTTATGAGGTGTTACTTGCTTACAAGGAGAAAGCATGCGTAGTCAAGAAAGCCGTATGTTACAAATAATAAATAAAGGAAATAAAGCTGAAGTGTTAGCAAAGACTTGCATTGCTACAAGGACTTAAATCGTGAAGTCATTTCTGAGAGACTCTGGGAAGCATGCATACAGACAAATGCATCCCATCATTCAGGAATCCTATTCTTGCACTGTTTCATTAGATTTGGCTCCTAACCCCTCTGCACTGCCTTTTCCAAGTATAATTTTTGCTACGTAACATATCTTCTGAGCAGCATCCTTCTAGATTTCTTTTAAAATAAGCTTCAAATAACCATTCAAAGCCTCTGAAAGATATATGCTTTTGGAGATAATCCAGCCTTTTTGATCATCACGGGAGCAGCGACAGTCAAAAGAAAATAAAAACAGAGCCTCTCAATGTCTGATTTAGGTAAGGATTAATCAACCTCACATTCACTGCACAGATGAGTTTTATCATTTCTTTTATTCGGACCACTGTTGCCTAGCTTATTCACTCATATTGCCTTCTGGAAGAAGACCGATCTGGAATACTTTTACAAAAAAGCAGTGTTTACACAGCACTTCTTGATACAGTCTTTGAACCCACAGAATCCAGCTGGGTCTCTGCTGTCTGCGACATTTGCCACGCGTAGTTTTAGAAAGCGACATCAATAAAAGTAACCTGCAGTTCTCAGCATCTCGCATGGCCCTAGCTGAGTTGAAGGGCTTTGTCAGCTGGCATAGCTTCAAAGCACTGTTAGAACAACTTCATACCAAAACGAGCTAATTACCACAGTCTGCATCCAAGATGGGCTCTCGTATATTATTATATTGTCAAGGAAAAAAATGTGGCATCCCTAAAGATCTGAAGAAATTCCCAAACTAATCACTGTTGCATACACCCAGTTACATAGCAGAACATTAAACCACTATGATATTACAAAGCTGAAAAAAAAAGAATTTAAAAAAAGAAAACCACTAAATATCTAACGTTACAAAAATTCATTACAAGGGATGAAAACCAGCTTTAAATCTGACGCCGCTTCACTGTCCTCCCATGCACCCACCAAGCCGGAGCAGCCCCTTCACTGCCAGCCCTCGTCCCAGACCCTACCCACCAACATTTTTATAGGCCCGTCTTGAAATAGCCTCCTGTGGCATCAGATGCAGAAGCTACTCTACCAACCACACCGAAGTCCCAGCCCTCCCTCTTGTAGCCTCTGTACCTCTGGAAGAAATGGCAGCAAGAGCTGGAGAGCCTCGTCTACCTGCACCGCTTGCCACTGACTGCCACATCTCTTCTTCACCAGGTAAGGGTCGGAAAGGACGCTGCAAGAGACACATTTCCCCAAAATACAGAGGCTCCACAGTAAAGGTAGTTACAAATATATCTCATGTAGCACACTTTCAGATGAGGGAAGCATAGCCCAGATTATTTATGAAAAATTACAAACTTCCAGATCAGAGCTTTCTATTGTTCTTAAACTTCAAGCCAGAACTGCCTCTGTCTCTGGATCACATTTGATTTTCTTGGTAGTAACTGATACCTACTTATAGGCTGACTTCAGTATTCGCTAAGAACAACGTGTTTCTGTTTTTCACCAGAAAAAAAAACCCACCGTTCACAAAGACTCGGTTTAACCAATCTGATCGAGAGCTGTGAAGCATTTCAATGGTTTTAAGACTGCCTCATGCTGCTAGCCACATCTTGAAGCCAAAGCCAACGTTGCTTCCACAGAGGACGGGAGTGTAAGACTGGAGAACCCTCTGCCACCATTTACCTTGATTTCCCCAGGCCACAGGACTTGCTTCACAGTTTCAGTTTGAAGGTTCAGACTTGTGTGACTCTTTATCTCTAACACTTAAATTGTAACTAGGTTTTACAGCAGATGTCCCTGCTCTGAGGATGGGTGGAATCAGAAGGTCCAGGCTGGCTTGGTAAGCTAGCTAAGGACTCTCCATGGAGAGCTTTACATTTAAAACAACACAAATACCACTGGATCTCTCTCACCTGCTCTCTGAGCAAAAAGGAGTGTCTGATCCTGACATTTGGGTAGTTTTATAACGGGCACAGAGACCTTATGGTTGAGGTTCCACCCTCATGGTCAAACATCTTGCACGAAAGGGCACTGCTGGGGGACAGCTAAGAGGATCCCTGGCCAAGTTCATAAGTCCTTTTGTATTCTTTGCATGCAGAGATCAAGGGTCTCATGCTCTGCAGCTCCCTTTGTCCCATGGCCAAGGCTTCGCTGAGGCAACATAATGCCAGCTATAGCTATCAAGTGTAGTATTTTCCCCAAGATGGTTCCCTTTAGGGAGAGTTATTTGCCACAGTGCACGGGAAACAGCACTGGGGGAAGACGAAATCTCTCCCGTTTATTCTGACTTCAGCCCTGACCATCCACGATCGAGAATCAAACTGGAGCTGGCAGTTTGGTTGATGACACATAGCTCTAGTCAAAGCACATCGGCTCTCTGCAGGGCTATTAAAAATAAATCCCGTACAAACAGAATTAAAAAAAAGCCACCACCATGTTTAACCAGCAAACAAATCAGACAGGAATGAGGTTTCCTCACCAGGGCACAGACATCTATCATTAGAAAATACCAACTTCTTAATCAGCCATTTGACCATCCAGGGGTTTTTATTTCAGTGGAGAGAAAAGATTCAGGACATTTTCAAGTCTCCCGGTGCGTTGCTGTACGAAGCAGGACATCCCGCCTGCTTTGTATTTGTTTCCCTTTGTTTGCTCCAGGTTACAAAGATGAGCATTGCCAGTAGATTATTTGCAACACTGACTAAAGATGATGGCTGTAGGGACACTGAGAGAGAAAGGATCCTCTGCAGCTGTCAACAGCCATAACATAACCACTCTGGAGTTATTACAACTTTCAGCATAAGCAGTGCGCAGCAGGAACATTGCTTGTTCTAACAGACCATGTCCACGGGTAATTATTTATAAAATATGCAGTAGCTCAAGCTGGGGACGGAGGACTCCACCATTCATCGACTGTTGTTGAAAATTATCTTACCAACTCCTAAGTCTTCTGCATTTGAGCAGAGACAAACATTACTACAAAGGACTTATTCTAATGAAATTATGTATGCAACAGTCTTGGTTTATGGCCATTAACTTTCATAAAATTAATGCATATACAGTTTTAATCTGTGGAATCCAGGCTCATAGATCCAATGGGGTCCACCCACTGAGAGCAAAGAGGAAGTTTAAAATTTACATTAATAAGCAGATGATGAAGCAGCAGTGCTCCAGGCCCCAACCACGCTATGCGGGAAGAAATATGGAAATCCACTGTTCTTCGCCCTTGGATTGCCTCAAAATGTCTCTGTCTTCCTCTGCTCAGTAACTTTTCTATCCATGTTTACTCCCAAGTCAAATAGATCTAAGTACACCTCCTATTAAAATGAGCAGGAGTGAAACTGATAAAAATTCCTCTCTCTCTCCCTCCTTTAAAAAAAAAATATTTTCAGGTCACCCATCAAAGCGATAAAGTAACTCTGAGAGATTAACTTTACTTTAAAACTTAAAACCAGGGAGTGGACTTATTTACTAGGAACATGCAAAGTCCTGTTCCCCTGCATGCTAAAGGAACTCAGTAGCAGCAGTTGGGTTTGTTGCACCAGTTTTCTTCCTGGGAGCTACCAATTAACCCCAGAGCTTCTCTCTTTTGGGGGGAAAGTTAACTCAAACTGAGGAATACTACAATTTTAACATGAAATAGCTATTTTGGATGAATGCTAGAGAGACTGCTGTTCTAGAGTAAAAACACTTTTGGAAAGACATTGAGCTAATCCACAATAAAAAACCCCACTCAACCTACAATATGTTTACAAAAAGAAGTTAATCAGCAATAGTTTTAGTGGGACGACCATTCCAGAATAACTCTCTGAACTCCTGCTACAGCTGTGATTACTTTTCTGTCCCCTCTCTCTTTTCTTTGATGCTCTGTCTCCTTCAAGCATACACAACACATGCATAAACAAATCCTTTCCGCCAATATACCCCGATTTTCACGTGGTGATGTGTGTTAGGTAGGGGGATCAACTGCTACTTTGTACAGGACTTAACTGTTTTTGACAACCTTCTTAATGGGCAATGCCATCCAGCCCAGCAGGGTTTCTCTGGAGCCCCAGCAGTAGCAGTGTCCCAGCTTTAACAGAAGCAAACAGAGATATGAGAAGCTCAGTTTAGATAAAGTGACACAACAAATTGACGTCAAACAGGATTAGCACCTTCTTATCTCGGTTCCTTGGTAAATACTTTAAATCAGCAAGTTACTTGCCTTAATTCCTGTCCCTCTGAAGATATGAATTCATTTTTGCTTTCAAATCAACTTTCATGGGAGATACTGAAGCGCTTGGGGATAATTCACGATGAAATCAATTTAACACGGTGTAAATCCTGAACAGTAGCATATGCACGTACCAGAATACAGAATAAGGACCCTAACATTAATCTGCTGGTATCTGAAAGCACCAGCAACACCAAACCCTCGCTCAGCACATCTTAAGATCGGACACATCCAGCTGGACAGACAGCACACAGTCAACTGAGAACTTCCATACAACCAGCCGTAGAAGGGTTGAACGCTGAAGCCATGGAGCCAGGTCATCTTGCAGAGGCTGGAGAGAAAAATGCTGCCCAGGATTGATGACCCAAACTGTCTGGGGGGAGGCTGGTAGTGCTACAGACACCCACATTTCTTCTTGCTTTTTCCATTTCATTCACAAGGTTAAGGTCACTTGTTACTCATATTTACTACAAGGACATTGTCCAAGCACTCCCCACCCAAGTGGTGAAACATTATTCTGTGCATCCAAATTCATCCTTATTAGGAAGAAGCTGGAACAATTTTCTTATGTAAGGAACTTCCATTGCTACTGTCATTCACAGAAAACAGGGCAAATTTATTTTTACTTTTAAAAACAAACAAACAGAAAAAAACCCACAACCCCAGCCTAAAAACAAAGCAATACCCAAATGAAAAATTTGCTTTGCGTCACCTAAAGCACACCAGGTAATCCCCAGAATTTCCTTGATTACAGAGTATAACCATGGATTTGCATAGAGACACACAAAAGGGACCCAAGCTAGGAAGAAACACTCCCTCTTTCACTTGAACGAATACCAACTCTTGATGCATGTCATATGAGCCGTGAGATACAAATGGATCTTGAAAGACTCTAGGCGCATCTGCAAGTTATTTACCCTGCGGAGGGAGTGACTTGCAGCAGCATTGGTTCTTTTGCTGGGGAGAAGAACAACTCGCAGTACAACCATGTAATAACGCTGTGTTCTAATCCTTCAAAACAAAACCAAAAAACCCCACCAAACTAGGACTTGCAATGAAAATGCCTTAATCTCACCTGTGCGTGCCAGAGCAGGCTGGGGCGCAGGCAGGACACCACTGAGTTACAACACGGTGCCAAGGTGGAGTAAGGCTTACTGGGAGGAACGCTGAATGCTCCAGCTGCTTTCTCATTGCAAATCCATCACCAGAGCCCAAGGAAAGTGCTGGACAATGGGATATTAATTTACATCCTGACATGCCGCAGCCAAGCGAGGGACTAGGAGGGCAGTGAAAGCAACCAGAGGGAAGAGTTGCCCAAGGATGACTTGGAGACGTTAGGACTTGAAAGGCCGGAGGGAGCCTCGCCACCAAGCGGCTGTCTGCACCGGGAACCCACCCGAGCAGAAACGGATAAAGCCTGGGAGTTGACAAGCTGCAGGGGTAAGGCAGAGAACTGAAAGAAACTTGGCCAGCCCAGCTAAAGCTCAGAGGAAGCTACGTTTTAGCTTGAGACTAAGATTTACACTGCTTTTTCTGCCATGTTTCTGAGTCTACAGAAAGCCTACCCCATTGCACTGTGTTATTTCTTTATAAAGTGATTAATACAGCTTAGCTTGTCTGAAAGCAGAGAAGACGACTAGTCTAGTTAATCCAAACCACAGCGAAGGCTCATGTGAGGCCACATCACATCAGCGTCTCTTTGTTCAACACTCTCATAAAACACGGGAAAGTCACATCAACTTTAACAGCCACATGCATTTCTCTTGGTTGTCGCTGTATCAGGTTGCTGCATGCCACAGGAGAGTGAGGTAGGAGGCAATGTGATGCTTGGTGTCACATTGTCCTGCAGTTCAAAGGAAGTCAGCTTCGGTACAGGAGAAAGCAATTAGCTGGAAACAATGGGAATGTCCTGGAATGGCAGTCTGGGGTGGGAGCGCTGGGCTGGATCCAGCCAGGGCTGGGAGGGCTGAGCAGGCTAATGGTTGGCTAACTAGGACAGGAAAAATAAACTGCCCTGTTTCATAGTTTCACCTCTTACAGTGTCTAAATAATAGGTCCACTCATTTAAGTTTTCTGCTTAAACACAGTTAAAATTAGGAAAAAAAAAAAATTAAACAGCTACCAGAAGAAAATACAGTGAACAAATCAGAGTTGCTAGAGGATATTCACAGGCACCGATATAACTGGATGCAAAGGCAACTGCAAGGGCAGTAATCTCAAAATAGCAGTGTTTTACAGGACGTGATGCCCCAGGGCTCACTTACGCTGCTGACACCTCTCACTAGAGCTCAGCTGTTGGGGTTACAGTAGAGATTTACTTGCAACATCATAAGGTTTTACCACGGACTAAGTGTGTAGGTATTTATTTAGCCAACTCCCATAATCCCTGTTGAACGCCATGTTGTCCTGATGAACTGGAGTGCTATCTTACCTGAACTAACCAGCACAGAGCCAGTCAAGGTATGCCTGAGCTACTTAACTGCCAGACTTTACATCTGCTGACTTACCAGAATACTAGTCTTTTTATTTCTTTTGCTTGCCCAGACAGGTTACAAGCGACTTGCTGCATTTCATACTACTTCAGATGAGGCTGTAACAGCAAAAGAAGGAACTTAGTAATACCTGGGACCAAAGACTACTCTGTAATCTCAGTGCAATGCTCCTGATTTGATATACTATCTAAAAAGATCGCTCACAACAGAGGAATCGGAGATTAAGCGATTTCCCTTTCCATTTCTAAAGAGCTTCATGTGACTTCATCCCATGATGACACTCTGCACTTAGTAACTGTTGCCTCGAAATACGTCATTATCTACAAGATGGACTCAGTACCACTGCGAGGGAGGCATCGCTAACCCTGTTTTACAGAAAGGGAAAACAAAGCACGGAGTCACGAGGTCTTTCCCCAAGGCCATCCACGGAAACCAGTGAGCGTTCTCCTGGCAAGAGTAGAGCTCCAAGCACAAGCTGACTCCCAAAGTCAATACGGAAAAGCCATGCTGCCAACCCTCCATGCAAACTGGATAACTCCTTTCAAAAATTTTGGTCAGAAACCCTCACCACCGCACGTTACCCCTGAAGATACCCCCACTGCGGATGTTTGCAGCAGGCAGAACCACCGCTCTTGGATGGAGGTCGATGCCGGCACGGGGCTCCTGAGCGGGTTCCGTTACACCAGCAGGGATTGCAGCACACGGTTCGCTTTGAAGCGCGGCTCAAACACGAGCCGTGATTCTTCCTGCAGCACCGAGCGGGAAACCTCGCTCCAGTGACTGGAAACAAGACATTAAAGCACAAATTTCAAAACCTGTTGCCACAGGAGAGGCCTCCAATGCGTAGCCCTTCAATCTGTGATATTATTAGGGGGCTGTGAAACACTTCTCAAGGATTAGTCTTTGTTAGAGAACCTCTGTCTTCTTCATCTACAGGAATGCAAGCAACCTCTATAGGAAAACAGCTGCTGTAAACTTTACAAGTCCAGCGGTACACGGAAGCTATATGTATAAACATATAAACGGTACGTCCAAACCCAGTCCATTTTGACTGGAGGATGCTGGGCACCTCCAGCGGCAGATCTGAGGAAACCTCAGTATACCACTTCCCAGTAGATGAGTGTCCAGAGAGGACTCGTGCTCTATTGGTTTAAAGCCACTCCCTCAGCTACGCTGCTGCAAAGTTGTTTGCAGGTCAACCCTCCAAAAAGATATTTCTAAAGTGCAGTTTCACCCGAAGAGCCAGGAAGTGGGGATTTACAGCACCACGCTCCTCTCACTTGGAAGACGGTACTCCTAATCCCTGAAGCTCTGCTGCCTTATTCCTATTATCAGAGCTGCCAAGGAGCCCCCGGGGTACAGCCTGCAACTACATCTCCATTCCAGCTCCCCCAGCTGCACCCAGGGCTTTTCGAGCTCCTTTAGACCCCTAAAACTTCTGTTCCTAGCAGGCACAGCCTTGACAGGAGCCCATCTCCTGGCAGTGTCCATGAGGAGCGGACTGCCCAGCTCCCAATGGCCAGCTGGTCCTCATCTAAATCTCTATGGGGCTCATACTGCTTCAGAGAAGGGTTGATCTTCATCAGCAGTTTGCAGGGAGGATTGTTGGCTGACAGCTAGTTTTCCGAAGGTGGTTCTCCTAACTCTGGCACAGAGGTCATGTTGGGAATGGAAAGACACGTGCATGGAACTGAAGCCTGTTCACATCAGCTGAGGTTTGGACCATGGAAATAAGCTCAGGCGGCAAAACATCATCAGCTTTAGGTGTCTGCGTGACACCGAGCAGCCAGAAGCTGGCACAGGAGCATCACTCCTGCCTGATGCTTGCCAGTGAGCATCCCTGAGCACCCTCTGGTGCATCCCTGAGGGGCGAGGAGATCTCTGCAGACGTGCTTTGCTCCCGCAGGCAGTTCCCTGGAGAGAGGCGAATTCATCCAAACTGTATCTGCAAAGGCTCCGCTCCCAGGATTTCTTCTCATCTCAGACATCTGAATAACTAACCGGGTCAAACACATGCGAGACGATCAGCAACACAAGCGCTTCTTTCTGATGTCAAGGTCGTCTGAAGCCACGCGAGTTACGTCGGTGAGCTAGAAAGCCTGCTGGTCAGGTTTGCATGGGGGAAAAAAAAGCAGCAAGAATGAGGATGCATTCTGGGAAGGATTACTGCACTGGCAGAGAAGAAAGGGCAATTTAGTGCTAAAAATAATGGTAACACAAGGAGATTCTTGGAGAGATTCTCCAGTTATGCCGATGGGCACTGGAGAGGAATCGGAGACAGATTCCTACAGGAGCAAAGCATACTGACTGCCGAACGCTTTATGTAAATCGATCCTATGGGCGCAAACACAGCTCCGAAATGCTAAACATCTGCAAAACGGCAAGCTAGAGCTCTCTAAGGCCCACAGGCTGACTGCAACCTGTCCAAGACCTACTCAGCGTGCCACATAGCCACTAGCACGCTGGGTTCGCAAACTGGACTTGTGCTGGTGGACTCAGTGGGGAGCTGGCAGGCTAAGGACACCAGCACTGTCGGATGTGCTTCAGGAGAACGTTTCCACGCAGCGTCTCCTCAATTTACAGCTGCCACCCACATCTCTGTGGGCTTCCCTTGAGGGTGGAGGAGCAAGGACAGGAACTTCAGTGGAAACACAAGTGGGACTTTTGGTGATTAGTAACACTCTTAGTCCAAAAGCAAGCATAAACCTGGGCAGAAATCTCCTCTTGGACCACCAGCTCTCACCAGCAGCTCTCTGCGCTGTTCTCTTTTCCAGCTCCCAATTCACACCCTGACTGGGTAATTTTTTTGCCCTTCACAAAATGCATCGCTGAGTCTGGTGGCTCCTCGCTCTAAGGGAGAAGGTCTTTCCTTTTGTCAGCCTCTGTGCAACCACTTCCAGGGTTCAAATGGGCCAGTGTTTTTCCTAAGCTCTAAACAGAAATGAAAACACAGACAAACTGCCGTTTGACCCGTTATGCAAAACTAAACCTCCTTCAGTGTGGTATGATTTGTGGATTAAAGTTTTTTCCCCTGAGCTCAATGCAACCTAAAAATCTCTTCCGGCAGCTTATCACAATTTAGCTAACCCCAATCCTTAAAAGACTTCTCTACCTTGGCACACCAAGGAAGGTCTTTGTCAGGGACTTTCCAAAAGCCCTCGGCAAACCTGCTGCACACGGGGTACAGCACAGGCTGCTGAATTTCACAAACCATCTGAGATGCCAGAGTGAGAACTGGGGGGGTTGGATGTCAGGAATAGGGCAAGCCTGGGCATTACTTCACTTTGAAACCTCTTGCCAGTCATCTAGAAACTCATCATGTTTCAGGAGCGTGGAAAACAGGGGCTTCGGCTGGAGCACGCTGCTCCTCGCATCCAGGCCTCGTGTGGTCCTGGGGAGGTGGCAGCTGCTCCCTTGGGTAGACTGGAACCGGTCAGTGAAACAAAAATGACAGAAAAAACCTCATAAAATCCCTCCTGATTTCCAGCTTTCTTCTACACAGACTATGCTTCTTTCACCCTCCGAGACATGCATGAACATGAGACTAAAACGTGTGCAGCGCAAGGGATTAATCAAAGGATGCCATGAATTTGTTGGGAGAAGGCAGACTACGTGCCTGCAGTAATGAAGGACATAAAGAGATTGCTATTAAACGCTGTCACAAGCTTCTTTGGTAATTTTTGTCTATTCATAATAGCTCTCTGTTGTAGCCCTCTTAAGACCCAGAAAAGACGATCATGATGTAATCTTACCACAAAGAAGATCACACTTAGGAAAATATCTGAAAGCCTGGACAGGCAAACAGACATTTTCACTACATTCATCTACAGAGCAAGATAAACTCCACAACCAGCAGAAAATGCAGTTGTGTTAACTTATTTGCTAAACGACCCCAAATTAGCTGCTGCCTGGAGCTTGAGCTCTGTGAATATATATCTGTGATGGGTTGACCCTGGCTGGACGCCAGGTGCCCACCAAAGCCACTCTATCACTCCCCCTCCTCAGTTGGAC
>JANZLQ010000002.1:10581142-10613074 GCA_026212715.1 Elanus axillaris
ACCAATGCAGAACACAGCACTATGAGGGCTGCTATGGGGAGAATTAATTCCATCTCAGCCAGACCCAATACAATATCTGTGCCTCCTTGAGAAAGTAGAACATCACATCCAAGTACTTACCGGCACACGCAGAGTTAACTGTGCACTGCCCTCTTAAACAGAACTGGTTTTGAGATGTATTTGTTTAAACAAGTTAACAGAAATGTCAGAGGCCATTTCACCGACTGCACATGACGACAGCCACCTTCCTCCTCTATCAGCAGAGAACAATTACAGGCCGGGAAACAAGGGCTTACTAACGTTGAGTCCGAGCGGGAAAATCTGCCCAGAAAATACATGCAAATGAAGGAAAGAAAAGAGAGACTTTGCATTCTGTCTTCTTCCTCCTCGCTTCCCTCAAATAACATGAGCAAAGCAGAGACTGCGTCTCTTACCCTGGCTCGAAGAGCCCCATGGAAGAATTTGGCGCATCGATGGCCTCATCTGTTCCCACAACTCCCGCGCGGGTATTGGTAGTAAACTGGATGTCTGGATAAATCCTAGCTAAGGTTAACGACTTCTGGTTATCTCAGGGCAGGAAACTGTTTTCCAGGAGTATCAGGAAACAGCATGTCCTTCCAAAGATGGGCTTGTGCACAAAGCGCAAGAGCTCTTGGATCTACTCCAAGATGAGAAGCTCTGGACTTTCTATGACCACACAGACAAACCATGCTGGGATTTCCCTCCCACCGCGAGTCTGGCTGCCGGGGACGCCGGAGGCTGCCTTCCTTCACCTTTGTAAAGGACCCAGGGCCAAAGGGCTCATTAAGTGTTGAGCATGATAAGGGCTTGCATAGAATTCAGTTTTATTTTACTGTAAGAGCCATCTCTTCAATGTTTAACTGTACTCACTAGTAGCTGTGCAAACACAGAACTTACCAGCACCAAAAACCCGACTGACAAGAGCAACTGTGAAACACCAAGTTGTCTCCTGTGTACCCCCCTCCTTGCTGCCTTTTCCACACCAGAGATGACTTTTGCAAAACTTCCCCGATGTCTGCAGGATCGCCCGTATTTCCTCCCCAGTGCTGCATTCCTACACTGACACACTCCATCGCTTTTCCCTGCCTACAAGCCACAGAGAAGCCATGCTGCACTGGAGACCGGGACTTCAGCCAGTGGCAGAGGGGAGAGAGCTCTCGCCTGTGCCCCCCCGCATTAGACCTGGCCCAGCAGACACCAGCAGTGCTGTCTATAAGCCGCTGTTTGAAGCTGAACTTAAGGTCAGTCCCAAAAAAGGCCACGGCAGCAGTCAAATCACAGCACCAAAAAAGATCTCGATGCTTTTCTCTTGAATGTGGATCATGAAAAAATTAGTTATTTCGGTATAATACTATTTCATTTCTTTCAGGAGACAACCATAAATAACCAAATACTCCTGCCTCTTCCCTCCTGCTCTACCTTCCGCTCTCCCAAGCAAAGACGTCAGGCATAGGTCACTCCTAAAGTCAGGAGACATCAGCTATTTCTCATCAAGGAAAGTAGAGGGTTCTACCAAGTCAGAAAAGCTACAGAATTCAATGGAAGTCGCAGCCTCGTTTTGCAAACAGACCTGTCTACGTTGTGGCTTTTCTAGACGCGTGCTATAAAACATAGCCCTGATGCGCACAAACAGCCCTGCCTGGTCCTCAAGGGCTCAGCACTCAGTGCACAGCTCGGCCTCCCGGATCAGGGCTCCTCTCCTCCCCACCTGGGTAACACGCAAGAGTGGCATTTGTCTGACTCACACGTTTCACTTTGGGTTCTTCCATCGTGCTAAAATGGTCATTATCTACCTTACCCACTTAATTCTCCCCCGAGGACCCGCTCTGCTTTTAATGTCCTCTCCCTGGTCTCACCTCCCTCACTGGGCCGTTGCGCCAATTAATTAGTTAATGTTTGCAAGGCGCTTTGAAGACAAAGAGTATTAAGTGCTCAGCATTAAGCATAATTATTATAAAAATACTACAGGCTCTGGCAATACATTTCAGGCAGGCGAGTATTACACTGAAGTCGCTTTATCCTTTTGCCTCAGCACTGCCATCACCCACAGCATGTTTCAGTTAGCCAAAAGCACATGCCATGTCTTGTCTTAGAGCTTAATAATAAAACAAGTTCTAGTCGATCCCGCGCTGTGCAGCAGAGCAAAAAGGCCAGCCGTCGTTCACGTTGCACACAACCCACCACTGTGACAGACCAAACAGCAAACTCTACCTCCTGCCAGAGCAAATGATTCCTGTAACGTCCCCAAACGCGGTGATGGTTAAGTGAGGGGACCCCCTGCGGCAAACAGCCGGACTGCAGTGGGATCGTGGCAGATGATAAAGAGACCAAAAATAGGCAGGAGAGACAAGTTGCAGGAAAAGTCCAGAACAGAAAGTGCAGGAGCCAGAAGCGAGGGCGAGCAGCCTGACTCCGGGCTCCAGCCAACAAGCTCCAGCCCCGCAATGACGTGTTACCCTCCTCAGCCACCTCCCCGGTCCCTCCTGGAGAATGCCGCTCCTGGGTCCCCATCTGGGTCAGCTCAGCTCCCAGTTCAGCAGTCACCCAAGACAGGTTTGCACTGAGATGCTGGACTGGGAACCGAAGTCCCTGGGATGTGGACACGTGTTCCCTGCGGCCCCGAGAAGCCTGAGGGATGGCTCGAGGTGAGCCTGTGCGGCTGCAGCCACTTGCTCTGCCCGAGGCCCCGGGAAGCGGTGCCGAGCAGGAGGGCACGTGCGCTGGACACGGCTGCTGCGCACTGGGGCTGCGGGAGCAACCGGTGCTCTTCCGGGTGGGATTCTTCCTGGCGGGATTCTTCCTGGTGGCACGAGACCTGGGTGAGGCTGAAGAACGCCCAGAGCCCTCTGCCTTCCAGATCCACGCCTTTGTATTTTTGCTCTATAGAATAGCAAAACACACAGTTTGGGATTGCCTCGGTAATCAGGGAAACCCACTCAAACATTTTTCTTCTCCCTGCCTGTGCAAGACTGTTGCCTGTTGGTGTTTTGTAGTCAATCCCTCTTTTCGATGTATTTTCTTTAAACTGAACTCTCCTAAAAATATTACAGTTGCTATCCTTTATGTACTGCATATACTCCAGAAGGAAACAAGCTGCTAAACAAGCTAGTAAACAGGCACACCTGTTACCCCAACTTTACTGAAAGGAGCTAGGAAGCTCGTTTTTCGGAACCATGATATGACCAAGGTCCCTGAGCACCAGCCACCCTCGCAGCAGAGACTCGCACTGGAAGCCCATTGACTTAATGACAGGATAAGCAAGGGGAAATTTATTAACAAATGAATTCCTGCTATTACAAACCACTTTCACTGCACTCCAAGGGCTTTTAAAGGTTCATGGCGGGATAAGCTGTCTCCTTTCATTCCCAAGAGTGCAGTTGAAAGCTTGATTTCCATGAGTGCTGAGCTCTTTCTGCAGCTCCCATTAGCTGGGGCAGAAGCTGCGAGCGTTTAGCTCTTCCGAAACGCAACAGTCTGATGTTGTACATGCTCCACGTTACACACTATGTCCGTGGGCTTTGAGCATGGGGCTGCCCGGAGCAGGGATGGGAATAGGAAGGTTTGGCTCCAGCTCTCGCCCTGGCACCTGCAGTGAAAGGCAGCCAGGGGTGGGGAGAGCATGCCGGGTCTGGGGTACTTTGGGACACGCGTGATCACAGCCTTAGCCTGCACCAGTCCAGAAGACAACGGGAGCAACAAGCTGATGTGCTCATGAAGGACTGGACCTCCTG
Organism: Elanus axillaris; assembly: GCA_026212715.1. Classification (NCBI taxonomy): domain Eukaryota; kingdom Metazoa; phylum Chordata; class Aves; order Accipitriformes; family Accipitridae; genus Elanus; species Elanus axillaris. The sequence continues at coordinate 10,584,895 of JANZLQ010000002.1, forward strand.
GAGCTCTACAGTAGAAGCAATTTCAGCCCTAAATTTACCTGGCAAGAGGAAGATTTGATAGGCATCTGCCCTCAGTTAGAAAGTGCTTGAGAAAGACAGCGGATTCTTCAGCAAAGTAATTCTCCCACATCACCTACAATTCCTCCCTCTCATCCAAATGCGGTATTAGCAACCTAGTTATTGACGCTCCCCAGGGATTTAATTATTTGCAAGAAATCACTGTTTGCTGCAGCCAGCAGGCAGTGCTGGATAAGGTCTTCTGGGATCAGACTGCAGGCTGCTTTATGGCTTGACATTAGAAGGAAATTGCATGAAAATCAGTCGTCTTGTACATGATCAGATAAATGCAGGTGTCAAGCACAAAGCTGAAAGCTCTTCAGTGAAGAAGGGGTAGCATTTGGGGGTTTTTGTGGGGTGTTTTTTCAAATGCTGATATGAACTATTAAGTCAAAACCAAATCATGAAGCACTTACTTAATCTCTAGTGTCTGCCAGACTCATACAGGCTCCTGTGGGAGGTCTGTTTGAACTAGACTATTTTCAGCTATCTACCTGGAAAGAAAAAAAAAGAAAAAAAAGAGAGAAATAAAGAGGATTTTGTTTCAGTATAATCTAGTACCACCACGTGATGCTGACTGATCTGTGATAAGATTTCCAGAGCTCAGCAGGTGTTTTGGGAGTGACTGCAGCCACCCATTCAACACAACAATACACAACCACAAGAGAAAGTTCCGAAACAGAGGTCAAAGGAAAAAGAGTGTAGAAGTTAGGTGTGAAGATGAATGATGAAACTAGATAAAACTTGTGCCAAACATGATTTACGGCAGAGAAATGAAATTCTCTTTCCAGGTGACGGCAAGTCAATTGGTCCCTGTTACAGGGGACTTCTCCATCACACTGATAATTACAGGTCTGCACGTATTCAGGTACACTAGGACAACAGGTTGAAGACCCCAGGGATTCCAGGCCAGAACGCAGCTCACGGCACACTCTGTCCACTTACTTGTTCCACATCATTACTGCTACATCCAGCAAAGGAAAGAGATTTTACTCCTTCTCTTCCAGAGCTCGTATTGTCACAGGGAAGCTGAAAATCAACAACGGAGTGATGACAAATTCAAGCAGAACCAATTCTTTGCTGCTCATGTAGCCCAAACACTGATGACACAGGAGAAGGTTTCAGCTTGCTGTTGATACTCAAAAGCCAAAGTCCCCACAACCCAGACCTTTTGGCTGTCAGATGTTTCAGAATTATGTACTAAATATAGTCATGACCCTAAATATACCCCAGGTACTGTCCGCATAGAGTAAAACACTACGAGTGGATCAGCTAGACAGATTTATTTCAGTGTTGGTGTCATGTGTAGGATAAACAATATATGCTTTGCAAAACTGCTACACTGCTATAAAGGCTGCTATACTGCAGAAACATAAGTTCAGAGTTAAGTATTCCAAAATAGGAGTTAAAGCAGCAAGGTTGCTAAGGTCTAGCAAGTGCAGACTAAGTGACATTAAGGAGATAACATGGGCTCAAGTTACCAGAGAGGAAAAAGGATGGATAAAGAGTCCCCCCTGCATGTCGCTGGCTTCCCCCTTGGAAAATAAAAGCAAGCATCATTTTGCACAATTCCCTCCTGACTCTTCTGGAGAGTGCTTCCCCTTACGCAAGCAGAAAGGCTTGTGCAGCCGCGGGCAGGAGGCACACCCCCCACATTCCCAACCCGGGGAGCCAGCCTCCCTTCCTCCGTGGGGGGACGATCGGGCCAAACGAAAACCCAAACATTTCCCAGCAAGACTTTCACATACCAGGAGTTTCTTGGTCAAAGGAGCAGCATGTTAACCTTGAAGTTTTTCCCACAGAAGCTGGGGATCGTGGGTTTATGAAAGTTAGGTCCTTTTACTTTCCGTGCAAGCTGGTTTTCATTCTTGCAAACTCTACCCACTTTTTTACTGAAATTGGAGCAGCCTGTTCCAAGGGGAAGCACATACTCAGCAGTACACCAAGCTTTGCTTCTATGAAGGGAAAGAACAAAACCAAATCAAAAGAAACTCCTTTACTAGAGAAAGTTGCACTTTGTCTGTGTATAGATATTAAGTGCTTTGGAAGATGTCTAAGTAAATTGCTGTGGAAAACTGACAATTGGAAAATTACAGAAAAATTTTGTTATTTTTGTCTGAATCTTCAAAATCTGGTGCGCTGCTCTATTTTTCTAATGTAAGGAAAAAGAAATAAGAAAAACCCAACAAACCAACCAACCAACTAAACCAAAAAAGCTGATGGCCAAGGCTTGTCCAAAGAAACCTGCAACAAAACGGTCCGACCAGCCTGTACAAACGCGGCACTGGTTGCTGCCATGACTTGCACATACAAGGACTTTAAACCTGATTGCTACTGTAATGGTGAATTGTTGTTCAACTGAAGCCTCACAACCAAAGCAGCTTTTGCAAAGGGATCACCCTCTACTGTTTTTTTCAGTTCCCTGTTAATTTTTTCACTGCTGCAACTCTAGTCCCTAGAGAATGACCATAAACACCCCTAAGGTAATGACCTAGCTAAACATGACTGTATTTATAGTGCTATTATTTCCCCTTTGGTACATTTCAGAGCACAGAGAGAGCAATCAGACCCCTTGAGGATTATATCCTAACATATCTACTATAAATATTTATCTGACTGGCTTAATTTTAGCTTTACCTAGGTCTTCCAGGGACACACAGCGGGCCTTAGCTTGGGAAACCAGAGAAGCAATACAACACGACCTTCTCATGTTCAAGCCAGTTTCCCCCTCACTGTGGCTGGGTTAAGTAACCTGTGTGTAACTTATCTGGTACGGCCTTGCAGCGTCACTGCTTTTCACAGAATGAATGCTAGGACTCACAGTCCTTGGTGGATGCTGCATTTATTGCTGAAGCTGATGATGGAGAAGGTAGCAGATTTCATCTCATTTTCATGCCACGTAAGACCCTTTGCCATGACAAGGAAAAACCTGGTGCTGCCCAAACTAGTATCAGTCTGGAGAGGTAACGCCTGTCTGCCTAGTACCGTACATTCTCGTGAGAGAAAGATGTTCATTCACCTACTAAGATAAAAGAAAAATAAAATCTTGGCCAGAGTAACATCTTGGAAGTAAGTTGCAAGTCCAAATAGCAACATACCTTCTGGAGCGTGACTTTGGATGTCTACAGTGATGTCTGCCTATGTGCTTCACACCTTGTCCCGTACACCTTAGGCTTGCGAGCAGCTCGTTTCTCAGGCAGGGTTTCTCAACAGACGCCCGAACCCACTTCGGAGCCTCCACACTGGCTCGCCTGGCACATCTGTGCAGCAGGAAGGTTTTGTGGGAAGGCAGCCCGGCTTCCTAGCACCGTCCTTCCTCAAATAGCCTCAGGGGCAGCAGCTTTTAACCCACCATGGCACACTGATTATTGGCACGGCGTGCTGCTCTGCTCCACGCGTCACGCTTTGTCCCAAGCATTTGATTTCCGGCAGGCTTTGGGACCGGCAGAGCCACCCTAATGTAAAGGCTGTGGGAGAAGCCAGTGGAACCAGAGGAGAATCCCTGCTGTGACTTCTGCCCTCGCTCCACACGTGCTGCTGCTGCCTTCGGAGCGGGAGAACCTGGCACTGGTCAGGGTGGAACAAGACTGCGTTGCAAAGGGGGAAGTTCAACAACAGCTCCAAAACATCCACCTGAGGAAGCAAGGCATCAGCTCCAGCCCCGACGAACCACCATGGTGCTCATCTAAGCTTACCTGCCTCATCTGCCACTCTTAAGGTTGGACTGGTATCCAGTTGGCTCTTCCAGGTGTTTTCCCAACTGCACTAAGACCAAGGCTGTCAGTACCGTTGCCTGGGGATGCTGAGGTAGTCCAGCGTAGTCTCCTCAGCTATTAACAACAAATTGACCCTAACAATTGAATGCTTGCCGTGCAACAGATCTTTAAGCATTGCTTCACCGGCAGGATTAAAGATCGAGAAGGACCGTGACAAACCACAGAAGTAAGCAATAGATAAACAGCCTCCGATCTGCATCCCTGTGCAGCACTGCAGAACTACCACGAGGCTGGAGGGAAAAACAAAAAACCCAAATGAACTGAATCATGCAGTTTTGGCCATTACAGGCAATTCATCTCAGCAGAAAATGTAAATACATGAAGGAAGCTTTGCCAAAAACACAGTGCCTCCTCTCCTCCCCTGGGTTTCAGGGTGGAGACAGATTCCTCAGATGCACACTTGCAAGGCCAGAAGGGCCTCTACTGCTTTGCAAAGTTGCCAGATGCTGAGGGACGATACAGTTCACAAATGAAGGAGTTTTTTACTTCAGTAACAAATTTTCCTCTTTTTAAAAGGTTTGTTTTGGTTTTTTTTTTAAGTCCAATTATTTCAGTGTTCCCACTTATGCTGTGGCCCCCAGGTTAGGTCTATCAGCAAAGCGGCGTGAGGGAAAGTCCAGGCTGTTGGAGCAGGAATAGTTTTGTCAAGTGCCTTTGGTTTGTTTTGTCAAAAGGTTTTGTTGCTAAAGAAAACATGGCACTGAGCTGCACCTTGAGTCACATTCCAGCATGTGAAATACTCCCACAGGCTGCAGTTCCCCTTGCTCTCCCCACACAGGCCAATGCATTAAGAGCAGGCTGAATCCCACCTCACTAAGAGGCACCTGACGGGTGGTGGTTAGAGGCACTGAGGTAACTCTAGGAGGCATTTAGCTCTTGGCTTGTGACTTCTATATCTTTCCTTCTCCAAGCCATTTGCTGAATTCTCGGTGCACAAGATGGTAGGAACAGCAGAAACTCTCACTGTGAGGTCGACCTACCATAAGGTCCACCTAACCTGGGGATCATCAGTCACCAGGCAGATGAAAATCCTGTCTGGTTCTGCAGCGAGGTAAGAGTTCACCCCACTTGGGCAGCAGAAGGGGCTGACATCTCCTTCTCACCTCACACCGGGCTGCCCTGTGGGCTGTCAGCGACAGAACTTTTTAGGGGGCTTCGCTAACCGAGGAACAGATCTAGGTCTTAAAATTAATAATATTAAAAGCAATAAAGAAAAAATCAGTTTTGTGTTTGCTTTAAATGCCGACCCGCTCGGTGCAGCGTCCCACGTGCAGCTGCGTCACCACGAGGGGAGGTTCACTCAATTCCAGAAGCCGGGATGAGAAGCCGAGGGTGGCGTGGGGAACACTGCCACCGAAGTGCCTGCACCACGAAACCACACTCACACCAGCCCACTGCAAGAACAGCCCTGTCCTTTGCCCCAGAACTTCCCACTGAACCACCGCGATGGCAGCAGCGGCGCCAAGACCACAGCGTGTCGGAAAAGAAGAGCATTATAGGAGGTGATCCTGTTGATGGTGCTTCCTAAGCTCCGCACACCAGTGACAGCGACCTGGAGCATGGCCAGGATCCTGGCTTCACGTTCTCTGCTCACCCCAACCTTTCTTCGTGGGTCTAAGGGGACCCACGTCTCCGTAATGACTGTTTCAAAAAGGATGCAAGAGTGGAGAAACGCTTCCACCAGAGACCAGCTAGGAGGTACCTCGATGCCAAGGAGACAGTGCTGGGCTGGCAGAGCAGGGGTTAACCGGCTGCTTTGGCCACGCACCATCCTAAGCAGCATTGGATTAAAATACTGCAGAGGCTGCTTGGAGAAGCTGTAGTCCTTCGGGACGAGGCAATGCACAACAGGCAAGGATGGGCGAGGGGACTGCGGGATGCCTGTGGAGAACAGCCTGCCTTCCAGCCCTTGGCTTGTGAGGAAAGCACATCTGCAGTGCAAACTAACTGTGCACAGGCAAGTTATCATCCGAGACAGATTTGCAGGCCTGATCTTTCACTTCTGAAAGGGAAATGGGGATTTTCACTGTAGATGTTCATGTGGTAAAAGCACTGCCCAGCAGCCAACTACTAGAGGAGGGATAAGCCAACTATTTCAAATGCAATTCAAAGATTTCTCTGGAAAAAAATCCAAAGTCCCTGCCACTCCCACTGTACCTGTCCCTGTTACTGCCTACCTTTACCACGATCAACACCCAAGCCACCCACCAGCATCAGAAGGTGTTTTGATGTTGCATATCCTCAGCAAACTGACTCCAGCACTGGGGAAGGGAAAACGCCGCTCCCCTGGGGACACCATGTCAAATCTGGCAGGTGACAGGGACAACTGCGGGTGGAAGGTAACAAAAGACGTTTCTTAAGTGCAGTTTTACACAGTGCTCTCCTCAGTATTCGATATATAATCCATTTATCAGTATCATAGAAGGTTTTACTTGTATAATTAACCTAAGCATTAAGTGAATAACTTACCTGGCCCAGAAAACAAAAAAAACCCCACAAAAACCCAAACCCCACAAGCCCTGACACAAGTATAAATGTGTCACGTCAGACAGCAAACAAACTTTCTGTAGAAAAACGTGAGACACACAATCTCTTCGCCCAAACAGAAAGACCTGCCACACACTTTTGAACCTCAATTTCTCGATTTCTACAGCTGCTGCAGCAGGGGGCAAGAACGAACGACTGGAGCGCATGAGAACTTATTAAACTGGTTTGTCGCTGGCACAGCTGTGTGCAACCCTATGCTGCAACATGGCCAGATGCCCACTCCTCAACCAACCAGTGGACCTGCCGGCTTCTGCTGGAAGTTACCTCCCGCTCCCACGGCTCCGTCAGCCCCGGAGGTTGTGCAAGCCCAGCTTTGGGCTCAGCCAGCTGCTTTACCTTCAGTCACCACCCAGGGCACAATCCATGATCCCTCCTACCGGCACAACTCTGGCAGGGCCCAACTGGTGGGCAAAAATGAACGGTAACATCTTTAACATGCACGTTTGGTGGCTCTCTGGAGTTTTCTATGGCTTTGCTCCCTGGAGGGCTCCAACTGGGGATTGTTTTAAGAGGACTTCAAGCCTTTGGCAGACCTTCCAGGCTCTCGCCTCCCCACCTGTACCGCCTGGGAAGAGCACAGGAAACCTTTGTACCTGCACAAAAAGCGAGTGAAGCAGAACAGCCCCCTCAGTGAGCTTCTGCACAGCAGCACACCAACCTCCAAGTGGTCAAACACATTACATGATAAGAAACGGCAACAGTCACTGTATAATGTATGATATAAACTATTTCTGGAGCATTTGATCAGCTCTACTGGCTATCGATATTTTTTCTGAATCAACAACCCCCATCAAAGCATATGCTCTAGCGAAAACAAGCAGCACTTGTGACAGGTTAGGAAAGACATTTACTAAATTAAATGCACACCCCACTTGCTCTGCTGAGCCATAATGCAGTACATACATGGAAATCTAAGCAGCTAAATGCATACTCGTCCTGAAGTGGCTGTCTGAGCGTACACGATTTGTCCCTTCAAGGTTTTTCCATTAACATACCCACGTGTAGAGCTATAAATCAAAATGAAAGAGAACAGAGCAGGCCAGCAGAAGAGCAAGAGAATACACTGCAGGCTGTTTTGCAAAAGGCGGTGATTAACTATTATCAGTTAAAAGCACTCGCGGACAGAGCGATTCCGCACCTTGTGGCCTGCCACAGAGGACTGGGCAAGCGGACGGAGGTTGGAGAGAAACAAGGTGTTTAGCTGCTCTGGAAAACAGAAACAAACATGACAACATTTTTCTAAAAGAGATTAAAACTATTGCTAAATACACGCTTCAATTCAGAATTTACCACAAGCAGAAAGCAGACAACAGTGCTGACTTCTCTAGAGATGTCAGAGGATGCAGAGCAAAGGAGAAGAAGGCAGCAGTGAAGCACAGAAAGTGCCCTGGCAAGAGGAGGGTCTGCACAGCTGCCCTGGTACCCCCCTGAAGCCGCTCAAAGAGCTGGTGTGGCACAACAGGCTGCCCACATCCAACAGAGGAGTGGAATTTAGGTGAGCCATCCCTCCACTTCAGAAAGCAGTACCTGGAATTCACTGGTGGGGGGTGGAAATTACCAGGTTTTTACTACAAACATTCCCCAGGGACATTCCTCACTCCTCCGGTATCTCAAATCCTTCCCTGCTGCCACCTTTCTCCAAAAGGCAGCTGTGAACCACTCTTCTTGCGTACAGGGTTGGCAGATTTTCAGAAAAAGAAAGAAAAACTGTCATGAGGTGTTGCGGTTGAACGGATGATAATTTGATCAGCACTGGGATTATGAGACCGCCTTTGCTAGTGGAAGAGCACGCATGGTACGCGAGCCCCCATACTTGCACCAAACTCCATGGAAACACACCTGTGGGATCACCTTGGTAGATGTGGCAGCAAAAAAATCACTGCTTAACTTGTTCTCCCAAAGGTACGTGGCTTTGGACAAGAGGAATCTCACCTTACGCTGGGATCTTCAGCTCAAAATATGAACTCCCCTCGTGTTTAGTATTAAGGATACGCAAGCTCCCAACTACCAGCTGCATGCAGAAGGCAATCTCATTTTCTACCCTTGATCACGCTGAGATGCCAGCAGGGTTCACAAGAACACCCTGGACCAGCAAGTTATTTTGGTCCAGTGAATCAGTTCACTGGGCAGCGGAGAGCGCGCCAGCGCGCATGACGAAGCAGGACCGCTGCCAGCTGCCCTTCAGCTGCCGGAGCAGCTCCGATCTGCACAAACACACTGGCACAATACCCACTCGCTATTGGCAACAGCAGATTTTACACTGCTCAACACTGCTGTTAAATACAGGAACCATGTTAGAGCACAACAACAAAGTCACACGTAACAGGTTTAACCAAAGCTGCGTATTTTCCTGCTATGGAAACCGGTCACAAGAACCAAAAAGCTGCCCAAAGACAAGAATTTCATGTGCTGCTCTCTCCTAATCTGCCCTATTCCCTTCGGAAACCCTAAAACTGATGAACGGCGACACGGACCAGTTACAGCCGGCCCAAAGCAGCAATCTAAGCTTTTCACATCAAAGCTCTGCCAATGCATTATCGAGGGTCACACCAAAGCACAAAGATATTTCACCTGCCACCTCCAAATGACCTCACGCAACGTGCAGCCTCGCTTTACCTTCACAAAACGGACTTCTCACAGACAGACAGACATCAGACCTTTAAGTTGTAAGGCCTTAAGACAACTTTTTTTTCCAGAAGCAGGAATAAATCCAGAAGTCTAAGCAAATGCGAGCTGGCAAGAGCTTGGTGGTCCACAACCAAATGAGAGAGACACCATGACATTTGGAAAAAAGCTCAAAAAGCAGCTATGAAAATTGAAGCTTGTCCTTGTCCGCTACGAGTAGAAAATACACTGACCAAAGCTGTAGCAAAAGGTGAGCTGAGACTCAAAAAAAACCTTTGGAAAACTGGAGACAGGCTAAGCAGCACAACCATTGCTGGGGATTTAGAGGTTAAAATCTGCCAGGAAGGCTTACATCAAGTTTATCCTGTCTCACAACATGGAGGTCCACATCCAAACCTGTTTTTCTCTGACCCTAAAACTACTGGTGTCTCATGCTGAGCAACCCAAGAACCAAAGCACTCCGTACTCTGTACTGCAGAATTTTGGCTTTAGATATTTGCTAACTCTATACATCTCAGCAAACGTTTTCCTGCTTTCTAAATATTTAAGTAAACTCTTTACAGGATTTGTAAGCTGTCCCCCCCGCCGCGTCCCACCACAGCCCCAAACTCGCAACCCGAGCCTCAGAGGGGCTTCAAACAGGCTGAACCCTGATGCTATCAACAGCCACGCACCAACAGGTTCCTTCCCATAAACCATCTCGGAGCAGAATAAATTTGCACCTTTTCCAAAAAACACTTAAGAGACCGTAACTTATACAACAGCCAAACATTTCATGCATACAAAAAGTGCAGCTCTGCCTTGCAAGAGCAGAAACACACCACCAAAGCTCAGCTGTTGAGATGGAACAACCAAAAAACCCTTTGGGTTAGTCTGCTTTGCACCGCAGCACGCTGCACGCGTGGAGAGGCACAGCTTGGTCAAATCGGTGGGGTGAAAAGGCACCAAATCCGTGTGTGTGTACATATGTGATGTACCACATACTTTAGTTGTTGAATCCAAATAATTTTTCAGCCTAAATTGCATTGGTATGTGTTCTAAATGTGTTTTGGCTTTTTTTTTTATGCAAGTTTTCAGTTTATTTTACAGACATCTTTGTTACCAGTTTTAAAATACATATATTTATATGGTTTAGAAAGAACCATCTGGAATCATGTCCTGAAAAACACATCCTTCTAGCAGACAACTTGTGTACCTCTGAGTAATTAGCGTGTGTTTATAGAAAGACAGGGCATGCTTGGTTTTTTTATTTGTAAGCCCACTCTTCATTAATTACCGCATTTTCCAAAGAGCGAGAAGTAACGTTTTGCCTCTCTCAAACTCAGGTGCAACGAAGCCCTGCGTACAAAGTCAAGATATAACATAAACTACAAACGACTGCGACTTGTGCCTTTGTTCCCCCCCACCTTCTGTACATTTGCCTTTGCAGGGTCCTGCCCGGCTCTGCCCCAGGGGACAGGCAGAGTGCCTGCAGCACTGCAGGTTCAGAGACACCTGCAGCTCCATCCAATAAAGCCCCTCTGCTAGATCAAACACCTGCTAAGAGTTCTGCCATTTCTCTGCTTCCAAAACAACAGATTTTTTCCATCTATTCCAGACATCCTTTAATTTTAAAGCTTTTCAGGTTTTTGCAACACCTACTCAACCTGATTTAAGAAACAGCTGAAAACTGGACCCTTTCAAGATCAAAGGCATTCAAAAAGCCAATTTACCTAAAATCTCTAGTAACTTTTGAAAGCTGTACAGTCTTTTAAAATTTTGCAATCACTATCTGCTGAAAAAAATGCGTGTTTGCTCAGAGTTCAGCCCCACAGCATGCAATGCATACATCTTAAACTGCTCCCAGAGATCCCCAACTCAAGTGCGACACCTTGTTTTCTTAACTGCATCAAAAAGCTTCAGGTCTCATTTCTAGCTCCCCAACAAAAGCAGCTGATCCACCAGTGCAATTTAGCTGATGTTGTGTAACAACGAAAAACCGTTTGGCCGAGGAAGGTCTAAAGAGATTTAAAAGATGTTGTGAAAGGAAGGCAAAAAAAAAAGGGGGGGGTGTCAGATAAAGATAGGCTCAAAAGGAGTTTATGAACATGCCTCAAAATAGTTTCTTCCCTTAAAAAAGCTTCCCTCCAGCTTATCTGGGAATTGTTCTTTCTGTGCAGCCAAGACTATTTCAGATGCAAACTACTGTCATATCCAGTACTGCATACAAAACCATGAACCGTTCCAAGAGTCCAGGTCAGCGCTCTCAACCCTTTCCAACTTGCAGCCTCAATTCTTAACAGTACTATTAGCTCTTCTGCATATCTGACACAAGCCTATTCACAACTGGCCAGCTTTTCTTAGTTATGCAGTGTGGATCCTTTGCAAATAAGTTCAGAGGCAGAAATCAGATTTAAAAACGCTGCTCTACACAGCTGAGCAACTTATACAGAGGTGCAAGTATTTCTAATGAACATACTGCAATCACAGTGCATTACACATTTATATAATTCACGTGACGTAAATCCAGAATTGCCTTTAACAAATGTCATTGTCACGTGTATTAAGGACATTTAAATGACTTGGAAAAGCTCAGATAATCCTGCTTAATCAAAAACTTTGCTGGCTATGTTGTCCTAAAATTTAAAAATACAGGAGCAGAGGTAGTAAATAAGTAAGGAAAATGGCAGCCCTGAAGTCCAGTGAAGTGCCAAATTACAAAACGACTCAAGTCTTCCAACTGGCAGTGCAGCATTCAGATTTAGTTTTCCCCACCATCTAGCAACGCCAAGCTATGGAAGGACTAAGTATTAAGACAGACAGCCACATACACGGTGCTGCCTACTACATGGCAGCAGCTACTCCAGATTTAGTGTCTGCAAAAGTCTGAGAGCCAGAATAATCCTACTTAGTTCCAAGAGATCAAACAGGATTTGTAAAAGGGTAACAGATCCACAGATCAGTGAAATGTTCTCAGTTTAAGTGTGGTCACTTTGCAATTATGTTCAGAAAGCATTTTCATCTGTAGATACAAAGTTTTTGAGCGTCTCCAGAGACATTAGATTTACATGGAAAATATACATTCATATATATAAATATATATGAAAAAAACTGGGAAAGGTATTCAGAAAACACCAATGCCCCCTTATCTACCCCTCATACAAATTTTGACTCGCTTACTGATACAGGAAGGTTCTCCCACAGCCATACGCACTATCAACAAAGGGAACACAACAGAGCACAGCATCTCTTTCTGAGCCAAGAAAAGCCCAGCAATATTCTCCAGTTATCAACTTTTCTAACCAAGTTTTTCTTCAGAAGGAAGAAAGTATTTCAAGATACTACCAAAATGCCAGTTGTTTAAGCAAAGTCCATGCCGCTATTATCTTCAATTACTTCATAGTGCATCTAAAATGATGCACTGACGCAAGTGTCTCACGACCCAGCACACAGCTATATGCCGAACCATACCTACAATTACAGCAATTAACAGTTCCGAAGAGCTGCCCAGAGCCATTGTTGACAAGGTCCTTGACAATATCTTACATATGAAATTTCCAAGGCTTTGCTCTGCCACTACTATGAAAACAGCAGTATCATTCAGCTCGCAATGGAAAAGCCTCCACCCAAGGCAACTGTGGATGAACTGCTTCCAAAAGAAAATGCAGTCCACTTAGATGACAGGAAAATACAGCTCAGTGGACTGAGCTGACTGCAGCATCAAACCACTGACATCTCCTGAAGGGCAGGAAGGGACCATTCCGACGGACCCTTCTACCACACTCGATTCCAAAAGCTGAAAACCAGCCACCTGCTAGTGGAGATCCTGGGAAAATACTATCTAAACAGTTACAGCAGACACAAACCTAACTATCATCCAGACAAGCATCATAAATAACCTAAATAGATGCACAGATGTTACTTCTGTGATAACAACAGGGGCAGTTAGAGCTGCAGAAAAACTCTGGGTCTCATTCAGCTAATATAGGACAACTGCTGCTACCCTTGAACATTCATTCCCCTGCCCCATAATTTTTTTACCCCATTGCAATTAAGTACATTTAAACTCAGACATGGATATTTTAATACCCATCAAACTTCCTTATTTACAGCAACATCCCATCCAATGTGTCTATAGAGTAAGGGCAGCCAGATCAAGCCAGCTGGCTGTCAAGATAAAAATCAATATATTCTCTATGTATATCCCACTATCCATGACTAAACATGACTGCAAGAGAAGAAAGTGCTCTTGAGTTTAGCTGAAGATATAATTCCATACTGGAATACTTTGACCCAGTGGATAGCAATGCCTTAAGGGTGCTGCACTCAGCTGAACTTCTCTCTCCGAAACTGAAGGTTAAACAAGCTCATAGAAACTGACTGGGCGCCAGAAATCACTACCTGATATAATGCTGCGTTCCTCGCTCTGGGCTCTGGTGGACCCTATTCAAAACCTGCCCATATGGCAGCTGTACTGCTGCTTGCTGGCTTGTTCTGTAAGTTCTTGGAAAAGTTTCAGTACAGACCTGAAATTAATACTGACAGTGACCAGGCACATACTGTAACTGCATGCTTCATTGGGTGCTGAAATGAAGACCAATTCGTCTTGATAACTTTAGAGAAGAACAGCTAGGAACACATTCCTGTATTTTCTACTGAAGATACTTGTCTATAATTTTCTTCCCAAGCATGCTTTATTTGCACATCCTTCTTAAGAAAACTTACTTTCTCAGGGAATCTGATCCGCCTCCTACCTGAAACAAATAAATCTTTTGGTTTTATAGCAATGCCTAGTCACACCGTGACAGCTCAAGGCTGAGTTAGTGTTTTCACTGTGCAACACGTTTCTTGAATCTTTTACAGACCTACCATAAATACTCACCAGGGACTATAACAGGCTTTATACACCCTCATTAGATGAACAGACAGATTTTTTTCCTTAAGACAGCTTTCACATCCTAGACTGAGCGCCTATAGTTCTCTGGGTTAGGGATCCTGTGTGATTATTCTGGAAGCTGACCATTTAATCTCTACAATACTTTAGCTTGGGTTGGCTATCCTTCACCGTAAGGCCAAACACTTCTGAAAGTGTCAACCCTTCTCAAAAACCACAGGCCTGTCAAGTCGACTCACTGACTTGAAGGTTGTTCCCCTCTAAATTGACTTCCATTCATTGTTACATATAAACCACTGCAATGTACATCTTGGGTATATTAGACCATTTATATGCCGGACTGTTACAAAACTCACTTACTTTCCTGAAACTATAATTTGAAAGTTTAGCCTTCATCAATTTAACTCTCTTTAAAATACAGGAGGTTGCTATGGGATTAAATGTTTTTACTGTAAGTACTGCAAGAGTTTGATCTGTATCCTATGTTCTACCCCTAGGTTGATCTAAATGTAGTTAGTCCCAACATAAGAACGTATCCTGGTCATTTTCAGAAGACTGATTTAAGAATCCAAACAAACCTATTTGAGCCCAGATTTGCAGTTCTATGAAACCATGAGGGTTTGTTGGTTTTTTTTTTTTTTTTTTTTTTTAAAATGGACTAAGACTGTCTTTGCTCAATAAAGCACTGGTATAGGTTCCAAGAAGAAAAGAGGAACACCATCTACATCCCGAGGCGATTCACAGAACTGTTGGGAAGAATAACAGACAAACATTTTGAGTCAGTAAGCTAACACTCCACTATTTCTGTCCTTGTTATTTAAGCCTCTTGTTTCATCATCAGACATGAAGCTGTAAATGATCACCAATGCTTCTCAAAGTGACAGTAGGTATTTTGCATTTTTTTTTCCAGAGGAAGAAAATTCTCATTTCCTTTCCTTGACACCAGAAAAACCTGTACTGAGAGAAACAACTCAGAAAATTCAATCCAAAAGACAAATTACTGATCTGACATACACAATGTAGCAAGGTGGGTATGGAAAAGGGGTAATAACTCAAGTTGTGTTAATGCTAATATAAAATGAGGTATCCTCTAAGAAAAATGTGAACGATCTATCTTTACTTAAAGAAAGATACCTTTCAGAGTCTAAATTAACAGCTTCCCTTAAACCAACCCAGATTAACTTGCTTGCAAGAAAGGAGAAACCCCCTAACATTATCAGGTGTGAATTTGGAAATACGCAAGCTGCCCAGAGTAAATTTAAAACTGTACAATTGTGATTTTGGCATTTGAGCTTTTTCCAGTTATTTTTGAGAGGGAAAAACAAGAAAAGAAAAAACAAAAACAACACCCACCCCCCCACCGTGTTTTAGCCACAACACTTTGGCTCGATCCTCCCTTATCTTCTCTGGGATATACTCCTCCCTTCACAAATCCAAGTCCAAGTAGCAGTTTATTTTAAGCTGAAAACTAAGACTGGAGATGGCAAGCACATGCAGTTTTGCATACAGTTACCTTATTCTATACCAGCAAACAAGCCTCAAAGCTGCAGGCAGTAAACACATTCAGAACCAACCCTGGACCAACAGCTATAGCAGGACTCTAGAGCACAAAATTACACCCCCCCAGTCAAGTGCGCGAACACTAAATACAAGTGTACTAAACACTTGAATGGAAGGGCTGGTACTGCTGTTACCAAAACCCTAGTTTATTTCCTTTACATGAGAATGAGAGTGCTTCTTAGTATCCACGTAAATTTCTCCAAAAATGGGTTTACCATAAGGTCAATAACGAGTCTTACTCGTAAGAATCTGTCCTGTACAGAATGTTTATGATACATCTTTACACTCAAAAAAACCCCTCAGAAAACTGCCGCATTACCAGGCTAAGATTAGCACCTCACTTCCACAGTTACATTCTGAAGTGAGGTATCTCGCAAAGAATAGAAAAAGCATGAAACAATATAAGATGAGACATAATCTGACTCAGTCACAGGATATTAAAAAAGAGGGTATGTTACTTAGTACTTCCACTGTTTTATAAGATTTTATTTATCTTTAATTTACAATAAATAAAGAATACAACACAGATATGATTCCATGACTAAAAATAACTGCATGAATGCTACTGCTTCCCAGAAAATGTCAACCTAACCCAGAGATACAAAGTTACATTTGTTGGTAAACTGGCTCCACCACCTCTCATTTCTAGAGACCAAGCCTTAATGGAAACAAAAAACAGACCAAAACAAAAAACACCTTCTGAAGTTAAGCTTCCACTTTTATAACTGATTTCTTCCAAATATCAGCCCAGTAAACTAAGATTCATAGGCTTTTAAAGCATAAAAATACCCTTTAATAACAACAACCAAAACCCTCAAGAAACCAAGTCTTGTCGAAGGATTTTATTTTTTTTTTAAAAAAAGGCTTTGTGTCACAGAATCATTTCAGCATAGATTTACTTAATTTTATGATATTTTCTCAACTAGTTAGCTTATATAATTCCTCAGAATGCCCAGAAGTTTTAAAGCAATTAAAGATACAAGCTAGTAATCAGTATCAGTTTGCAGCTTTTCTGCAAGCCTGTCGTGTCCAGGCAAGTATTGAAAAGCCCCAGCTCAAGTCAAAGGGCATCACTAGGCAACAGCAGGTATTAGTCACAGCGCTCTCCAAGAAGCACTTCCAAGTCAAGCCACAGGCAAGTTCATGAGCCTTAGAACAGCCTACCTAAGTTTCACAAGTGTAAGAGATTATATCTCTTATAGCAAAAATTAAAAGAATATTCATCCGAAACAAATCATCTTCTCCATCATTCCCATGTAATGATCGCTATACATTTACCACCCAGACAGCTTGATTACAGTCTAATGCTGTTAAACAAAAGCACTCTGCTAGAAGGGCTGACACAGAGGAACCCTGTGCCTACTGGCTGAGAAATAAATACCCATGACTTCAGGGGAAAGTCACCATCTCATGTTTAACACATTCCTCAGGCTGCTGCTTCGTATCAGAGCTCAGCTAAAACTTGCTGCGACTCACAGCAGCAATCTCTCCATCTGTCCTGCTCCACCTCTGCTTCCCCTTGCACCACCTCAAGGCACAGCTGACTTTTCAATGTGCCAGTTCAGGCAGCTACATCAGCAGAAAACCATTCACTTCTTTCTGTAATGTCAGGGTAAGTTTTCAAAAGAAAGTCAACTTAATGTTTACCTCTGCCAAAGAGGCCCTTCCTTGATGTCCCCCAAGTCAGGACGACACCAACTTACTGAGTTGGCTCTGATGCTCATGTGGCCAATAGGGCAGTTCTGCAGGCACACCTGGCAGAAAACACAAGAATTCAACAAAAAAGACATTTCCTGACAGTTTAGCAAGTTGACTCACCGAGTTGGGCTAGTTATTGCCAAACCTGCTGCTAGGAAGAGCGAAGGACTGCATGAGCAACTGCTCCTTTCAGTGGGCACTCCCTGATCCATCAGGTGTGCTGCAACATTAAGTCCATGCCAAGCTGCGTGGCCAGGATGGAGAAAAACGGCTGGTGGAAAACACTACCAGGTACTAGAAAGAAAACTGCAGATCAACAACTGGCAACTATGATACAGTTGAAGGATATACTTGAAACAACAAAACTATATAAGCAAGAACAGCTTTCAGTAACTGTTTCATGAGAATTTATCCTACATCCTGCCACTAGCCAGAATATCTAGTCCTCACACAGCTTAATACCAGCTCTTCAAAGACATTTTTCTTGGTTGGAAGTTGTTCAGACCACGCCCTTTCTGGAGGAAGCATTCTGAACAGTGAGTACAAAAGCACCCAATTCAATCCACATTCTCTTTCCTTTGCATTAATATTCTTAATTTTGGTAAAATGAAACAATCCCAAGTAATTCTCTCGTACTTGGAGGCTGGAAAAAGGGAGAGCAAAAACTGTCTTCAAGTTAAATAAAACTATACATTAGAATAACAACTACAAAAATACTGGGGATAAGGCTAAGTTCATTCAAGTGACTTTAATTACAAGATGACTGTTAAACCGATTTAAACTGAGAAAACACTTTCCAAAATTCCACATTTAAGTAAGCCTTTGAAAGAGCAATTTACAAAAGAAGATAGTGTAAAAAATTTACTTCTTTTCATCTTGGTAATCCACAAAAAGCCTCATTTTTGGAAGCTAGTGGACCACTTGCTTAGTAAAGGCTTAGTCAGCATCAAACCTATGGAAGTGATTAAACCATTTTCATTCTTAGAAGCATAGTGAAAATAAAAATAGCCAACACTTTAATTACACTGACATAAAACCAAACACATCACCAGTGAATTGGTGGTGTGTTTCCACACGCCAAATTTGTTGTTTAAGAGGTATCTGGGATGCTTTTACATCAAGTACAGCACGTTAGGTCCATAGAGAATGAGTCCCTTTCTGAACAGCTAGCTTCTTCCCGAGAAGGTTGCAGATGGAAAGCAGGTAACCTCATGTAAGGAACCAGTCTCCCAGCAGAGGTCTAAACTAAGAGGATTACAGGGTCAAAATTCCAGCAGATGGAGAAAGGTTTTATCTGCACATTAAAGAGGCACAGGAACCCTTAGATAACAATTTAATTATAGAAAAAAGAACAGTTTCTCAGGCACTCAGACTTCCGAGTTGAAATTCTTCACTTTGTTTTCATACTTGCAAATGTCTACACTGCAGTCAGCTGCTCAGCAGAATATATTAACACATGCAGAGCTCCATCCTGCTGCAGCTAGAACACTTCCCGTACCTTCCAGGCAGGAGAAATGAAGGCAGAGTATTTTGACAAACTACTAGCCTAATTAAAGATGATGAAAGCAAGATTTCCAGGTTGAAAGCTGTACCTCAAAGAACCAGGGAATGGCATGAGAGCAAAATGCTCACTGTGAGGCACTTGCACCCTTCTACTCTTTTATAAAAAAGCAGAATCCAGCTGGGCAGGAGAGAGATGGGTAACAGTCCTTCTTACATAACTACCAGCTACTTTATTTCATCTTATGTAACACAAATCCACATAGCAATCTTTTCACAGCATCAGTCAATGGTTTTGTTTAAAGAGGCATTAAGCTAGTTCCGTTTTCCTTCTGTTACCTTTTCCAAGTCGCATCCAAGCTCTGTAGGCCTGCGTGAAAAGTCAGTTAACAAAGCAGCACAGGTAACATCTGAATGCGCTCTCACCAGACAACTACATATGGGATATTTCTTCTTGGAAAGAAAGTATGGAAAAGTTCAGGTATTTCTTCTAGCCTTTCCCCACTTTACAACTGGTATTGCGTAATCAAGTAAGGTGTTTAGATATAGTGTAAAAGCAGCAGCGATTCTGTCCAGAATCTTCTCCTTCAGTGACTTCCCAGCTGAACAAACCTATTTATAAAACCAACCAGGAACAACAGGAAATAGCACCATAAGGATTATATGAGATTATGAGACACTATTATTAAGACAAAATTTTGCTGACAGAACTGTCTTAGCTTTCTTTAAGCAAGTGCTTTTACTCTGACACTTACATCACTAGCATGTGCCTATTATTATTAACAACGCTCAGGCAAGATGCGGATTTTCATTCTTGGCTTCAATACATGAAAAATAAATGTCTTATGTGATCAGCAAACTATTCTAACTGCAGGAACTTCACAGTTTACTCAAACATGGTAAAAAATATTTTCAGTCATGAAAATATACCAGCACAGCAATGTACTGTTCACAGTCGACAGGAAATAAGGAACACCTAGGAAAAAAAACAAAGAATTGTACTGTAGCACTCTTATGTTCTTCCAACCCTAAATTACTGTATCCTCATCGGGCAAACTTACCATTTAAGCATTCTATAAAGATTAACATGGTTTCTCCTAATGAATTCAGTAAAAATCACTGATTAATCCACTTGGATAACCAGATGACAATTCTCAAAACTGAAATGTACTGTGCAAGACAAAAAATGGCACTGTGATGATCCCTGGTGCAACAGCTGCTGCAAGAAGAGAAAAATCTTAAGAGTAAAAGGAAGTCAAAAAACTTTATTCACACCAGAAATGCAGACTTGAATGGAATTTTCCTTTATCAAAATAACCCCATTGTGGTTACTTACATCTTTGCTGTAAGAGAACTGTACAATATATATATAAATATATATTAAAAAAAAATCAACTTTTGTGCTTCCTTAATATTAATCGTCATCATCTTCCTCTTCATCACTGATCACGTATTTCTTATGCTTCTTACTTGCTTTGTCATCATCCTCTGCTTTTCTCTTTCCAGAAGGCTCACCTTCCTAAGGGCAAAAAAAGGACAAAAATAAACCAACATAGCTAAAATAAGAAACTCGGAAGAACAACAAAAAGACTTCAAAGTCTTGCTTGTAAAAAAAGCAAAATTATTAGTTCTAGTTTTTCCATTCCATGCTACTGTGATGCAGGACTGCTTACATATCACTAGTTTAAGTTCATTCAACATTGCTACCAGTCTCAAACCTCAGCCTGAGAGGGTCCACGACACCGCTGCAGATCCATTTACCTCAATGGACATCCAACTATACCTGCTTCAAACTGAACTAAGGCATGGAAGTAATTTATGTCCTAATCTGGATTTACAGCATGTGCAATATCATTCTCAGCAATATCAATTCTCTTACGAGCATTGGTAATTCCTAGAATTTGTAGTGAATTTTTCAACATGCAGAAGCCTCCCTGCAGGGAGACTGTGTAGCTTTGCTGAGTTTTCAGACTATTGAGACTCATATGGCCTAAATCAGAGCTACTGAAGCAAAGAAGAAATTCAGTAAGTGGGTAAGCATTTTGTTTCTTCATTTAAAGAAAAAAACGCAACCACCTAAACCACTCTCTGGCATAAAGGAGAAAGATTGATGAGAAACCACCAGTACCGAGAATCAACACCACAGTTTACAGTCCAAGAAATATAATAGTTTAGGAGGCTTCAAAGAGTCAGTCAAAGGAACTCAAATCATTGAGTTAATTACCTGTTTGCAAGCAATACCATAACGACTTTTATAGGCTAGATCCCTAATTTTTAGCACCTGAATATAGAGTCAATAGGTTGATTTTTATTCCATGTGCATTCACACAAGTTGAGTTTAAATAATCCTTCCAAACAACATTTTAAATCAGAATGCTATAAAAATGTTTAATCAAACAACAAATCACTACTTATTAAGGCAAAACTTACCAATTTTGACATGAAGAACAAGTGGCAACTCAATTACTGTTTAAAAAGAAGAGCAGCTTTACAAATGCTCTCAAGTCTAAGTAACCTCATCCCTTCTTCCATTTGCTGGTTTTGGTTTTGCGTTTTGGGATGTTTTTGCTTGGGTTTTGGTGGGTTTTTCTAAGCAACACATATTACTTGATTTTAAGCAGCAGCAAAAATTGAGTTTCAGAACTCTAATGAATAATTTTTTATTCAAACTATTTTATTCTTATTAAGTTAGCACAGTGAGAATCTCAGTTAGGAAAGAATTTTAAGCATGGAAAACAGAAGTTAATAAGGGTGGGAATCTCAATGACAGCTTCCTCCTCAGAACAAGCATTGTCTTGTAATCTAGCTAGGCTATTGTTAAATGATTCATCTTCCTGTTTAGCAGAATATCCCCATTAACTACAGTAACCGTAAAAGTACCTGCTGTGTGGTGATAATTATTATTAATAATAACAATTGACATTTTCAATAATGGTAACAAATTGTTCTCAGAACAAAGATTTGCGCTGTGTTGTTGACTGACGGCACATAAAAGCAAGTCCGTGGTACTGTGTACAAGGAAGCTCGTGTTTCACATATGCGGATACGTATTACAAATACCATACTTCCTACATGGTGCCTGAAAGTAAGCAGTTATACAGCACTGGGTTTTTTTCCATAATGCTGTAGCACCCCTCCGTGGCCCTGATGGGAACAGTACCTTTAAACCATGTAATTTTAAAATGGAGGCTATCTTCCTTCAAGCAGCAGAGAAACTCTGTTGATTAGACCTTTTCTTCTGAGAGACTGGAACTGCAAAGTCCTGACATTGCTACATCATGAACTAAGCAACCAGTAGTGTCTTATAAATAAACAATTCAATTTCTACTAACAAAAAACCAGAGATCACAAAACTACAGTTTTGTCTACATGCCTCACTATGGCTCTCTCCAGGATAACTGTCATATTTTCTGAAATGTATCATAAAAAGCCAGAATCTATGCCTTTAAAAGAAAAACTAATTTTTACTTCTGCTTCATATTACGATCCTATTAATGCAAATACTCAGCTGACAGTGTAAGAGGAGTAGCATCAGAGCAGCAAGAACATGCATTCAGAATGTAATAAACGTCCAACAGTCTGGGACATAAGACGTGCCCCCTGAGAAGTTTACAGGAAGCACAGTACAGAAATGAAAATGAGAGCAAACTTACTCCTTCAAAAATTAAGATTTCTTGCATTATAGAGGTATGTAACATACTGCAAACTATGTCCTATATCCTATTGTTGGTCATTTAAAACAGAACTTTGGAATTTCAGCAGCTGTGATGACGCAGGTCTGACATGCAGTCATTCACTAGAATGACACATAGCAAGCTATGCTACAGAATTACTCTTTTTAAGAAGAAAAGGATGTTTTACTATGGAAGCCTCTCAAATTCAAGAATCAGGTTCTAGCTATTTCAGCAGCTATTAGAGCAGCACACTAGATACAACTGCAGGAAATGAAGTGAAAGAAATCTTAGGGCAATCGTTAAAATAATTTACAGTTAAAATAATCTCTTAAAGGAAATGGTGATGTAAAGCATTAAAAAATATTCCAAAAAATATTCCTTACACTGACCTACTCAGACTTCCTTTTTTAAACTTCTGCATGATATTCTACGCATAAACTTCTAAATAAAATATAATTTACAATAAAACAGGACAGGAAGATTAATCAAACTAGCATGCCAATGTAAAAATATCTCTCTCAACCTACAAAGTAGTAATAAGAACCTCTTGAGCTAAGTTAGTTTGTATTTATTATTCTGCCACAAAAGTGAAGGTGGCTATCAGCAGAGCTCAGGTGTGACCAAATTACCACTCCTAAGCCATACTTGGCTTCAGAGAAATGTAAGCACAGCTGCAACTCAGGGCTGCACTATTGCCACAGAAGCATTTTACAGTGAGGAGCAAGGGTCAGGAAAACAGACTACAAAGGTATAGCTGATATAGGACAGAGTCCACGTACTTCCTGGTTCCACTTCCACCACTGAATGAAACAGTTAATCTCAGAAATGGTATCTGTCAATTTTGAAATGCCTTACACTGCAGTGTTGTAGCTGAGGAAGTGACATTACTCGAAACAAACTAAACCTCAAGATGTGATACATACAGAGATTCATTTGCTTATACCCAGCAGTGATAAATTACAAGCCAGTAAAACACAATTTTAGAAGAGGAGACAGCACTACTGCTGTAGCTAACAGTTAACTCGATCATGGCCTAATGTTTAGGATGATGCTTGGATGATGGATAACATCTATTTAGCAATGGACATTAATGCTTTTTAACTGAGTGTTTTAACTCTTCTATTTAAAGCCAGCAGAAATACTATGTGGAAGTGCTTCCGCTATTTCCATAATAAACAGGAGAGGACCATGTAACTTAGGAGACAACACTGCACTAGGATTCCAATATTAAGTCTTACTCCTTGCATAATTTTGGTAAAGTAATTTTACATAACTGCATAAATTTTTCCATCTTTAAACCAGCAATAACAACAGTGACCTCCTTTGGGAATCACTCACGTCTATGAACTAAAGCAGTGTATAAGAAATTGGTGATTAAGGACCATGGAAAGCATGCCAAGTTAAATAATACATTCATCACAGCAGAAACGAAACTACAAGTCTCAGCTTTAAAAACTACATTTAGTGCAGGAAATGTTCCTGACTGAAAATGAGTAGCTTAAGAACAAAATCCTTTTCTTACCTCATCGCTAGTAAGTTTCTTTGCCTTGAGTAGTCTTTGTGTTTTATCTTCATCTGAGCCTTCGTCACTGTCAGAAGAGTAGATTCTAGCACGTTCCTCTACAGAGAAAAATGAAAAGACAAATACTTACCTTTATGTGAAATTGGTGAGGAAGAAAGAATATTAAAAATAATTCTCTTACATTTAGTCCAAAAAAAAGCTGGCAGAATCTAACTCCAGAGTAAACAAAATAAACTTATACAATCTGAATTCATGTCTCCTCACGTATCAAATCAAGTGGCAAAATACATCTTACCAGGACTCTCCTGTGAAATTATTCCATCTGAATCACACAGGCCCTACTTACATGCTGTTAAGGTTTATTATTACCTCTGATGCCACCTTTGTATCTGTTTTTGATAGCTGCGAGACTGATTGCATCATCTCCTTCATCCTCTTCATCATAGCGATCAGGTTCTAAATAATTTGCACTCAGACCACGCTGATGCTGCTTCTCCCGCATTCTTCGCTGCTGAGATTCTCTACGAATGGAAGCTCTTAATCTCTCCTCTTCTTTCTGTCCAAAGAAAGAAGCAATATATAAAGACTGAGGAGGAAAAAAACAATCAAACAAAAAACCAACCAAACCAACACAAGAACACCTTGTATTCTACTGTAGCTTTTGAAATAATTTCACAGCAGTGTAAAGACTGTACACATTCTGGGGTTTTTTGTAATCTGTAAGGTTAAGCAAACCACACCCATGGCTAACAACTCTTCTCTATAACTCCAGAATACACTCTGTTTTTCATAAAGTCATAAAATGTTCAGCTATATTAAGTTGTGATTTTTTAGATAAAATTAGAACATAAGAGTTCCACGCCACAATACCTTAATCATTTCTGTGCGCTGAGACTCTGGATCGCGACCTGCCATTGGCAAAATACGAATTTTCTGGGTCTTTGAACATCTATCTGCCAGAGACAGAGTCATCTTCCTGTGAGTGGCACTGTCTGTAGAGTGTGGCCTGTTAAAAAAATCACTATGGGTTAAATACTTCTTCAAGGGACGTACCCATTTCTAAAGGGCAACAGTAGGGCCAGCATAGTTAAGATTACAAAGATTCACCTGCTCAAAAGTAAAAGCATCAAAAGTAAAAGCATCATCCTTTTTTTTTTCCCCCAATTTATTTACGTGCATTGTAACAGCTACCGGAGACATCAATTCCTCTCTCAGCAAACCATCTGCAGTCCGTTCCCAACCTAAATAATCATCTTCACATTCCACATCAGTATCCCAAGATGTAATCATCATCTTGATAAGCAACTTTGCATCAGAAGAAAGGTTAATTTCAGGCAATATTAATATTCTTTCTGATTCAGATGAGGACTTGCACTTAAAAATGCAAATTAAAATATATATAAAAAAAGCACACGTAGCCTACAGAGCAGTGAATGGCATATTAACCCTTCAAACTGGAACACCTAATTCAGGAAAAATCTTACTGAAATACTGACTTTGGGAAGTAGTGCATTCTTATTAAACAGTTAAGGTTTACGAACTGGTATCTCTAATCCTTGTGTACCAGTTACAACACTTAATTGCAAAAGTAGTATCAACATTTGCTATAGCATAGCATGTTTACCTGAAGGTTAACTTTGTCTTGAAAACAGCCTGTCCTTGTAGACCTGTCCCTTGTCTGATAAACAAATGGTTGTGATCTCCCTGTAGTGGTGCCTTGTACACATCAAAGACCTCATTGCCCAAGTGGAGAGACATGCTTAAAAGAGATTCATATATCAGTTATTTGATAAAGCTACTACAGTCTATTTTTGCCTCATTTATAAATGGAGAAAGCCTTCACGTTTTCTTTTTATATATAGCCAACAATTATATTTCAATCCAAACGAAGCACAGCATAAAATTTTCAAAGCACTGAGACTAAAATAATTTCTGCTGTGCAGAACCGACATCAAAGTTTGTTGACCTTCCAGTTTTGCACACCATGGCACTTCACTGCAAGAACAACTGTATTCCTTCAATAACAAAAAGTCCAAACTAACCTTCCATCTGACCATTTGACTATTCGTGCATTACTTTCTCTGATCTCATTCCCTTCCTCATCTCGTCGCATCCGCCATCGTATTGTGTTTTCTACCTGTGGGGAAAAAAAAAACAAGCCACTTTTTCTAACTCATAGTAAGGAATACTGTGGAAAAATATGCTCTATATAGGTCAAGAATTACAGTTAGAAAGGCTAGATAATTTGCTGCATGATGCAAAGAAATGAAGGTGAAATGCAGCTGTCAAGCTTTTTTTTAGTTTATTACTAAAATGGATCAACTTTCCTCAGTGCTAAACTGGTCCACACTTTCATAATCTGAACCGCAACTCAAAACACCATTCTAAAATACCTGAAATAGACTTTGAAGAAATGTGGCTAGATGATTATAAAAGAGAAAAGGGAAATTAACATTATACCTTAAGCTTTAACCTAGTTCTACCCTCTTCATCAAGCATCTCCTCATCTTCAAATTCATCTTCATAATACTGGGGATCAAAAGGTCTGCAATAAATTATATAATACAGTCTTTATTCTTCTAAAAATTAATCCAGATTATTCTAGAGCTGTGCAACATAACAGGTGCTTGAACAGTTTAAATTATACACTGCACACAACAGTAGGCACTGCAGCTGTGAGACAGCCATTTCTGCAGTAATGTAATTTACTGCGCTGATTCTACACCACAGGAGGCCTACCCAAGTGTCTTCACTACCATCGATTACAGCCACTTCAACATTCAGACCCTCTAAATGGCTCTAGCTAAAGAAAGCAAGTCTGCCTCAGAAAATACTGCTTCCTTAGTATCAGGATGATGAGATCAGGTTTATGTCTGGAACAAAATATATACAATATTGTACAGAGAAAATAAAGAAGAATTATCATCTTATAAGTGTAGTGAATTAGGGATTTTCTAAGAGCACAATCACTGTAATTTTTTTATTGAATCTCAAAACCAACCAAAGAGAAAGGAAGATGAGATTGCTTTTCCTCTCTTCCTTCAAAAAACCTGCCGGACTAGGGTGGGAGTGAGTGGGGGAAGGCCATTCCCTCGCTTCCTTCCTAATAGCTTCCAGGCTGCTGCAAGGGAATGAAGCGCTAAACAGACTTTGCTACTGTACAATTCTATTTTCAGTCCTGTCTGACTCCCAAAGATCCCCAGGACTTCTCTCACGGATCACAGCCACTACCCAGATTCTTAACAGTTCTCTCCCGAAACAGACTATACAGCATGAAAGCCAGGAAGAATGAATTAACTAACATATAACAGAAACAATGCTACACTGCCAGCTAACAAGACAGTATTAAACAATGCAATAAAGTTGCTTAACAAAACGCTCAAAGAGACAGATTTAGCAGCAATCTGCTAGAAGTGCTGAAGGTAGGCTTTAGGGCCAAACCTAACATCACAAAACTCTAATAATTTATTTTGTTTCTCCTTATGAATTTCGGAAAATTTCTTTAGCTTGAGTCAGGTAAATAGGAAAATGAGTAACCAGCCTCTTCGTAAATAGTACATTTAGCACACAAATTAATAAAAGGCTTATTCCAAGATTAAGAATGATGTTTTTGTCACTCAAAGCACATAAAGATACCGTGCATTTGGCTTTCACGTCTCTTGAGAGCCTGAACCTGTGTTTAAAATTCAACTGATAGCACATGCTTTCAATTAAATTATATTTTTGTTTTTAAAGACAAAAAGTTTTTCAACCAAGCTGAAACCCAAGCTAGTAAGAAAATTACTCAGCACTTGATTAGATAACAATAGGTATTACTATTGACTGATCACAACCAAAAGTGTGCATCTTGATGTCAACCATTTTAAATATGGCCAACATATTGAACTGCATTACTAAAACAAAAGCAATATAGGGAAACGCTAAAAAACCTTATCAATCATGTATTTAACATGCAGTTACCTGGGCTCCACACTAAGGAAGTTGGGCAGCTTCACAAAATACAAATCATTGCCCAAGTCTGTGTTTACTTTTGGTATTTCTACCTCTATTCTAGTCTCTGGAATAGGCTCTTCTTCCTGCTGTTCTTGACTCAGTCCATTCTCATCCTAATGAAAAAAAGGAGAATAGGAGCATAAGTGAAAAACATCTATCTGGCTACTGTTGCTCTAACAAGCACATTCTGCTTAAAGAAATGTCATCCATATGCAAAGAGAGAGATCACAAAGCTTTGGGTAAAAGAAGTTGTGTATTTTCAGTGTGTCGTGGTTTAACCCCAGCCAGCAACTCAGCACCATGCAGCTGCTCGCTCACTTGCCCCTCACCCAGTGGGATGGGGGAGGGAATTGGG
>JANZLQ010000002.1:10613509-10635157 GCA_026212715.1 Elanus axillaris
CATACTGAACTCAAAACATAGCACTGTACCAGCTACTAGGAAGACAAATAACTCTATCCCAGCTGAAACCAGGACACAGTGAAAGCAATTAAATTCAACATTTTCATATGCCACTTTCAAATACCAGTGCAAACTCAAGAGACTAAAGACAGCAAGGAAACAGCAACGCAGCTGACATGCAGTTTTCAGTTTTCGCTAAGCACTGGAGAGTAAATGGGGGACAACTTTTCCCAGATTAAAAAAAATAGTATTTTTATGTATTAACACCAAGACCCAAAACGAAAATATTTGTCAAGTACCAATCACAGCTATGACTTTGTATTTTACTCGATGACAATCAAAACTACTCATTATATTTCCTTCAAGTACAAAAAGCAGATCAGGGATGGGTGAAGGCAGATAAACAAATCCATCTGACATTGCTATGCATAAAACTAATAATTCTTTTAGCTAGGGCAAAATTATCTGTAATGCTTACTTAACGCCATTACTCTTTTTTTTCACTAAAATATTATCAAACTCAATCACTGTTCTACATTTCAGAGAGGAATGGCATGATTTCAAAGGTCAAGTCTACTCACAATGGGCTGTCCTGGAGTTGGTGGCTTGTCTTCTCCATCACTCCCTGAGGAAATGTCATCTGCACCTCCAAACAGATCCATGACATCTGCATGCTCTTGAGCAGAAAAATCACTATTTTAAAATACACATATATGCGCACACCCCCACACATACAAGCACACTCACAGAAAAAAGATTAACACATCCTTCACTCTTATTACCACTTAAAATCACCTAAAAAAGGTTAAAAATTGCGAACGTTTATGAAACATACATTATTCTCTTATCCTGAAAACCAGTTTTCACATGTAGTTTTAAGCTAAGGATTCAAAGTATGTTCTCCTGGAAAGGTTCTAGCAAATAAGAGAATCTAGCTGAAAAATGACAACAGAAGAATTAAGAGTATAAGATCATCCTTTACTCAAGCAAACATCTTAAATATAAGTGAACAGCAACTTCATTATGCATTTTGGAGGTTTTACTTCTCGGAAGAATCAACACATCTTTCTCAGCCAGCTAAACTTCACAAAAACCAGTAGAGGTTCTCTGGGCTGCTCTGATTAGAGGCACCATTTCTTAACATCTTTCAGCAAAAATGTGTGAAGCAACATTCGCAAAAGACGAGTTCTGTCTCTCACGGAGGAAACTGAAAAACTGATGGAGCTAACTAGAGATATCAGCAGAATTACAGCATGTACTTCCCCACGCAGAACTCTTGCTGTTTTATTTTCATGGCACTATAGTTACACTGTATAGCAAGCGCTATCAATTTTATCAAGTTCTGTGGCAGATGAACGGTGTGCTTAAGATGAAGATTAAATGAACCAAAAAGCCACAAAACACCACCACCATTTACCTTTCTGTCCTTCCGTCTCACTGTCCACTTCTGAATCTGATGCAATTGGCTTCTTCCGCTTCATTCGCAGAACTTCATCTTCGCTATCACTGCCCCTTGCAGACTCTATTAAGGAGGATAATTATTCTCAGCAAACTAAAAATGTCATTTCACCTATTTTAAGAATTCCTTTGTATTAGTAAGTTGATTCAGATGAATAGGAAATTTAAGCGCTGCGTAAAAAAACATTATAAAGACGACTATAGTTGAAAGCTATGCGATTAATTCCTTTACATTGAAGTCTGAATCTTTCCAGGCCACTGTAAACAAAGCAATAAAGAGAACTCAAACCAGAAGCAAATCATTACTACTGTATTCACTCCTACCAGATTTATGCTCCTGGTCCTCCTCATCAGAGTGCTGGGCCCTTTCATCATCGTCTGAGTTCTGCATCTTCTCCTCGTCAGAAGGCTGGGCCCTTTCATCATCATCCGAGTTCTGCATCTTCTCCTCATCTGAGACCTGTGGCCGCTCCTCGTCATCGGAATTCTGCATTTTCTCCTCATCTGAGTTCTGGAGTCTTTCCTCATCATCAGATATCTGTGGCCTTTCATCTTCATCAGAGTTCTGCACTTTTTCCTCATCATCAGAGTTCTGCTGTCTCTCCTCATCATCAGAGTTCTGCTGTCTCTCCTCATCATCTGACTGATCGCTTTTGTCCTCCTTGCCCCACTTCTCATCCTCTGAATGTGCTTTTTCAGAACCATCTCCCTCTGAATGATGACTGCCTTCATCTGACCCATGCCCGTGATCCTCCTCCTCATCATCATGAGCAGCTTCTGAAACACTGTGCTGGTCCACGTCCGACTGATCATTATCTTCATGCTCAGAATGTCCAGAAGCTTCAGAGCGATTGTAAGATCTTTCAGAGTGGTTGTCACTCCCTGTGTGATGGGATGCCCCTTCATCCTCACTGTCATCTCCAAATAACTCCTTATTACTAGGTTTTATTGCCTCTCTGTCATCATCCTGGTCACTGTCACTTCCAGAAGCATTACTACCAGAGCCAGCATTCTCCTGATCGGAATCAGATTCAGATCCAGAATCAGAATCTGCAAAACAAATGTCACACTTTCAAGAGTTAAAATGTCCCTACAAGAATGCACATAAGATGATGGGCGCTATTTAAAAAAAAAACAAACATAAAACAAACACCACAACCAAAAGCCAAAACCACCCCCAAGACCCAGAGAGAGAACCTACAGAGAACTGTAAGAAAGAACGATAAAAGTTACCTAGAACAATGAAATAAAATGTCTACTACTAAAAGCACAGCCAATGAAAGACACAAAGAAAAATGATGGATACCACATAAAGTATCAAACCACAAGATATTATCTAAGATTCTAAAGCTGTAGAAAGAATAAACAATTACACAAAAGTAAACATAACACAATTTGACATAGTGTGGGCTTAAGGTAGGTAAATACATATATATGGCCTATAAGATCCTACAAATCTAAGACTGTCACGGTGTCTTTAACAAAAGTTAGCTGTCTTATGTACCCTGACACACTTGTTACAACGGAGCTACTCTTGAATACTGAGGCTGGTGAATGCAGTTTCGAGCTGGAAAAGAAGAAGGAACATCTACCTTGAAAAATAGTTTACAGTAATTAAGACGAGCATTTTGAAAATACAGAAATGACTTAAAGGGGGAGGTGTTCCATCGTCTTCCACCAACCGAAATCCAAACAGCCCTAAGCAAGCACACGATTAAGGGTCACCGACTTCAGAAGCAGACTTTGCTTTTGTTTCCTATCACGAGTTTTCCACGGCTGCGGCAGACAGCGGCTAAAAAACCGCTTTTCCGTGGAGCCCCAGCTGTGAGACCGGGGCCTCCTGCTTCAGAGCACGGACGCCCCCACCCCCCCACCGGGCCGTTCCGAAGCGCGGGGCGGCTCCACCGACGCCGTTCTCTTTGCTTTTCGGCCAGAAAAACAGGGGGGCGAAGGAGGCGCGGGGGGGGCGGGGGCAGCGCCCGCCGCCTCAGCCACGCCACCTCAGCCCGCGGGCCAGCGCCGCTCCGCCTCCCGCAGGCCTGCTCCCTCCCCGCGGCCGGGGACGAGGCCAAGGGACGGAGGGAGGGAGGGAGAAGCGGCGGCCCGCACCTTTCTGCTCAGCCTCCGAGTCGGCGTCGCTGCCGAAGAGGTCCTCCATGTCGGCCATGGCGAGAGAGCCGCCGCGCGCCCACGGCCGCCCCGCCGGCGCCGCTCAGTGACGTCACTAAGGGGCGCCGCGCGGCCCCGCCCGGGAAGGCGGAAGGGCGAACACCTCCTCTTAAAGAGGCCGCGCCCCTCTGTGGCGGCCGGCGGCGGTGCCGAACGCGTGGCTCACAAGAGGGCTGCGCCCTCTCCCCCGCGCCGAGGAACCGGGAGAGAAAACAGCGAGGGCGGATTTGGTCCCGGCTACAAGCGGAGGGCCTGTCAGTGCTCCCCGCGGCCTAGCGGCGGCAGGAAGAGGACAGCGCCCGCCTCAGCTCCGCCCCCCACCTCAGCTCCGCCCCCCCCAAAGTAATGCTTGGACATAAATACAGGGCTCAAGGTGAAGTGAGTCGATGGGACTAGTTAAGCAAACCAACCCTCCCAAACCACAAGAAGAATCCAGGACTTGAATCATCCAAAACTTTTACTGGTTTACAATCTGACAGCGTATAGTGCTGATAGGCTAAACCACTCAACTCATGTTTCCTCAATGGAAATTTAAATTGAACACTTGCTCGTTTGTAGCTTACAAACGGTATTACTCAAGCTATAGAGAAAAATCAGGCTATTTAAAATACAACAGTAAATAGATAATTGCTTTGGAATATAAGCTAGTTTCCATGCTTAGCTTGGAACCAAAATGACCACATCCACTGATTCTGTGACTTCTGCATTAAGCCTGAAAAATAATCAGGAAAAAAAAAAAAGTATCACCTCTTTTGGAAAAAAAGACCTTACGTTTATGGTAGCTGGTTATCAAAGCAATACCACTTTTGCACTCAAAAATAATCAAGTCATACACAAGGTCTCACTACACTTGACAGCATTACATCAGAGTATTTCACTTTGCTTATTTAGATAGCTTATGATTCCCGGCTACAGACTGAATTCCTTCATTTATTCCAAAAAGGATACCATTGTAGGCATAAAAGTGGTTGTTGTAACTGTTCCATGCACCCTGCCAAATATCTTGCAACAACTGGAGGGCCGAACCCTTCCGGCTGAAAAAAAACCCCAACCCAACCCACACACAAAACCCACCAAAAAAACCCCAACCAAAGCCAAACCAACTAGTTTTCTACACCCAGCCTGTCAGGTACCCGTCCCGAAAGCGCCAACAAGCAGTGAAATACTGAGCTGTTGTCTACACAGCTAAGCCAATTATTAAGGTCCACTACCATCATCGGTGACAGGACACCTGAGCATTGCAGCTTAAAAGCCCCTGCCTTGGGTTGGAATATAAATCATTAAGCAGCTAAACTTGATTTAATAAAGGAAAGGGTAGGGGGCTATCATTTCCATAATCCAGCCTTCCATTTTTCTGCTTCATCTTCCAGCAGGAGATGATTGCCTAATCTTGTTAGATAATGATAAAATGAATCATCATAGAATCAATACACAAACAGATTCCATGAACATGCAGCCCTTCAACAAATGAAGGAAGACATTACAGCCTGTGTTTTTGACACAAAATTATTATGGTGCCTAGCAAACAAAAAGTAAAGTACAGCTTTAGGCAACTCAGCACATGACATGCTTTGGCCATGTTTATATAGCACTGTCTGTAAAAAGACACTTAACTTTTCAGTTCTTGGAAATTTACAAAAGCCAAAACCAAAGAAGCCCTTTTTGTTACTAGTCAGTTCACTTCTAGTTGTTTCAAAGTTAGAGTATGTATAGACTTTAGTTTTAACAGAATTAATTCCGACTTGCTCTTCAGAGCACACATTTATTTGTAATTGTAAGAAAAGGCCAATTTTGAAATGGGAAAAAAAACACATTCTTCCGCAAGTATGAACCAGTTGTATACATCCTCACTGAAGGCACTATAGCCTAAAATTCTCTGTACAGTTGCAGTAAAATTCAAAGTCACCTCCAGAATAAAGTCTGTCTTTAAAGATCCAAAACAAGATCTGCAGCAGATTACAACATGGGCACAGTGTCAGAGAGTTGCTCTGTTAAACTTTCCTAGTATATACAACCTGATGCAAAAATCTCAGTCCAATATGTTTTCTATACATAAAATGCTCACCATATTACGATCCTTTGATGAAAAGAGCTGTCAGTTGAATTCTCTGTTGCTATAAATGTAGCCAAGCAGTCCTTTAGAACATTTTTGTGAGTTTATGATCTCAACAACATTGAGCAAGCTAGTACAGTACAGTCCAAACAGACCTACACCTAAAAGCCTCTAGATTTTCATATTCTTTCAAAGAAGTCTACTGTGATTATGTACAGAAGCTGAAGTGATTCTTGTTGTCTTATTAGTTTGCTTAGATATAGAACTTCAAATACTTTAATAATTACTACACCATACAGATTTGACACTGCATACTGGTTAATTTCTGCATGTCTTATGTAGTGTTTCAACATCAAGACATAAGTAGAATATGAAAATCCTTTCTTAAAAGTGTTAATTCATTGCTTTATTAGAAAAATGATAGATTTACATGAAGTACTAATAGCTTAATGCAACAGCTTCTAAAAAAGGATTTTTCCATTTGCCAGCAACTTAAGTCAGTGGTTTTACAGTTAAGGCTGCTTTTCCTGTACAGAATTATGCAGAATTTAAAAAAAAAAAAAAAAAAGCATGTCCACTACTTCTAGCAAAATTGATACTTATGAATGTAGATAAGGATTTTTAAACAAAGAATATAAACTAAATAATGCTGATGAACACATGAAATCAGTCTAAAAACATATCCAGTTTAGATACAGAGCAAGATACAGTTATGGAACCTTTTGAAAAAGACCAAGAGTTTAGGCGTAATAGAAAAACTGATTTTGCAAGGCTCCTACTTTTTTTTTTTTTTCTTCAAGGCTTCCACTTCTTTATTAGTCCCTCAAATTTCTTGGGAGAAGTCCTTAGGCAATTTTTTTTTTTTTGGTTTAAAGGGATGTCTTTAAACTTAATCACAGTATCATGAACTACTAAAAAATAAAAAAAAGTAGACTTACAAATAAGATAGCTGTGAAATATTTCTCTTCAGTGCATATGAACAAGGCTGAACAGCTTTACACAATGAGTCCAACTGTTGTGTGAAGAATCCCTTTTTGCTAATACATTGTTTTCAAGAATATACACACCCCTCCATGTAAATAAGCACCCCTAGATTTTGTAACAAACATTTCAATTGGGTCATTATCTGCCCAATGATCTTGAAAGTCCTATTCTTTGACTACAGACAATTATACCATTGATTTGCAATTACATTTTTAGTAGAAAGTACAGCCAAAGTCTTGAAATACAAAAAAAGTTCTTAAAAAATCAAAAACTATGGTACAGCGACTGGTACAGTTACTGTGTTTCAGTCAGAAAAACGTGATGCAGACCAGCAGATTATTAATATAACTTTGCTTTAAAAGGAATGGGGTTTCCAGTCTTTTCCCTTCTAACCCAGGTGAATGTAGTCCAAGATTGCCAAAGCCCACAGTGATGAGCGTGCCTTGACGACCCTTGAAATCTCCACATAGTTTTATTGACAATAAGATCTGCTAGTTGTCTCCTTCAACCCTTCTCTTTCGAACTGTAACAAGAGAGAGGAAAAAAAAAGTGGTTTACTATTTTATCATTGTAAGTATTTTTCATATTTCTACATCAACAGTTACCTCGCCACATAAAGTTTCACATAGTACAACTTAAGGTAATTAACACTTAGTATTATCCATCATTATAAGCTCATGCTTTAGCAGCGCTTATTGTGTTATTCATTAAGAGGTTCAAACTTTTGTGAGGAGAGATTTGGGGAAAACATTAATCATTTTGTTTGGTGAGCAGATTTAGCCAACGCTATTTTTTATATTGCACTTTTTTAGTGGTTGAGAATCAAGTTTACATGGCTTCAAAAGAAACAGATCAAGAGTTTCACGGTATATCTAATATGATTTATACACTTTGCAAAAAAAAAAAGATGCTATATTCAATAGCCTAAACCATTCCATTTTCTTAATAAAAAATATTCAATTGTCAGAAAAACACAAGGGCAGCAAAACTTTGTGAATAAATTCACTAAAAGCTCATATGCTGTTTAGACTTAAGAATATGCAAGGCTGACTGAATGACTGGAGTTTTGCTCAGTAATTGTAGTATTTTTAATTGATATTTTCTTTTTCCCCTATCAAACTGTGTTTTCTTTTTCTGTGCAGACATAACAAATGAGGCTAAGGATCTTAGAAATTATATAGGGCATCTCCCTTTTCTTCAAAGAAGTTGAGCAAGCACATCTATACAAGAAGAAAGTGATTCTGTTCTCAAATCCATTAATTGGAAATTACACAGTTTTACAGATATTTGCAATTTGGGTTGATCTTTATCTTCAAATCAAAATAAGAGAGAAAGCTGTTTTGTTTCCCCTCCCTCTTCCTATCTCAAGAAATGCTTAGGATACAGTCTAAAGAAACAATCAATCAGAATAAAATCACACTAGAATTTTACTCTTTACAGAGTCAATGTATTGCTCACTTTGAGAATAACCCATAGATGGATGTATCTCCATTTCAATCCAAATTGTTTTCAAAGGCAGAAGTTATGCATACCTGCTTTCATGAAAATACCCACTTTCATGAAATTGCAAGGACAGATGGGAGAGTTTCCAACCTTAGACTTCTCCAGTCATGCAGTTAAAAGCTGCATGTACACAGTTTCAGACAAAGGGAAGTCGTACAACACAGTGTCAACAAGGGAGAAAGAAGACGTAGACTATAGTTTTAGACGAAACGTACAAAGACCGAAATGAGAGACTTTGAACATCTCAGTTTTCAGTGCTCAGTACCCATCTGGGTATTCAGAGTAACCTGTCTCTGTAGCTTCAGGGCTCGAGAGGTGAAAAGGTATTTGCAGAAACTTTTACTCGCATACTCCAGACTAAGAAAGCAAAGAAAAAAAGGCAAGATATCAGTAGAAACATAGATTTCCAACAGTCAAACACTAAAATGAGAACTAGTGAAAAGAGAAGCCTTAGAAGGAAATACAGACACACCTGAAGTATTATGATGAAAAAAATAACTGGTTTAGAATCTATTTTTGAGAAAGTTATGTATTGTCCGAGTGCCACCCTCCTCTCTCTATCCTCTATTCTGTTACTCCTCCACCTGTTTCAGAGCTGTTCTCCTCTACTTTAAACTTTACTCAGAGAGAAAGCAGATCTTTAAACCAAATTCCAATTTCCTTTGTCATGCCCTCTAATGTATTCCTGAACTACTACTACTACTACTACTACTACTAAACCACCTGGGCCATTTTTGTGCTGATGAGATGTGTAATCCTTACCACAAAGCACCTAAGGCCAAGAAGTTTAATTAAATGGAGTTTTAAAATGTAATTCTATTTAAATAGATGGACCACATTATCTCCTTGGAGTTAAGAGCTTCAAGTATTTGACATTATTATACAAACGTTTCTGTTCACATGCTACGTTATTAACCCATTTTCTGCTGGTCCATTTAGTTAGGATTCTAACAGATAAGCTCCAACAAAACTTACTGCGGCGAATAAAGATGCCACTGCTACCAGCTGCCGTTAAGAGAGGCAGGGAAGGCACTGGTGCATGAACAGAACCATAAGGGGAGAGATGACCCAGTCCAAGCCTCTGCACATGACAGTACCTTCAGTTTCCTTGCTCAGGCAATCCAGATGAGACTGGCTGTACTGGCATTGAGAAGGGCATCCCGCAGTATTAATTTTAAGTACTGCTTTTAAAGAAACAATTAGTCTTACACCTGAATAAAACTGAACAATCAAAACTATTATTTTCCCTCCCTTTGCCACAATTTACATGGAATTTGAATGTTCTTGTTCTAGACTATGCTAAAAATCCTCAACTCACACAACCGAACACCCTGCAGCAAAGTGAAAGAACATCATTAAGCAGCAACAGAAGAGTAGGAGTAAAGCACAGGAGAGATCTGAAATTGATCTACTTATATTTTGCTATCCTGGTTATGTCAACAGAAAAGCAGAAAACCCAGACACCTTTAAAACCTATGCCACACACACATTCATTTAATAGTTGCTCTCCACTGACAGGTCTTACCCAAATCATTATTTTTTGTGATAGCTGCAGCTGCCCTAGCTCGAGGTCCCTGTTGTGTGAAGTGGTATCCAAATTTGAGGATCTTGGTGTTTTCTTCAAGCATCTTGGCAATTTCTACTTCTGCAACTGTGCCCAGCTGCTGCCTCTGTTAAAATAAAAGGTATACAAAGACAACAGAGCTTACGTGTGTTCACTCTAAAAGAGATCAGAACACTTTCATCGTATTAGTCAGTAAACACTTAGCTTCATTTTGATTAATCTAAAAGGCAGAAGGTCATAAAATACATTTGTGCATTTTAAAGCACAAGCAAGCACAGAAGTGACCAGGAACCAACTTCAACTGGATGCTTCCGAGAATTTTAAGGACAATCATTCATTGAGTTAAGATATTTAAAAGTAACATATTTTGGAAAGTTTATCACAAGCTGCCTTCTAAAAATACTCAGTCAACTAGGGTAGACTGATTTTAATTATGATGTTACCACCACCTCACTTACCTGATTATCAATTTTGATCTCTGTCAACGTTTCATTGTCTTTCAGTGCATCAACCAGTGCCAAAATTCCAACTCCAGTGATAAAGTTTGATTCTATGTTTAAACTTTTCAATTTTGTGTTTACTCTCAGCATATCTGCAAGAGCCTTTGAATGCAAGAAAGCATCATTAAACTTTTGAATTTTGCTAGAGTACATCATAGGACTGTTTCCACTAACTAGTTCAATAGGAGCAACAAGTTCACAGATGCATGGTCTAACTTCGCAAGTTTTCACTTTTTATTTGAGACTGAAGCGAGTCTTCAACCAGGCATTACCTACATTCCCTTTTTAAATAGTATTTAGTCAAGAAAAGGCCTGTCTTTCTCTTGTTACAAACTAAAAAGCTACACAGAATATAAATTGTCTGAAATTAGCATATTGGACCAATTCCATTTTGTAAGCCTTCACAGCGTACAATGAGTAATGCAAGCTGCTAAGTAAAGGCCAAAGGCCAAAGAGAGGGCGCTAGTCAACTGAAAGGAGAATTAGATATGGTTAATTTGTAAACAGGAGATCTGACTTTCAAAATGCTTGTGTCTACAGATTTGGTAGGAAGAGGCAAAATTCAAAGTTCTAAGCACAGTACCAGCACGTAGCTAAAAGCACTCTTATGGAAATGGCATATACCTGATTTTATTTCTGAAAAAATAAGAACACAAGAATAGGTAACTGCTGAGGTTAACTGTCATAAAAAAAATTAAAGGTTAGGATTGTTGTTTCAAGTCACAATGCAAAAAAAACCCCACCCTACAAACCACACCCGAGAAAGGAAGCCTTCATTGATTTTTATTAAAAAGTTCCTTTTCAGTAGAACTGAAATATTTGTAAGTGACCCAAACCAAAGCTTTCAAATGTTCATTTAATGGAGTATTTCAAACTAGTTTTCTTTCTAATCTGAAATTAAAACAATTGCAAAGGATTGCCCTGGCCAAACAGTTAGTGCTGGTTTCTTATCTCTTTATTTGCAAATAAGGTACTGCTTTTGATTCAACATAGGAAAAACAGGACCAGATGATAAATACTTAAGTTCAATTATGTCACACTAGATACCTTGACTAACATTATGCTTTATATGCCAATGCTTTAAGCCAGTCTTTGGTAGCAGGGAGAATGGAGAAACATGTATTTTGCAACTTTCTTCAACGAAAACTCTAGTTAGTTGAAAAAGATTATGAGCTTTTTCAGTCCTCAAACGTGCTGCTTTTAAAGTTAATTCTGAATATACTGTTGGCTTGTGGAATGAACATCAGGAACTAAACAATTAGGAAAGAAAAAGACAGGAAGGAGGTTAGCAAAACGAAAAATCAGGGGGAAGGGATTGGAATAAAAGAATTCTCACTCATCTCATACACCTGATGCATTGCAGCATATTAGCCAACTAGGAATCATTTACCAACTTTGATACAACAAATGTTTGTTAAAGAAAATATACTTTACAGTGCAAGGGAATTTAATACTTTTTACCCCTAAATATTTAAACAGGATTCAATTCAATCCTTTACCATTGTCTTTCCATCCAAACTTCCCTTGCACCCCACTTAAGAACATTAGTAAGAGTACTTACAACAGCAACAGGATCATTGCTTCGGGTGGCCGCAAGGCTAAAATTCTTCACATGCGTGTTGGTTTCTAAGGCTTTTGCAAATTCTTTCAGAGTTGGAATTGGTATGTTCTTGAATTAAAAATAGCATTTCACTCTCTTGAGATACACAAGTTTATCCCCTCCCCCCAACTTCTTCCGTTATCTTATTGTCTTTACAGCAAAATGTACTATAATATTGACCGTCACTGGTCTCCAGCAGTCTCACAGCAAAGGCCTACATGTGTAGCAAAGCTATATGCAAGATACAATGTCTATTACAGTCAGCAATTCTGTAAAGCAAAGTCATCTTTACTACACTGATGCCAGAATAGAAGTGTTAAAAAATATCTAGCTAACTCAGAACGGTTACTGAGCAAAATTTCCATGAACTGAACATTCTGCTAGCTATCAACATCAAATTAACCTCTCACAAATATAAAAAGATTTAGAGCTTTGAACTGGTGAAACCATTAGCATTTCATTCTGTGTTCTATTAAGAGTAATTCCAGAATTTGCCAATTTATAGTTTCATAATTTTTACAGTGTAGCAGGAACCAAGCTTAAAAGGAGTAATTTTAGGTAATTAATTAGGGTAGCAAATTTCTCAGTTTACTTTATCAGAAATTTTGTGCTGTTGCCTTTTTAGGCATCTATTTTGGCTAGCATTTCTCTATTGTACAATTTTCCTAAACCATGTCTTTTATTGTCTTCCTTTAGTAAGGGCAACAAATAGCCTAGGCCACTAGCAAGGCTGCAGCTAGCAGCCTGTCACTGCTGTCTGCACTGTTAAGTCAGGAGTGCTATAATTCTGTTTTCTTTCACACAAATATACAAGAGTTTCAGTCATGTTTAAAAACAACC
This sequence comes from Elanus axillaris, assembly GCA_026212715.1. NCBI lineage: Eukaryota > Metazoa > Chordata > Aves > Accipitriformes > Accipitridae > Elanus > Elanus axillaris. The sequence goes on from JANZLQ010000002.1 coordinate 10,626,181, forward strand.
GTTACACTTAAGAGCAGAAGCTGCCCTAATTGCTGACAGCTCTTTTGTACACGAATCGGACAGATGTCAGGTGCAAATATCAATTTGTTTGCAATAGCAGTAACTGAGAGCCCATTGCTTCATCAAGGGCAAAGGAGTCAAAGTAGTTAACTCCATGACGATGAACTGCTGGAGCTGTCACCAACTTGGCAGCAACAGAAGCCTGGGCTGGCAGTAAGAAAAATCTAAGACCTTTTTAAATACACATTTGGCAAAAGAAACCAAGATGGCTTATCGGTTTAGCTCCAGGTTTTTGAGATTACACACGCTGCAACGTTTAGCAGAAAGGCTGCTGTACTTAAAATAAGCCTATCATGCTCTCTTATAGACTTCTGCAGCTTAAAGTGTCTTCTACTGAGAAAAGGCAACATATTTACTGCAGACTTCTGGTAATTACCTTAATGTTATTTAGATTAACTTCAACAAGACAAGAATCGTTCTCTTTAATCCTTTGCAGTGTCTCCTCCACATTTGTGGGATTTGGCGGTTCATCAAAAACAGGCAACATTTTTTCACCTTTTATTATATCTGAAAAGACATTTAAATGTAATCAAACAGATCACATAGAGTCACTGTGAATAAATGATACACATACTAAGTATTTACTGTATTTAAAGATCATTTCATCAGTCTTTACATGTCTTCCCCACCCAAAAAGCATACCATCCTCTCCTGACCATATTTTCATAAAGCTCAATTCTTTGCCAAAGGTCCTCAGAGCCTTTCTGCTTTTCTTGCACACCAGCTTTTTTCAGAAAACACACAGGAGTTGAATTACAAACACAAACACGAAACCTAAAAACCAACACACACAAATGCATGTTTATGCCTACTTTCTCCCCCAAAAGTGACAACTGCAGAATAGATTTTAGCATACATATATTTTAATTCCACTCTTGCCAGAACAAAATTAGTGATGTTCTAGACATGCACATTTCCAACTCAAGACTGAATAGTCTATAAAGAATGCTAGTGCAAGAGAAAATAGTTAATGTTATGGTAACTGTGTGCATTACAAAGAACTCATTTATCTAGCACTTGCATACACACTTACTTGAGAAGCTGTCTTTGTCAACCCCATTACTGCTTCCTACTACATCACAGAACTGATTGTTTGTTATCAAGTTAGACATGCCCAGTATAGCTGTAAAAGGAAAAAAAAAGGAAAAAAAACAATTTTACTATTCTTGACTAATTCAGCTCAGATGCAGGTTCCTTTAAATAGTAACAACTTGTATTTGTAAAACATGCAGTTATCAATACAAGAAGCCATTCAATCTCTTAAGAATTTAAAGAAAAGTAGAAAAAATTTTTCATTAATTACAGACTCCAGCGGTCTTTCACATCTTAGAAAGTTTTGACCTCACCAGGTTCAAGCAAAGTTAAAAGTGCAGTTCAGTCACCAAATTCTTGACTGAAGCTTTAGGAATACAGGCACATAGCAACACATTCGTATAAGCAAGAAAAAGCAGTAGTTTTCACAACAAAACCCAGCCAGCCTGAGGCATGAACGTAAAGGTTTTGAATTTGAAAAGCATGTCTCTTTGGCAGGCCAAAATAATCTACCTTCTTATAAATTATTACAAATCAACAAAGTTGATACGCTGCAAGCAAACTGGCATATAACATGAGCTAGCTTCTATCACAGCTACAACTTCCTGTAGTCATATTTCAGATAACAAATACACTACAGCATTAATTATAGGTCTTTTTTGTGTAAACATGCACCAGCCCCTTCATATTTAAAAAAAAAAAAACAATGAAAACCAACAACTAACCTGCAAGGTCACCTAATTCTGTGTCTGTGGCACTGGTCAAGGCTTCCTCCAGTTCTGGATCAAGAGAGAATTTTTCTTCTGTGTAAGACTGTACAGGCTTTTGCTTGGGGATAAATATTTTCCCTGGAGGAAAGAAAATGAAAAGTCTGATGTTACTTTGTATTATATGGCTACTTACTGTTAAACTTTTCTGTACTTAAGGAATACATATTACATTTAGTAAATCCTGAGAAGACCACCAAAGACAACATAAATGAATGAGGTTTCTTCTGTTTGTTCTTGGAAGTCGGAGATGAGGAAAGAACATAAGCAGGAATATAACATTACTTATCCCAAATTTTCAGGAGTCTGTATCATGACTCCAATCTTATTTGTTTCTCCTAAGGATTAGAAAGTAAAATGTAAGCCTCCATTAAACATACTAAACAGCCTAGAAAAAGTGCCTGTAAGGAAAATTCAGTATTGCTAGAGAACGATGACCGGTATCCTCTCAAGGGAGAAAGCAACCCAGGCAGAACTGTAATCTGAATGTGTCAGAGAGTCAGAATATCAAAGAATCATCTGAAATCATCGACCTGAGTATTCGCTGCACTTTTACAGCATACATGATATTTCTGATTCAGATGTTAACTCAATTTTGAAGTAAAAAAGGAGATGCCTGAGCTGCTTGAGAAAACCATGGTTTGTGAACAGCACAAAACAAGATAATAGACCTCTCTGCCAATGACACTATTTTCTAAAATGATGCTTAGAAAGCTCACAGAAGATTCAGTGGGAAAAGGAGGAGTAGCAATATCACATTCTGCACCAACTTTTTAGTCATTACAGACAGGTAATGGGAAAAGTTATTTCAGGAGATGTGTTATAAACAGAGGTCTGTGTACTTAGCATAATTCCTGCATATATCTTCAGCTGAGAAGTTAGGGGAAGAAATCGGAATACAAGAAAGCTATTTTAACAGTTATTCTGAAAACAGTTCAGATTTGGATAATTTAGAATTGGCCTTTCAGAACAAAGCAGTCTACCACTGGGTAAGAACCCAGGAGAGGTAAGGGGTGCTTAGGTTCAAGACAAATTAACATGATAAATAAAAGCTCTGGTACTGTGTGAGAGAACAAAACTGATTCATTTGATAGAAGTAACTCACAACTAGAAAACTGTGAATTTCATCTGAACAGTTATTCAAAGTTTTTCAAACTTTCCAAATTGCCTGAGCTATCAGCAGAACTGCAGGAAAGGGGTTCCAACTTCCTTTAGTTATTTCTCAGGGCAGGAGGCGGTGTTGATAATCTTCCTATGAAGTATCAGTGCTAATCCAGGAACCCACCCTCTTCCATATTCACAGCTAAAAAACAATTTCCACACATATACCACCCTAGTTCATCCCAATTACACAAGGAAAACCCACCATGCACCAGAATCAGACTAGCTGGGCAGAAGTCAGATGCCTGATGTTTTGTCCTCAAAGCGCATACAAGTTTATCTTGTTACGTGTTTGGACTAAGTTTAGCATTTTTAAATACCTCCCAGTGACAAGAGGCTTTACAGGGATGTTTCCATTTTATTTCTGGGAAATTCCAACAAAGTGGGATTTTGGTTTCACCACTTGTGGGAAGCAATGCCTGAAGTCAGCTCCTGTGTCCCACAGCTGACACAGGCATAACAAAACGTATCCACCTTTTCTCTCTCTCTCTGTCTCTCTCTCCAAATCCCCATCCTACATTACAATAGTTTGTGGTTCATTTTCTTCTTAGAGGAATTTAATGCATTACCACTAGCACAGATTACCAAGAAGCATATCAGGTTTTTCTTTGACAGCACAGTCTGATGACCAAGATTTGTTGCTAGCAACAACAGTATTTTTGTTCCTGGGTTGCTATCTCTTTGGAAAGTTGTATAAATGGTCATTATCCATATTTAGAAGCAAAAAATAAATCTTCTTACATAACTGTACTGACTACAAACAGTAGCTGAAAGCAGCTGACATGCATTACTAGCCATACCTCAGGTTTGATGGACAGTGCAAAAGAAACAATGTTTGTGGTGATTCAGGATTAAAAGAAAACCTTCATAAACTGAAGGCTTAGATAGTAAATGTTTAAGATTATTTTGATATAACTGATACAGTACATTTCTACTCCCATTTTATTTCACCAGCATCACCTACTGGGGAGAGAATAACTTTCAACTTAAATTGTAATTTTCAGAAGAGAGATGAGAATATTTGGTGAGGTTTTCACTAACCCGTGAAGCACTCTGAACAGCATACACATGATCTAAACCCTTTCATTAGCTAGGTTTGCGTTGTTTTCCCTCAGTAATACAGACTAGTAAAAAAGTGAGCACTTCAGAGTACAAGGAAGGAGAAGGAAAGCGTGATTTAAGCAGCTGTGCCTTTGTTCATGTAATCCTATTCACAGCATCATTGTAGCAGACCATGAGCGGGAGAAGGAAACTGATCTCAATTAAAAGCAACTTTGGAAAAATGTATTTCAACCTAGATCAGCCTCCCATCTGGTTGATCTCACAGTACTCACAAAAAAAGAACTCCTTTTTCTGATGTTACTTTAAGTAATTCTTAAATTCATAGGTAGGAAACTTCTGGTTCTAAACATTTGCCCAATTCTTAAAGATAGCCTAGACAGAGAAGTATATTCAGGTTTTATTAAAGCAAAAATGTTAAAAGCCGCTCCCCTCTAGAAGTGTTAATTGCAGCCAACTCCAGTCACATGAACTGGGTCAGGAGCAGTTTTTGTTATAAAACAGGTCACACCCTTGTGTATATAATCTCTCATTCATTGGCTTCATCTCACCCTAGCCCAGAGTTCAGAGGTTTACAATGCACATGCAAAAACCAGGTCCTTTCCCACTCCTATTAACGAACTTACTTCAAAAAGGCAAAGACCCCTATGTCTCTGGGGACAAAGATCTAACCTAATTCAAGGCCTGCTTGCCAACAGTTTGGCAATTCCCTTCCCCCCCTTAGCAATGTAAGCTTTAAAAAAAAAAAACCAACAACAACAAAAAAACCAAAACAAAAACTACACATCTGTGCAGCCCACGAGATGCATAGCTTTCTCTGCCCTCAAGTGGAACATTTCCAAATAGCAGGGATTTGATCACACGAAGGAACACGACAACCTCCTTTTCAGCCAACAAGGATACTGCAAAGATTAAGCAATACAACATGAAGAGGCAAATTTCAGAGATGTTCACATTATTTCTGTAATAATGACGTATTCAGGTCTTCTATGCCTTTAGCTAACATAATAAATGAAGCACATCTCAGGATTAATTCACAGGCTTTCTTTGCTACAGAATGAACTTTAAACTGAAAGTTCCACACAGTCGTATTGCTCAAAAGGCAGAAACGTCAGATGAAGTCTGCTGAAGTGCCTTAGACATTTCATACACAGACTCACAGCATCTAAAGTGGGACTGAAAATCTTGAGGAGCTCAGGTCTGTTCAGTGTGGCCATGCACCGCATACTGCTGGTACTATTCTCACATATCCTGCAGTCCTACCCCCATGCTAGGAGGAAGCAAGCGGCCACAACTTGCAGATCAGAAGAAAGTCTAAAATCCATTTTGCAGTACCTGTTTGCAGAAAAGGAATCAAGTGTCACCTGAGGACAACAAAATACAAGCTCATCTCTTCAGTGACTTCATGAAGAAGAGCGAGCAACATCTGATATATTCCTTACACCTTACATTCCTCGAAGTTTTATCAGTCCAGAAATTTACATATAATCCACAATTTAATCACTAATTCTTACCACGTGACAGACTTAGGTTCCTCAATTCACTTGTAAGCACAATTTAATACTATTTTTATTAATTCAACTTACAAGGGACTTCCTCAGTGTCTTACTGTAGAAACAGTACTGTTATTCATTATCTGATTACAGAGCACATAGCAGTGAGTTAGAAAACTGGTTTACATTAAGGCTAGAGTATTACATGTTATTTTGTTCTAGTGGTCTTGTATGGAGAATGTCAGTTTGACATGTTGTTTCTCCAAAGCTCCTACAGGATATTAGCTTCATTTTACAACATGTAACACACTTCCTTTAAAGACCAGTGATTGAAAGGCAAACAGAGAACACAGCACCCCAAATCCTGCTGCAACACAAGCAAATGGTGATCCAGAGCAGCAACGGAGTGGGGCAGCAACTACAGTCTCAGCCTATCAATATTTTCTGGGTGATAGAGCTGGGAAAAAAAAACCACTAAACTAACATTAAAGCCTAAGTTACATGAAATGCAAATCTATACAGAACAAACATACACTGGCAGGAACGCAGAGGGAAAAATGGAAGAACAAGCCACAGTTAGGAAAGTGCAAAGGCTAGAAACGCAAAGCTTAGTTTGCATAATAATTTGCTAATGCCCTGCACTATACAGACAAAGTACATCACTGATGTTAGATAAAAATATATCTCAGGTGCAATTATTCTCATCTTTTGCTGTTCCAAGAGTGGTGAGGACTCGGTCAGATGTGTGGAACACACTTGAGGGCAACAGACTCCAGTGCTGAAGCCTCGCTTCAGTTTAGATGAGAGATCCTTCTCCTTGCAGTATGCCCTTTAAAACCTTTATGACATACATACACAGATTGAGACAAAGCTAGTTTTGTTGAAATTTTTTACCACATTGCTCTCATGAATCTCTTGAACAATGGTTTACTGTATGGTTCAAAACTTAATTGGAACAGAATGTGACTTAAGTCATTAAATCATGTTTAAAAATCAAAGTATTTTGTAAGGATGCTTTTAGAAACAAAATCAGGCACCAAAAAAACTCAATAGAATATAATTTAGGGATTGTCAAGCTTTACATTTCTTTAGCACTGTTCATCTCAGGATGAACTTTATTTCAGATCTCCCACATTCCATAGCACACAGTAAAAAGTGGTTCCAAAGATCTGGAGAAATCACGACACCTATCAGTGAAACAAATGCAACATTCTTTTAATGACATGTTACCCCAAAACTTAGGCCAATTGTAAGAGAGAATTTTCCTTTACACTGTAGTAGGGAAACAAGGTTAGCATAATCAGTACCAAGCCAGGGTGTTTAAAATTAACACAGGGTAAGCTTCTTTGATAAACCTGCAGGCCAAATCACCACACAGGACATCAGTTCTACTAAAATAGGAAAAGGAAAGAGAAAGAGAAGGATAGATTTTTCTCCTTCTTACTCCATGAAATGAATAATTAGACCAAGTTATAGCAACAAGACCAGCTAGGCACACCGAACTATTTTAGCAAAGCCTGACCCACAAAAATGGCACCAACAGCTGCAACTCCAGTCTGTCTCTCTCCCCACAAAACCTCTAGATCCGAAGGTTATAATTGTCAGTTTTCTTCTGAATTAACAGCATAATCAAGCAAGATTTTCACCTACTCCTATTCTACAATTTGTTAGTGTTTCTCCACAAAACATTTATCTAGCCAAAGAGAAAAATCGTAAGCCAGCTTAGTTGTTTGTTTGGTTTTTTTAATAATAAAGAAAAGCACATTAGGATAAGAGCTCCCTCTAGATAAAAAAAACATCCTACACAAGTAGTAAATTTTGCTCCACTCCCTTTCCAAGTTTTACATCTAGGTAAAGATCACGATTTCTTGATTTAGAAGATTAAGTTACATAGGTTTTCCATTTTTGTGCAAAATGGCTACAAACACGGCAGCGAGTCAAAGCTGAACCGTAACACTTTCATGAGGGGAAAGGAAAAGGTTATCCCTCACCTACTACAAAGTGAGCTTAGCCTTCTTGCCTCCTCCTCCTTCCCATTTAACAGAGCAAGAAATTCCATACTGAACACTTGTTTCCACATTTTTAGTTTCAATGAAAGTTAAGCTACATTTGATTTTTCATATTATTTTCTCTTCTATAGTACCAAAATAAATGGTAAAAAAAAAAGTTTTTTAATAACTTTTTCTAAGGGATACAGGAAATTTTACTAATTAAACTGGTATGACACATTACAACATCCAGACAGACTGCTATTTAGTAATACTTTATTACATAAAGGAAATGACATTTGATCTTTCTTAACCAAAGATCTATCTTACAGCTGGACCCTTCTGTTTTTCTACGTGATTCTCACAGATTTTATCTACCCAAACAAATAGTTTTGCTGTGTACGTGTATATGTAAGCTGACTTTAAACAAATGAATGAAGCACTAGTACTCAGTAGAAGTACTAACTACAGAAAAGCCTCCAGGTCCAGCCAGAAGGAGCAGTGTACAAGCTAGCCGGGCTGCAAGGGACTCACCAAATGAGATATGAGGCCCAAAGATACTTGAACTCAATCCCGTCAAACCATTAGGCTGTCTCCAACATATACTACTAGCAAGTATGTCAGGCAAGAAGCAGAACAGGGGAGGAAGCAGCAGGACACTACAGAAGCAAACATGGGATCAACAGGTCCTTGCCAGCTGTAGAGGTACCGTAAGGGCACCGCTGCTATAGGTACCTTTGACTGCCTTCTACGTTCAATACATTATGTTATCCTTAACTTGGTTACTATTACAGATTCAGTCAGCAAAATCCCATTCTCCTGTCAGCAAAGGAGTGTCACAGTTGTCTCAATAAAAGTGGCATTAAACTACACAAATAAGGCAAAACATTGTGTATTAAGGAAGCAGTACATCATATTCAGTGCAGCACTTTAAAAAGTCACAATCTCTATATTACTTCAAGGGAAAATGCAAATATCCCCAAGAAAATTTTCACCAAATATACACCACAATCACATATACAAACTCAGTAGAGCAATGAAGACTCAAGTCTGAAATAAGCAATGATTCACACCAGAGAATTGAGCAGAATTAAAGGGTTTCAAACCCTTAAGAAGAGAGAAGCCTGTTCATCCCCGGCAGCTGGAATACAACTTACCAAACAATTTACTGAAGTCTTACTGCAGCAGATCTGCTGCAGGGGGAAGGTTCAGACAAGCTAGGATTCACAAGCATTACACAAACACCGTGGTGACAGCTAAAACTCACCTCCTGTGCATATGCTTCCAGTACAGGACTGGGAGTTTCTGTCCCTACCAATAGTGCTTAGTAAGGCACAACAAATTTGGGAACTCTTGTCTGGGTTTTTTTTTTTTTGGGGGGGGGGGGGGCGAAAATTTTAAGAATATGTTTTAAATA
>JANZLQ010000002.1:10652237-10702319 GCA_026212715.1 Elanus axillaris
CTTCCATAGGGCGTTTCGGGAGGGAACGGCTGTGTGCCTTCATCTCGATGCGCTCGCATCCCTCATGTCAGGCGATGAACGGCAAAAAAATTAGATGAAGCCATTTAATAAAACAGGACGAGGAGGTGTTTGTGTAGATGGAGGCGAGCTGTCCCCCATTAGAGATCCCCTGCCTTTTGTATGCCAGAAAAGCAGCGGGAGCGAGGGAGGGTGGGTGTCTGTTCCCGCACCGGGGACAGGTTCACGAACGGGGGGTGATTTAGTCACCTTTGGAAACATTTCCAAGCAATCCATGAGCGAAACGCGTCCTCAAAACCCGCACGCGGGCTGGCATGTTCCGTCGCCTTCTGAATGCAGAATTCTCAGGAGGGGACCCTCTGCGAATTGGAGGGGTTGACTTCGATGGAAGCTTTGGGGGAATTTCTTTTGCTGGGGTAAAAAGCCACAGCTGATCGATGAGAAACATGTAGAGAAATCCCAGGACTGTAACGCCAAAAAATAAATGAAAACTGATTAGATTCCTGTGACCACCCTGAGCTTAGGAGTAACACAAACTTAGGAAAAAACCACTGTAACATCATTAATGATTAAACAAACTCAGAAATGTATCGAGATCAAATAGCAATTTAAAAATAATTGGAAGAAGCGATGATACTTTTGTACCAGGAATGATAGATACACTGTGTAGATCTGTGCTTTTGGAAACCTTTAGTAGAGGAAGTCTTCAGTAAGTTACTCAGTTGCATATTTGTAGTAAATAGCTGCAGTCTTTCAATTTCACATCACAGGAAAGTTCTTCTTTAACCGAGTAGTCTCAAAAATTGTCCTCGAACTTCCTCTGTTCTGCCCTCCGCTTTTGGAGACGGGAACGTGTAATGGGAAAGAAACACCTGGGACCAACTGGCCTAGTATTGTACGTGTCGCATCCTCCTCACTCCTTCTGAGGGACAGAATTGTTAGAAAAATGAACTCAAACTCAGGGATGTATGGAGGTGTCTCACTGAATTATACTAATGATATTAGTCTTTTCTGCATTATTCTGCACCCATTTGCTATCTAATAGGCTCTCTGCCTTCGCTGTGGCGCTGTATGCTGTGCAGCTCTTAACTGGCTTCCACAAGGTATAGATAGATGTATATTTAATTTTTTACCACTGTGTGGAAAAATGAAGAAGGTTATGTGAGTCATTTTAGTGACTTTGCCAACTTAAATTCTCTATCTGTCTTTTTCTCCCGCTCACCTGGCTTGGTTGGATTTGTCTGAACCTTGCCAGTAGCCTCTCCCATCTCGACAATCTAAATAATTTTGTTCGAAACGGTGCGCTTTGCTCTCTCTTTGCATAACTTTTCTTCCTTCCCCATATTATTATTATTTCCAGTATTTTACAACTTCTGGCAAGCAATGTTTATGCATTTCTGCTGTTACTAATCTGCTCTAGGGCTTTTTGGTAGGATTCCTAAGCTGTTGAAACTCATAGTTTGATGTCTTCCCGTGACTGCGTATCCTTTTGGCTGAGGCTGTGGTAGCTGTGCAGGGATTTGCATTGAGCGAGAGGCGCCAGGTAGCATCCTGTAACCACGTGTATTTGCACATGGTAGGTTAATACCACGGTGAATGCACATGTTCTGTTCACTGATCATAGCACACAAGTGTAGCAGTGGCTTCTGTTTAACAGTGGAGTTTGGCCATCATCATCTGGTGCCACAGAAATCTCTAAACTTAGTTTTTAAATCCTCCTTTATTAGGGTTATTTCAAGGAATGGCTGGGTCTGGAGGTCCAGCTGCTGTTATAAAATAGGGAAATCTGAGAACAGCGGTGACAAAAAGGTAGCACGCAGTTTGTTATCTGTTGGCAGCACAGGTGGAACAGTGCTTTTGTTACTATTACCCAGTGTCCTTTTTTCCTATTGATGTTTCCAACATGTGAAAAACAAACATTATCATTGTCTTTTCCAGGGCTGGTCTGATCTATTTTGTTGTAAAAATAAAAAGTCCATTTCCAGGTACAGTTCCTTCTCCTGTTTATTTTTTTCATCTATCAGGATGTGCACATCATGGATGGTCTCTGGCTCTGGTTTACAGCTAAAATGCAAAAAACCACAGGTAGTTACAATGTCTCTGTACATCATAAGGAGAAAAAAACAGCTTAGGAAAGATGCAAAAAGAGGGTTTTTTTAGAAGCTGTTCAAGAGTGATCATTATTAAGGATCATAGTTCTGCAGTCAGTAGCATATGCTCTTAATCCAGCCTTTGGTTCCCTCTCTGCTGTGTTTTCACTTGGCGTGTATTGCTCATTTAAAAGATCCACTTAAATGAACGAGACTGTCCATGGAAGAAGGGACCCATAGACAAAGGAAAAGCTGTCCAGTCCTTGATACTTGGAAGATAGTTCAGTTCCTTGTCTTGCCACAGACTTTCTGTTTGACATCAAACAAGGCGTACCTTTTCCTCTGACAGGACAGTGAAGTGGAGAGGCTCTTGTGTGGCTGATGGTGTTTAAGGCACCACAACAGCTGGTTCCATGTAAACATGATCGAACAGTGAGGATATCAGAACCTGGCCTTTGGCTTCCAGAGGATGCCTTTTTACAAAGCTGCAGATAATTCATACCCCAACGTATGCTTTGCATTTGTGGTAAATGTGCTGGTGACAAGAACTACAGTTCTTTACTTGACACAAAATCCGGGAGACTGAACTGGATGAAGACACCGTCTTGTAAACGTCACAGTTATTACTGTAACGTGCATTATGTAGAAACGGATTCATCCATGTTCACCTGGGGACCACAGAGCCATGGCCTTCTGTGTCACAAGACTGGGAGCATGGATGCTCCAGGGCAGTGCTCATCCGGGGAGGTACAACCTCCTGTTCCAAGGTAAATCAGCGCCTCTCTACTGCCAAATCAAAGTGGTGTAGTCTCGTAGTTACTGAAAGAGGTTAAAATATCATCGGTGCCCCACAGAAAATAACGAGGCCGTTTTGTCCAGTTGCTCTCAAATGGGCACTTACACTGTCACTTGTAACACTGATCAGCGTCACTACTGATAGTCTCAGTCAGTTGTGATATTAGGTCTTACCTGAGGGACCGTCAGTCAACCACCAGTGGTACAGCTCAGCAGCAGGGTGTTTCAGTTCACATCAGAGCTGAAGCTTACAGAGGACAAATTGTGGGTGGAGCTGCCATTTCATAGTCCATTTTGTCTGTATAAAAAGACTCTGCTCTCCAAGATTTTCAGCCTAGCACTTCAGACCGCCCTCAGTTCCAGACAGTAACTATGTTATGGTGTTGTTTTAGAAAAACTAATCAACCTTGCACGGATTTCAAATAATGACTTAACTTCTAAAGATGGAAGATACCTACCTTCCAGTTCCGCAAAGTCACTAGTTGCAATGAGCAGAAATAGAAGATGGCTGCTTCATTATTTTATAAATAAACTTTATCCCTCTAAAAGCAAGGGGGAGTCTCTCCCTGCAGGAGACACAACCGACGGATAGGTCTCTCTCGTCTTTTCCATTTCCCACATTGATGCATCTGACAGGGTGTCAGAGCACCATACACAGTCGCACTAATATCTGAGTCATTTCAAGGTTGCTTTTTTTAAGTAAGACTGGCTTAAGTCATCATGTGGTCACTGTATAATGAGTCAGATTTTTTGTATGGAAACAGTTCTAGTGGTTATGATCTAAAAATGTGACGATACCCAGAAACAGGTTATAAATTCCACAGGCATTGTAAAGAAATCTACTTCCTTCCCAGGACTTAGTTCCATGTTTTGAATGGTTATCAATAATACCACTAGCGTTATTTTAGAAACAATCAGAAATCAGTTATTGCGTAACTATTCTGCATCAGTGTGAGAAGGATTAAAGTTTCATCTTTCTTTAATCGCCAGTGAAAAACCTTTCATGTTATCTGAATCAAAGGGAGTGTATCCCTTTATGTCTTCTATAAATAACGGTACATTTGTATGGATAATTTTGCAATACACATGATGGTTATTTTCTTGTAAAGGGCATGACTGAACTCCCATTAAAGTGAATTGATGTCTCGCATTTTATTTGCATAGGAATTGTCAGTCCCTCAGTGAAGAAGCCAACTCTAATGTAAACTACAGAGTGGCATAAGCATTACCAAGGTTTGGAAAGGCTCATCCAATTATGAAGTTGAGTTTCTGATCACTGAGTGATTATCCTAAAGTTTCAGGCCTCGTCTAATATTAGGACAACATAATTGTTAATTATTTACCAGTCTCTGCATGGGACTAAGCCAGTTGCTAGGAACAGAATGTGAAATAACCCTACATTAGCCCTAGGGAAAATCAGCATTTTAAATATACAGGGAGTTTTAAGGATTCTTTGCTACAGTATGACAGAAGGTGGCAAACTAGGCTGGGAATAGAAGAGGTTTGGCCATGTCATTACTCAACCAGAGCCAGCCCTGAGCTCAGTGCCACGTGCAGCTGAGCGTGCTCCCCGGCCAGCCCCAGAGACACCCTCTCGAAGGACCCGGTTCTACAAATCCTTAAACATGTTATTCACTTTGATCCACCAAGTGATCGTGCTGTGTCCTGGACAGAAAGGGTTGGAAGAGGTGACTAAACCTGAGCAGTTCAGTGCTCCTTGTGTTGTGAGTTCTTCAGAAGTTTTCTGGGGGACACAGGCAGAAAAGTTGGGGGGTTCTACAAGACCAAATCCTTTTCTACAGATCTCTCTTCCATTTTCTACCTATGTGAGTTTCTTTCACGAGTCTACTGTCTCTATCTACATCAGAACCTGTAGCTGATACCATTTTCATCATACACACCAAAAAATCATTTTCATAATGCTTCACTGTATGTTCCTGTCACACTTCTGTGCTGTGCTGGCCCTAATGCGTCCTTTCTAGGTTTTCTGAGATTTCTGAACCTCCTAGTTCAAAAGCAAGAAGAAATTTTGTACCACAAAACATGATCTCTCAGTATACACCTCCCATATGTTCATGGTTAGAAAGTACGCACTGGTCTTGCTTTTTAAGTATAAAAATAAAAAAGGAACCTTATTTATATGTCAAATAAAGGAGTATTTATCAATTTTTAATTTTTTTTTTTCTTTTAAGTTTGAACTTTGAACAGCCCAGCTTTATTTTTCATAGCAGTTCCTGGACAGCAGAGAGGTCCCCGGTCTGGCACTGGATTAAGTGTACTGGTGGGAGCACCCCATTGCCTGGACGGTGCGGGCAATCACCCTCCTACTGAGCATCTGCTTGTGTTGCACAAACACTGCTCTTAATCATAACGCCCCCAATCCTATTTATTTGGTCCAGTATCAGTTTAACTTGGGATTTATTATTCCACCTGTTTCTTATTTTTGTGTTCAGCTATTTGAGACTATTAGGGAAGAATTTTTCCACACTTACAGGTCAGTTTGACAACTATATTTCAAAACACAAATATCCACCAGTGTGGATATGGAGGTAGATAGGTTAAAATACATCGTGCATCAGGATTTCCTTTCTGAACACCAGTTGCCATGATTTGGAAAAGTGAGAACAATTTCTCAGATCTGATTATGAAAAAAGATCTTTTTTCTATAAAAATGCAAAGAACTTTATTGGATTATTTCCCATTCAGCGTATCTCTTTTTACATCATAAATGCACATTGCCACGTGGCTTCAGTCTTAGCTTGTACACACTATCAAAAGCTAGAAATTCACATCCTCTGTATCACAGTATTCTCATCTCTGCAGGACCCCAGAGACATTATGTTTTTCTACGTGTATAGCCTGTGTTTTAGACAGCAGGAGCGACCTGTTGTGCCTTTGTAGCTGCTGGTCCACAGAATGTTCTATAGTTCAGGTTGTTCCAACGCTTCTCAAGGAATCCAAGGAAATGTGTGTGGTACCCCTCTGACACCTAACATAAATTCAGCAGAGGACTCATTCCATCTCAGAAAGAAATATCTGGATCAGCAGTGGGAAATTAGGACAGTATTATGGTATCAGCAGAAGCTACCGCCTAGCTACTCTAGAAAGCCCGTTCAGTAGTGTATAAGGATTATAACCAAAAAGTACTTATGCAACACAGCAACGGATAGAGGAGTTGTATCACGGCAGGTGTTGACTACATAGAGCAATTATGATTTTATGCAGGCTGACTCATGACATCCTTCTTGTCTTTGAAAACATATTTTGAACCCTGATATTGACAGGCATGGGTGAAAAAGCTGCCCCAAATAAAACAGAAGTATGTATTTCTTTCTTTAGAAGGAATCAAAGATAAAAATACAGCAACGGAGTCTTTGAAGCTCACTGCAAAACATCTGTGTTCCACAAAGATTTAAAAGTAGCACACGGTTAGGAGAAACGCTACCTCCTGGAGTTCTGCACTATCCTGGATAAGCATCGATCTCACCTGTTGGGCAACTAACAGCATGCTTTGCTATTTAACAGTGGGTATTTGAACCCATGCTAAACTGTGATGCTCCGTATTGAAACTAGATGGAAAAAAAAAAGGGGGGGTTGTGCTCCTCCTTGTTCCTTACTCTCTCCTTGTTCACTCTTCCCAGTAAGTTTGAAGGGAAACTCCATAATCTAACCAATGGTCCCTCATTCTCCTTCCCTCAGTGTCCGTAATGCAGTGTAAGGTTCAACAGCACATCGCCTCTGCAATTAGATTGAACATCTCCTTTCTACTGTGTGGCACCTGATCTGCTTTTGTACACTCAAAACAACAGTAGCTAGGAGCTACTGGTTGGTTAGTTAGGATTGCTTTTTTAACAGATTAGATTTTTCACACAGTAATCACAACAAAGAAAATCCAGGGGGTATAATCTGTAAAAAGTAAACAGTATGTGTACACTCGGGAAAGTCAAACCACAATAAGAAGCAGCACAGACAGCATATGGCCCTGTTTACGTACACAAAATTAACAGTATGAAATCCAATTAGGAAGGCGGAGATCGTAATCATCATATTAGACAGCAATTTCCAGAGTATGTGAACTCAAGACTTCAGCATTTCCTTCCCAGCCTGAATGATGCTGAATCGTTAGATTGATGTCATTCCCTTGGTTTCCGATAATGTGATTGTGGTGAAAGGTCAGTAGAGAGCAGAAAGCCAGGACGTGAATGGTAGGTGTTTCAGCGGAGCTCTCAGTAGCCTGTACAGCAGGGTGCAAGCTCCAGAAAAGCTTTACTACGCACAGGGATTGTGGACAAAGAAATTCCCTAAGCCATGTCTTCTGCTGTTGTTCAGCCATAGCAGGGTAGGATTCAGCTGTGAAAGGGGAAACATCAAGGGAGTTTCTGTGCAAACGTATGTGTGCAAGAAAAGCACAATTTCAAGCTCTTCCATGCACCGTGAATCTAACGAGGGTTATCCAACATAGTGCTTCCTGCACTGAGAGACGTTAGACTGATACATCTTTAATATCTGGGTTTGTGTTTCTCTGTGGGTATCTGCTGCATATGGGCAAATACCTTCTTTTCCTAATAATCGAAAGGAAACAGTTCCGGTATTGAAAACTGTCACCTGTTGAAAAGTGTCTCCTGGCACATCTTCCCTTTACGGCTGAGCACTTAGGTAATTCACAGAGAAATAGGAACGTCTGGAACACACAAATCGTACTCTCCAGTAATTACCCATTAGCACCTGGCTTCAACTTTGCAAACCTTTTCACAAAAGCCATTACATACGTGGTCTTGCTGATATCAGTAGAACAATTCTTAGCTGTGTTCCCTTATGGGAATCAGGCAGTGCCACACAGCCGAGGGCGAGGTATGGGTACCAGGCACCCTGCACAGCACAAGTGCTGAACCTCAGCCAGGGAAACTATTACTTACTCTTACTAGTTACTTTTCCAACAACACTTAATTAACCTAACCTTGGGATTACATTTCTGTCTTTTCCAGGGATGCGATTAAACTCTAATAAAATAACCATTTAAACTGTTAAAAAGAGTTTTAAAAAGCTCTAATCCCCTCAAAGAAATTTTTCAGCCCAGTTAATGACTGCTAGCTGAAATGTTACATTTTTAATGAGTTTATCTAAAGAAACTTAGAGAAGGCGCCTGATGCCTTAGTACAGAAATGCTGTATTGCAGCTGAGTTTGTTTTTACAGTTTATACTTACCAGTTTTAAATAACATGCTTTCATTATTTAACAAGTAGTTTGGGTAAAGAAATTATATTAATTAAACCTATAGAGAACTAGTGCTCTCTTTAGGCACCAGGTACACAAAAACATTAGCCCTTTGGGACTTTTTTTGCCAAAATATCTTTCACACTCATTGCATATGATAGAATTTTCATAATATAAGAATTTTTCACAACTGCTGTAACATTGTGAAACATCAGATGCTGACTAACTTCCTAAAAGAAACTCACAATTTGAAGAGCAGTTGAATACTACCAGGAGACTTGGAATGGCTTGACAATGACGTTGTGCTATGAAAACAGGGGCAACAAACAGAGCAGTAATAAGGAAAAAAAATGAGATTGTACAGGGGAAATAATGCTTTTTCTTGGAATAGAGTCAAGCCTTATCATGCCTTGCAATATTCATAGAATTTCAGATTTCTCAAATTTGTAATTCTACTAGTTATTCTCTTCCCTTTCTATAGGCTGCTGATTTCTAGTCTTTTCGATAGACAGAAAAATGAGGTATGTTTTAATATTTAGTATTTTAACAGTGAAACTCTAAGTAAATGCAACATTTTCATTTGGATTTTGAGTAAAAGAAAAATAAAGATGAGGCTTCCAGCTCATACGAAGAGCAATAGAACCTGCATGGGTTTTGTTAGCTTCTGACAGCTAAGGACCTGGCCAAAGGAAATTGGAGTTTGGGTCGATACGTAAGCCAGATGTAGGTGCTGGTTGGCTGGTTTCCATATCAACCATAACTTTGAAATTTGTGAATGCAAAAACTCAGCTGTAAAACTGCACACTAGCTACGTAATTCAGAGAGCTCTGGTGCTGGCATGGGAAAAGTGGGCAGACTTGGGAGGGCCTGGAGCACAGTCAAAGTCCCCAGCTAATGCTGTTTCTGACCATAGCTTAATTCTCTTTCATTCCATCCATTTACAGGCAGATTCTGGCTCTAGAACTGGTTCTGGACAGGAAAAAAAGAGCGAGTAAAGAGAGAGTCCTTTGTGATGTGACGAATTATATGACAATGACTATTGTGGCCGTGCAAATAACACTTTCTTGTTCCTGATAGTTGGGATCATCTGACAAGGAACCACATTCGAGTCTTAAAAAGAGTTTGTGAAATACTCAGTCCATAGTTTTTTCATGAGCGTGTTTTGAACTCCTGCAGGTGCCCTCTGCCACAGCCTAATTTACAGATGATCTTTTGAGCTATAAGTAGCAGCATATCCTCACAGCAAGAATTATTTTGAGAATAAGTGCTATCATTTGGAGCCAATGATTTTGAAATAAGCCTACCAACTAGCATACTTTAAAGCTGCTTAGGTAACCAGAATGTACCAAAAACCCAGCCAAGACAATGTGGGTAAGCTTTCAGCCATCAGCAAAGCTGGGATAAGATAGAATACCTCAAGGCATAACATTTTGTTTCTTGTTGGACTGTTTGCTGTGACTCTACAGCTTTCCTCTGCCTTTAGCCAAAGGAACACGCAGCTGCTGCTGTTTCTAAGCAAATTAAATAGAACAGATTTATCTCTATGGAGAAGGATAAGTTCCCCATGTTTTTTCTTATCTGTGTCTCCAAGCTTCTCTTTGCCGCTGCACCCATGAGGTTCCCGAGCATACTGTACCCCTCCTTGCTATTCCTTCACTACTGCTGCACGGGCAGCCCCAGCGCTTCCCACAGCCCCTCCGCTGAGCCAGGACATCTTGCTGCTTTGTTCTCATGAATAAAGTGTAAATGTGATTCTCAGCGTGCAGGCTCTTTAGGACTATATCAGCTAAATGGAGATACTCATAATGCTTTATTGTTAACAGTGAGCGAAGCTGCAAGGAGCTCAGTACTCCTGGATGGTTGAAGTCTTGACGAGCAGCATCAGTCGAGCAGTGCAGCAGGAGCCATGTCTCTGCCCTTCCGAAAAGAGTTGGAGAAATATAAGAATATCAATGAAGATGAAATACTCAGCAAACTCTCAGAGGATGAACTGAAACAGCTAGAGCATGTTCTCGATGACCTTGATCCTGAGGTTAGTGATGGGCAGCCAGGGGCGTCATAGTTCAAAAGCTGCCTATTATAAATGCCATATATTGCAGCATTTTATATTTGTATTCCGCTACAGTAGAGGCAGTGTACCCTAAAGTAAGAGTAGCCCAGCTAGGGACATATTGGTTTTATTCCTGCTGTGATGTGCTACTTGCTTTTGTAGCAGTCACGGTGCCCTTTCTCTATCCCTTGTCTATTTAGACACGGGCTTGTCTGCAGTCTAAATCTTTAATCATGTTTGTACACTGCAGCACGATGAGAAGCTTTTTATGGCTGCTATTTCTGAGCACAGCAGTAAACAAACAAACATAATGTGTGTTTGTGAAGATCAGATCTTTTGAACTTCTGAAATCTGTTGACTGTGTCATTCAGCACAGCTATTTTTAGCTGAAGAGAATATATTTAGGCATGATTGAGAAAAATAAGATTCAGCTACACAACTGTCATTTTCTAGAGAGCAAGGATAACTTGGATATTTGAAGATGCTCTCACAAAGAATGTAAAGATCTCTGGCCTGGGAACCACTTGGTCCTACAATAATAAGTTACAGTCACAAGCGTGCTGGATGGGAGTTCTGACTGTACCTACCCCAAAACCTTCCAAACTGATGTAGGAGTTTGAAAACTGGCAGGTAAACTGGCAGATAAGATCAGTTCACTCTGGAGACAAAATAAATTTGAAAAAACACAACAGATTTATAGCTTCTAGTTCTATAGCACAGATTTACCTGGCAGTCAAGGGTGGTCTTTACTGTTCTCTCCCTCCATTTTGCCACCTCCCTCACTACTACCACTTCTACAGTGCATTTTCTGGCATTTTCAGGTATCTGGCATCTCAAATGGAGACACAGAACATTAAAAAACGCAAACCAAACACAACAAACAGGACAGGCCACAGTGCATGTGGAGTCAGGCTGCATATGTGGAGTAAATTTTTAGCACTGTGGCCACATTTGTGCATGCATAGATAAAATGCCTAGTGACGTGAGTTCACTGGGTGTGCTCAGAATTCACTGGGTATTTGCCATGGGTCCGATTTACCGTGTGTGTGTTCTGGCCAACGATTAAGTGTTTCTGCAGTACTCTGGGGCATCTTGAATGTGTTGGCTTTACTCCACATACACTGCAGAGTCCACGTACCTGTATTCCTTTCCGGGATTTCCTGGACTGAAATGTAGGAGCCTTATGCTTCCTGTATTATGGGATGCAGATACATTCACATGGTCACACAGCTACACGTTTAAAGTCCGGCTTCGCCTGCTTGCTTCCTGCATACTCCAGATAACTGAAGTCCACGTCATTCACCAATTACTTTCTGTGCGTGCCATTCATTTCTGAAGTCCAAGAGACATCTGCATTAGAATGAAAGGAATTTTTAAAAAAATGAAAAGAGGGAGAGAAAAATGAGGAGGAGGAAAAAGAGTAAATGAAGAGAAGAAAATGTACAGAAAACTTATCCTGGTCTATTTACCTGACTGCAAACTCTGTGGTTATAAGATGCGTAACACAAAGGGCTCTGATCTTGCTTAGTTCTTTGGTGCTGTGATTATAAATATGGTTAATAAAAATATTAATAGGTGGTACAGTCAAGAAGCCTGAAAGATATACGGGTTTTAACGGTTATACTTAGGTAATGTGCACTATTGCTGTCCCTGAAGAGCATTATGTGAAGTAACACGCAAAGAATGACTTCACTTAAAAATCAATGACATTGAAATGAAATTTGGAACACTCTATGAAATTGCCTCATCTCCTTGACATGCCTCCCTCTCTTTCACAGAATGCCTTGCTTCCAGCGGGATTTCGGCAAAAGGACCAGACCACTAAACCTGCCACGGGCCCTTTTGACAGAGAACGCCTGCTCTCATACTTGGAGAAGCAAGCACTTGAGCACAAAGACAGAGAAGACTTTGTACCATTTACAGGGGAAAAGAAAGGTACGGTCCTTCTTTGTGTCAGTGTTGAGTGATGGGCTGCCTGGGCAGAGGCCTGGCCTTTTTGGGGGATACGCTGGGACAAAAGAGGTGCGGGCTGTCGCTGCGGAGGGCGAAGCTCAGGAGCCAGATCCAGAGCTATTGTAGCAGGAGGCGACGGAGTGGTTTTATCTATCTGCCACGCAGTGGTCTGCCTTGCTACGCTGGAGTCGTAACGGCAGGTTTAATCAGGCCTGCTGGTGGGTATGGGAACACACGGACCCCAGTCCAGCTAAAGGGCTCGGTCAGCAGCTCCCAGATCCACAAATGCCTCTATTTGCAGTCCCGCCTGGACAAAGGTGGCCTCACCAGCCTCCCTGGGACTACTCTCACATTAAACATTAGGCCCATGCAAGGGTGCTGTAGTG
Source organism: Elanus axillaris (assembly GCA_026212715.1). Lineage (NCBI taxonomy): Eukaryota > Metazoa > Chordata > Aves > Accipitriformes > Accipitridae > Elanus > Elanus axillaris. The sequence continues at coordinate 10,664,744 of JANZLQ010000002.1, forward strand.
GGGGAGGTGTTTAGGAGGAAACGTATAAATGCCTTTCTAAGTAAGTATTGCCTACAATTGCTGTAAACAATAGCTCAGGGAATACTTACCAAAAAATAAGTATTTTTCCACTTGTTTACTAGCACATCTGGCAATGCTATTCATGCAGAGAGTTTCTCTGCTTCCTCTTGTCCTACAGTTACAGGAAAAAAAAGGGAAAAACAGGAAAACCTAATTCTAATCATTCATAGGATAACCTTAGGGCAGGAACAGTCATATTTTTAAGCAAACAATGTTCCTATAGCACCATTATCTCCTTTTCCTCATTTATATAAAGTGGATAGAAATGCCTACCTCAGGCCACCCCTTCATTCAAGAAGGAACTTACTATGGGTCCATTTCGGGCCATCTCATGAATTTGCCATTATTTCTGTGGGATCTGCTTAAGGGAAAGCAGGTATTTCAAGAAAGTGAAAGGCAGCATTTTTTACTTTATGTGTCATTACCAAAGGTATATAAGGTTATTTGCAGGCCAAGAGTTGTTACTATCATTACAATGTGTTCTCAGTCTTTGAAACAGTGGTTTCAGAAAAATGAGACATTTTTCAGCTAGATCTGATTGATGCTCTATCATGCAGCATATTCTTTAACCTGCTTTTTCCTCCATCATAACTTGCGCTTACTGCTATTGACAGGGTTGATTCTGAGGCCGCTGAAATGCAGTGACACTCCAGTGATCCTGCTGGTAGCAGGAGTGATCAAGCACATACTGTACAGAAAGGGAAATGGTTTATTGTAATATGGATTTATTACCAATTGTTTCCAGTCTCCTACAGCCCACCGTGTTAGAGCAGTACAAGTTAGCACTTGCAGGTCTGCATACCAGCACCTTCTGTCAGGTCTCATCTTACTGATATTTACTGACTTAGGGCTAAGACTTTGCATTTTGCACTGTGGTCACGTCAGAGATCTCCAAACATGCCTGAAACATAAGTACACAAAAAACTAGCGGTGCGTGGAATCGCATCTACCCCCAGGACTGGCGCTTGATCTGTACAAAACTAATCCCTGTATTGTCCCTGACAGTGTTATTGTACGTACTGGCCTGTTTATTCTATTTTGGTTTTCTTTTGACGAGGCTAAAGCAGTATTATTCCTACGTTTGCTTCCAGATGCCCTTAAAGTGCTTATTAGTGCTGCTTATTAATTCCTGGTGTCTCTGGTGTGGAAATACCACTGCTTTACAAACACAAATAACCACACATTTCTCTTTTCCCTCAGCAGAGAGTTAATGCAGCCACGCTAGCATTTAAAGCTGTTCTTATTTTGAATTTTGATTCACTGTGATCATTTACTTCAAAATTACAATTTAAAGAATTATCACAATTACGAGGTTATGACAGCATTTTAGGCTAAAGGAATTATTCCCTTAATTTCTCCTGTTCCTTGTACAACACCAGTTCCTGACAAACTCTCGGTATCGGCTTTAGCAGATTAAATCAAATGAAAACAACCGCATGTTCTGCGATTTCTGCAGCCATTTTACAATTATAATCTAAACACAGAGAATTCTACTAAACTTTCTTTGAAGTCAAAGGCCAAACACCACGAAAGTACCCTTTGTTTCTTTGTTAATATTAGAAATAACTGAATTAATCTGAGATCTGATGAAGTCCAGTACCTTGACAATTGAGAAGTGGTTGGACTGCACAGTGTCATTTTGGTGCTGCTTTAAGGGAACTGGCTTTGAGAAGGAATCTGGCTTTTTTGAGCTTCATATCCCAGACTGGTACTTGAGTAGCTCTGCTGCTGCCCCTGGCTTGCTCGGCAGGAAGTTTTCTGCAGAAGGGCTGCTGGACTACAAGCACTGGGCTTTGCTGCCTCTTCTTCTTGTTCTCCTTCCCTCTTGCTCTGCGCTGCAGAGACTTCATGCAGAATCTGAACCTTATAAAACATACGACCGAAATCTCCATCTGCCAAATGTACTGAAATCTTCCCGTGAATTGTACGATAATCCCACTAATTGGGTGAATCTGGTGAAATGTGATGAGTGTTGCACAAAGGCCATGGGTGGCTGGCTCTGGATCTTAGAATCCATGCTTGTAGCTGCAGCATTACTTATTTTGACACCATCAACTGAAAAAAAACAGTAACAAAATGACTGTATTAGAATACTAATTACTTGATTTGCATTTATGAGATGTTTTCTGTGCAAGGAAATAAAGCAATCCTGCAAAGACATTTCCAAGATATGATACTACATGCTAGATTTCAAGTCACTTTAATTAGAGAATAATTAGTATTCTTCCAAAGCTTGGTAATTAGTTCAGGGTAAATAATTTACATTTCTAAAATGTGTCCTCAAAAGAAACTAAAGGATATCTCTTGAGGAAAAGCTTATTCCTCACCTTCTGCATGTTGATGGTCTCTAAGGTGTATTTACAGATTGGTAAATATTTATATGATTAGATTATATAGATGCCTGTTAAGTGATTGCTTTACATTGTAGCAGCATTGTAATGTAGCCATACTGTAAATAGACCCGAATTAACTTTACACTAATTCTGCTAGTTAAAAATTAAGTTCTGGAGCAGCTCTAAAGTGCATCCAGTTGTGTATAATTAGAAATGGGAGGTGTTGATGCCAATGTACCATTTGGCACTATTTGCCACCTGAGAATATTTGTGTGTTAGTAGGATTAGAATATATCAAGTGTTGTTTAAGCTTTTGTCAGTGTTTTGTACTTTGATATTTGTCTGCCACTGGGAAAGCATTTATTTTTTCAAATTTAGAAAGTGGGATGCTTCTACCAAATGTTAAGTGACATTTCCACCGGTTCCTATGTTTATCATGCAAAGCTGATACTGACTGGAAAATTGAGTAATGAGTCGAAAAGAACGTAACGTTTAAAATATCCTCCTTCCAGAATAGTCTGTGATAGATCGTTATATTTTATCTACTGTCTCTGCCTCTTCTTTTTTTGTTGTTAATGTTTTATGAGAGAGTTCTTGACCAAAAAGCAATATCAAGCAGCTGCTGAAGGACAAAATTCAGTTGCCTACATTGGTCTCTATACGCTGAACATACAACCATAAGGTTTTGATTGTGCTAGAAAACAAGCCAAAACAAATTCCAGAGCTGACAGGGATATTCAGAGTGGTTAAAACACAGGAAATGTTAAATATGAGCTCAAGGTGGGGGGCTGATTGTGCAGGGAATTGCCTTGTTTTCGACTGTAATCGTGGTTTTGAGCGGTTGGCGATGTTTGGCAAAAGTGAGCAAATGTATGGCGTGCATTAGGGGTTTGGCCCTCTGCCATATTTCAGCTTGTTAATGTACTACATTAATTGCTGTACAAAAGGAAGGTTTTAAGCCTGTGTGGGATAGCTCTCAAATTTCAATGAAAACCCAAGTTTTGTGCTGAACCAGGGCCAGAATGGTCACAGCTGGACAGGCGCACACCCAAACTGGCCACCGAGCAATTTTTTCGTACCGCTTTACCCCACATCCCCCCCTAATGCGAGTCAGGGGTGGGTGCTTCACTGGAATGTCCCCGTGGTGAGTGTTGCTCCCACTGTGGTACGGAAACCATCGGGATGGTGGCTTTCAGGAACTCTTGTGCAACACGGCCATTAATCAGCCATTCCCACAAACGGGGGGGTTGTTATTAATGAGCAGTGGAGGTGGTAGGGAGTTAGGGCTGATAACTGTAGCCATAGTGATTGGCAGTTTGTAAGTGTTTACTTTATGTATTTTTGGATTAGCTCCTACTTAGGATACATATTTTAGAAATCCTTACATAGAACCTGAAGAACTACAGAAGTTACTTAGACTGACCCACTGCATTTAACACGGATAGCTGGAACAGTCAGGTATCACACTTCGATCACTGTGAAGCCTTTTCTGTATCATTTTCAAGTTCATGAAAGGTCCACGAATAAAAAGAAAAGGTGGAGAAAGTAAGGGGCAATGCAGGCACAAAATGTTAAAGAGCAACGTCAGTGCTTCATGCTTTCTCTTACTGAATATGGTATGTACATCTGATCTCAGTTAAGATCTGAGACCTACTGTAATAAAAACATAAACTATTAACAACATTTCTGTTTCTGCTTTGTTGCAGTGGTTCTCTTATCTACATGATACTAATGAAACATAATTGAAAAAAGTTCTGTTGTTGTGAAATATCATTAGATATGAAAAGTTGGCCATGCCATTTTTAATTGCTATAAAGATGGCTGTTTCAACCCCTCACCATTATCCCTGTTTTCTACAAGGTCTTCTGCTCCTTGCCAAACCATTTCATTTTGGATCCGATCCAGTTCTCCGCAAAGTCATGGAAAAACTCCAGTGGATTGGGCTGTTATTATTTGTGGCTGGAAAGGGAAGTGGAACACGTTTGTATGTGATTAAACGCTGACATTTTTAGCCAACTGATAAAAGGGAAAAGGAAGAAAATAAAGATGATTAAACCAGAGAACTTTTGGCCTAACCCCTGTTTTCAGTTGCTCTGGCAAAGACCATCTATCTTGCATGTTGTGGTATGCCAAGAAGAGTATCAATATGCAGCAGTAGTAATAACGACAGTAATTTTCAGAAGGTCAAAGTAATAGAGTAGATGCTAATGAGTTCCAATTCCAGTTTCTCTAACAGACTCTATATAAAAACGTTAGGGTTTAGTTTAGAGACACGGTATCTTTCTTGTGTTGACAAAGGCAGTCTTTTCGCCCCCAATGCTGAAATGGCTTGTTTAAATTTTGCCACCTTCTTCCTGTTTTTCAAGGCTTAAATTTAGCACGGATGTTTGTCTCTTAAAGCACTGAAAGTGCTGCATTTGCTAACAGTAATGCTTCTAGCCAGTGCCTTTCACTGCTTGCTTTTGTAAGGCCCTGTTTTAGCTGCTCGTGACTTTGCCAAACTCGCACAGTTCACACTGAAATTTCCCATGCTGAGAGTCTGCCTCGGGCTGAATTTTTGGAAAGTGTCAGCAAAAAGGACTTGGCTGCTTCCAAGAACAAGATTAGGAGAAAACACATTGTTTTAGCCATCTAAAGTAAATTTTTCCAGCTGTTTTTTTTATGAGCTGCAGTGCCTCCACGCTTTGAAGAGGGAGACTTGAAATGTATGCCCTTTGCAATCCCCAGGGAAATACACTGGAATCTGGCATCTTCAAAATACTGCACTTTCTTGTAAATCCATTTCTTATAGCATTCTCCAAATATTCCCCCTGCAGTGAGAATCACTCACGCCCTCAGAGCTTCTGCCCGCCTGCGCAGCCAGCACGTGTGAGAGCCCAGCGGTGCCCGCAGGGACCTGGTGGGGCTGGATGTGCCTGGGCGGTGAGGGATGCTCTTTGGAATTGCGCATCGGAGTGGCCACTGTCACACCAGCACCACGAGCTCTGACAGTGCTCCCCTCGCTTTGTAAGGGCACGGTAAAGGAGGGGAAAAAAAAAAAAAAAAGAGCACACAGCCAGCAGAAGGGCTAGTGCGGAGAGGTGGAGGGATTGTTTTTCCAGGAGCTGTATGACTGCATCCAGGGAGAAGGACTAGATGTGGCAGCTCTGTGGAAGGGAGCTGTAGGAGAGATTGGTGGTAAGGAAGGGAGAGCAGGGGGAAAGGAGGTGAGCAGGGGGAAAGGAGGTGGTTGGAAGGGTCAGGATGCGAAGATGTGCAAAACCAAGAGACAGAGGGGGTTGGGACAGCACAGGGGGCGATGTGGAAAGGAACAGAGGAGAAGGATGTGCGAGATAGGCAAAAAGAGGCCAGAGAGGAACGTAACTAGTGTGGCACCTGGCTCTGCCCAAGTTTCAGGGTCCCTCGGTGTCCCTGAGAACCTGAAGCCCAGCAGCACAGCGTGACTCTCCTCCTCCTCCTCTGCTGCTATTCCACATCAGACGTAGAGCTTTCAGCTGCGTTGGTGAAGCAGGTCAATCCAGGTGGTAATGCAGAGGGCTGCTGTAGGGCTACAGGGGTCCTAACTGTTGTGACAATCCATCTGAGGGTCTGATGAAATTCTGAGCTTCTTTCTGCTGGCTTTTGTTTATTTTTTTTGAGAAAGTATACTTTTCAGAAGAACTCTTTAAAGGGTATCGCTAAGACGGCAGAATCACAGCGTGCTGATCAAAGTCAAAGACGCTGGTGCAATTTAACTTCACTCTGTGTATATGCACAGTAGATTTAATGACTTCGGAAAGCTTAACTTTGCAACCTTCCTATTCTGTTATTGTAATTTATAAGGCATAGAACATGCAGACACTAATCCAAGAGCAACAGTACAGCAGCAATTATGATACTGCATTTTAATCACTGCTAGCTTTCAGCTTCACACGTATTTGAACTTGACCCGTTTTCTTCTTCATAATACAAATTTACTCCTGATAAGAACTAATTTAGCACCATTTTCATAGACTATTTGTAGGGAGGAGTTTAAGTAACTCCTAAAAGAAAAGAATAGTGCAAGATGGAAAAAGTCAATCAGGTGCCTGTGATTTATGCAAGGCAGATTTCCAGAGTTATTATATTTCACCTCTAAGGTCAGTGTAGCATTCTGTAATTGAGAATAAACAGGCACTTACTGTAGTCAGTGATTCATTGAAAAGTGAGAAGTAGTAAGTGTAACCAGATATTTTCTTGAAAGTACAGTAATCTGAACTAGAGTTTATAGGAAAAGAAAGTACACTATTGTTTTACAATTATGGCAGAAAATGCATTTGTATTATAAAATTAACGATCCTTAGTAAAACAGATGTTAAATAAAAGGACATTTTTAGAGCTAGTATGAATGGGTTTATTTCCCATCGCTCTGTGCTTTGTTGAGTTTTGGCTTGTACGAGGTGGGAATAAATACTACGTATTTATACTAAATAAAAAGGGTGGCGATTCATATTTATTGACAAAAATCTAATGAGATAAGAAGGAAGGCAGAGAGAAGACATACCAGAAACGATGTTCCAAATGCTGTAAAGTATACATGAAGATGAAATCCTTAAAATGTGTTTTAGATTGGACACACTAGTAAAATCCTACCAACTATGCTATTCAAATTTTTTTTCTCCTTTTTCCCCTTATATAACAATAAACAAACAAACTTACTTCAGGAAAAACACCCTTGAAGTAGTTCCCTGCTTAATTAATACATTTTGCTATAGATATGCATATGTGGCTATGTAGTTAACTATTATTGTACAAGGAGATGAAGTTAGGGATACAGCTCATTTCCTTGCTTTACCTTGACATTGCTTTAATGCGGGCATTTGCGTAATGCAGGAAATCAGAGCTTGCTGGAACCAAGTGGCAAAATTATGTCTGTGGTTTTATGACTGTACCCCATGCATTTCTGTTTTTTCATAGAATTTCTTTTCCTTTTATCTCACTCTGCATTTCTGTCTCTCTGTAGTCCTTTTTACTGAATCCTTCTCTCTGGTTTTCAATGGTTCTTTTCCCCGAGCCTCTTTTGGGTAAAATGTGAACTATATCATATTTCAGTTTGAATAGAAGTTTTGCAGTGTGTGAAAAGGAATAGGTCTGCTGTTAGCCTGAGCCAGGACAAATCTCTCCTCGCTACACTCACAGTCAGAAAGTCCCTGGGTTATAATAAGCTGCCCCAGTTGTCATGCAGATCACCCCAGGCACTTATCCCAGGTTGACAGAAAGAAGGGGAGAATTGCATTGATTTGTGCTTAAAATTTCATGGTGAAAAAAGCACTTTGGATTCCAGATATTTTGGGATTCCAGATATTTTGGGTTTCTATGCATTGGTAAAAATAAAGTGATACTTTAATGCTTACTTTTATTTTTTTACTGGAATTGAATTTTGTTTTGCAGTTAAAGACAAGAATATATTATTTTTGTACATAAATGTGGTTATCTTTGTGTTGTTAACACTGATGTAGCTCAAGTATGATATGTATAAACATAACTTTTGTCACTGTGTTTTTCATTGGTAGAAAGATAAGCTATTGCTATTAAGCCTTAGCACAGAGCATTAGCATATTCTGGAGGCAAAATGTAACCCAGCCAACATTAATTATACCACATAGAATGTTATAATAAAGTACCTTCTAAAGTACAGTGTGAATATAAAGAGTGCCAAGAGCAGCAGCCTTTCTTCATAAATCTCACTTTAAAATAATAAAATGTCACTGTTCTTCCAAGGCTTCTTCCAAATAAGAAATTTTAAATTTAAGCTGGACCACTGAAACAAGCAAGCCGCAATCCATATTTTATTTTGTCAGTGAATTCCATGATGGCACTATACAATGAATTTACAACGAACGGATGTGGGACTAGGAGGGAACTCCTGAATCTTTAAACTCCGTCCTTAAAATAATGAAGGAAAACTGATTGACAGCCATCTCTAACAGAGACACACAGTTTTGCTGTTGGTGGACAGGTAATGAATTCTTAATAACGTGCTAAATGCATAAGCTCTTCTAACCTCTATCTGCTATGCTACAGCCTCTCTTCACAGTGGGATAATGCAAAAGAATGTTCTTATCTAGATAGCAGAAAAGAGAGTATTTTTAAAACACCACTGGATGCCAGCATAGCCCACATATATTAAAGATATATATCGCCATCTTTGACATGACCTTGCCCCTTTAAATATTTCATAGAGCCAATAATAGATTTTTTTTTCTAAAACTTTTGCCAAGAATGCTTTAAATGAAACTATCATTGGGAGTCATATACACACTTAAAAAGAGTTGGGCTGCCATCCAAGAATTACGTATGCCTGAAACAAATGCTTAAAAATTGTATTCCTATATATGTGAACTGCCCAGAAAAAGTATGAGCCTGTACTAGTTTCCATTACCCCTGGATTTCTTGCCACACAAGATACTTGGCCTACCCGTGGGGTTTGGGTCGGTGAAGAATCACTTATTGCCTGACGGAAGTGTTTCATGCAAGCTATGGCTCTGTGGAGTATAGCTGTTAGGGGGAGAGTATTATCCGTCAGGATAAAGAGAAGTAGGATTCCCTCAAGATCTCAAATGACTTAATGATTGCTTGAAACTCATGTGGAACCAGCAGGGAATCTGAAAGGAAACTATTTTATGGACAGCACTCCTCACTATTGATTGTTTACTGAGATACTCAGATTAACTCTGGTCTTCTAGCTTCCAACACAGTTGTGAATTTTTTTCCTTATGTGTTATCCTTACGGCATCAAGTTAAGTCTTGGTCAGTGGTGTCTGGAAGCTGCCACCCAACACTTCAGAGTAGGTGGTAGTTCAGAGAGAGTCTAAAATCTTGGCACCTGTGCTGTTACGAAATCTGGAGAGCATGACTTACCTATCTTCACAGAGTTTTTCCTACCCAGCTTTCCACTTGACTTTGTTTGATGTTGCTGGGATGGCTGTCTCTGATTCACATCACCGAGTGGGTGGTGAAAGTTAAAATGATTCTTACCTTTGGCCCACAAAGGCTTTTATCTTCTAGAAGCCTCTTCTTAAAAAATTACTAACTTGAAAGATTGCATGAAAAATGAAAATAATATGATACAACTTTGCCTTCTGTCCAGTTTTGTACTTGGAAATTATTTAGCCTTGGTACAAATGTCTCTAGGGTAAATAATGTGAACCCTGCCTCAGTAAACCTTGCCACAGTTTCAGAAATTTCCATTAATTTTTTTTTTTTCTGAGCTTATTCAGTGACCTCAGTCACGGAAGCTGACAGTATAGAAATTGCTGTAGACAAACTTGTATGAAAGAGATAAATGAATTGGGTATTACCTATATGAAAATGATACTTTGGACCATAACGGGGAAGAACTAAGCCACAAAAGGATGACAGTGTTGAAAAACCAGAGGCAAAGCATCTGTAATTCAACACTGAATATGGGAACTGCATTTATTAATGGTAACAATATCACTAATACAGTTAAAACTAAACTATTTTAGAGACATTTCAGAAAGCCCCAGGATGTGCTTCAAGCATTACATGTAAAGTCTACAGAGCAGCACAAAAAGACAATTTAAAGTTGACAGTGGGCCAAAGCCACCTGCACAAAAGGTCGTCACAGCTCCATTACGATGGGATTAGCTAAAGCCTGCTTGAGAAGTGGTTGTTAGGTACAAGGTGGGGGGAACTCCTCCGCAGTGGACAGCAGAACATGGGAATTCACAGAACTATCGGAGCAATGACACCGTCTGTTGCACGTGGCATCATGTAATGTATTGCTGACTGTACGGGTTTGGTACGGGGCAGTATGGAGTGGGAGAAAAGCCATAGCGACACTGGTGACTGACGTGCAGTCCTGGCTCTGATTTGAAGAGCCTCGCTCCAAGCATTGGCCGTTACATCATCACGCTTCTTGTGTTGTTTCTGGATTTATCCTACAGTTTCCTCATTTCAGTCTTGGGGGAATATCGCATGGAAGCACACACCTGGTGACCCCAGTGTAACAGCAGTACACAAAGAGAGACAGACAGGTCAGGAGTCTTTTCTTGGGGAACGTGCGGTTCAGTTCAGTTCGGACTTCCCAGGCCTGCACAGGTGATCAGGACAAGGCTATTTATGTGAATGATCATCAGGAGACTCAGAGCAGAAATACTCATGGAGACGCAGGGAATTAAACTGAGTTACTAGAAGAGAACAGGTTTGCTGAGCTCTCAGGCTCTTGTATGGAATTTGGTAAACTGAAAGGTTCTTGCAGTAGAGTGGTTATAACTGCTTCTAGTGCCTCACTTAAATATAAGGAGGAAATTTCTGCAAGCTTTTTGTGTAGGCCTGATTCTGCCTATTTAAGGCCATAAGAACTTCAGAAAAATCCCAGCTGTGACTGCTCCTGGGGCTTTATTTTAGGAAACTTCCCTCCGTGTTAACAATCACCAACACAGAGCAGAAGAATGCACCTTTTATTTTTAGACTCTTCCTAAGATTCTGGTGTGGAGGACAGCATCAAGTAAGCAAGAGGAAAACACGCGCTTGATAACATTTCCAAGCAGTTCCACTGTCACAGACTTACTCCCCCTACTGCCAGGAGGCAGAGGAGTTGTTCCAATAATTCATTACTCACTCTGGCTTTTTTCTTCTCTTAGGAAAAATATTTATCCCTAAAGAAAAGCCCATAGAAACCCGCACAGAAGAGAAAGTGACCCTGGATCCAGAACTAGAAGAAGCCCTGGCCAGCGCTTCAGATACTGAGCTCTATGACCTTGCAGGTTAGATAATATATAGATCTGACACCCCCCCCCCCCATATGTCCAGTTCTTCTCTGCCCAGTTCCTGCCACCAGGACTGTCTCATGATCATCTCCAAAGTCGCTGTTTCGCCCTACAGACGGGCAGCCAACCCATGGGCCGTGCGCTGCCCATGACGACTTCAAGCATGACTCGATAGCTACTGCGTTTTTGACTTCTGCTTATAACTGGTGTGTCGGACGAGGGGAAAAGATGAACTGGCTAACATGATTTGGGGAGAGGAAGGGTAGATGGCAGACTGCAGGCTGGGGTGCTTGCGTTGCAGTGGAGACCATTGATCTTACTGCATCCGCACTGTTCGTAGCACACTACTGCTACCTCCTCTCAACTCTGACATCCCAAATGGCAGGACGAACTTGTTAGAGGATGCAATGGATGAAGATACTGCATCCATGAGGAAATTTGGAATCTAACCCCTCAAATCAGAAAATTGGTTGCCAGCTAATTAGACCTGTGAGAACAGTGAGTAGCGCACCTACCGCCAAAAGTTCTGAAAACAGACTCTGTAACAGCAACTAAAGAGTTATTTGCTTACAGAACAGAATATTTTCCATAAGAAAAAACTGGTGATAAAAATAAAAGTCTACATCAAGTTAGTAAATTATAATTAATGCATGATCCTATAGAATAAAGTCCAGTTAGATAATTTATGGCAAACACGGCCCAATTTATTCTTTGACACTGTGGAAGTTCATTTGCATGAAAGATAACTTTGCAGCTTCTTTTATGGAGTTTTGGTTTCTCTTGTCATTTCTCTCATAATAGTTGATATCCTTACTATTTATTTTGAAGTCCTGGAATATATATATTTTACTTTTTTTTCCCCAAGCACGTTAGCATCCATGTGCTTGTATAAGACACCCCTGTGTGAATGCCAGTTTACTGAACTAACCACATTCACAGTCAAATTCTTCTCGGATATGCCAAACAACAGAACGAAGAGCAATAAGAGGTTCAGGTTGTACATTAGGGAAGAAAATGACTAGGAGTGTAGCACTGAAACAAGTTACCCAAAGAGACTGTGGGATTTCAATCCCTGGATGTTTTCAGGATCCAGCTAGACAAAGCCACGGCTGACCTGGTTAATGTTGGCAACACTCCTGCTTGAGGGGGAGGCTGGACAAGATGACCCGCAGCAGTTCCTTCCAGCTGGCATTTCTGCGATATGCATACTATGTTGATTCAGTTCTTCAAAAATCTCTATTAAAAATGCCTGTATCTCCAGTATTTAGACCTGTAAAGACTCTCCCTATAAGCAAGCATGACTCAGTTAATACTTTATAAAGGGGGGTTTGTCTGGGGAACTAAACTAGAATTTTTCTGCAGTCTTTGTTGCTGCCATTAACATTGTATCCTTTTTCTGGTATTTACACATTTTAGCTGTTCTTGGAGTGCACAACATGGTCAACAACCCAAAATTTGATGAAGGAGGAGCCCGCAGTAAGGATGGAAAAGGAACCGTGAGAAGTAAGCAAGCAGATTTCTCTTGTGGGCTACATGTCATCTTTAGAGACTTGTACACCTATAGGTTGGGTGTATTGGTCTAATTTAATGTAATGTAACTGGGTCTTACCTTGATTGATCTCATTAATCATGAGGGTAGCTCTTTAAAGTAAATACAAGCTTAAAATTAATTATCTATGATGACAACAGTACTATGCAAATAAACCATTCCTAAGGAGCTTTGTTTTCCTAGAGAGCAATAGCCAGCTCTGCAGAAGTGCTTGAAAGGATGGGAGTATTTACGAAGCCAAGACATATATATTTTCATTCCACTTCAGTTTAGGCAGCAAACAGAAAACATAGCGAGCTGTAGCTAAGAGGTGGCCACAGCGCAGGCCAGGCCATCTCACCCCGAGTACCTACATTTACGCAACTGGAAAACAGCTTGTAACCACAGGGCTTGAATGTGGCAGAACCCCTGGCAGAGTCACATCTGTGACCAGAGTCACGTCCAGCTGCGTTCACAGGGAGGCAAAGACTGCATAGATGTGCTCCCTCCCGCCCCGGCTCCTCTCTCTGGTCTACTACCTCCACCTCAGTCCTGTGGCAGCGGGTTTAAACGGCACCTTTTATAGGGTTCCTTCGGCACACGGGAAGTGTAATCATTCAGGAAATCTCCCAAGAGCTATAGTTACTAAAAACAAATCCAGAAATGTTTGCACTAAATAAACAGACCTTTGGTGAATCAGATCTTAGCTCAGCAACTAACAGGAGGCTGGATGGGGGGAGAAATGGGTACGTCTGAATTCCAAGTTTTTCTTGAGAGCTGCCAAGCCTTGTTCCAGACCTCATCACCTCCAAGCGCTGCGTTATCAAGTGGGATAAACATTGCTTTTTAAGAGAAAAATTGTGGAATGCCCTTTTTTAGGGAAACAGTACTCAAAAAATGTTTTCTTCTTGTAAGACCATGAGAATAGCAGCTGTCCTTACCAGGGACTTTCCTTTCCATCCTTCTTTACTAAAGGGGAGGTAGGAAAGTAGACAGGACACAGCGTCACTTCATTTTTCTCACGATTAAGACAGCTCTGCAAGCCGCCCCAGTAGGGCCCTGTGCGAGCTGCCGTCTATCTCATAACAGGCAACTGCATGTATTACTAATCCACATAGATTTCAGAATGTTTTTGTTGTACTGAGTTAAAATGTCAGCTATGTGAGTCAGCTAAACTATGCTCCAATCACAGCCTTAAGAACCAGAAAATTATCATCGCATCACTGTATTCTTTGGTCCAAAAGCAATACCTTTCCTTAGCCAAGTGAAATGCTTCAGTAGAAGAGGGACATCTCAAAAGTTGCCCATCCATGTAGCAAAACAGCACCATGATTAAAGAAACAAGATAAAACTCACGGGAAGCAACAAGAAGTAGAAAATGAAAAATACTGCTAACTCTAGACTGAGTATACTGTGACATCTAACCTGAGGACAGGGTACAAGTCACTCCCTAGCTCCCAGCTTGGCAGGGTGTTGCCACAAGTGCAAAAAATGCTTTGCTGGTTTTTGTTTACTTTCCATCCTTGCATCCAAGGTGAAGTCTCTATATGCATTTTACCAGTAGTTTTCAATTCTTTACTCCCTAGGAAGGCTGTAGTATTATTCAGGGATATATGAGGTCTCAGGGATTTAGTAAAAAAAAAGAACCAGTTTGGGGTGAAAGGCAGCAGAGTGAAAACCAACTCAAGGTTTGTGTATGACTTCATCTCTACTAAGAGTATGAGCGCTAAAAAAATATTGGGTTTTATTTCGGCCCGTGGTAACGGTATAAACTTTACACATTGCACTGAACAGCAACGTGTAGTACATTGAGACTTGAGCACAAGTCTTCAAAGTCACTCACTGTTTGCAACATAAAATACTTGTGGTCAGTACCATCCTCCCTTCTTGCCTCTAGTGGCTTAGGAGGTCAGGGCTTATAAATTAATCTCCACAACTACATGCATGGGTGTCCTGGTTTCGGCTGGGATAAAGTTAATTTTCTTTCTAGTAGCTGGTATAGTGCTGTTTTGGATTTAGGATGAGAAGAATGCTGATAACACGCTGATGTTTTCAGCTGTTGCTAAGTAGTGTTTAGACTAAGTCAAGAATTTTTCAGCTTCTGATGCCCAGCCAGCGAGAAGGCTGGAGGGGCACAAGGAGTTGGGAGGGGACACAGCCAGGACAGCTGACCCAAACTGGCCAATGGAATATTCCATACCATGGGATGTCATGTCCACTATATAAACTGGGGAAGTTGGCCATGGAGGCACCACGGCTCAGGGATTGGCGGGGCACTGGTCAGTGGGTGGTAAGCAACTGTATTGTGCATCACTTGTTTTATTACTTCTATTTATTTATTTATTTATTTCCTTTCTTTTTTCTGTCCTATTAAACTGTCTTTATCTCAACCGATGAGTTTTACTTTTTTTTTGATTCTCTCTCCCATCCCACTGGGTTGTGGGAGTGAGTGAGCAGCTGCATGGTCTTTAGTTGCTGGCTGGGGTTAAACCATGACAGCGGGAATTGGAAGTACTAATTGTGTTCTAACCTATGATTTTTATGCATCTTTAAGAGTATTTATAGCTCATAGCTTCCAGCATTAAAAACTGTATCGCTTTGGAGCATGAATACTCCAAAGACTTCATAAATCTGGGCACTGGCAGACGGACTCGCTTTTCATGCTTTGATAGTTTTATTATATAGAAAGTGCAGATGTTGCAATTTTACAAGACCTAACTGAATTTGTAGCAGGGCCGATAGCATCAGCCGGGAGAAGGAAACCGAGGGGCGTCCTGATCATGTTCCTTTATGTTAGCCCAGTCTGTTCATAGGTGCAGGGATATTTTTCTCACTGATGTAATGGGCAAGTTCTGAGCACGCCCTCCTTTACAGATATTGGACAAGGAACAAAGCAGCCCTCACAGTATATTACATCCTGTACAATGGTCTTTAAAACTGCTTTGGGTCAGACTAATTGTACTGGGACTTTTGTACATCAAGAAGGAATTTGCCTGTGACAGTACTTCCCAGCCTCTGTGACAAGCTTCTGGGGGCACAGAAAGTGCAAAGGGCACGGCAGGGATAACGGGGCTAATACTCCTGTTTCCAAGTTTTGTGGTTCATATAAACCCTTTCTTGAATGCTACCGTACAAACTTATATGGGAATTGGAAAGCCAGGCTGTCAATGGTGATGCCTGTTCCTCACGTCAACGTTTCATGAGATCTTGTGTTGCAGATGTGGTGAAAGGTGAAAAGGTCAAGCCCATCTTTGAGGAGCCACCTAATCCGACCAACGTGGAAGCAAGTTTACAAAGGATAAAAGCCAATGATCCTAGTCTCATAGAAATAAATCTCAACAACATAAAGGTAGATGCTGTGGTTTCATTTATGTCATCACAGGAGGGTTTATTCAACTATTTCCAAAGTCCTTGCCTTTTATCTTCAAATTTTGTCTCTTTTTACTGCTCAGAAAAAGCAGGACACAGGAGAGGGATGTGGAGGGAACTGCTGTAGAGGCTCCAAGGTCATCAATGCCTGATACTGAATTAGATGCCAATTAAAAGCCCACGGGGTGACTCCCTCTGGCTGCCTTTCTTTAGCAGACTGTAAAGCAAGATATCTCATGGGCACTATATAATTGTCAGCGGCCAGATTCAATTAGCCCACACATGCAAATGGAGGAGGAGCTGGCACGCGGAGACTGAACAACCAGCAGCAAAATAGGAAAGTAGCTCAGAGATGGGTCACGTGCTTGCTTTGGCCTGACCCAGTTAAAGGCAGGGCTGGCATTGCGTCCTAGCGCAGGCCTCCACCTCTAAGCAGAGAATGCTTTGTCCGTTCTGAGATACTCTTAAAAGCATCAGGGATGTTTACATTTTGTAGACTGGCTATTAATCGGTTTGATAATAATTAGAATCAGTGTCGAGCGATGTGGCTGGTTTTCCTAATTACTGGATTTATCTTTTTACTGTAGAATATTCCTATTCCAACACTGAAAGAATTTGCAAAAGCTTTGGAAAGCAACACACATGTGAAGACATTCAGCCTTGCGGCTACTCGAAGCAATGACCCTGTAGCTATTGTAAGTTTAAACACTGCTTGGAAAAAAAACCACAATTTTTAAGTAGGTCTGTGTCTGCTTTAGGATGCATTCTTCACTTTCCCTCGCACAATTTCCCTGGGACTATGCAAAATAGAAGCGTAATCTCTTCTCATCTACCTCTATGTTCTTCTAAGCCTATTTATGTTCCATTTCTTTGTAGGTACTAAGCTATGTTTTGCAGATTCCCCTTTTATTCCCTGAAACTCTCAAGACTTTATCTCATATTCCCTCTTTCTGACCCCTCAGGCATTTGCAGATATGTTGAAAGTGAACAAAACACTGAAGAGTCTGAATGTAGAATCGAACTTCATCACTGGGACGGGTATTTTGGCACTGATTGATGCACTGAAAGAGAATGAATCCCTGACAGAGATTAAAATTGACAACCAGGTAAAGTGAGAGAATGGAGCGAGCCCACTTTTGTTTCCCTTCTATATGGATTCCCAGAGGGTTCTCCTGGAGGGCTCTGGCAACCTCAGGGCAGCCTCTGTGGCTCAGTCGTTCTGCAGCTCATGTCCCATGCCCAGGCAACCAAACAGTGGAAAACTTCTAAATAAAACTGGTTAAAGCCAAATATAAAACCCAGAGCAAAATCTCCAGGGATGGGATTCTCTTTGTAGTTTGCAGCACAGTACTGAAATATAACCACTTATTTCTCTCTCATGTGAAAACAAATATTTTCTTTTCTTTTGCGGACATTTCATCACATCACCAACAGAGGCAACAGCTGGGGACAGCTGTAGAGATGGAAATTGCCAAGATGCTGGAGGAGAACTCCAAGATTCTCAAGTTTGGATACCAGTTCACAAAGCAAGGTCCAAGAACCAGGGTAGCAGCAGCTATCACTAAAAACAATGATCTGGGTAAGATGCTACTACATCTACTCATCATTTGTTTATGTGAGCCAAGCCATTCCTAATCACAAATCTTCCTGTCTGTACGTAAGATTAATTTTTTAACTCTACGACATTCAATCTGCTATATGTGAGGGTGATGCATAGCTCCATGGACTCTAAAGCAGACAATAGCAAAAGTCTTGCTGTGGTTAGGAGCCACTAGTCTCCTTCTGCCACTCCTTCAGGGAAGGGGAATTACTTCAGTCTTTTCCATGGAGCACCCTCAATTCCCAGCTGCCCTGCCAGCTGCTCTGGCCAGTAAGTAGAGAGCCAAACCCGTCCTGTTTGTTCAGTGAACACAGAAGTCCTCACTTCTTTGCCCTGCCCATGACAGACCAAGCCTGCCCAACCAGAACAAAAAAGACTTTCCTGCCTGTGTGACCAAGTACAGGCAAAAAAAATAAAGCTTTGCAAGTTTTCCCCAAGCGTGACATGCTCTGCCCTGTGTGCTCAATACACGGAGATGACTAGGCAGGAGGAGTTTACAGGAAGAAGAAGAAAAAAAAGAGTAACTATGTTTTTAATCAATTCTACTTCAAAGTGGGGTGTCAAACCATGATGCCTTTGCTGGCTTCAGCTTGGGTTTCTCTCTGTGAGAACTAAAATAAATGTTGAGCTAGAACCGATTTCTTTCACAGATACTTTTATTTTTTTTCATTTTTAATGTTTAGCAGTACCTAAGCATTCTAATGATATACTGTCGGTCCTGAAACTGTTAGTGTCCCAGAATGGTATTTGAAACATCCCACCAACAGAGAGAGAAAGACCTTTTTTTCCCCACTATTTAACCAGTTGCCATTAGACATATGTCCTGTACCTAATCTTCATTTTCCTGCTTTTGTATTATATGGCTTTGTTCAAGATTTAGTAGGACAGTATACCTAAAAGGATTCAATAAAATAAAATAAATGAAGCAACAAAACACTGAAAGCAGACAAAAATGGCTGATGCTACACTGTAGGCTTTGGAAAAATGCAGTCTATTTGCCAAGAAAGCACTATAAAATAAACCTCCTGATAGTAAAGTAATGGAATGTTTGTGGTCATACATTGTTGTTAGTGACTTTCTATAGTCAAAACTGTTCATTCATCCAGTTTTACTGCTTTTGTTCTGTACTTCAGCAGTTCAACATCAGAAGGATGTGACAGTTCAATGTAACACCAAATTTTATATCACACAAACAGGAGAACCTCGCTAATCTTATCTGGCCAAGTCAGAGAAGACTCAATACATTTTTATAAGGGTATGGAGTAGCAAATGCTGCCCAACTAGACCTAGTCTCTACTAGCTGTAATGTATCTTAAATGCTGTAAAAATTCACATGGGCCAGCTTGTCAAAATAATCCTGCCCATAACACAAAGCTCATGGCTCTCTGCTTCGCTAAGTGGCAACTTCAACCTACTTGGTTTCTAGTGAGAATCCTGAGTTAATTAATTACTATCAGATGGTTGATGCAATCAGAGCATATGAAGTTTAAACGGATAATTTAAGGTTCAATATGATGTTTTCCTTGTTACCAGTACCCACTGATATCAATACCTATGAGTACTTCAAACTATTTTCTAAAAGGATATTATTACTTAACTTTAGTATACACTTGTGCAATTAGAAAAGTTAGTAATTTTTGATGCCAAGTGCTTAAATAATCCAGAGCACTTCCATGCAGACTAGAGCAGACCAGTATCAATTTAGCTGGAACACAGTGGCTTTTAAAAGAACAATAAAACTGTAACAAAAATCTAAATGGAGCCATTGGGAGGAAGCACTGGAAGTGGTGATTTCATCATCATCTAAACCCCTTAGCTCAGAATCTGATTTTTAGAGAAAATGTATTGATATGAGCACTTGGTGAAATTCTACAATCTGTGATATAGAGAAGTACAGTTTCAATACAATTGTTTTGTTTAGCATTAATATCTGTTAATTATGGCATGTATGGACATAATGCTGCTGAGTATTTCTCAGAAGCTCCTTCATTCCTATTCATGTTACTGGGAAGGGAGTGTGTCAGTCATAAAAGTCCTTAGATTCTCAGGCAAGCCATATTGACTGCCCTTTTCTTGTTTTATTGGTCTAGTTCGTAAAAAGCGGGTGGAAGGAGAGCGGCAGTAGCCACACCCTAGAGGATGCAAAGCAAGATCAGAGGCCACCAACAACTGGGATCTCAGCATGTTCACTGGTCAGAAGGGAAGGCACTGGAAAACCATTACAAGGGGAGTTGCTCATTTCTGTTAATGTCTCCTTTTAACCTTGAAAACACAGCCTGTTCAGTTTTCACTTTCACAGTTAATTTAATTTTTATGAGAAAGATTCATAGTTGGTTTGATTTTACTGAAAAAAAATGTTTTTCTATAACTGAAGCCAATATGCAGAATCCTAACTGTGTTATTGAGTGTAACATATAGTGACATTGACCCTTATTTTAGATACTTGTTGATATGTTAAAATATAATCTTGTGTATGGATAAGGGATTCTCTGCTGAAAATAGACATTTTAGGGCCAAGTTCTGCAATGCCTTATGTTTGTGAATAATCCTTACTTATATGTGTATAGTCCTGCTGAACCGAATCCTGCAATGGGATGCTCCCAGGAGCAGAACTAGTAATACCAGTATAGGTTTGCAGGATCACACCCTTAAGCCTCTCCCCTGCACTAGGATCTGGGCAGCTGGAACCGCATTGGTACAGCACCCTTCTACCTTTTTGAGTCTCCACCCGTCCAGGTCCAGGCACGGGAACACACCTAGACGTATAAACATTGTCAAAGCCTACTTGTTTACATAAGCTTAGGTTAGGTGGATCATTTGGCAATGTTACACTGATATTTGTTATCCTTCCTCCACATTGTAAAGTAGTATTAGTGCTGCCAATCCGATAGGCTTTGAATGTTTTGAGGGTTTTTTTTCTAGGCCAACAGTTTTTTATTTGCTACTAGAATGCACAGTTTACAGCTATTAATCTTAATCTAAACAAGTATTCTGAGCAATATTTGTTTTACTTTGAGCCATGTGTTTGACTTTAGTTCTCGTATTTATGTACATTTGTTTGTTAGTATTACAGAACTGTTCTCAGGACCTTTTAGATGAAGATTAATTAAATAGTTAATCCAGGAGAGCAGCTGTGCTACCAGGAAGAACATTAAAAAGGTAGTTGTGACAGCTACATAACTTACATTTACAGGCTCCAGTTCAGGTTTGTCCTTGCATCACAAGGCACTTAGGTATGCACGTCAATGCTTAGCTGAATAAGGGCAGATTTAAGCACATGCAGAAATGCTTTGCTAAATCAGAGCCTTAACTCAGATGCCGGACATGATCTTAACCCAGTTAGCAGCAGCTCATCCCAGTGCTCAACAGCATCAAATTTTTAATAAGAATTCAGTCCGATGTTTCCATTTGTGTATTTTACAATCTAAAACTCTTCTCCACCACTGTTTTATCACTGCCAACGGTTGTCTCTCAATAACAGCCAGAGCTTCATTTTGGTTACATGTACATGTGCTGTGGGAACTAAGGGAGGCTGGGCTTAGGTGTGTCACACATACCAATGTTTTCAGAAAACTTCAGAAACTCCTGGGGCTCATGCTGCTACCCAGGAGACACCAGCCTCTCCTCCAGCAACGCTGGAGCTCACGGTCACCGCAGCATGCTCCTGAGCCAGGGGAGAGCTGTGAGCCGCTGGGCAGCCGGAGGGATTCAGAACAGACCGGGGGAGCCCCAGGAGCAGTCGGTACATGTTTGACATGCATACATCCCCCAGGGATCTTGTCATAACCAGAGCTCGGGTGCAAGCTAACGGGATGAACCCTCCCTCTGTGCCTTTTATAATGGAAATGAGTAGGTCCAAGACAACACTGTTCCTGTTGGATACTGGTCTTCATGTTGGAGTCCAAACTGAGGAACATACTTTAAATCCCACTTAAAATAGTTTGCTAAAGTGGTCTGCTGAGCTGGGATCTAAAGTGCAGTGGCCACAGTTTACTCCCCTGGAGAGATCTCAGTCTTTACAGTTGCCACCTCTCTTTCCCTTCCTCAGAATAAAGCTAAAACCTTTGCTTTGCAAGTAAAAAACATGACACACAGGGGAGTCTTGCTGAGATTTTGGCTGGATCCATGCAGGATTTGCTGTGAAAAACTTTGATATCCCATTAAAAAAAAAAAAAGATACAAGTTCTGTAACACAGTTATAACTCTGCATGGGCTTGAATAAACAGTTCTTAAAAAACATGCGGATTACCAGGGGCATACTGGGCTTTGCAGCTTCAAGTTGCACGGGTAGGAAGAATCCTCACCCCAGAACCAAAAGACTGTGGTTGCTGACAAACTTCAGTGATTAGAATCACACTGCCCCTATTTTTTCTTCTTCTTTTCCTTTGATCCAACCAAGGGAATCCCAACTATCAATCAATTTTTTTAACGTATTTTGAAGATTTTTTTTTTATTTGTTACCTTTTTTTTTTTTTAAAGAGTGGTACATGTATGTATTTAAGGGAAACAAGTGCAATCCATTTCTAGTCTTAATTGCCATTTAAAGTGTCGGTATTTGCATGCAGCAGTTTTACAAGGATGGATTGGTCTGGCTGCTTCCCGACGTCTGCAGCATGTCATCCTGTAGAGCTTTGCTCAGAGCCGCACGAGTGGGTATATAGCCCGGTGGCTCCATCCATGTCAGCTACAGTTTGCATCACGGACCAAGATACCTGGCTGGGGAAGGCCCCGTGGGCTCTCCATCCCTCCGTCTGCCACGCTCCTTGTGCGGGTGTGTTTCCTCTGCAGGCAGGATTCCTCAGGCTCCCGAGAGCATCCCAAACACCAGCCCCACCATGCACTAGCAGACAGTGCCTGGACGTGGTAGGCGGCCCTGGGAGGTCTGGCTCCTTCCAGCGCGTGCGAGGAGAACTCAACTCCTCATCCCTGGGCATTTTCTGCAGGCAGCTGCTTCCAGCCCCTGCCAAGGGGCTCGGTGACCAGGGACATCTCCGTCCTGCCTGTTCTCTGTGCTCCACACAAGGGCTTGGTTGTCACCTGCCCTTGAACATCACAAGTAAAACATGGCAACAACGTTCAATACAACAACAGCACACAATGGTGATGCTTGAAGGCAGGTTTTCATATTAATATAGGATTATTTAGCTGATTAAAAGTCTCTGCAACTAACATGAAGGGGGTCAGGATGTGACTAGTTATTTTTAAAGTTCTACTTCCAAGCAACATCGGGCATACTCAGTGCTGAATGTGGAACAGGGATAGAAGAGTCCTTTTTTCTTAAGCAAACATTCAGGAGTAACTGTCTGTTTTTGCACATTGCTTCTAATTTGACAGCTTCGGTTTGGTTTGTATTTTTTATACATTTTTTTCATGGAAAAGCTCAACTTTGTGCATGTCCTAACATATACGTGAATTGTAGTGTGCACTAAGGACCGTATGTGTACATGTATAACTCTAGATGAAGATGTTATCTCTGGAACAAAAGTAATTGCATGAGCACAGTGTGGTGCATATTACTCAAGAGGAAGGGAATTACCGTGCTATGTAACAGTCACTCCGCAGCATTGTGTTTTTTTCTAAATAAATCTTCATAAAGGATTAGTCTTTTGCAATTTCTCATGGTTTTGTGCCTTGAATCAAGCCTCCCTTGATGCTCTGACATCAGATTAAGCAGCTTTCTCCACTGTGGCTCTTGCAGCTTTCACTCATCTGGATTATCTGCCAGGTTTCACCTTCTCTTCCTCCCACATTACATGCACGGGGCTGGAGCTTTGTGAGTGATGGTTGGGCACTCAGAACCAGGTTTGGGAGCAGAGAAACCTGGATTCTCCTCCCTGGTTTAACAGACCTCCCGGATTTGAAGCAAGTTCATTATACCTGTCCATGCTTCAGTTTGCGCACTCTTAACATCAACCTCATACTTTTCTGCCTCCCAACTCAGTGAATGCTTGTGAAACTCTGGGCTTCTCAGAGGAAGATGCAGCAAGAAATGCACTTTTCTCTAAAGGAAATAAATGGGAAATAAAACCCTCCCATTTTCAGAACATGTCACTGTCTGAGACGCTTGGATCAGATTTCCATGATGCATGTAGATGTCTAAGGCTGCATGTGAAAACCCATGATATTTTCAGGAACGGCTAGGTACCAGCTCTCACCAGCTGCAATGTAGATTTAGATACATAAGATACCCAAGTTCCTGTCCTTAGACAGCTACATATCATGAGAATCTGGCCCTGATACCCAACCCCCTTCAGGGAACTTACATGCTTTTGAAAACTATGCCCCATATCCCAAGACTATAGATTGTATTAAAAGTGTTGATTTTATTTTTTTTTTAGTATATGCCATCGCTTTAAATGTAAGCACACAGTGAAAAGTAAAAACAACTGAAAAGTAGGACCCTTATTCTACAATGCTTAATATTTTCTTTAGCTCTGGTTTCTATTTTTACTGCTCTGAAATTATGTGACAAAGCAATAATAGATCTCTGCAGGCTGCTGTTCTTTTTTGAAGTAAAAAGTGAGTGCAATTTGTAAAGAGCTGCTGCCATGGAGCGGCGAAGACTAGATTTCATGTTTTCTTCATCACTAACTCAGGGACGAGATTTCACTGTTTTGTGAAATTTAGGATCCAATTTAACTGTGTGCAGTTGTATGCACAAAATCACTATTGTCTGATCAGGGTCTTGCATCCAAAACACTGCAGAAACACAATATCAAATTATCCCTCCTCAGCTAGCTTCTACTCAGGAAGCCTGCAAAATGAGCTTTCCATGAGCAATCAGGTAGAAACACACATAATTCCCTGCCCTCTCTTCTCCACAGTGTCACAGCAATTTTCCATATGGTGCCTCATTAGAATTTGACACCGAGAACATACACTGATTTCTTCCAGGGTATACACAGCTCTAAGCTTCAAGGGAAGCAAGTGCACTGTAGAGTGCCTAAAGGCATAAACTAAGTTAATTAAATGGTTAAGCTGACCCCTAGAACCTATGCTGCTCATTAAAATACCCTGCAAAATACACATAACTACACATGCATAAGGAGCATTAAACAGAAGCCTCCGCACATCTCCCATAGACAACGTGCTGTCTGCAGTCCCAGGGAAGTTCACAGTTTACCCACAGAGAAACAAAACATCTTCCCCACCCTGTTAAAGACTGTCTTTACTTATGTCAGTATTTTAACCCTGAATTCTCACGGTATCTTTCTACTTTTGCTCTCTTGGATGCCAAAAAATTGGAGGAGACTCTTCAAGAAAATGAGGAAATCTCACACTGAAAGAAAAGGAGGTAACTGTGCCCCAGTATATGGTTCTGCTGGGATCTGTAGAGCCTAACATCAGAGGGAGTGCTCATGGGAACTATGCAGCACAATTCCCAGATCCTCAGCCTTAAGGGAATCAGAATACAGCTGCAGAGAAGCTAGTGAGGTCACGCACTGCATTTCCTAGTTCCAAGGTAGGGTTTCATTTCTACAAACTTGACAGGTTTTCCAGAAAGACTGGTTTTGGTCCTGCATACCTTTCATCAGAGGGGTTCTGTTGAAGTCCCTTGGGATTTTGACTATGAATCCAATATAAGCCAGGGAACCCAGACACTGTATCCCATCTTCTCCCTCCAAACCTTTTTTTTAGGAATCAGCTTCTTCCCGTGCACCCATTTCTTTTCAGAGTGGAAAGTTTCATATACCAAAAGTTGAAAAATAACCCATTTACAAAAAGAGGATTGATACTATTCTTACAGTCTCTGAGCATGCATCTTCATATCTTTTCTATTCCAATCTGTTCGCTCCTGTCCCAAGCCTGAGCAACAGCAGTGCAAACCCCAGGTGCTTCATCTTCTACATGGAATGCTGGGTTACTTTCCCCCTGAACGTGATACGGAGTGACAGGCTGAACTGCAGCAAGCTGCATTTACCACTGGCCGTCCATCTCCTGCTGCCATCTTCTTTTCATGCACCTACCCAAAAGTCAATTCTTCTCAGTTTTGACTGATACAGAGATTCCAGAGAGTTTTAATACAACGTCAAAGAAACAGAGGTGCAAGCTGACTAGATTTCCTGCCATATTGCAGTAGCTCTGATCTGCCTGTTTGCGTGCTGCTCCAGCCGCAGCCAGGAGCTCTGCGCTCTGTGCCCAGTGTCAAGCTGCTGCCAAACCTGCAGAAGGCTGGCATCTGAATGCGGCTCATGGAAAGCACTGACTGCTGGAGAGAGAAACCACGGGGCAAGTACTCCGCTGGGTGCGAGGGTGTTGGACAGCAACCACTACACCATGCAGCTCTCAAATCAACTTTTTAACTAATTTAATAGAGGACAGCATTTGCACAGTAAAACCACCAAGGAATCACTGTCATTCTAATCTGTTTCAGCTATATCAAATCCTCATCTATGTCTGAATGGAGCAGAATGGTTGATGGCACTCAAGGTTTCCTTTTTGAGGAAGAGGAGGAGGGGAAGAAACAGCAGAATTGTGTTCAGCTGTTTCCAGCCACAGTAAAATGCTTTAAATATTCATGCTTTTCTTGTCCATTCCAGTAAAGCAGATGAGCACAAACAAAAGCAGCATGAGGGCCCTCCCTTAATGAGGATCTGTTTGTTTCTTATAGCCAGCTGCCCGACTTTATTGAGTCTGATGTTAGGTAGACTCATTCAGTGAGCAAGGGAGGAGAAAACAAGGCTGTCAGATAAAGCAGTTATGTGTATCGTTTCACTCCCTATCTGTTCCGATGACTGCATTGATAATATACTGAACAGAAACTGGGAGCAACATTTCATACTTGCAAATTGTTTGTTTCCCCAGCTGTCATCACAGGTGCAGGCCACCTTAAAACCTGCCTGGACTCTCAGCCTATGTTGGTGAACACGACATATAAAGAATTCCCCAAACCCGAGAAACTTGCATTAACTCTGCCACGTGTCCATGACAAGGTTATATACTCATCACCTGTCTAAATCAGCATTAAGAGCCTTCAGATGATGATGGTGGAGAAAGAGGTCACTGTGTACAAGCGTCTGGTGAACAGGGGTGTTGGCATTCTCCGGTAGTTTGTACCCCAGCAATGCTGGCACACTGCACACACCGGCGTTCATCATCCACATTAACTCGGCTGCTTAGAGGTCAGATGTGTTTTCTGGTCATTATAACAGTTCACTTAACATTCAGGAACAGAAAATCAGAGACATCAGCAGGTGCTGCTTCCCCACCCAGCCTGTTCGCCCCCATGCCTGCCTGGCAGCACTAGGCGGCACAGTCGCTCTGTTCCATTCCTGTATTTTTTTCCTGCATGCTTTTAGGCTGTTTGGGGGAAAGAAGTGTCTGTCATTAAATGTGTCAAGCTCACTAGAAAATAAGGATAGCCCCACAAAATAATCTCCTCTAAATTTCGGTCTTCAGAACTGATTGCTCTGTGGCTGCTGATTAAAGCTCCAGTTAAGCTCTCCCTGCCTTTGCACTCGAAACGCGCTGGTTGATCCAGGTTAACTACTGTGACGTCTTCTTAAACACACTGCAGGGAAGTTTATGGCATCTCTTCTAAGCTGGGAATAAGGTCAAGTGCACTTCTTACGAAGCTGGACCTGGTTACCTCACATTTAAGTTGCTCCCCTTACTATGCTTTTTTGCAGAGTACTGATCTCATATATGCATTTGTGGAGAACACCCAGAGTGCCTGACAGAAGGGAAGTGGAAGTTTGATTGTCTTAAGAGGACAGAAGTGCTCAGCAGCTGTGACAAACCCAGCCAGCAGGGACATGAGCAGTTATGCCACCTGCCAAGAGCTGGAGTCCCTTCCAGCATTAGAGATTCATAGAGTTTGAAAGATCATTTCCATGATGAGAAAAAGACTGAAGGTTTAAACAAAGATATGCGATGACATTTAAATTAAAATATATTTGCTTCCATTTGGTATGTATTTTTCATTAAAATGAGATAGTTGTACTTAGTATCGTCTAGTTCTTTCCTATTCTGTGAGAAAATCCAATTAAAAATATGATTTCCCTTCACTCTTCTGAAGCTTTCAAACTGACTCCATAATTAAATGAACAAGTCAGAACACGTTACTTTTAATATCTGTACAATGGAAAACACGCTGTTTCCAAGGAGAGGGGGCATGCTCCTGCATGCCCCGACTTCCGCCAGGACTCAAACCTGCACGCAGCCAGCGCTGAGAAGAGCAGCAGTCCCCAGAGACACCAGATTAAGTACCTGCTGGTCCTGTGAAGGACTTGCTAGCTTGGAGTCAGAATGAATCACTGCAAGAGATCTGGGAGCTGAGGAGGAGACTAGCAAAACCTTTTGCTTGTTTTTCTACTGATGCGCACTGTCACGGTAGCGTCCAGCTATGCCACTCATATCAGTGTTGGATAGGCTATCACAAAGGCCACGTGTGTCCTTAATCACCCGGGTGGTACAGCTTTGCCCGTGAGCTACTGTCAGCTCCTGCTGCTTTGAAACTGCTTGTTGCTTTATAATAATGATCCCATTGGGTCTCACTTTTCCGTAAGAGGGACTATGGGGGCAACTAGTCTGGCCTCTTGTGTATCTGATATCCTTAAATTGCATGCCAGAACCCAGCCTATAATTTAATTGGGCCAAATACTTGCATCATTTAGAATAAAAGAAAAAAGTTGACACTAGAACTGTGTTCCAGAGAATAAGTGATGCAATGGCAGGAATGAATTAGGTATGATGTACGCAGATATTTCCGTGTGCTGAAAGTAAAATCCACCCACTACAGAGGAAGTGAAAAGCCTAAGGTCTCTGTCAGCTCAGCTGGGTGGAGGGCTATCAGCTCAGAGCTGGTGATTAAGTTTACCTCTGGACACATGAGCAGTCTGGCACACAAGATCTGCCAGAGATACTAAAAAAGGATTGGCACCAACCTTCTGGATCCTTTTCCGGATGTTCACATTGAGCCCAATCATTTGCTCTGCTTGGAACTTAACAAAGGAGAACTCAGCAGGCTAATTTACTTGAAAATGTTTAAACCAGTGCCAAGCTAATCAGCCCTCTGGATGACCCTTTGAACCTCCTCCCCTGAATAAAGCTGCTCTGAACTTAAAGAGAAATTTACCCCCAAAAGAATTCAGATGCCACAAAGGGTACATACAGTAAAACGCTCATCCCAGCTCTGAGGAACCTGGCACTGCACAACCAGAGCGTAACCTCATCACCATTGAAGTTAGCAAGCACCTTTTAACTGCTTTCACACAAACCATGCCCAGCACCTGCAATAATCATCAGCGTGCTGATGGTGCCTAAGCAGACTGCATCTACCTCATAGGAGTTTAGAATAAACGCTGCTGCTAAGGCTGAGCTATATGTGGAAATCCTCTCTTACCTGCTGCACAGGACATGAACAGTATTCCTATGCAGTGAAGGAAAGCCCAAGCAAGCAGCAAATTACTGCTCATCCTTGCTTGCTCATTCTCACAAAACAGGGTTTAGTTCACTGACTTTTAACAAGGAACGCACAGGTACTGTGTTGGAAACGCCACAGTCACCTACTATTAATTAACATGAACTTATTGCAAAGGCAAATGACAACATGACCCTCAGCAAGTTTTACAAGCAGCATGAATGAGAAAGCGAGCTCTGGAGCAAGTGTGGCATTCGGTTGGATACCCTGCACGGTACAGCTACCCACTCTCCTGCTGTGGCTTTGGGGAGGTTAGTACTGGCGGCTGCTTTGCCAGGGACACAGAAAACAGCAGGTTTGCCTCCAGTAACGGAGAAGTCGCAGGATGACCAACAAGTTGCTTACAGTTAACTGAAGAGGGAGAGGAGGCAGGAAGAGATTTGGGCTGAATGTGTGGGCCTCACTGTAAATGCACCGAGTTTTTCACAAAGCTGAGGAATACATAAAACACATAAAAAAGAAATACTTTTGGGGTGATGCATCTTTATACATTTCTCTAAATTGGACATTAATGACTACCTCTCAGGTTACCGATCCTCAGAACATCCCCTCCAATGTCAACTTTTCACTTAGAAAACAAGCCCTTTTTTAATACCTGCTTTAGAAGGGGTGGCTATCAATTGATAGCACTCCCCCTTTGACTGGTACAGGTGACATTTCAATTTTTGGGCCATCTTCAAATCTTTAATAAATCAGTTTGCTGCATTTTGTCAAACAGTTTTGGTGCAAACATTTAAAATTACTCGAGCAGCGAGTACTACACACATCCTTCACACGGTACAGAGGTGGAAACTGAGGCACAGATATATTCAGTATTTCTTCCCCATTCACCTAACAAAATGTTAAAAAGAGAAGTCCCCTTGATGCTTCCTGTAGCAGCTCCTACAGAGCCTGATGCACTACCCTGTCAATGAAGATTTATGTACTAGTCATGCATTTGTTTTCCAGTGGAGCCCATTGGGGCTGCAGTAATACTCCTGCTTCTCCTCTGAACTCTGCTGTGAGTCACTGAAGCCTTTGCTCACTGTCTGGGTAAGAGCAAGAGCAGCGTCACCCTCTCTGCATGCACGCACACAGCCGGGCACCCCAGCAAAGCAGAGGGGAGCGGGAGGAG
Source organism: Elanus axillaris (assembly GCA_026212715.1). NCBI lineage: Eukaryota > Metazoa > Chordata > Aves > Accipitriformes > Accipitridae > Elanus > Elanus axillaris. The sequence continues at coordinate 10,694,923 of JANZLQ010000002.1, forward strand.
CGTGACTCAGGCTGGAGCATCCAGGGTCAGTGCTGCCAAGGCAACTGTGGTTTAACCATTGGATTACTCAGACTGGGCAACCTTTAATTAAAGGCTTGGTTGTTGCTCCTCCCTTTCTCCCACAGTCGTAATTTTTACTGCACTCCCTAGGCAAGCTACCGAAAGATATCAGACAGACAGCAAACAGCCGAGACTACAGCCAGTCCAAACAGCATATGGGAGATAACCCTGAGCTTCAAGGAGCACTGATGAAGCGGGGCTGGGTACAGCTGCTGGCATGACCACTGCCTCAAGGAGGAGCAATGCCAAGACGATGGACACCGAGTAGATCTGCCTACAGCCCGTGCACTCATCACTAAAAAACCTGAGATTCACTGCCAGCACCTGTCAGCCTCTAACATTCGAAAAGTCTCTTCAGCATCAGAACAAGGAAGGAGAAGATATACTTGGAATCAGCAGCTCCCAAACATGCCCTCGGTTGTATCGTTGATCATGGGAAGAAGAGGTCTGGGTCTGTCCACTCTCCTTCCAGTGGGAGGACTGAGACCTACCACAAATAAGTTTACGACTTCTGGTAGATGGACAGTAGGCCACTAACCTTCAGGGATCCAAAGATCATAGCCTAGAAATCACTATAGCACTGAGTTCAAAACTGAAGACACAGTTGGAAATGTTGGGTTTTCTTGCTGTTTCAGTATTAGATAAAAAGTCTATACAAGCAATTATTCAGGAAAAAGAGATGCAAAATCAAAGACAACAAGAAAGGCTAACCCTCTACATGCTTGTAATTTTAGCAATGACACTTATGAAACGCTTTATAACAAAGGAAATTCCAGTTACAGCATGCACTATGGGAAGACATGCATCCAGAGTGGATGCTAAAAGTAATTTTTTAATAAAGAAGAATCAACTTGGGATGAAGTATACAACAGGCACTGTAAAGATCCACTTTTAATGATGAGGAACTGAAACTCACAGCCTGGAGTAAAAGACCAGCCTGTGAGTTCTATAGACTAAATAATGAAGTGTGCAAGGAAGACAAGAAAATACTTCAGAAAAATAATAAAATTAAAACATGAAGCAATTTGCTTTTTCAGATGTGAAAACCTGCATTCTCACAGGCCTGATTTAAGCATTTTTAAACTCATCCCTAAATCATTGCACAGCCAGAATAGCACATACCCATTGTAAGTATTCAAAACTGTTCAGCCATACCCTGTTCTTCCAGTAGAGCTGAATGGAGCAACACCACCATTCCCCGGGTACGTGGCCTTTGCACAGTTACCATTACAGGTTTTTAGGACTGGCTCCTCAGTGATGACTACTTCTAACAGTTGAAAGATGGATTCTTTTGTTCTTAATCACAAGGTCATTACCTATACCACAACTAGATACATATGGTCACTGATGCTCATCCCACCTTCAGATACATCACCAAAAGAAGTCTCTAGTCTTACTACAGAGCCCAGATCTCCCCACTAACCCTCTGCACTACCTTTCCAGGTACTACCTGCTGCTCTCAACCATTTTTATGCTGCTAGGGAAAGCGTTGCAGATCTACTAGCAGCAGTAAATGGCACTGCACGAGAACTCCATTTTCCCTTTAACTAAACGCACTTAAGTTGATCTCTGCTTTATACATATCAAATAAGTTTAAAAATAAACGGTAGTGCTAATACATACAAGGTATGCAATAGAAAGCAGGAGCTGAGACCAGCATTGTCTCCCTAATTGCCTGATGTCCACAGCAAGAAAGGATCGGCAGCGTGAGGGATACAACCTCAGCTCTGTTCTTTCAAGACTTTACAATTCGACTTCAAGGTTCCAAGTCTGACAGATAGACTGTGCTGTGTAGATAGCACAAAAGACTTCTCCAGATACAGCCAAGCCTTTAGCTAAGAGGTGACTTGTGAAGAGCTCCCTATTTTAATCTCAGCACTGAGCGATGTAAATCAGCATCTGGACTTCCCTCTCTACCCCACACCTCAGATGCCATTGACTCTGTCTCCCAGAAAACACTCGCCCAAGGTTCAGGGCTCCTGCTCAACTTGCCTTACTTGGGCCAAATGACTGAACTGCCCAGAAGAAATTCCTGGGGATAGTCTAAAGCGCTTAGGACTTACTTTGGCTCAGGGAGGTGCAGGGACCCATTCTTTCTCCAGAACACCACTTTCTCTTTTTTGAAAGACAGTTATAGAGAAAAATCTGTCTGGGTGCAGATGAAAACATGACTAACAAATTGTTCTCTTCAATGAGAGGACATTTTCTTGTCCTGCACTTCATACCTGAGATATAGTGGGGTTTGCTGTTAACAAGGTAGAGCTAACCTATTTACAGGCATTGTTGGCAGGATGACACAGGGAAGATCAAACTTATTTTTCAGAATGACCAGTCCAGTTGTAATAAAGAACATTAAGCTTTTGTTGTTTTGACCTCATCCCATTTACATATGCAAACTGGGAGAAGAATCATGATTTTAATTTGAACTCTGTGGTGCAACTATAACAAATCTTTCAAGTCAGTCTGAACTGGATTCAAATTAAAACCATGAGTTCATGAACTTTAAAGTTCATGCTCTTGTTAGGAGACAAAAATACAAAAAATAGGTAGAAACTGATGCTGGCCATGGTGACAGACTGGCCTGACTCTCCTGAAATTCAGCATAAACAGTAACTGCCATCCAGCTACAAGGAGCAATTACACTGCTCTGGGTAAGGGCACAGCTGAAACAACAGCAGCCTCATCACCAAACCAGATGTAACCACCCAAAACAAAGCCTCATGCAGGGAAGACTGAGGGAGACACAGGTCACTGTAAGGAAATGCTGCTACTCTGCCAAGATCTGGGTTTATGAGAAGGACTAGAGAGCCTGAGAGAATACAGACAACATGGAGGACCAACATGGATATACTAAAGTAATAGCTGATTCCTTAAAATGAAACTTTATGGACTGTCAGTGAAGCTAAGGTAGATTTTGTCCACAGATGATATGTAGCAATAGAGATGATGAGCAGAAATCCTTGCAAGCAAAAACATTTGCTAAGAAAATTCCTGATTATTGAATGTAGTTAGAAAAGTGACTGAATTACCAGTTATGACATCTATGGCACGATGCTGTCCACTGCAGAGAAATATGTTGTAGTGTAATCACTTTTGGAAAAATAAATTCAATCCTAGTCTAATCCTTATAGGCTTCATCTTTGAAATGTCAGCTCTGAACACACATTCTACTTGATTTACTTGTTTGCCAGATTTAACATCCAGCAACAGAAGCCTGCCGGTTTACAGAGCCAGGTCAGGAGCTGCTGATGAAGAAACAGAACTACGGGATGTTACATAATGGACCTAGTGATATCGTGCAAGTGAAGATGAGTAATGGTACCTACTTCTTCAGATGTGCGTCAAAACCAACCATCATTAAGAGGTTTGGACTGTTAAGATTTGCAATGCTGTTAGATTTTAAGGTATTCAAGGACAGAAACAGTTATGATTCATAAAGAGGCTTTTAGGAAGATGAGTCTAAGCCCTGCACTGGAACAGCTCAGGTAGTGCTGTCACGGTAGCTTAGACACTCACTCGGGTCAATTAAAAGCTACAAAATCAGCTCTACAGACTGCATGTGCATTTCTAACAGCTATTTATATTCTACAGACCCTAGCAGCCTCAGCTGAACGGTAAGCCTCAGTGTACCACGCAGAGCCCAAATATCTAGCAAAAGCAATAGAGAGCATTGCAAAAAGATTAGAAACTAAACCAGCAGTTTCATTTCTTTCTATTTTAGCATTCAAACTCACAAACACATGTCTGGCTCCGTTGCACCTCATGTATAGAAGCACAGCTGCATTTACCTTCATGTATTTTGCTCTCTCCGGTGACCTCAAGCCCAGGTACCTCGTAAAGCACCCGTGGTCGGACAGGACCAGCCCAGGGACCTCATGCAGCCTCCGCAGCAGAGCAAGGACTCCTTGCCGCCTGGTCCTTGTCCACTGCTCTCCGCAGAAACCCTTCTCTGTTTGCAGGTGTTTCCCCACAGAAACCCCCCACAGGTGACCAGTACCACCACAACCACTGAACTACAACTCATAAGCAGCTGTGGTCCTACTGTGGGAAAAAGATCTGCCTGAAAGAATTTGGGTTTCTTGTTTCCCCTTTCAGATCTAATGTAAATACCAAACCAAAACATCAAGCCCTTTAATCGAGAAAAAAGGAAAAGAAGTTTACAAGTTTATAAACAAAAGCTGAAAACTGCTGTTTTTTCAGGACACTGAGGCACTGGAGAATATCATGTGTATTCATGGTGTGGATTATACAAAGAATTCAAAAATCAGTAACTGGAAAGTAGCATTTCTTTAATTCAATTGTTATTTTTTGGACCGAAACATTCAAACTATTTCCGAAAGGTCCACTACTGAAAGTGCTTTCCGACTCCTACTTTGAAGCAAGTCTAATAGCTGCAAACACCATGGATTTAAAAGGTCACCGCATAATCCAGTCTCAGTGATTAACATTTTTCCTTTGTAGTTATGACTATACTAAAATAATGATCCCAATTCACAGGACGATTAAACATGTCTATTAATTTTACTTCAGTAAAACAAGCTGAAGAATCTTTCAGCCAAGCCGGCTGAAGGACAGTTCACAATACCTCTTCCTTCAAGGAAGTTAATCTTGCCAGTTAAAACAAAAAACCTAGTTCTTGTTCAAACCCCACTTTTTCCTATTCAAAGCTGTGAAATAAGATTCCAATTTTCGTAACTAATTCAGAGCCAGCATCTCAGAACTACTGCTGAACATTATCCTCCTGCCTGCTAATTTTAAGGCACTCATTATTGCCCTAGGAGGCATATAATTGTTTACTGTAAGAGTTCCCGTGCTGTTTGAGCCATTTGTACAAATATTCACCGAGATGAGTAAGTGCACTTGATAGGAGGTGAAAAACCCTGCAACTTAATAAAAATTATGCCCTCAGAGCCACTTGATATCTACAGTCATATCTTTCTGTGAGAAACATGATTTTAGCAGACTTCTCTTGATTTTTCTTAGATTTCATGTATTTCTCAGCACCAACTTGGACTGATTACATGAACAAACGTACCCCTCAACCAGAAGAGCAATTAATATGTAATAGCCTACTTTTAAAAAGTTTGTTCTTTGTTGCATATTTTGTATTCAGTTTACATTTCATACTAATCAGTCATATGAGTGAGAAGAAATATACTGATAGTATGAAATGCTACTTTTAATGAAGGAAATTAACCTCTTACCCCAACAGACAATTAAAACAGTAATTAATAAAAGAAAATGGCAACTAGGTCACAACACTTAAGAGATTAATATATTCAGCAATTCTTGTTTCTCAATTCATGCATCAAATACTGGTGGTCAGTCTGCCAAGTTTAACCTGTATGACTAAATACATGAAAGTGGGGTGAAGAGGAAAAACATCTAGTCGGCTTATTTTGCAGAGTCACATTTTCTCACATTATGCTGTAGAAGAGGAGAGAGGCAACAAAAGGCTCTGAATACCTATCCCACAATGCGACCCTAATCCCTCAGGATCCATGCAAGACTAGGACCAAATCGTGACAATAACCATATTTAAATTTTTTTCTCCTTACATAAAGTCATTGGAGAGGCATGGACACAGCTTTACAGAGACTCTGGCTCCAGAGGGCTGCTCTGACTCTGCTCCTGGCATGTGCTTGAAGCCTTGGAGCTTTTTTTCCCAGCTATGGAGCTATGGAGGTGAACTCCATGTTTTGCACATACGAGGTCAAGACACAGCTCCTGACCCCTTTGGTCTTCTGATGGATTCTTTTATCCCCTATTTTATCTCCTTCACTTTCTCTTTCCTTTTATTTTTTTTACGTGGCATGCTCTTCTAGAAGCAAGAGAGTGAGCAATATATAATAAAAAAAGGTATCACTTAGCAGTGCCACATTAGTGATCAAACTGCATTTTTTTTGGTGGAGAAATGCATCGTGGCAGCCATAACCAGTGTAACAAACAGGTATGTCTCAAGGGTTTTATATAATCTTACAAGAAAGTCAACCTTGATACTAAATGCCAATTAATTGCACAATTACTTCCTAATGAAATCAAACCTGCCAAGGATGCTCACCAGGAAGCAGCAGAAGACTGATTCTGAGAAACTGAAGATAACTTTTCAGGCTCTTCACATGACATGGAGTTAGGAAACGATTTCAGAATGAAAGAATTGCCTAAGAGGAAAGAAGAGATGAGGCAAGTTCCAGCAAATCTGTATGACTAAGAATAGCAAAGGTGTTTGCATAAAATGTTGGGTCTCTTTCAGGTAATTCCTCCCGCTGGCTCACTTGCCATCTTGAAAATAATTGTTCAGCTGCTGTAAATGACAGGACATTCATGGGAGGAGGTAGGTCTCACGCACCACTCTGTTCAGGTGAATTAGCTGATGGTAGCAGTTTGTTCTGCAGTTCTTCCACTCCATCAGGTTGATGGCCAGCCGTGGAGTTCATCTCAGGAAAATGAAAATCCCTGGTGCCAAAGAATAAAGTGACAGATTGGAACAGTCTATTTTAGAAAAGAGCTGCCATGTCTAGTTAGTATCATACACAGATTCACTGCACAGTAACAAATGGATGCTGGGCTGAACCTGGAAACTAAAGTCAAAAGTATATTGAGGATTTCAGCCAGGAAAGGGAAGGAAAAAATGCTTTTCTGCATTGAACTGCGAGAAGCAAGCATTCCTATTTTACTAATGTTCTCCATTTTGCTCCCTTCATTTCCTTTCAAGTTGTCTTTTTAAGGACACTAGCATAGATGATGCTATGCACGACCAAGTTTGAAATTCAAAGGAAGCAAAGATCATTTGATGTAAGCAGCAAGTAAATCAATGGGTCCCTATTCCAATTCAGGTTTCACTGTCTCACATAATCTTCTGCCACCATACTGCATCTTAACTCTGTAGAAAAGAGTAATCACTTTAGAAAGCTTTCATACAAAAATCCCCAATTCATCCCACCCATCAGGCAAAACATTTTCTTTGATCTCATTTCTTTTACAGAAGAACCAGGTGATTTAAATATGAATCCTGACAATGAAACTGCTAATAATCTATCTCCTTCTGATTGATCATATTAATCTATTGTTCCTATTTATTACACTGTGCCACTGTATATTTTACTGCTTATGTTTGTGCCCATTGTTTCAGTGTAAGAAACTCAGTTTGATATACTGATGGGTGTTTGGGCAATGAAACCAGCATTGTTATACTGTAAGGTTATCACGGCATTATATAGATTACCTACCCACCAAAATACATTTGTGAGCAGATATAACTGAAAGCTGTAGGGTAACAGTATGCTATTACAGCTTCTGATAGAAACAAGCAGGGATTCTTTTAATTTTCACACAAC
>JANZLQ010000002.1:10702419-10713750 GCA_026212715.1 Elanus axillaris
CAGTGAATTATTTTCTTTAATTTTTTTTTGCTTCATACGTCAGGTTTCCGTTTTGATACATTTAATTAATTCACATTTACTGTCAATTGTTCATGTATCAAAATTAAATGCATCAAATGAAATTTAAGTAATGGATTAAATGTATCAAAATGTATTCACATTTATTATAAACAAACATGAAATCTAATGTAACTGGTACAGTCTAAATGAAAGAGAGCATCTGCCTCTTCACATTGCAGCTCTGGCCAGCTACCTACTTTCAGTTGCAAGTCCAGTGAAAATTAACTGCTTCCAGAAACTGCCATTGTCCAAACCTCCATGTATATACAGCCTAATCAATGACACTTAGCATCTCACCTATCACTGGTTCATTAGAGATAACCACTACTTCAAGGACTCCAACTTACTATTGCTCTAGAATTTAGTTGTCCGTAACATCTGCTTGCAAGTCTGGCATTTGTGTTTGCAAATTCAGAGTATGTACCTGGTTTACTACCATAATATTCTGGGCATTTCCTTTCTATGTACTTGCCCGTGGTAATAATGCCCCAGAAACTCTTCCCATACTTTACTCTGTTTTGATGGGATTTCAGATGGCTGGGTAAAAGCACATGAAGTGCCAACACAATCATTTGAGAAATCACATTTTATGGCCAGTACCAGAGTCTTCATTAAGGAGATCTCAGCAACAAGAAACAGAGATGTAAATCATTTCTGAGCGAGCTCTTCAGTACAGGCAGTCTTCAGCTAAGCCAAATCATAAAGGAGATTATTTTACCGGCAATATTTGACGTAGATATTTCACACAGAGGCTCTCAGAGGCCTTCATATATTCATACACACCATATATTCATACCCACATAGACACAACGATTGCAAAGACTAATCACCCAAAGGACGGTGAGCAAGAATTACCTGGTCATAGCAGCAAGTACTTTATGTGATGAGGGCTGAGCAGTGAGGAGGGAAAACCAGCTGGGGGAAAAAAAGAAAAAAAAACATAAAAAATTCGAACTGGCACCTAAAAAGAATCCGAAGGAATAGGGAAGTCTTTGGCACTTAACTAACCAGTCCTGAAGGACTCCCTAGAAGGGACTCTGCAGCTGAAATTCATTGAGGAGGAAGAAGCTATTCTAATTATAATGACCTTATATACTCTCTTATATCTGACTCCACAAACCATACTGATGCTTGAACAAACAAGCCTATCCCTAATTAGATGTGTTAATGCAGAAAGAAAGTATGGCATTTGCACATTGTGCAGGTTGACAGAAGTTTACAGTACGTAGAGAAAAGCACTATCCTCCGTCTTTATGAAACAATGAGAACATGAGAATATTTCCAACAGGACACACTTGGTACTTTCTAGAAGAGTTAATAACATACAGGTGGGATTATATATCCCTTTGGACAATTGGTCTACAATGAAGCATGGAAACATGAGGTATTCTTCAAATACCCTGGGAATGCAAAAACCCAAGTCCTCCCAAAAGACGCAGCTTCCTTCACATAAAAACCCTTCCTCATTTTTGTTTTTGCTTTTTAACTTGCAGGCAAAACAAGTCACATGCTTACACATTTTTCAGTGCCTAGATAAACAAGCATCTCTGAGTTAAACCAGTACACTAAGCTATGACTTACTGGGGAGCCAGTGTCCTTACGCTTCTAGAAACGCTGCTGTAAAGAGTGTAACCTCTGGCAGAGAGGCATAGTATAAAACTGAAAGCAGTAATGCCTTGAATTGCTTTCCCACAAGCCACCTTTATCCCTTAATTAACTCTTCGTCTTGCATTCTGACTTAACAAACTGTCAGGGTGCTCTGGAGCTCATTCAGGGTCTGCCTTCGTACAGGACCTTTGCTACGTGACATTTCCTCCATAAGCGTCACTTTGTCAGAGACTAACCGAAGAGTTTAACAGAAAGGAAGTTGTAAAATACTGTGGAGAGAGCACAGAGGAGGTATTGCTTAGAGAAGCTCAGAGATCTTTACTGTCACCAAAAAACACTCTTCTACAAAGTTACTACGTTAAAACCATGAACTATAGTCCAGAAACAGCGCAACAGATGGAGTTATTGGAAGAAACATTCACATAAATTTAGAGGGCTTGTGGTCAGAGCAGCATCTCAAATCATTACATTTCCTTCAGAATTACAGTTCTCCGTTTTCTTGTAAAAGCTAAGGACACTGTTGCTGACAGGGAGCTCAAGGTGCCAGGCTGTAACTTTGCTCAGCAGCTTGGGCTGCCAGTTCCGGCACAGAGCCGGCTGCCCAGCTGCCTTCAGCTGAACGCTGGCTCCCGAGCTGCTGGCTGCACTGGGGGTACTGGGGCACGTTTATCCCCAGGGATCCCCCTGGGCACCACGGGACATTTATCCCCCAAGGGATACCCCCGGGCACCGGGCACATTTATCCCCCAAGGGATAACCCCAGGCAGCAGGCACATTTATCCCCAAGGATACCCCTGGGTACCGGCCAGATTTATCCCCATAGGATACTCCTTTGTAGGCAGAAGCAGCTGGCTGCTAGGAGAGCTCCAGTTGGGATCAATCAGCAGGTCGCCGCTCGAGGGCAGCATTTCAGTAAAAAAAACTTATGGGAACAGAAATGAAGGACACCAAACTAGTGGTCCGATTTAGCTCACCGTGAAGATGTTGTTTGAAGGCTGATCTCAAAGCTTTCTGTATCTATATAAGCAGGGTGGCAATACCAGCAGAGCACAGAAGTGTAAGCTGTGAAGGAGTAAGTGGTCAGTACCAGATAAATAAGAGCAGAGACTGTATGGCCACTTGAGTTTGCATATGTCTTAGCTACGGGAAGGAAAGGTAGATGCACCCACACGCTAGTCTCCCATCCTTCCCCCCCCAGTGGAAACAATTTACTTGAGAGAGGGAAAAAGTTAGTTTTCACTCAGATCAGTCAACTATCTTCTACCAGATCACAGAAAGTTGTGCAATTGTGGCTTGAAAAGCTAAGGAACAGCACCCAGAAACCATCAGGATACAAAACAATGATCCACTTGGTCCATCATCACCTTCTCCCTTCCAATAACCCCCACTGCAACCCTTCTCACACCAGCTGCCCCAAAGTGAGAAGCCTGTAACAAAAAGCATGAATGCTGCTGTCACAGGCCAAAAACATACTCCAGTTTTGGACAGTGAATGACAACACGAGCTACAAGGCCAATTAGGCCAAATTAAAATATTCCCACAGGAAGAAAATATACACTAGTAAACATCCTGGAAGGCAAAGAGAGCTCTTGGAAGTAATCTGAGGCATCCTCTGCACTCAGTGAAGACCGGTAATTTTGAAAGTGAGTCACAGCAAAAACCTAATTTGAGTTGCTCTTTCCAAGCTAAGATTAAACTTTGTTTTTCCTTGAAGGAAAATATTCACAAACAGGACCCCCTCCCACTTATTTTCAACTGCTCCTCTTTCTAAGTTTTTTCCTCCGGACACATATATACCCTGCAGGCATACATTGCCAGAGTAAGCATCTGTTTTGCTTCTCCTAGCTCTTCTTTCACGTGGGCTGAGCTATCTGCAGGCAGCTGAAGATTTACAGCTTGAATTTCAAAGTTACACTCTTAATGACCTAAGTGACTCCAGAGATTGAAGCAACTGGAGTCTATAGGACAGATCAAGTCTACTGGCAGTTCAGATTCTGTCTTAGACTACTTCAACTCCATAGCTGAAGCCAGATCCAACCTGAAGAAGGAGAAAGGGCAACAAAAAGATGGAAGTGTAGGATGAGGATGGACTGTTAAGAGAAATAGGGTCAATGAGCAGGCATAGGGGAGAATAAGTACAGTTTAGTAGGTAGCACATGGAGATGAAAAGCTCGATATTCTGATCTGGATTTCTGCATGTCCGCTAACTTCATTCACGTTCTTGGGGAATTTCTGGACACTTTCTTTGCATTCCCTGATGCAGCAATTGGAGGTACACTTTGATAAAGGACAGACCTCTTTGAAATCACTAGTTGATTGCTGTGGTACTGAACCCTAAGATTGAGGGAAGGGTTAAAAGGGCTGTTTGATTCTTTTCTTAAAGTCTTCCTGAGCTAAAAGAAATCTAAAGGCATGTATAAAATAAACAAGTTATTCTTGACCTGTTAGAACAGGTTATACGAAGTTAAAAATAAGCTTAAAACAGGAATTGTAATACCATATATAAGTAAAGAAGTCTTTTCTTCTGTGGTTCTTCACTTAATTAAGAAAGCCTCCCTTGGTTCTAGACAGAGCTGTGACTGGAACTACTCTGGCAAAGTAAGGTGCATGAGGACACTTCAAAGAAAAAAACACCCACTGACAAATGAATATTGAATTTATATTTTTAGTATCTGTATGAATAAACCATTTCTAGTGGTGAATCACCTGTTTACAGATTTTCCAATAAAATATTCTCCAACCAAAAATGTTGAGAGTGAAAAAGCCACTCACAGACAAGTAATGGAGTGAAGACAAGACGCTTCCTTATTACTATCCCTCTGGCTATTTTGCACAGCTCTCCCACATGACAGAGCTGTCTTTCTTATGCTCATTGTTGGGTTTACACATCAGTGGAGGTGCCATTAACTATCATATTACATCCAATTTTATTGTATTCATTGCTTTTTTAATTAAAAGAGGCTAAAGCAGGGGTTAATTGCACTGAATTTGAATTCAGCAGGGAAAGGAAGACATCATTGTTAACTTGGCACCAGAAGGCTCAGCAGTGATGGCAGAGTGGGATAATGGTGAGGATCCTGCATATAGAGGCCTTAGCTGGGGTGCAGGTGCATGTGAACAGAGGAAGCTTATGGGAAGCAGCAGTTAGCATGGACAGGTGAGGCAGTGTGAATAGAAACTACAGAAGCTAAATTAAAAACATGTTTAAACTCGGAAGTATTCTGCGATGACTAATACTCCAATGCAACATGCAAGAACTGATTTTGACATTAATTTCACTCTGGAAATCACATATGGTATTATGAGGTCCAACGATAAAGGAATCACTCAAAAAAGTTGTTTTGGATTTAGGATGAGAATCATGTTGATAGCACACTGATGTTTTCAGTTCTTGCTAAGCAATGTTTATACTAAATCAAGGACTTGTTAGTTTCTCATACTGCCCTGCCAGCAGAGGATGGGGGGGGGGCACAAGAAGCTGGGAGGGGACACAGCCGGGACAGCTGACCCCAACTGACCCAAGGGATATTCCAGACCATATGATGTCATGCTGAGCATATAAAGCTGGGGGAAGAAGAACGAAGGAGGGATGATCGGAGTTACAGTGTTTGTCTTCCCAAGCCACCGTTATGCATGATAGAGCCCAGCTTTCCTGGAGATGGCTGAACATCTGCCTGCCGATGGGATGTGGTGAATGAATTCCTTGTTTTGCTTTGCTTGTGTGTGCGGCTTTTGCTTTACTTCTTAAACTGTCTTTACCTCAACTCACAAGTTTTACTTTTTTTTCTGATTCTCTCCCCCATCCCACGGGCGGTGGCAGGGTGGGCGGGGAGCAAGCCAGTGTCTCTGTGGTGCTTAGTTGCCAGCTGGGGTTAAAACACAACAGTGTAAAAGGGACCATGCTATTGAGGCACTATGAAGTTAGTCAATATGTATCCATCTGCTACACATAATTTGAGGTTGTATACATCATCAGCCAGGCATGAATCTGAGGAAGGCTATAGCCTGACATTTCAGTTATTAACTGAATACATTTAACCCAGAAGTCGTTGAAGGACAGCAGATACTGTCCCAGGGCACCTTCCTAACAATTGCTTCTTAGAGTAGAACAGCATTTTATGTGGTTTACGATGTTACTGGATATATATGCTGCTGCTCCAAATGTTTCCTCCTTCTGCACTGTTGACTTCACTGCCGATAACTTATTAACCAGAGCTGCAAACAGTTTGATTTCAAGGATTTTATGACTTACAGGAAAAGCTGACAAACAATAAAAAGGCTAAAAAAAATCTGAGCAAAAAGAGAGCCTGAAGGCCAGAGGCTTTCCCTGAAAAGCCACTGGACAGCTCGTCCTACACTCCTCCAAAGCAGTGTCAGCAGTAACTCCTTACCTGCTAAGTCCCCTGCGCTGTGCTGGGTACTGCCTGCCGGTCCCATGAACCAAGGTCTAATACAGCCATGGATGGTCCCCTCTCAGGTGCAGATGTGCAAAACACGGTGACTCCATCTTGCATGTTCAGCCCACCTATTTTCAGTGGAAACAACTATTAATTGCCCAAGAACTCCCTGCCCTTTCAGCATGCACATGTACAAAACAAGTATCAGTCAAAAGATGTAGCTAGGAAAAAAAGGCTGACTAGTATCATCATTTTCCAGCAGATCACACCAAAAAATACACTGTTGGAGGAAACAGAACACACCTGTGATAGCACAAGCCAGCCCTCGCCCAAACCACTTGCACCCTTTCCTCTGCAAGATTGCTCCTACCAGCATGGGAGTTTCAACACTCGCATTACTAAGTAGCAGGTGATGTATAAGTAAAGCTAGAGGCAATGAAGAATAAATAATCATGCACTACAATGCAGCTTAGAAAGATATTCAGCCTCTGCAAATGGTAAGGAAGGGGAATAAATAAAACTTCACTGGCCCTTTATACAAAGCCAAAGAAGCTCTGAGAATGCAAACCCACAGCACATGATATTACAACACTGTCTTGTAACCTTATTACAGAAACCCACAGTAACCCCTGCTAAGAGCGTTAAATATTAATAATGGCTCACAGCTGCTACGGCTACATAATGGGCTTATTTTGATGAGGAATATGTGCACAGCTTAAGTAATGCGCATCAGTTCAGACAAACCTACTTTCCCTTTGAAATTCATGCAAGACCCTCTCTCCTTGCTGCAATTAATTGCAGAACCCAGGGCTATTATTCTTAAAAGGCAGGATTTGTCTCTGATCTTTGTCCTACATTATATCTTTTTCTTTTGTCAGAGGTTGCAACATGAGCAGAGGTGGACAGCATGGCTTGATACACCACTCCTTACCAGGGGGTAGCCTTCTTTTGGTCTATTCTGTCCTAATTACTGTGAATCTGCCCACACATATGGCCCACAAGGATAGTTTTTTATTGTTTCTGAAATTAAAACATCCCTGTCCTACATCAGTACAAGTATTATAAATGGTAATGTCCCTGGCTTGCATCATCATAAACATCAAAGTTAGGAAATGCTCACTGTTTCATTTAATCCTTTACTAAGTAAATTTGGGTTTCTTCACTGACAAAGTAGCACATAAATATCCGATCATTAACAAAATGATAACCTAGTTAGAAGGCATTCTCTTCTCTACTTACTTTGCCATTAAATCATATGGGTCACCTTAACTAGACTCAGTTGATACTGATCTTTTTTAGAAGACTTCTGACTTAACTCTGTTGACCTATCTAATATTTAAAATAAATCAAGACCACTGTGCACTTACTGATCTACATATGGATGATTTTCAATGATAAAATGTCAGCTAAGTAATGAATACTAACTGAAAGTCAATGGACTGTATAGACTTAAATACTGTTGGTTGTTTAGAAAATTCATCGTGAAGCTCTACTGAAAAGAAAACTCTTATCCTCAGAACAAATTCAGAAAGACAGAAGAGGCAGTGAGAGTTTCTAAACTAAATGACTCATTAGAATTACCTTCAACTACTGCTGCATGAGTAAAGAGCGTAATATTAGCTCCCATATATCTCTTCTGTCCTTATCCAATTCCTGTATAAGGATTTTAAATAAGAATGCAAAGCTACTATTATCCACATCTGAACATGTCCCTGAGGAAAAAAAAAAAAATGCAGAAAGGGGTTTCCCCTTCTTCAGACTCAGATCTAAGGAACCCTTAGGTCAGGCACACACTCCACAATGCTTAGTTAAGGTCTCTGAAATTAAAGCTTTCATTTTTAAAAGTATGCTTCTAGCTGCTATAGCTGCAGCAATAACCTCCCAAATGTGAAATGAGTAATGATGTCTGCAGCCAGCCTTGGAACAATGACTCAGAGGAGTGAACTCCTCTGTCGCATGCAAGTCTGATCAAAGTGTCAAGTCCAAGACCCAGTTACGTGCCTTCAGTGCTAGCATCACCTAAAGAATTACTGATTTTAATGCAAAAAACCAGGTTTTGGCAAGTACAGCTCCTTGCAACTGGAAACTACTGTGGGGAAAAAAGTCACAGAAGCAGTAATGAGGAAACAGGAAAGACAGAAGAGAACAGGGAGGAAGGAAGTGGAGTCAGTGGTGCCAAGAGACTCCCTTGCTGAACAGAGAACGTCACGATCAGGCAGTAAACCAATAAATTAAAACTAATTGCCATAGAGCCACTGTCTATCAGGAAATACCCAGCTATGTCAATAAGCTGCTGATTCAGAGATCAGGAGGATGAAACTGGTGTGAGGAAGTGAGAATCCCAAAGCAATAGCGGGGACTCTTTCTAATGTGGCAAGTTTGACATCCCTGCATTGAACAAACACCAGCACCTTTAGGGGTGGGTAACCAGTGCAAACCATTCCTTCCTGCAGCCTGCCAGAGGAGCTTGTTTGCATGTCTGGAGTCAAACACGGGCCAACCCAACAAGCAGGCAGCGGAGGCACAATGCCAGCTTGCACTACAGTGCTGACTCAAGCCCCAGTTAGTCTGACATTGTGAAGCAAGCGAGCTCCAACTTCCACCAAGGTCAGACAGCAGTCTGACATCTAAAAATCTCTCAGGGCCTCTCATCTTAAAGCCAGGAAACCCTAGACAAGCTAGCATTTCCCTTAGCTTTCACAAGATCCTAGACCAGTCCATAAAGATATTTCAGCAGCATGGATGCCACGTTCTCACTGCTAACATGATTTTCTTCCACAAAAATGAAGTCTTATTAGCAAGACACTTCTAGTTTCTTCTGTAACTCATTTTGAATGCATATTAAAAATCCAGGTAAAAAATGGGTTACCTAATTTAAGCTCTGCCTCAAAGCTTTTACTCAATTTTTGGTTTGGAGGGTATTTATTAACTTCATGTAGAGAAAAGGCAGACAGCTAATCACATCAAGAATCTTGGCAATATCCCAGATCCAAACGTTCCTCTAGCTATAATAAGGATTTTGGGGTAAGAAACACGTATCTCCACAAATTGCTGATGCAAAGACAATCCAGCAATCCCAGAAGAAAAAACTCATATGTATCCTTGAAAAGGCTTATTACTAAAATAAAGCTTTCAACATTAATAAATCTGTAGTATCTTTATACTAATGCAACGGATGCTTCTGCTGTTCTCAAAGTTGTGACAGCTGATTTAAAGTGTATTGCACACACTTCGCATATAAATTGAGTTTAAGATAATATTAGAGGGAATAATACTGTCTAGTATTAGTGTGCCTGTCAAACACATTTTCAAACTAATTGATATTGCATGTTCAGCTCATTGTATCAGTAATGTTAAACAACTCTTCCATTTTATTGAACTGCAGCTCTCTGTTACTAAAAGCCACTTCAGCTGAAGCAACTGGTCTGAGTAATTCCACCTCTAGGCAGGCAACCAGATGTTTGTAATTTCCATTGATCAGCCGTAAGAGGCTGAAGCTGAGCCACGACTCCACACTGCACACACAGTAGACATTTTTTAGTAAGTGCTGACCTGCAGTTCAGCTCTTTTGCTAGGTGGGTCATGGCTGAATTGCTGATGCAGCTCAGCAGATCGAGTTGATTCACAAAGAATCAGAAGCACAAAGATGTCACAATTTGCTGCTCTCTTTCTATGGCTGTGTAAACTCAGTTGGATATCCCCAGGGGAGCCTCCAACTTTCCAAATAAATTGTAGACTGCAGAAAAATTAAAGTGAACCCTTTCTTGCCATCTGTTTGTATAATCTCTTGGGCTGCCGTGATCTATCTGCACATTGCCTACAGTTCCTCTGTTTGGACACCCTAGGACTGTCACATTGGCTTCTCTCACATGTTGGTGGGGTTCTGATGTCTCATTCCTTTTAAGTAACTTGTGCATCTTGCAGGGCAGCTTTCACATTTTCTTAATTTGTGCCTGGAATCTCGTAGCCAGATTAGCAACATTTGTCAGATCTGCCTTGATTTTTGTACTGTATTCCTCAGAGAGACTCCATGAGCTGCTCACTGAACGTAATTAACCCAAACCCCACGACTAGATATTATGTTAGTTGATGCATTTCTTTTTTCCAAGTAATTATGTGAATACATACTGGGCTGTGGAATGCTGAGGTTATCATGTGTATGTCTTTTTTGCTTAAGTTTAAGCTACAAGTCTATCTTTCTATGACTTCCCAGGAAAAAATAAAAATAAAAAAAATATTAACACCACACTAGGTGTTTGTTATGCATACACCACTTCCTCAAATCCTGGTGTGGCTGAGGTTGGAATTGACCTTTGGAGGGCATCTTGTCCAATATCCCTGCTTAAGCACAGCCACCTAGAGGAGGCTGCCCGACACTTCTTGGTATTTTGGTACATATTGTACCTGCACAGGATGCACACATGTACGCCACCTCTATGTATGACACAGTTTTAGAAAGCCCCAGTTCACCAATAATGGTTTAGTTTTCAAAAAAAGTCTATACAGCAGTTTCTCGGCAAGAAGCAGTCACTTAAATACTGTTATTAACTTTAAAATAAGATGGATATCCTAAGATGTAAGTTACTAGTTGGGAAATCTACAATTTTTTCCTCAAATGGCTCCTCCCGCTTCTTACTGGTCTAATGAAACTGGCTTAACTACTACACTGCCGTATTTCTGCACTTACGCACAAATTAATTCCTTTTTACACTCTCTTTACTGGTCAGCCTCAATAACAAACTGCGCATTACTGAGACTCCAGCTGACAAACTGGCTTAAGTCTCAAGAGCCACCAGCACTCTGTGCTCGCTCCTCTGTAACTGGTGAAAAAGAAATCGGAGGCCTCTACAGCGATGCCATTTTGGGGCCCAGCCCGAGGACCTGCATCCCTGTTCCTCGGCCCTCGACTAGTAAATCCCGAGGGACAGAGGACACTCCGGTGGTTAGCAGGCCTCGCCCTGCTCTGCCCTCCCAGCCCTGCCGTGAGGGCCTCAGGGCCTAGCTGCACCACCCACCCAGGGCTGGCCTCTGGGGAAGAACAAGCCCAGAGGCCCACGGCCGCGTCCCAAAGCGAGGTGCGTGGACCAAGAGAACACCTTCGCTCGGTAGTTTTGGGTTTTTTTTTCCTAGGCAAATAGTGAATTCTCTCCCAGCTTGCCTGTTAGCGGAAGGGACGACACTCCGCCCGGGCCCTGCGGGCTCCGCTTCCCGCCGCGCATGCGCAGCCGCCGAGTCAGGCCGCCCGCCCCCCCCACCTCGCGCCCTC
>JANZLQ010000002.1:10714428-10749593 GCA_026212715.1 Elanus axillaris
CTGCCCTCCGCGCGCGGCCTCTCCCGCTTGCCGCGAGCGCAGCCGTTGCCGCCGCCGCCGTTGTGGCCGTTGTTGCCGTTGGCGGCGGCGGGTGGTGCCTGAGGGGGCGGCGCGCGCCATGCCCGGGGGGGCGGCGGCGGCGGCGGCGCTGAGGCGCGGTTGCTGAGGCGCGGCGGGAGCTATGGCCGAGTCGCTCCGGGAGGAGCCTCCGGGCGGGCCGGAGTCGGAGGCCGAGCTGTCGCAGCGTCTGGCCCGTACCAAGGCCCGCTCGTACGGCAGCACGGCGAGCGTGGCGGCGCCGCTGGCCGAGCGGTACGTGGAGCACCGGCTCAGCGCCGGGGATACGCTGCAGGGTATCGCCCTCAAGTACGGCGTCACGGTAAGGCGAGAGCTGCCGGGGCGGCCTGCGGGACCGGGAGGGCGGCGGGACGAGCCGGGGGGAGGACACACATACACACGACTCGGGCCCGGGGGGCTCCCGTAAGAGCGGCGTGCGGTTTCCCGGCCTGGAAAGCAACGGAGCGAAGGGGAAGAGGCGCTGGAAGCGGAGGAGAACCGGGAGATCGCCCCGTGAAGTTGTCCCATAGAGCATTTCCAACCCGTAGAGGATTGCGTTCCCTGCTGCCGATAGGGTGCTCGGTGCAGTTCTGGTGTTTAAAATGCCGACAGCTGAGCCTCGGGGCCTGCCTGAGGGGGTCAGCGCCCAGCCCCGGTGGTAAATGGGCAAAGCTCGGTGGGACTGGCACCCTCCGGGCCTCGGGAAGGGAGACGCACCTGCTCCCCACCGAGTAAACCTGTGCCCACATGGCAGTTCACCACTACGCTCATTTTGGTTTAGAAAACCCAATGTAATTAAACTTAGCTTGAAAAGAAGCATTTTTTGAGGTGGATGCATAGGCCGTGACAAGAAGAAAATGATTTCTTCCCGTAGCTTCAGGGCTAAAAATTCTTCCATTGTCGTCTACATGCCAGCCTAGAGGTGATTTACAACTGATTTGAAAGCGTTGCTGCTTCTCTGCTCGCTTCCTATGGAGAAGAAAGTTTACTGTTGTGGAAAATGTTGAAGGGCTTGTGCCAGCCTAAGACATGCAGAATCCAATAGGGTCTACTAGCAAGCCCTAACACACTACCATTCCCCACAGAGCAGAGCCCACCTGCCCTACCTTCGTTCCAGGTTATTTGGGGCCTGGTGAGCTACCAACTGACATACCTATATGCAGCTTCAGTAGTCCCAATATGCAGAATTGCTGGGGCCGAGGAGCTGATGAGCTTAGCCAGCAGCATGGTATTGGTACACAGCCAATGTCACTTTCACATCAGCTGAAAAGAGTGTCCTCCAGTTGGGCTCCTTCCAGAAGAGGTACAATGCAGTCTCAAATTAATAGGTTCTGGCTGGAATGGGTTTCCTCTCCTTCTCTGGTTCTGAAAGATCTACTAAAGCCTTCCAGCAACTTTGACAGCATTCAGCCTTTGTTGTGAAAAGGGTTAAAAGTCTATTTATTCCCTTAAGAAAGATTAAGCAAGCCACTTTCGACCAAATCTTGTTGGCAACAGGGTTAATGGCATTTGGGGTTTACATTGGTCCACATCAAAACAAAGTTTTATGCACTGTGAGGGCAAAACAAAGTGACCTGAGCTGCTCATTGGATTTGTTTGAATTTTTATTTTTTTTTGGCACTGCTTTCCATAATGGATAAAGTCTTTGTCCTGGATGACTTAGCTACGTTGCTCTTCATTCAGAAGTGTATTTGCTCACTGCAGTAAGCGAAAAATATACACAGATTACCAAAGTGGTAGTTTTCTAGAAAAGAAGCCTTTTTAAACACTTTACAACTCCCTTTCGGCTAAAGTGAAGTTGTGCATCAAACCTGTACAGGCTGAAAAATTAGTTTGAACTTATACAACAAACAAAGTTTATGGTTCATGAGTTTAACAGGCTTTTGCTGTGCTAATGATGCATTTAAAGTATAAGTGCTGGGTTTTTTTAAACATCTCATTTGTTATTTGATCCAGTGTGCTAGTATTCTGCTTAAGAAACCAGAGCTGCATCATTATAGACTTCAGTTGAGAAAGGTTAAACTGACTTGAAATGTCTCTAAGAGCAATGCCAAACTGGCTGAAATCAGCCACGGTGTTTCTGCTTTTACAGGTTCTGTCCTAGGGTAGGAACATATGCAAACATGTTTGCTTTTAGCAAAATGGAGAATCTTAAGTGTTCACACAATGACAAGGACACTGACTTCCTCTGAAGAGTCATTACATTTGCTTCCTGCATCCTGTATACTTGGCTAGAAGTGAGAGTTGCTGTAATGGGAACATCAGAATTATCTTTGGCTGCCATTGCATCCAGTATTACTGTTTTTAGAAGTTTCCCCCTGTGGTTTTCCTCACTGGGAGTTACTTTGCAGCAAGAGGCATCCTGTCCAGTGCCTGCCTTGGCATGACATAGCCTAGGCAGTTGAAGATGGATAAAAATGTTGGGGGGGGAAGAGAGAGAGATCAGTGTGCTTTGTTTGGCCTCATACTCTGCCCTTCACCCCTCTGCCCCAGGTACTGTCTATTAATCTTCTATGGCTTGTGTTCATTAGATCTTCCTTTGAATGCTGTTGGGTAAATTAACACTGGGAATTAACGTTTAGTGTCATATTTATGGTTCAGTTGGAGCGCTGTTTTTCATCATGCAAAGGTATCCCTTTTGAGGGGAGAAGGAAGAGGACTGTTTGTTTCACTGTCAATAGAAGCAGCTTTGATGGATGAGTTCAGCACCAGTTTATGCATTAGTGCAGCTTCAGTTAAAGTATTAAGAGCAAAGGCTTAAGCACGTGCTCTCACTATTATAGGTCTGTAGCTAACAGAAATTAGTCCAGGTTTCCTAGCACTAAGAAAACTAGTGTTAAGTCCTGCTCTCCATACACTTATGAGTGTATGGAGCAGTGTGTATTACACATACCAAGTAACCTGCTCAAGGCTGAGGGATGTTTATTTTCCAACCAAGTATTTCCCACTTGATTGTTACTCAGTGCAGAGGTGCATGGTCTTCCAAATGCCACAAGATGGTATTTTAAAAAAGTATTTTAGGAAGAAATAATCAAGAGGTAGAGTTACAGTGAAGTAGCATAGAGAAGAGCAGTACAGTGCATTATTTATCAGCTATTGAAGCATCACCTTCCAACTCCCCTGTCATAGAGATCTCAGTTGTCAGCTTTTGTATTGTATTTTAAGAGAAAAGCTCCAGCTAGCATTTTAAACATTTTTTGATAGCCCTCAAGACAGACAACTTTTAGACGTTTTGACAATTGGCGTTTAAACTAGCATCTCATGGCTGTTACAGGTCTCATTACGAAGTCAGATGAAGCTTCCTTTATGCCCTTCAGATGTCACTGAGCTTGGGAGAGAACTTAAAGATACACTGTATACTGTGTAAGGCTAACTAAAAGTGGTTTCCAGGCTTCAGGAGCTAGAAGAGTAATGAGATTCTCTTACCTGAAGTAGTAGCTTACTATCTGACAGTGGATATTAGTTATTCAGCTTTTGGAAGTGATTATTAAATCTAATCATTCCATCATCTTAGCCATCTGCAGCAACAGGTTGGGATTGTCTTTAAGTGGAGAATACCACTTTTGTGTATTGAATGGATAGAAGTAACTTACTGCTGAGCTTTACTGCACCAGTTTCACTACTCTGACTCTTCCAGACACCTAGCTTTTCTAGAGAGAATCTCCTATTTATTTTTACAGAGAAAGATTTCATCAGGCTTCCAGGACCCAAGCAAATGCATCCATACATGACACCAGCTCTATAATGGCACTGCAGCAGATACTTTTACCACACAGTACAGGTCTACATTGCATGCAGGAGTTTATTCCAGTTCTGGAAGTGGCCACACAGTCTCACACATGCACAGAGAAGAAAGACTGATATCTCTACTGTTTTCCCTTGGCTTTAGTCAGCTTCCCCTGCTAGTATGTTCAGTGTAAGAAATGCACAGGCATATTAACCCAGTTACCTGTTAACAATGGTCTTTCCTTTGCAGTTGGGAAGGACTCCAAGTAGTGTCAGAGCAAAGTTTAAAGAGTTCAAGACTGACAGGCATAAGATGGTAGAGCAATTTTTTCATCATCCGAGTGCTGAAGATACTTCAGACTTCGAAGTAGTGAGTGGCTAGTGCTTAGAGTGCTCAGCTTTTTCTGAGCAGTTATACTAGTAGTAAGACTCCCATTATTACAAGACTTACCGTTTTTATTCTTACTCCGTTTAGCTCCATTCAGTTTAATAAAAACGAGTAACACTTCTAATGCAGACAAGGTATTTTCAGTTTTCTTTATGCTTGTTTTCAAGCAGGTTTTATTTAGAGTGCGTTTATCATTGCAGTACTGTAGTGATTAGGGATTTCTGCTCACTGTAGTCACCAGGGGACCAGAATGGTCATTTTTCTTTCACTTAAGACTCTTCCTAATGAAATCATGAGTTCAGGTTATAACTAAAGCTTAAAGTCACCTTATCGCAGATACTGATTTCTGTGCTGTTTTTAAAGCTTGCAATTGAGAAATAGGAAGCTAGTTTAACTGTTGTTGACTTGGAAGGGAACTTTGATGAGTAAGAACATTCTTAGTAGGGGTATAGTATAAACATTTACTGGGAGTTTTTCTTCACCTGTAAAGCAATGGAATTTAGAATAGCTCCTCAGGTGAAGTATAGAACAAGTAGGGCTTTATGCATTAGTAAGCTGAGAAAGATGGGGTTGTCTTCTTGCTTCTGTCTTAAGATTGTCTGTACTGAGAAGTAGGTTATAAGAAGTACTTCAGGTAAAAGTTGCATAAAAAGTATTCAACAGTTATGTGGTGGCTGTTACCATGCATTATAACGTACATGAGGTTGCTGTTGATCATGCTGTAGATTCAGTTTACTGGACAAATGCAGCCACTAGTCTATGCAGCTGCATTACAAAGTGTTTAAGAGTCCCCCATTCTTTTCACTGCCGGACTTCTCAGTGAAAATCAGGACTTCATCTGAAGTCTGAATTTGTTACATCAGCTGGGGGGGGAAATGCTATGGTTGAG
Organism: Elanus axillaris; assembly: GCA_026212715.1. Classification (NCBI taxonomy): domain Eukaryota; kingdom Metazoa; phylum Chordata; class Aves; order Accipitriformes; family Accipitridae; genus Elanus; species Elanus axillaris. The sequence goes on from JANZLQ010000002.1 coordinate 10,719,489, forward strand.
CATGTGTTGCCTCAAGTCTCTTCCAAGACTTTTGGTACTCACTGTTCATAATGAGCATGTCCTAGAATGCTCAAGGTAACTTTATCACCCCTTGTTTGTATTATGCATGCTTTTTACCAGAGAGTTCACCAACAGCAGCTGCTAGCAGTTCTGAGCCTTACTCTAAAATAAAACCAATCAACAGCATTTTTGCAATAGAATTTTTATTCTTTGGCAACTTATTCATGTGAGCCTGTGTAGAGATTGGAAGACTGTTCAAAAAAAAGCATCTTTAGGTAGTGCAAGACTTTATAAAGTCCAACATTTTGGAGTCAAGTCTACATAAAAGGAAGAAGCTAGGGTGTTGAGTTAACAAGGCTAAGACAAAACATACACTCTGAAATCACTTTGCAAAAAAAATCCTTTCCTGAAGTCATTGCTGCTACGAAGAAAGCATAGATTTATTGTAACTAAAGGCTACTGTACTATTGCAGAAAGTTAATACTTTATACTTTGCCAAAACTTAATAACTTAATTTTTTCCTATCTTTTTCAGATGGAACAAATAAAGAGGGCAAATAAACTGTTCACTAATGACTGTATATTTCTGAGGAAAACCCTGAATATTCCTGTTATATCAGAGAAACCATTACTGTTCAATGGACTTAATTCACTGGAGTCTCCTGAGAATGAAACTGTTGACAGCTCCCCTTCTTGTGATGAAGGACTAGTGACAGTTCAGGAAGAAAGTAGTTCTTCTCCCAGTCCTCAAGAGCCTGACAATCAGCCCACTGCACCAGAAGAACTATCTGCCAAAGATTTCCTACAGAGGTTGGACTTGCAGATTAAGTTATCCAAACAAGCAGCCAGAAAACTAAAAGATGACAATGTCAGGTAAATGCCACTTTTTAGTATTAAGCATCTTAATCTCATCCTGAAGGCTTTCTACTCTAAGATGAATCATCTTTGTGGGGTATCTCAGACAGCATCTGTAGTTTCAATTTGTCAACAGCAAGTCTGCTATTATCATGCATCAGATACATTCAGAGCATACTATTAGCAGGTGCCTTGATATGACAATTATAAGGCTGCCTCACAATACATTGTTTATAGAATAGCAATAATACTCCATGAAAGCCAGAAGGCCAGTAGTCTTCAAGATGTCTTGCTGTGTAAGGGGGCAATTATTTAAGCAAACCCGTAATTTTCAGTAGAGTACTAAGCCAAGGCCTATGTGGAAGCTGATTGTGTACAGCAAGGCACAGTTGCATTTTTCTTCTGTCCCAAATTGCCTCATAACTGGGTAAATATTCTCCATGTTGCAGTTTCAGTTAAGCTATCCTATCTGCTTTCCCTATGCAGTCCCTCCCTTTGTGGATCCACCTATATAAACTTCTGTCTTTTCTTCAGTATTTCTTCTACAGCCGAGAGCTCCCACACACTTTGCTCATAGAAATAGCCGTACCTTTTGACCTCTGCCACAGTGATTATCCCTTCACGTATGTAGGCATCCCATGGAGAGTACAGAAAGACTTAGAGTGAGAATGGACTTCAGTAGTGTTTGTTTTCCCATGCCCTTGGGACAAGCTTCCTCAGCTTGTTCACAAGCGGTCTCTTGGGTTGGTTGTCTGGCCTGTTTATTCTCTGCAGAAATTGCCTCAGTGGGTGATGCCGAGGTGGCTTTTCTCCTGACAATAAAAAGGTATGACTGCAGGGGACTGGTATTGCTTCTCTTGCCAGAGGGCTGGAGAGAGGTTATGCCTGCAGATACGTACTTTGCTTTTGCAAATTTGTTTAATGCAAAACTTCCATCATCCTGGCTCACTTAACATACTCTGATTTTGAGTGCAAGCAACATACTTTTCATGTTAAGAAGAAACTAACCTTTCAGGACCAAATCTACTGAACATAGAGTCCCATCATTTCTTTAGGAAGTTAAGGGATTATTTCAGCAACTTAAGAACTTTATTCAATATACAAAAATTGGAGGGGGAGCAGTATCTTGCATTTAGCAATTGGAAAAGCCTTATTTGGAGAGAGACCCTGTAAGACAGCTTCAGGTCATTCATTACCTATTGCACTCTACATGGAACGCTCCATTGCCAGAAGGATGCTGGTTTACAGGTACGGTCTCAGGGAAGGCTGGAATGCTTTTGCATCTTGTTAACACACTTGTCAATTATTTTCTTTTGAATTGATTACATGAAAGAGGAAAAACAGCTGCTGGAACTCAGATTCTTCTCTATTCGAACTCATTCACTTGCATGGTTATAGTTGAAACAATGTAGAGCATCTATCAAAATGTGCTGCTGCTGACTCACAGATCATTAGATCTATGTATCTAACACAGCTTAGAGTAGGTGTTGACCCAGCAGTTAAGCTGGGTGACAGGAAACCACAGTCCCTGCCAGAGGAAGACAGTTATTTTAACATCCTTTCAACGAAATTGCATGTTAATTTACAGAACGAAATTCACTTAGACCTTGCTCTGCCATGAACAGAGCCAATACAGTGACACCGCACAAATAGTACACTGCTACCACTAATAACCATTTCCTACATTGCTAAGTTACAACTTGTGAAATGAGGGCCTGGTACCAAATTTCCTCCCAAGGAATAATGGATACAGGAGGATGAGTTACTTTCCCACCTCCTGTTCAGATTTAGCAGGTAATTTTGTTAATTGTGCACAAGAGCACTGATTTTTATTGGTCATGATGCTACAGGAAGCATGAAGTACAGAGCTGCAGGCTACCTGCTGAGCAGGATGTTACCCAAAGCTTCTGAAGAGCAAAGCTTCCTGTATGTCTGATAAAGTCTTCATAACATCACACCCCCCCGCCCCCAGCTTTCAGTCATGGCTCACAAAAAGCTGTGCTTGCCGTACCTTCTCCAACTGCGTTCACCCCTTTGCAGTGTGACAGAAGTGCCAAAGGACCAAAGTGAATCTTTACTCCATGCAGAGAGCAGGAGTAGAGGGAGAGTATTGCCAAAAGCTCTGGAGATGCTTTTCAGCTACGTACCATCAATGGTATTTCTGGGCCCACGCTGGAAGGTGGCAACATTCCTTACTGTGCTCCAGCAGCTCCCCAGGAGGCACCTGTTCTCCCGCCTGCCTATATTTTCTTGTCCCTTGCTTGGAGCGGGAGGCCTTGAAAATCGGACAGCCATCATGATAGTAAACCAGCCTCATGAATACTCAAATTTCCAATTCTTAGAGTGAAAGCCATTTATGAAATTAAGAGTGCTGTTTCCAGCTACTCTGGCCTTCTGTATTCAGATTGCCTTGTCAAGTCCTGTTTAGAATGGGATGTGCACCAACACTGTGGTGTGCTTAAGTGCCTGTTTGAGAGTAAGAAAGGAGCACCTAGAGTTATATCTACTACCACCAAAAGGGATGTTGGCACAAAGAAAACCGCAAGCAGAAGCAGATTATCAGTTGTGGAACTTGAAGAGTCGTAACTTCTCATCATACCTGTGAGCCTGATTTGACAGATGGAGAGAATCAAAACATCTCTTAAATTGCTCTTTACTTTGTTCCCCCTTAAAGTTGCCAAGAATGCAAGCACATACATGCGCTGATTCTGATCAAACTCCACAGGCAGTTTTGTGGTCAGAAACTGCCTGGTGCTACAAAGACAGCTTATGGTGAATTACATTGTTTAACTGTAACTCTTGAGGTTGCCCCTTTAAGTGCTCCAAAATGAATAAAGTATATTAATCTCTAAAGCCACTTTCTTCCCAGCAAAAGCCTCATGTTGTTAGGTAGAAAAATTGAGGGGGACATAAGTGTAGACTTAGACTAGGTATTAAATGAGCATTAACGATTATAGAATGTGATCCACTCAGTTTGTGCCAGCTGCTTTTCACTGTTACCTTTTATGTAAGCATATGGCTAGATCTGTATGTAGTACTACTTTTACTAGAGAGTTTCACTGAGCAAGAAATCATGGGTTAATGAATCACCCAATCAGGCATATTTACTCAAGATGCAGCTCTAGGTGAGCAGCTTAAGGCAGTAAGACCTATTTTTGTTTTGAGCAATATTTTTATAATAAACCAAAAGAAATGTGAAAGTATCGATACAGTTGTTTGTAGCATATGTTACTAACTCACATATTTGCATGTTAGAAAAGAACACCCATGATTAGTTTTATCCACATGTGGAAGAAAAGCAACTTGTGACAGTTTGAGAAAATGCAGCAGTGCTTCATCTTGCCCAAAGCGTTGTTAGGCATGTTCCAGGATGCCAACCCAGAATTTAGTGATGCTTTTTGTATCAGTTGAACAACACCAGACTTCTAACGCAAGGTCTTTATAGAGTCCTTAATATTTTAGGGTGGTATTATGGTAGGCCAGAACACTAGGACTGTGTACTGTGCTTGTGGGATAGGTCACATCCTTCTGCATTTGTGTTTTAGTGACTCATTTTGAAAACCTTATAACCAAATAGAGCCACTCTAATCACTACTGCTTACATGAGACAATATAACTATCTGGTGCGCAGCACTGGAAGGGAACCATGTATTGTCATCTGCTCAGTTGCCTTGACCTGAACCTAGGAAAAAGTGAGATGTTCTTATCAGTTTCAAATGCTTCAAATTGAGTTAGTTTTCCCAATAATCGTTCACCGTCATTGGCTATCAGCTAAGAAAACGTACCTCAACAAAGGAGGCTGCCCGTGAAGAATCCTGTTTTCAGACTTCCAACAGCTATTAACTCAGGAACTCAGATTGCTGCCTTGTTTAATTGTGGATTCTAGAAGCATCCAAGCATTGGATTTGAGTTTACTTGTTCATGCTCAGGTGCGCTTGGTGTTACAGAAGTGGTTATTAGCATTTTTTTATTGTGGCCTGACGCATACAATAGCTTGCAGTAGATGTCTTTCAGCTCCTGTAACCTGCTGGGCAAAGTGGCAATGACAAACAGGAGGAGACAGCGCTAAGAAGCATTGTAATGCTGTGCTGTTCTTTTCCCTTTGCCTGAAGGAGAATGTTGCAGTGACTTACAGTTTGCTATTTTAAGCATCTTAAAAGTGAAGAAAATTGTTTGGTCATTAAACATACGCACACTGCCATGTTGTTGCTTGTGGGCCATGGGCCAGAGCTACTACTATGTAATTTCATTTCATATAGAGCTTGGCTCCTTTTTAAGCAATCAGAGACTTGTACTTGCTACGTACAATTCAGAAGATCTACATTAGTAATATTCCCTGGCCATTACCTTGGTTTGGATTAACACGTCGTAGGCCTCATCCCATAGCCTAGTACTGCAGCCTGGGACAGAAGGTTAGAAGCTGTTCTTGCCAACCCTTACTGCCAACTACTGCATGCCTGAGCCTTGGTCAGAAATTCATTTTGCACATTACAGCCAGTCACTGCTTTGCTTAGATTCAAGCATAATGACCTACTACATGGTTCTTACCTCCCTGCCACATACAGAAACCCCTCAAAGCTGGCTGTGACTCAAGTGCCAGTCTTCTGCCCTCTACTGACAATTGCCATGGAAAAGCCCATAGTCCAAGTGCGTATTTCACAAGGGAAGTGGAGACGAACAGCTTAGAGTAGCCGTTCTGTTACTTTGATGTTTGAAGACCTGCTAATATGACATCACTCTTTCAACTCTTCGGTTCTCCATATTCACCCCTACTATCCACCATAATCAAGTGCAGCTAATTTGAGTCCAGTGTTTGGCTGTTGCCAAACATCATGATGGATGTTATTCCTATATTAAAGGCTTTCAAGAAGAAGGACTGAAAGGCCAATTCTGACGGTCTCTGATTAGAAGGAAGGTCTTTTTGCTGTAACTCTGCCACATTTTATTCTCCTGAAAGGGGAAACATAACAAAACTAAGAAATGCAAAGTACTTTTCAGCGTACAGCATAGAAAGTAAGCTTCTCCCCTACTTGACAGTCTAAACTCTGAAGATAGAGAAGTTCTCCTTCATCCTCACAAACTAGCAAGAGATTGCTATTTGCAACTATGTTCTGTGTGTATGTAGCTAGAAACCCCAGAAGGGCATATATCAGAGCTTCACGATACACTTTTTGAAATACTTGGCTTCAGCCAGGTAGTTATGGTTGAATTTTACAGTCCTGCAGTTCGATCTTACAAGCTTGGTATGTTGATAGGTTTCAGTTCTGAAAAGAAGTTTAAAAATGTATTGTCTGGAGACAATTTATGGATCAAAAGTGCTTTAGTGCCTATTCAACTAAACATGAGTTGTTTGCTTCTGTACTTTACTGTCATGCCACGTGTTATGAACAGCCTCTGCAAATTACAGTATTCCATGGCAGTTTTTGCAATGCCGAATAGGTGATATACGGAAAGATACTACTTGAATATACAAAGATCATCTGTATCTTAAGAATCATGCTTGGTACTGGGTCTGTAGCATCACCGATGTAAATAGGTGTAGTATTTTTAAGAAAAGCTAAAATCAGGTTTCTGTACTACTGTAACCACACATCTCTGCAATAACTACCAGTTTCATCCAAAACCTGTTTTTTTGAGGGTTTTGTTTTGGTTTTTTGGTGGGGTTTTTTTTTGACAAGATTGTTTCAAGGCAAAACCAGTATTGTGTCTTTGGTTCAAGAAGATAATTTTGCTGGACTACACAAGAAAAGAGAAGGGCTGGGAAACTGAGTGCAAGTTACTCAGCTGCTTGGTTAGTTTGTAGGGTTCTTTCCTCTGATTCTATTTTGGGGAGGCTATGTGAAATTTAAATTGTAGATAAAAAATCATGTTTAGAAGCTAGTAGGGAAAGGTCTGCATGATTGGGGTTTGGAATACTACTGAAATGTATGATTTTTAACTTAGACCATTATTAGACTATTTGAATAAGTGTAGCAACTGCTAAGTCTTTCTGCTCTCACCAAAACAGTAAAATTGGCAGCAGTTTTAAGAATAGGCTCTCAGGAACATAATTTTGAAGCTACAGTAGTAGAAAACAATGATCTTTGGAGAACTTAGCATGCTTGAATTAGTACTGGATGCTGCACTGCAATAGCTTTACATGACCACTTTTTTTTTAAAGGCAATATTGTCAAGTAAACAGTAGGCAGACTGATTTTTTTCTGAGGATTTTTTAATAGCAGCAGTACTTTGGTTTATCCAGTCAGTGCATTAACAATAGCACTTGTGGGCAACTATTTTCTCCTAAGAAAATCCAAGTGATCAGTCTCAATATTGATTGATGCACAGGAAGTATGCATCAAGGACCCCACTCAGGGAATATCCTTGCAGCATCAAGACAGATCCAGCTACAGCTATGATGGACTGCTCCTGTTCTTGCCTCAATTGGTCCATCTGCACCCCCTGCCATTCAAAAGGCTGAAGCAAATCTACAACTAAGCTTGCTTTTTAAAAAAAAAAAAACATGACAGCAACAGTACTGGAACTCCAGCATGCCCTCCACTTGTTTATCCTTTGCAGTACTTCTTATTGATCTGGCACTGTAGTGTCAAGAAGAGTTCATTAAACTCTAAATTCATTCCGATGGTGAACTTAACATGGCTTTACTTGTTTTCAGCATTCTGTTATTGAAACAACGTAACGACAGCTCCAGAGATGTGTAGTGAACAGTAGCATACTGCAAGTAGTATTCCTGTTAGGCAATGCCAGTCTTGTCTGTTTTGATCCATTAGGAAAATTGGTTATCTGTATTTGCATTACAGTTACTGTTGAGACATGGTATGTTCCTGATCTGATGATTATGATAATTTTCTTTTTAGAGAGGAGGAGAATGAGGAAGGTCCCTATGCAACTTCTTCGTATCATCAGTAGAAGACAGATGTGATGGCCTGAAAACTTTCCATGAAATCAGTTCTTAAAGAACTAAACGGTCAATAATTCAAAAACCAAGTCTTTTGGACTCATCATCTTGATGTACTTAAAACAAGTCATGAATGGGTAATTGCACTGAAATTATGACCTCTTCTGCCTTCCATAGGTTAATGTCCTTATGCTATATCAACAAAGGGTTTAAGCCTTCCAAAACTAGCAATGGCCTTTATACCCCTTCTGTGCAAACTGTAGCATGGTAGCAACAATATATCCTTGAGGTCACCTTTATGCAGGATGTTGATCTTTAGTAAAGATTTTGTAAATACTTGTTAAAGTGAAATTTGTTTTAAGTATTTAAAAATATTAAATAAGTTTGCTTGTAAATGACAAACTATGAAAACAATAGAAATTTACTTATTCTGCAAGCACAGGCAAGTTTGCTGTGGAGGTTTTGTCTACTTCAGAGCTGCAGAACTTGCCTCTGAACTCTGTGTGTGTCTTATGTGTGATTATGATATATTCCCAGAAAGGGGAATTTGACTTGTTTTGATTAGTTAAAGCCTTTACGGTTAAACAACTGTTTGCAAATTGGATTTCTGCTAATAAAAGGGCAGAGTTACAGCAAGAGATTTTTCTTTGTGAGATACGACATTGGAATATCAGATGTGTGTTCTTGTGTACAGTTATATTTTGTGTGGTTTTAATTTAATAAATACAAAAGTACCAATGTGACTGTTCATAATGAAGTCAGCTTGGTTCTAGTCTGGTTTTTGTGAAGAATGGTTTGTCTAGTTATGTGAGCTATTAGATACTAATTCCAGGGCAAATAATGTCCTTTACCTTTACCATATAGCTCCCCCTCCTAAATGAGACCTGTAAGAACTATTTGCTCTAGTTGTGCAGTCAAGAAAACTGTAGTAACCAGTGTGGTTCTTATTAATCTAAGCCTTTGCTGTTCTGAGAAGAGATGCCAGTATTCAAGTCTACAAGCGGACCCTACCTGAAGCGCAGGAAGGCAGAGCGCAGACTGCATTCGCTCTTTGCACTGAAGTTAATGTATTAGCAAATTCTTGTTAAGCATCCTACAATTTTTCCTCAAGTATTCAATAAGCTTCACAAAACTTTTGTCAGTAAAGCATTGCCGGATGCCCACTGTGACACATACTGTTTGCTATATATTAGCTCATTTATATAGTTTATTGCTTCCTCAAAGCAAAAACTTTCTGCAATATGTTGAGATGGAAGCAATATAGAAAGTTACATTGATTTACTACAACAAGAAGTAAAAATTCAAAACTAGACAGGAATTGGCATTTCTCTAGAGCTTGCAGGAACTCAGACATGGCAGGCTCATTCAGATCATCTCTAGCTCTGGTCATAGAGAGGAGGTCTGCAGTGGCACACAAATTAACAAGAACAGGGAAAGCTTAGAGTGCAATTTGTGTCTATTCCGTACAGGATAATAATTTCTCTCGTTGTCACTTAATTTCAGTAGGACATTACCAGAGGCGGAATAAACTACTTTTCCAAAGGAGACCCTAGCTTCAAGCCCAGGTGTATTTTATAATCCTACAGAAAAATTTGATTCTTTTCTACCCAAGAGCTGCTATTGTAATACCCTCACCTGTCCAGTGCGTGCAGGATCAGGGCGCTTTGCTGAGCAGGTCAGAAGCACAGCTTTCCTTGCACAGCAAGCACACCTCTTGGCAGTCGCACAAGGCTGACCAAGCTCCTCTCAGAGCCGTGTTTCACTCCAGCCTTCCCAAGAGCACTGCTGTGCTTGTGGGCGAGAGGGCCTTCAGGACAAGCAACAGAAGATCAGTGACACCATTTACATCTACTTTTCCCGACCGAGAAAGCCATACAGAAGCACAAGGAAAGAAGCAGCTGTGCCAGCCTGGAGACATGGTTGGGCAGAGACCCACCGCTGCACACCCTTCCCCGCAGATGCAGATTTCGGTCCCGCACCTCACGCCAGCAGGACCCTGATTGACTCACAGCATATCTGGAAGCCCCGCCACACCAGCACTCAATGCGGCATCCATCGCAAAACCGTTGGTGTAACCCAGCAGAGACACTTAACCCTTCTGTTCCACACAAGCGTCTCCCCCTGGGGAGGATTCCAGTGCCTCCATTAACCACAACCAAGGCTGCCTGCGAGAGGCTCTACCTTGCTGGCTACGGAGACGTTCCTCACGGTGCCCCAAAGGCACGCTGCTCCGCACCAGGCCAGAGGGGCCCTTAGCTTTTGCTTCCACTCCACCTTCGTTAGCCCTTCAAGTTACCAAAACACGCAGCAGCCATTCTCCTCCTGCCCTGGCGGGGAGGCTGCTCTTTATGGCCACAGGGCTCCCGGCAGGCTGGGGGACCTGGTGAAAAGTTAAATTTCATGTTTAATTAATGCCTGTTCCTGGTTTTCAGGTAGATAGGTGCGGTGTTTCATAACCCCTAGCCCAAATACAGGTACCAAGTGCGCGTTTTTTTATGTAAGGGTAAAAATACTTCTAGAAATGGCTTTACTGTGCCTCTGCAAGCTTCTTGCACCCCTTTGTCGGTGGGAGGTCCTGCGACCCTGTGCGGGGCAGCTGGTCCCACACACCTCCCGGCAGGCACCCGAGGGACCCCGGGTCTGCTCGACCTCCGGGAAAACGGCGCAGGTGAGGGAAGTGGTGCCTGGAAATAGTGCCTCTGTAATACATTCGGAGTAATTCAAGGTGGAGTTTTCCTACTTGGTGAAAAAGGGGTTCTTAAGACTCTGAAATAACTAACGGTTTAGTATCTTAGGCCACATTGTCATATTATTATTATTATTCAAGAATATGACAGTTTTCCCTGTACATTTTATATATTGTTTATACGTTACCCTGTGTATTTTGCTTCTCGCTCTGCCTTTATTCTTCCTACGCTTGTAACTTTGTTGATGTATTTATACCAGTCCTACAAGGTGCGGTGTAGGGCTGGAATGGGGCAATTTCAGGCAGAAGCGAAGCACACACTGCAGATAAAATTAAATGGTTTGCACCTATTCCGTGGTGGGAAACCTGCACATATGCAGTTTTGTTTTTACATATTTCTTCAGTCAAAGCTTGAAAAGACAAAACCTGGGCAGGCTTGGACTAGCATCTTTTTAAATTAAATGTGGGACATAGCTGATAAAAAGTTTTCATTTGGAACTCATTTGTAATGTGGCTGGAGGCTACTAAACCCCTGTAAGTCCAGTTCACTCAGCCATCAAGTGCTGCAGTTGCATCTAACCTTCTCGGAGCGGGGCATCCCCCTTCCCGCAGACGTCGCGATGAACTCCTATTGCTCCGTGGTGGAGGATGTCCTCAGAAAGCTGGGCAGTGGATAGAAAGGATGCATTCTCTTCAACACACAAAAGCAGCCTTGTACTACTGTAGCTTGTAGTAAAGTGTTTAATAAAGTACAGTATCAGAAACAGTAGTCTAATAGAAAAGCTCAAAAGGTGAATACCATATAGGTTGTACTTGTTACATTTTCAGTGATAATTTAGGGAGTGAAGGATTTCTGAAGGATCCAGCAGAGACAGATAGAAACAACATAGAAACTGATTTTTGTCAGTTTAGAACCAGAGATGTGCAGGTGTGGTGTTTTCGCCAGGAAAAAGGAAAGCGCTGACAGAATATGATTTACTAATGATGTACTAAACACACTAGCAGCGGATGTCCAGTGCTAATGTGCTCCAAGCGTTCCCTTCAAAATAAGGACTGATCTGTAGTGTGGGCTGAAACTCGCGTCACTTGGTTTGATTTAATTTAGCGTAAGTCATAGCCTTTTAGAAAGGCAGGGTGATTCATCTGGCTGGCTGTGTTTTTACTGTCTAGTGCTGAAAGGTGTGATTTACCGATAGATGTTCATTTGATGTACCAGCAACGAAGCCACTATTTGAAGCATTCAAATAACAAGTTTCATGGGCTTGAGCAGGGTGGGAAGTGAACCGCCTTTGAAGAACAGAGCTGAGATTGCTCATCTGTCCGTCAGAGCGCTTGCTCTGTTCTCAGCTCATCATCAGGTTGGTCTAATTGGTCTATGTGTGCATCCCAAGTGACACACAGCAGCAGAGCAAGCACAGAACGAGTCCAAGAACATGCATATTCTGAACTAGAATCAGGTCATACCCACTGTTTGGGCTTTATTTTCTAAACGATGTCATCTATGCTTTGTTGAAGTTGTAAAATTTGCCAACCTGAGAGGTTAAAAAATACTATGCTAGCCTTTTTGTGAACACAGACTATTCATAATCACAGGTTGCTAGTTGATGACATCTTTCCATTAGTACCAGGCTCCTCCATAGACTCCTGAGAGGTGAAAGTAAGAACCTAACTTCCAACGGAAATTAAAAATATTGTTCTACTACTCATTATATTGACAGGAGAAGAAAGATTGCTTTTTTTTTTTAAAGTAGCCATTGGGGAAGGAAAGTTTGTCCTTTTTGTTTTTTAAGTGCTGATCACTACCACTTCCCCAACTGTAAAGGTCTATGGTTAGTTATCTTTCTTCTGATTTCTTTCATAAATCCAAAAGTCCGCTTTTCCAGTGTAATAGTCACATAAGAAAGTCAGTCACAAGCTGTTGCAGAAAAAAAACTGAGATCTATAGGGACGAGAATAAATTCTGTTCTTTGGGAACATTAGATGATGATGATGATGTTCTTTTCCCCTAATTATTTTCTGCAGTGTTTCTAAGGGACTATTTTTCAACCAGGAAGGTTACATTGACTACATTTCTGGATACGGTTTTTATCTTAAAATAAATACCACCATTAGTGACCGATTCTGCAACTCAGTCATCTGTATCAGGAAGCATATAAGCAGGCCTTGACATGCTTTTTGTATGCTAGAAAGCATTCATTGGCTTACGTATCATCAGTTTTCAAACTGATACGCTGTTACACTTCATTGCTATCACATTCATTTAATGTCTGTTGCTAATGTTCAGTTGGTAATTTATGTTTTGCAGGGATTCCACAGCTTGCTTCAGCTGGCTAAGAAACATTGCTTAAATCTCCTCTCTCCAGCTGTGCTGAGAATAGGAGGAAGGAAACGATCTGCCCATTTAACATTTACAGAATTTTGTGCTATGCAGGCAGTGCTGTCAGTCAGCATCCCCCTTCATTGGCAGGCAGACACTGACCTCTGCATCAGCTAATGTTTTTTGACTGCATCCATCTCAGAAGTATCATGAGTTTTTAAAAAAAAAAAACAGAGCAGGGATAACCTCAATTATCAATGAAGAACTTGTAAACAAAGAGAACAGGGCTCTCCTGGAGTTCCTTTAGACAAATGACTGCTGCAAAGGGATGAATGAGCCTAAGGACTTACGTCTTCTGGGACTCAGTTTAAAATTTACTTTTCTAAAAACTTCAGCTTTGATCTTGCTTCATGAGTTCTTCACACCTAAAATTATCCATCCACTTAAATATAAAAGATCTCATAAACCATTCTTCAAAAACTCTGAGTTGAGGAAGAAGAATGAGGGTGACATTTTTGTTTTCCTTTTTCATTCTTTAGGAGGTACCAAATTCCTGGCGAATGACAGCATATACCTGCCTAGAAAATAGTTTTCCAAAATAATACTGCTCAACACAGATCAGAAGTCAGTAAACACACCACAGCCTTGATACTCAGAGATGCTGAGATATGGCAGGTTCTTTAAGTCTTTCTAAAAAGCAGGACCCATGTTCCTAAGAACATCTCTAGTTGCAAACTCCCCTTCCCATGCAAAATTACTTGCTTTCTTTTTTCTTTTTTTTTCCTTTAAAGAAAGTAATGGCTATTTACACTTGTTGTCAGGCTACTCACATCAGGAATTCAACTAATTATGCATGCACAGTCATCAAATAGTGCACCAAAGAGAATGTTTATACATGCTGAATGAAGCAACAATGAGGAGAATACAGCTCTGTAATACGAAAGGCAGTTGCAGTGTCAAAGATGTATCAGTTAGCTAAGGACTTTATAGTCCAAGTTATAGAATACTACATGAAGAAATAAAAAAGGGTCAAGAAAAAAAACTGTATTAGGATTTTGAACCAAGATTTCTGGGTATAAAAGCATATTAAGATTAATGAATAATAGGTAAATTATTTTCAAATATTTTATTTAGAGAACTATGAACTATTTTCTAATAATGCCCTTTACATAGTTGCATCTATAGAAAGCTAGTGGAGTGAGAGCAAAAAGATGTAGCATTAAAAGAACTTTCCATCAGAAATGACTGGTTTATCTACGAAAGTACCAAACACAATAAATGAAAGAGAACGTGACATAAATATTTACCCTATCAAATACAAATTCAGTGTCAGAATTTGGCGTTTAGGGTTGATTTGTGAGTGTAGGAAAATACAGTATGCAGTCAGTGTACAGAGCACTACAGCTCTTCATTTCTGCCTAGAAAGTTGTCAGTACAATGTAAACAGAGCATTTCTAATGATATCCTCAAAGTAACAGATCATAAGTCACTGAGCCAGGAGTGGGGGAAGCTATACTAGTTTTCTACATGTTTGGCAGCCACTAGCTTTTTACAGGCTGCCATATATGCGTTTAATTACATCAGCCTCTTCCTTGTCCAGGATGCCCTTGTCCACATAAGCATCAGCTTGCTGATCAATGAAATCTCTCAGCTTTGAAAGATCATAGTCTGAAAAATAAGAATTCATTTGCACAGTGAGTCATTGCCATTATACTGCTTCGCCTAAGAAACAATGTCGTTGTAAAGTTTATCCAACGAATGCATTTTATCCAACAGGAATTCACTGCAAATGCAGCTTACGAAAACAATTTAAAAAATCCAACACCTGCACAAAGTCTTTTCACGTGTCATGGTGCTTTTAGTATTCAAGAGGAATAATCATCTCTTGCTCTTGACTGACTGCTAACAAATGCTTAAGTAAGAATATTTTCTGCTCCAGAGATTTGATGTTGTAGTCCGCATGACAAAAGCTGTTGTTAAAACCCTATTATTTTCACAACTGTAATGGATTCAAAAGAAAGTATTAAATTGACTCTTTCCTATTGAAGTCCCAGTAAAGCTTCCACTTACTATAAACACCTGTAGTGAAAATTCAAGAAAGCAACTTCTTGAAAATAAATCATAATAATACAATTATTTACCTTGATACAAACATAATATCCTGACATGAAAAATACTGCAGTGACTAGTCTTTATGACAGTATTAGTGTCAAAGGAGCCTTTGACAATCTTTGTCTGTCAATCTGCAATACGGTGCTGAAAGACCCTTTCTCCTCTTCTGATACGGGATAGCGTCTATGCAGCATGATTCAAACCATGTGCATTAAACAGACTTCTCTGCTGGAAAACATCACTATTTTCCATGAAAAGAATTCTACTGCGGAGCAATCTTTCAAGTAACGTCAAAAGGTAACCTGTTGGGTAGTCGTAGCTCTGGCAACAGATCCAGTATATTCACACATAAACACAATGCAAGTTTCAGTTACTTAACTTACTGCATAAAATGTAAAGTTCAACTTGTTAGATCACATGTTAGTAGTCTGGAAAATGTCAATGTCTCAAGGGTTCATACTAAGTTAAATGAATTAGTATCTTTCACAAAACCAGATACATCCTGAATTTTTCAGTAGAAATTACTTACTCCACGGACAGAACCTTCAGAATACATTAATACTGATTTTGTAATATCGTCTAATGTAAATTGTCATCCAGCGGTACATGGAAGGACCTTCTTTCACATTATATTCTTAACAAAACAGACAATAATGACTTTCTGTCTTCTTATGGTTGAGTGACCAAAATTGGATAGAAATAGAAAGACATTAAGAAGCCAAGTAATGCCTGCGATCATTTTTATAACAGTATAAGGTAATTCCAAGTGAGTAATACAGAAAATTGATATTCAGAACTCCCCAATCCTGCAGAGGTGTCCTCTCCGTATCTGAGTTAATAGGAATTTTCCCATTCGCTGTACTGAGGCCCAGATGTCACATCTGGTCCATTACTGGCATTACTTCAGACAATGTAACCTGTTTGTCTTTCCACCCTATCTGAGTAATAGGCACGAATAGTACCTAGCAATTTAATAATAAGGTTGTGAGATTTCATTCATGTTGACAGAATGAGAGTCTCCAGGGAAATATACCACGGAATGGAAATGAATGGAAGAACAAATGCTGAATTAACATAGTATCCACATTATTCACATCAAAATTCCTGAGCTTATTTTTCTTCTAGAATAGTACTTACAACTCTAAGATCATCATGTGGAGGTGTGAAGGTTTAATTACTAAACATTCTGTATGAAATTACAGCCATTTAGATATGATCCAATTCTGTCTAATTTGTATATCTCATGGCAATTTAATTTGATTTTTTAAATAGAAATCGATAACTGTTAATTTCTAATACTTATTTACAACCTATTAATTTGGACAAGTAATTATAAAAATCAGCTTTGGTTTATATTCACCACAACAGCTGCAGCATTACATTGAGCTATGAAACTGCTACAGTAAATGAAGTGAGGTCTTATTTGCATATTCAAATCAAGCCATTTGCCACTGCAATTCATTATAGAATTTACTTTCATTCCTAAATGGCTACTGTTAAGTGTTATGAAACTATGAACTACCTAAGTATTTTGTGAAAAATCAGAACGTGCTATTTGCATGTATTAGTTAAATGACTCACAGTTACGTTCTTTGGAGACTAAATGCAATAGAATACCCAGCAGCCAACCAACTACCAGTGGGAGCGATGTTAATTTACACAGGAGAGGAGCTGGTCTTAAAGAGCATTGGTTTCAAATATCAAGCCAGGTCTGGGAGATACTAAGGACAGGCCCACCGAGCCTATAGATTGTATCTATGCAAAACAAACTTTGGACACAAAAGCCAGTCAGGCCAAAATCTGGGCTTTTGACATGTTTCTCTTTAAATCATCCAGCCCACACAAGTTTACTTGCCTCCTTAATAAGCAGCTGATATTTTTAAACTGGGAACATTTCCAGGATCGTTAGTTATTGAATGATTAATAATTTCTACTGAATTTCATACAAAGTTAAGCATCTACAAACATTTGCCTGAAGAAAACCTAAACCTCTTCAAGTATATTCAGTGAGTAAAACAATCCACAAGTAGGGGTGGAAAACAGTGGCCATTTTGATACACACATTATTTCATGAATCACTTTTCCGCTAGCTCCCAGGTGCTAGCTGGAAGTGGCGAAATGATTGGTGAGCACCTCAGTACCACCTGATCTTGTACTGAAGAAACACAGCACAATGCATTCACGGTTAGGTAAGCTTACCCCGACTGCACTTCTTTTAACATCATCCCAGGAGAACCGAATTAGCATTTTACAAAAATAAAAAGTATGGAAAGGCACAACAAAGAAAATGTACCAGAAGAGTAAGAACACTAGTCTAATTTTGTCATAACTTACACTTACTTTAAGGACCATTTACATCACCAGAGGACAATTAAGTTGTTTTAGGGCAAATGAAAATCTATCTATGCAGAAAGTGTACAAGTTGATGCATTCACGGCAGATAAAATGCTATTGATCTGCAGTCACAGCTGTTTTCAGACTGCAGCATTGCAGAGGGAAGGTTACTACGAAAAGGAGTGAGGGGCTGCCCAGTCGGTATGTCTGATACAGAGAAATAATTGCACATGACTGAGATCTAATTACTATAATGAGTACAGTGACAAACAGAAACATTTATTAGAATTGGCAGGAAAACTCTTGAGCAAGTATGTATGCCCGCTGCTAATTGCCATCACTGCCATTGTGTGCGAATGATTTTAGAGATGGAAAAAATTTTTTTAAAGTCCTTCCTATTATGGAGTTTCTGTATAGGAAAATGGATGTGTTGGGCTGCAGGCATGCACTCGTCTCTGAAATGTAATTCATATGCACTTCAGCTCACAGAGAGGGTGGCTAGATTACCCAAGGCTAATCTCATCTCGGATCTGCCCTCTGCTCAGCTGGTACAAGAACGATCCTTCTTGCCAGGCACCAGTCATAGCCTGGGGATGGATCCCTTGGCCAGGAACCTTCACTTACAGAGCGGGTGATGGCAGAAGACCCCGCGAAGGCAGAGAGAGGGGATGGGAGGCTGGTTTTATCTAAGATCTTGAGGGCAAAAATGATATGGGTAAATAAAGATCTGTGAAAAATAAGCTAGAAACCCTGCTGCTGTTAGCTCCCTCCCTCCGGCTCTCATACAGCCCTGCCTCCGAGGAAGAGTCAAATGGTGGAGCAGGTGGTGACCATACCCTGTGCAGCTGCTTCGGTCACTGTTCCCCTTCTACACAGCTTTGCGTGAGAGCTACAAGTCATTAGAGTTGATTTGGGCTATAATCCAATATATTACAGTGCTAATGACATAAGTTTGTATCTTTTAACTATTTATGGTTATGAAACAGAACTCATTGCTGTTTGTGCTTGCATGCGCAGTGCCAGCCGGATGCACTGAGCTTTTCTAGGCTCATCCAGACATATAAAATGCATTCACCTGACGTATAAAATCAAAATTAAAAGATATGTTGAACTAAGAAATGAAGCACCAGACAAAACCGACATACTGTTACCCGGCGACAGGCAGACCACCATGACTATCTGGATAGCACATGACTAACTTCCACCTGTTTAGTCACCGTGTGTTTTGCAGCCAATGGCCATTCAAGCCAGTTTACATGAATATGCCTTAGTTTGCTGTTTTCATTCATTGATTTAACTTTTACATGACCTGTAATATTTAACACTAACACCACTAATTATAACTGTAATCTAGACAAGCACAGTTTCGCTATTATTTAATTATTTAATTTATAACATAATGCAAAGTTATACAACACAATTTAAATTACTTGCTTTGTAATGTATATGGTGCCCACCCCAATGTCAAGGCTTTTTACTTCATACCTTCTTTGTTACCTTGTTTGTTGTGTTTTTTTAGCCACTCTATGTTCTTCCTGATTGCTTCCAAATATGCCTCAGCTTTCCCTAGAGGACAGGATGAGAGAGAAATAAGGCACTTACATCAATGATTGATGCAGCTTGCAGCTTGCTTAACTGGGTGAAGTTGGTCACAGCAAAGGCAGATTAAAACTATTCTTAGTTTCTGTTTAAAAGCTGAGTGCTGTCAACTTTAGTCAGGCAAAATTCTCACAGATGGCTAGCAGGTTTTGTCTGTGCAAGATTAGTCATCCACAAACTTAGGATCATGGCTTTTTTGACCTCTATACATAACTTTGGTGGTATCCACAGACCCTGCATATGTGGATTAAAGGCAACCTGTAGATTTTTGATCCTCATAATTGTTCTGCAAAGGTGAAGCTGTTAAGACAGCAAGGAATGACTTAAATAAGACTGAGAGCTTTGAGTATCTGCCCATATACAAAGTGCCAGAAAACTCCTCCATACGATAGTACTGACAGCATACAGCAAATGTAAGATAGTGATTTTTTGGAAAGACAAGTTGAAATACAGCTACTTACATGTATTGAGAAAAAGGATGTATTAAAATTACTGTGATAAATCCTTGTTATAGCTGAAATTTTAAAGTGATGGCTATTTTTGGATCAGAAAGCACACAGGACAGAATTAGTTCAAGGATTACCTAATAAGGCCCCTAAGGAAATATTCCAGCTAATGGATTTTGAATTCTTAACTTGGCTGGAGCTTTATTGATGTAATGTTCTTACATTTGTCAGGAAAAAAAACCCTAGTGTGATTAGCATGTAGAAGGCTACTACTGCCAACTGTGCATGTCTGATCCCATTAGTAAGTGGATACAGTATTAGATATACCATAACTTTTGAGCTGGCAGTGCAGAGTTAGCTTTATAGTAAGTCACCCTGTGAAAGAGCAAAGGGCATTGCATGATGAGACAAAGAACTAAACGCTCATCCAATTTAAATTTCTAAAAAGCTATCAGGCTGAACATTTTTCTGAAGGTAAAGGAAAACCACCTGAACCAAACGGAACAGTCAAATCTTCAACAGACAAGCAAAATATGTTATTTATCACTTCCCACAGGTATTGAGATCATTTTTCTTCACTGTGAAATTAGACAGCCATCTTGAGCTCTTTTCCTCTTCTATGCTCAAATAACTGCTGCTGGAAAAGTGCCACCTTCTATCCGTGAGTGTCTAATTAATAGTTTATATGTCTGCACTGCCCCCAGGACTGAACCAGGTGACCAATGAACTACAAACTACTGTAGCCTTTATTATTGCAATTCATTACTGAGCATGCTGCAGTGAAAACACATGCATCCAAAAAAGTATGACATAAAACAGCACCAGTGCAAAGTAGATTATAAGCAATTTTTTTAACCAACTGTCTGCAAAACATAGGTGCTTATGCTGGATCCTTAGCAATAAGAACCCACTGAGAGGTTTCTGCACCCACAAACATCCTCCTTCAAAAGTTCAGCGCTGTAAGGAGGCACACCGTCTTCTGCAGATTTGTTCTGAGATATAGCACCTGATTTGCACCCCATGGACAGAGCGACTCCAGCTAGTACAGTCTAATGTAGCACGGCATGTGGCATTATGTGTCACACTGAGGCAACCGGGATAATGAAAGTACTGCTGCGCTAAGTTTGCTCATCGAGACACTAACCTACTTTAATAGGTTTTCAAAGGTACATGAAATGGGTTAATTGCTGATGACCCTTAACTTCTGGCAGTGAGTAATGCAAATTGTTTCACTTTGCAGAATTTTTCAGTACCTTTCAGTACCAGCTTGTTCTAACACAAACGAGAGAAATCAATGGGCTCACTCAGAATATTGAATATCCTGATGATCTGATTTCACTGAAAAGCCATAGATGCAAAGAAGCAAAATCTCTCTGCACTACTGTGTCAAAATGCATTTCATGTTGCTCTCAAAAGGGGCTCTGAGTTCTGTGAAAGATTATGGCCTTACTCATCAAGAGATACAGTTTCATACATCTAAAAGTAAACCAGTAAGTACACTTCCGAATTGAGCTGTTGTGTGCTGACTCCCAGTAACTACCAACTGAAGATATTTATGCTCACACAACGGAAAAACAATAGGAAAAGATGCCAATCACTTGGAGCAAACATATGTGGCAAAAGTAATGGATATTTTGTACCTCTGGGCTCTTCACTGTTTCCTGCTGCATTTTGTTCTTCATTTTTTGTAGAATCCTTTGAAATTTCATATTCCTTTTCCATTTTAGCTGCTTCTTCCTTCGTACTGTCTGCTTCTTCACTACTCTTCTCTAAAGAAATAACAATAAGAGCAATTCTGTATCAAATGTACCAAAAGCACTTCTAAATCACATCAATACAATCTTTAGGAAGCAAAACATTTTGACTGATGATTGAGGAAGAACCTCACTGGAGCCTGGCTCAAAGTGGTTTCTAAAGGTCGTCTCCACCCCAAACCTCTGGAAACAGGAATGCCTGTTTCTGCTCTTACAAACAGTAGCTGAATACAGGTGACTAAAATGCAATAATATGTAGTTCATAAAAGCACATTCCTTTGTGCAGGGAAAAATGATAGGAAATTTGCATTCACTAGATCCAAAGTTGACAAAGAATGATTTTTTATTATTATTTAAGTCTTAAAAAGCATTGATACAGCTTGCTTTTTTATATGTGTAAAGTCTGGACTCCACTGAAGAAAAGGACAGTGAATATACTTCTCAGAGACTGGACAATTAAGTAAAAATTCCTCTCTTCTTGTGTGTTTAGACATCCAAGCTGTAGTTACAGGTCCCTGAGGGACTGTATCTTTAACTAGCAGTCTAGCTTCTAAAGCAATTAGCATGCTTTTACCTGAATAGGTTAAAAAAAACATGTATTGTTCCAGTAGAGAAAATTGTAGAATAAGTACCTGCTGGTAGCTTTGTTCTGGTTTTAGTGGAAGGGTTCTCAAGCTTCTTTTTTGTCTGCTCAGCTATCATTGTATCTAAGTTTTCTAGAAATCAAGGCAAAATAAAAGAAAACCCCAGTTAATCTTCAACAGATACGATGCAGAATCTATCCTATATTCTCTGCAACACCAGTTTGAATGGTAAGTAGAAATCTAAAAACAATCTTCATCCTCGCCTCTGAAGAATTAATAATGTAAAGCCAACACTAAAAGAACAAACTAATAGCTTTAGGGAACATTGAGCAATCTTATTAAAAAAACCCCCACAACTAAATCATGACAATAGGTGCACCAAATAGAGCTGATATTCATAAAGACAGTAAATGTGTGTATATATATTCTACTTATTTAAGTCATGTAAGTCACAAAATATGGATAACAGTATCTGTAGCAATTTATTCTAATTTAATTAACTTCACAAAGTGTAAAGGACTATAAAGTATGTGCCTCATCTTGGTGGGAAAATATTATCCCAAACCGCTTATCTGTCTGGATTTTATATGGTTTCATTAGAAAAGCAGTCTAATAAAAGGTTTTAAATTATATTTAGATGAAATAAATATGTAAACTGAACTGATCAAACCAAGTCCCTGAATTCAAGTGTTTACCTGAAAACCCAGAAGACAGTTGTGGCCATGTATACAGCTCTAGAAGCTAGAAAATGTTCTGTGCAAATTTCAGGGCTGAACTCATATAATTTGAAAGCAAAAGCACCTTTTCATCAAGACGGACGTTTCAGATATAAACACTGTATGCTTATGTGGGGAAAAAAAGTCCTTTGATACACTTAATAGATTTTCACAAATACAGATCATCATACAATCTGCCATTTTTCTTCACTCATATTATGGACATGGTGCAGAATTTTCTTTCCCTTTATCAGTTTTTTTTTAAAGGTTCATTTAAATGTGGATCCAAAATTTGATAGATGTCAGCTAGTTGGTGGAGTATTTTTGAGAGACTTGGTTTTGAATTGTCAATATTCCCTTTATTTAAACAGTTAAAATATTTGGTATGAGATGTGCTAACTGTGGCAGGATAGTTATTATAGGGCTAGTAAATATTTTAGATCTTATCTTCTGTGTAAGGCCAACATTTTATCCATCGTCTGGGAGCGTATTTTTCCATCAGAAAGATACTCAGCACTGAAGCCTAAAGATTATTTTTTTAGCAATCACATTTCTCTTCATGGCAGATCACCATAAGCAATTCTGCCTGCCATCTGATGAGAAATCACATAATCCTGTCTGCCTGTGTCCTCTATATCGTAAAATTAAAATGTAAGCAGTTTTTGTTGGCACCCTGCCCGATTGCAGCCTGTCAATTCTACATCACATTAGGGTTTTTTTTGTGAAAACTATTTTCATTTGGTACATATCCTTTTAATGTGATTTCTGACCTTGCCATATGCCCTAAACTAAACAGGTCTGGGCTGGGTTACAAACTGGATCAGACATACTGACGAATTAAAAAACCAAGCTAGAATTATAGTGGTGGTATTGATGCCTCACTAATCACTTGATCCAAAGCTTATTGAAAGGACCATAAACATTCCTTTCAGCTGAGTTTAAGATACTATTTTTTAATCTGAATCGGTACCATACTAGTATTCCAGCAGGAATATAAGGATTTCTCTGTTGCAAGAGGCACAGTTTTTAGGATAAGATTATACAGCTAAGAACTTAAAAACCCTTTGTAAATTCAAGTGAATAGGTTATTCTCCTTCACTAATTTATGCAAATGCAAAAATGTCACTGATTTTAGACTTTAATCTAGCAAACTTATTAAATTAGGCTTAATTTTAACCTGAAACATAGTGTTTTAAAGTAAACAGGAGTATTTAAATGTTTAAAATGCCACACACATGTAAGTGCATTGGTTTGTAAATGCCTTTCACGTTCTGTCTTAATGCATTTAGACACTGCTGCAGTAAGCTTGTATTTGCAGAAAACAAAAAGACTCTACCACAAGATGGACTTATAACCCGCTTAAACATTTTTAGATTTAAATGTCTCCATCCTGATAATATTTCCAAATGTTTTTGTTATGTTGATAGACTGTAGTGTTTAAAAGTTGTACACGTATCCACATACAGCACGTGCTACTGAAGGCAATAGGATTTACTTCTCCTCCATTATTCAGTTACTTCTATAAATCCCATCAGGAATTCTACAGTTGCTCTGAGTCTTTCGATTTGGCTAACTATTTAATTTGAGTTCAATATATGAGTAATAAACAAAATTTATTACTACTTTGTCATGTACAGTAACACGGTAATATGCATTGTTTTCCAGCCATATGCATTAAACAGCTACATCTGTATGTGAAGTATAATATGGCAATGTTGACCACTAATGATCCAAGCTTTGCCACTAAATCCAGACTGAATATGGTAACAAGTAACAACTATATTCCATTCTCAAAGCTTTATTTTGTCAGTAAAGATATGGACAAGTTTATATGACAGGCCTTTTAATAAGGACTACATTTTACATGAGAAATACTGAAGCTGTCTTGCTAGCTGGATGGCACATCAACATGAATCTCAAGATTTTATAAGCAGCCGTATTTTCCGTGTGACAGAGGAGTTAACCATGTAAGCCTGTTCATGTTTATGGGGATCATCTGGTGTACCTACATATGTATCACAGAGAGAATACTACCAGAGAATCCCCATTCCTCTTGAACAGGATTTATTGCCCTCTTTCCCCCTTCAGAATTAATGTCTTTAACAGCTGGTATTGTTTCAAAACATGTTTGTACTTGTCATACGTGGCTAGGCCAGGGCTGAACAATGTTTGCTCTGAGTTACACTGATGGAGTGAGTCATCTTCTCAGCTGAGATGCGCCTGGCCAGCAGCTAAGCAACTGCATGTCGTATTTGGTGGTCTAACAAGAATTGATTACTTTTCTGGTATCGTTTCCCTAGCAACGTAATTTTTACAGAGGAAGAATTTAGAAAGGTACTGACCTTTCCACAGAGCTGGCCACTTATTTGAAATGGCACTAATTAAAACCACAGAACAATAACTACTGAGTTAATGGAAGTGACCTATGTTGGTAAAATAGGTCACTCCTCTGGCGGCCGGCTTTCCGTGGAGCAGTATAATCTCATCACTTGAACCAGACACCAGGAGTCAGAAGATCTGGTTTCTGCCTTGCATCACTTTCTAACTTGCTCTTTGATCTGGGATGACTCACTGAAGCATTCATGCTGCAGGAGGGCTCCTGTTTTGAGTAGGCATTCTGACATGTTCTAGGCCCAGTTTCTACAGGCGCTACACACCAATAGATCCTATTAATTGCATCTGAAAATGCAAATTCCCAGCACTTTTGAGACTCTGAAGTCCTCTGAGTTGGGCATCTAAAAATCTGAACACCATGAAAGCAGAATGCTTATCTTTACTCTGGAAGAATGCACTGCAGTAATAGTCTTTAAATCCATGGAAAAAAGATACTACGTGAAGAAATATTACAAATTAAATTACTTTGTGCTTATTAGAGAGGCATAAACTAATGCACCCATCTGAGTATTTAATGGAATTGGTAATGGAAGACTGAAATGGACCCTTCTCTATAGATAGAGAGATTCACGGTGTTTTCCTGACTCTTGCAAATTTTCCGGCAAAGGTTTTTTCATCTGCATAATTGTCTTGCACCCGGGAGGCAGTTTCACATTCTATCCTCATCAAATTGACTGAAGCTGAGATTTCATGTCATTAAACTTCCGCAGAAAGACCTGCTTTGCTGTTCTGTCTTCATGCAGCGTAGAGAGGCTGTGTTTATTAAAGGAGAAAAAGGGATGATCATGATACCTGAAATCAATCTTAACAATAGCTAAAATATTAGCCTGCTTAATGAGTTCATACACTACAGCAGCTTCAGCCAGAAAGCTTTGTGCTGATGACTGCTTGTGTGAGATGCACATATTTCAGGCATTAAAAAAGCACAGTTCTCCCAGGGCTCTTCTGTCTCCTGCAGTAGATGATCCTCAAGAGTCTGTAAGGCCCTTTTCCATCTGTGACAAAACTCAGGACATCTCAGCATTTGCTTGTCGCTATTCTGTGGGGAATAGCTTACCTGATTAATTCTTTGGCCAGATCTTCCTTTTAGTTTACATGAGTGTAGGTCCAAGAACTGTCAATATGTAATGGGCAAATGTAGCCAAAAGCAGAGTTTGACCTTTAGTCAGCTTGTATATGTATCATGCATGTGTCACATAAACTGCTTAAACTGTGACAAACAAGAGAAATCCCTCCGTTTTGGAATCACAGGTGGGTCTCAGCCTTCTACAGCTGAATCTCCTGCCAAGAGCAAATCTCCTGTTCCTTTCTAACTCTCTACCTTACATGTCAATATACGGAATTTTCTTTTTGAATCTTCCTATTTGACTGATTTGTCATGATGGTGTGTATGAAGCCTAATGCTGCCATGAGGAATGACATGTTAGGTGACAAACCCCAGGTAGTGGCATCACTTCTAAATGGATTACAGGCAAGATGGTTAGTGGTCTGAAATAAAAACAGCAGCAGTATCACTTGGCAATCAGATTAAAAGCAACTCAGAAAGTAAAACACAATTAAATAGATGTGTTTGGAGGCGAACAAAGCTCTGACCAAGTCTCCTTTATTGTCCTTATTAAATTCCCTACCTCACAGACTATTTCTCAGATCTACGCTTTCAGTATTCTACAGGCGTTTCCTTTGCATTACTCCAGGTGTCCTAGAGGTGTGTGGTGCAGTTCTTTCCAAATCCTTTCCCATCCTGAGGCTGCTACATGGCCTGTGCACACATTTGAAGTATTTTGATAGCATGCACTTTATAAGGATGATGGTTTGGGACTGAAGCAGCACACAGCCGCCTCGACTGCAGGAGTGGGATGGAGCTTAGTTTTGAAAGTTCAGTGACACCCTCTTTACCCCACACCCACAACATCATCTCAAATCATAACTTACTAAGTCTCAGTGCTCAGCTGTTAAACAGAGAGATACTGAAGTCAGAAAGTAAGGCTTTTTTTATGCAGCCATTAAATACAGTGAGAAAAAAGAAAAGCATTGCCCTCCTTTCTTTAGAAACACAAACCACTTGGTAGGATGCAAAACCTAGATTTTCAGGAACTAAGCAATATACTTGTCAAAAGAGACACTACAAGGAGATGGAGATTTCTTACAAAGTATCCAGTTAGGAAAGCACAGAGGAAGCAGTGAAGGGAAACAGACCAAGAGATAATATATTTGCAAGAAATAGCTGCAAATTTAAAGGGTAGATAGTGATAGGCAAAGGAATGAACTGTAATATATTCATTTTGGTTCTTGTACATATGATTTGATAGTCATGTAACGTGGTGGGAAAAAGAATTAGTAATACTAAACCTACTGGCTCTCTCCCAAAAAGATATCTGAGAAAATTTAGATCCTATGGATACTGGAAAAACTATGCTCTCACACATATTGTCACCCTCAGGTGATGCCCACTTTACTGTAGTCTGTACTGGTCCTGTTTTTTAAGAACTGTGAGGTTAGCTGTCAAGACGTTTCACCCTTTTTTTTTCTCTGCAGTGAGAGACTGAATGGGGGAAAACAGGAGATAAGATCTAAGCAGTGTGGGCAAAAAATGTTCATGTGTTTGTGAAAATGCAGAAGTAGCACGGGATGGATAATGTATCAGGCACGGGATGAGGCTACAGAAAGAAAAGCTATTAAATTGCAGCGGGGTCTGCGATCAACATACGTCCTAGATTCCAATCTTGTCTGGGACCTTTGCACACTCTCTGTCCCCACATCCTTTTGTCTTACCTCCATGCAAATTCACCTTGGGTTTGACTATTCATGTATACTTTACACCATCACTGCTGCTCCTCAGTATTCGGCCCACTGCCCCCATCTGAGGTGCCCCTGATTTCTACTTTTCAGGTATGTGAGCATCCTTGATCTTCCTAAGAACAGTACAGTATACTACCATCTGTGTCACCTTAGTTCATCAGATGATACAAAATAAATAGCAGGGAAAAGAGAGCTGCCTTAAATTAAATAACTCCCACTGGCAGCTGTATGCATCAGTCATGCGATAAAGTAATACTGGGCAAGGAAAATCACCAAAGGGAAATGCAGATAGGGAAAATCAATTACAGGTTTTAAAGTTTATGAAGAAAACCTACAGTAGCAACAAAAAGCCCTTTGGAAAAAAAGGACACTAAAAAAGAAAAGGAAGGTATTATTCATGAACAGTTCCCTGTATGAAATACTGTCAGTGCTCTTCATCTCCCAGGTCATACTGAAGGAAAGAACAAAAGGTCCCCATGACACTGTCCATATATCACTTGCAGCCTCTGGCACTGGTTTAGCCACACCTTCCCTCACCCCTTTGAAATCACACGGTCTGCATCAGGGAGCATCTGCTTCTGGAGACCGTGAGTAGGGGAAAGCTGATGCCAGCCTGTGCTGTGATCTGCTCTTTGCCTCACACTCTTGGCTCCGTGCCTGTTCTTCCCTAACTAAACAAATACCAGGATCTGACCTTTGGCCTGCAGCATCTGTGCTGACGAGAACTTCAGGGATTAGTCACAGTATTCAAACGAGTCCTCCTCTCCCAAGAAAAGGCCAGATTGCGTCTACTATGCACTGGCCTATGCCAGGGAAATTGCAGAGTTTTGCCTTCATCACAAGTGGAGCTGCGGAAGGTACTGAGTGTGAACGCGCGAGGCAGAACAGCTATTCCATATTCCTTAGCATGGAGAGGCAGGGACATATTAAAAATCAACATAGGGGACTTTCTGCCTCTTCTATTTGCCCTGGATTTTTTTTCATGCAGCCTCAGTCTTTCTAAAACAGAGTATTATAATAAAACAATATCCCAACAGTAACTTTAGAAAAGGACCAAACTAATGAGTGTACATAGAGCTTGGCAATAGTTCGCGAATGAGCCATCCATCTCCTTATCGCCAGTGCATCCTGCAGTTTCGTTTGCTTTCCAATTGTCCATGGAGAACAAATGATGAAGGGGTAGAAGAGGTAAACAGAGACATCTGTTCATGCCCATTTCTAACCAACACAGTCTCCTACTCAGTCATGGGGGAGAGTGTGGATTCTGACAGTGAGTCAGAGCCAAAGGGAGGCGGTGTGAGAGGTGGCTTTGGTTTGGTCTATGGAGGGAGGCAGCTGTAAGTCAAACACTGCATACTGATGAGCTGGAGCAATTTCTCTATTTCCCTCCTAATTAAAGGGGGGTTTGCTCCCCAACCAGTCTGCTGTGGGCTGTGTGTTGCACACTGTGGCTCCAGTAAGCTAAGCACTCTGCTGCAAAGAGGTGAAAAGTGGGACCCCCCTCAGAAAGAGCAAAGCTACAGAGTGCTTAAACTTAATTTTCTTCCCACTCCTTTGTCTCTCTCTTCTCCAGCATTGTTCAGTTGTGGAAGATACAGAAGCCCTGATTTAGAAACTGAAAACAAAATGACCAACCTCAGTCATAAGATGTGATAAAATATGCATTATACGCAGTATCACAGTGAAGCTTCTATATATCTGTGAGATAGAGAAATACTGATGGCAAAAGTTTGTGCTACATGTACTAGTAAATAAACGAGAACTCCACAAGAATACAAGGTGCATATGACTAATTTCTACGGTAATAGTTCTTTGGATAACACAACTTTCATTTGGTTGGGGTGGCAATGGATAAATTTGCTACAAATCTACTCTTGTAAGCAGTGTACAGCAGGAGAATATAATCAATGTACTGTGTAAAAAGAATTCATACATACACACTGGTGCCTCTTAAGAATCTGTCTATCATCTCTGAAAGCTCTGTTTTGTTATGGTCCTCTAGGTTCTAATTACAAATATTTCTTAGAATGGTTCTAAAAATTACTCATTATTTGGCCTTATTAGTGGGAGATGATTTACAGGTGTATCCGAACAAACTGGCAAACCCCATTTGTTCCTGCTTCTACGCTGACAACAATATTATTAAAATAAATGTATTACAAAACCGTAGTTTAATTTACATAATTACTCTACATAGAACTTTTACTAGGATAGTATGGACTGATACACTTTCATTTTAAAATTAGCTAGATAACCTGGCATACACAGGAAAAGTTACTCAGCACACAAAAAATTCCTCTTCTTTGTGTGGTGTAAGTGAAACTTTTCCTTAATATGTATCTGGTCTGCGATAGATGGCTCTGACAGAAAAGCTATCAGAGTGAATCTCCACCATGGCACTAATCAACAGACAGAAGGAAAATGAAAGAAAGTATGATATTATTCACAAACTAGTATTAAAACAGTACAAGTATGTATGCAATGCATTCCTTATTCTGCTCTGCTGAAATCAAAGTGAGTTTTGCTATTGGCTTGTGTGATGGGTTGACCCTGGCTGGACGCCAGGTGCCCACCAAAGCCACTCTATCACTCCCCTCCTCAGTTGGACAGGG
>JANZLQ010000002.1:10749693-10760050 GCA_026212715.1 Elanus axillaris
ACCAATGCAGAACACAGCACTATGAGGGCTGCTATGGGGAGAATTAATTCCATCTCAGCCAGACCCAATACAGCTTGAACAGCACTTTTTCTCTTGAAGCACTCAGCACTATGAAGGATACAGTCCTTTCAGTTCTGCAGGGAAAATTCAGTATCAGCTATTTATGCAATAGAAACAGTATGAATGCTATGAATAATGAAATATTTTATGCTGAATCAGTCATAACTTCTCTGAAAGCTTCTTGCTGCTTTCCAGTGGTCATTATGTGCAGATATTCCAGCTCTTCCATTTCACTCTGTCACTGCACCCTTGCCAACCGTAATCATTGCTTCCATAACTGTCCTAAGTCCTTCCCAATACTCAACCTGTTCAGTGATAACAGCCTGTGCCTCTAGCAGGTTGGGGCAAGCAAGGAGAGCTCAGATGTTTGGGCAGCATTTGCTGGATGTTGACAGCCAAATCATAGCTGGATAAGTTGATACCACCATTGGATCTAATTCACAAGCCACCTGTGTAGCTGTGATCCTATGTCATATGATTAATTACCTTATGCTTTCTGTACCAACAATGTTTGTCCATTCTTTTAATTGCAAAAATTATTTTAAAGCAGCTTTCAATCTTCAGAGGGCAGACAGGCTTTCTAGAAAGATTTCTGAAAGCCTTTGAACAGGATAGAAATGTATCACGAGGCTTTCACTCCACAGAAGAATTTGCTCCCAGTACATCAAAGTACAGCATTCATAGTTAAGAAAGTAGAGTGATAGAAGACAGTGGCATTTTGCCACCAGCAGGGCAATTACCAAATGTGATGCATTTTAGCTGAACACACATTTTATATCAGTTTTTTACAGCCTCTCTTTGATGCCTCTAGCTCCACTTTCTGAATACATACTGTAAAAGATAGGCAGTACTTTTTCTCCTCTTTCATATATATGTATATATTGGTTTTGGCTTTCTGTGTTCTGTGTTACAGATGGTATTTAGCATATGGAAAACTTTTAAATATGTATTACATAATATTGAATAAGTGTATTAAAACATGAACTTCCTCTTCCTTGCATTTGCGTGTGTATGCATGTTTTTCTTGCACCACACTGCAGCTAGATCCTTTGTAACTTAAAGCTAAACCTAATAACATCATTCACTGCAGCAGCAAGATACTTTCCCCTAGAGTAGGATACAATGATGATGACATAATGCTGTGGTTTCCAAATCCCAAACCAGCTGTTACTGGTATATGCATTCAAATTTACTGTCTCTGCATCTGTGTGAGAGGCACAAAAGCTTGTGACTCGATTCAGTAAATGATTTATTATTTTGAATGTATAATTCAGGGACACAGCTTATGCATGGCTTCAGCCACAGAGTAGGGAAAAGTAGTCTAGGCTGTTTCCTGCTGTAATAAAACAGAGAAAGGATATAATCCATCTGCACAGACCCAGTAGGTATCTTCCACCGACTAGCATGGGATCTGCTCACTGATTTTGGACTGAGGGAACAACTAAAAGCTGCCAATTTTTTAAATTGTTTCTTCTCTCTGACAGACATTCATACTAATTCCTTTATCTACTATAAATAAACACAGCTGGGCATCAATCCCCTAGCCTGAACTGCACCAAGAAACACAGTATGTATTCAAGTATTACTGGGTATGTTATGTTGTAACTTTTAGTTGAATAAGGGTGACAATAAAACTGCTGCCGTGCTTGTAGATACTGCAAGAAGCTAAGATTCTACTGTGCTTGCTGTTCTTGAATATTTGAGAATATTAGCTCAATAAACGGTTAGCTTTAAAGTCATTTCTCAACAGCAAGTCTAAAAAAAGAATACCACAGAAGTAACTTGAGACCTATGAGAAAGCTTTTTCCACTACAGTAAGTTGCTCTGATGGAGTACAAAATCTATCTCTGCATAAATCACTCATTTGCAAGGCAGGGTCTGGATACATCACTTGATAGTCTTACTTTAAATCCAGACTAAATAAGACCTTTGAAACTCTTAACCTAATCCCTGCCCTCTGTACTGTGTCATCATGGCAATTTGTTTCCAGGGTTACAGTATTTATTTACTCAAAGTAAAGCCAATGCAAACAACTGCCCTGAATTTTAGCAGGAAGAATGCATCCCTAGTGTAATTCCATTATCTGAGTGGTCTTGCATCAGGAATGAATTTAGCCTATTAAGTGTTGGCACAGCACTGTCAGTGTGGGCAATATCTGCTCAAGCCATATTATCTTGATTTGTAGAATGACACTGAAACCACTGCGCTTGTAATCAACTGTTTCTTTATGTGCATCTTTCTTTAAACATACAAGCAGCCAGAGAAATAAATGTACAGGCAGCCAGAGAATAAAAAAATAAAGTTGTCCAAATATTCCAAAATTCAAGGACTTCTTACAGAAAATGAAGTGATAATCTTGGTCAGAGATATAATGAATTCTTTAGAGAGGAGGTACAATCATGCACTGAATGTGAATCACGATCCACTGGATTTTTTTTTAGCCAAGTAATTGATAATCAATCTGTGCAGTTACAGTTGCATCCATCAATCATGTATCTGCAATGGTCCCTATCAAACAAGCCAGTAGAAGTCATGAAAGATCATTGCCAGTCCTATCTCTGTGACAGGCTGATTTATTAAGCTGAGAAATTGCCCTGATGTAAACAAAAACTTTTCAGGCTAACTCAGACCAGGAACACTTCAGAAAAATGAAAAGGTTGTGCAGAGCTTATGCAGGTATGCCTTTCTTCTGTAGCTCTGCTTGTTTTACTAGAAAGGCTACCAACGGTTAATATAGAGGAGTTAGTAAAAGCCAGGAGAAGTGTGTGGGAAAACAAAGCAAACCAAAACCAAACAGAAGAAAACAAAAACCCCAAACCAGGCTGTTCCTAAATCCCTCTTCCAGAAATTATAACAATTTTACAAAATCTGAATAGCCATAGACTCAAAAATGGATCCAGGAAAGACTGCTTTAAAAACTACTACTGTGCCAAGACGTAACGCTTTCCATAGATGGAAGGAGTATTACTTGGTTAAAGACCATAGCATTAGGTCTCATCTATTCTAGCTACTTACAGATGACAGATTAAAGGTGCTGAAGTGCTGGATTCTTTTTGGAAAATGCAGCTACCCAATCGACCTCAATACAACTGAGCAAAATACTAATCTTCCCCTGACATAAAGCCATTGAAATCAAGTGTACTTCACAGATGTGAAAGTGGAATAATCCTCTAAATACATATCTGATAAATAACCTTTCCTTCATTAGATGGAAATATTAAAGCTGTATGGAATTCAACATTGCTATAATGAATAATAA
Organism: Elanus axillaris; assembly: GCA_026212715.1. Classification (NCBI taxonomy): domain Eukaryota; kingdom Metazoa; phylum Chordata; class Aves; order Accipitriformes; family Accipitridae; genus Elanus; species Elanus axillaris. The sequence goes on from JANZLQ010000002.1 coordinate 10,753,013, forward strand.
ATAATTTAGAAGTATAGCTTTAACATTTTGAATGAACAAGTCTGAAACAGGACTCATAGGAGCAAGGAAGGTGAGAATATAATTATCACTGTTATGTAGAGTAAGAACACAGCATTAATAACACTGTTGCATAAAGTATGTACTCTCACCCAGATAGGAAACTCCTTCTTCTGGTGTGATTGTTCCATATTTAACCATCATCTTCACAAAATCAATCAGGGTTTTCATGATAGTTATCAAGGTCTCTTTCTCTTTTGCCTCCGTCTCTGTGTGAGGGGATAAAGCAAAACTAGTCAAAGACTTCAGGCAACTTGGAAAAACTCAGTTCTGCAAACTCTGCACAAACATCATGCATAAAAAATTACCTACTCACTAAAAAGAAATGCTGTGCTGGATTAGCAAAGAGAACTCCTATATATGTTTCCCTTTAAACTGCTCCTGAAAAGCACAGCTGAATATACTTTAAAACTTCGGGGTTCAGTTCTTCTTTATAGCTTTTTGTCTTGAAGGTCTGTGTTGTGGAAGCCAAATGATATTAATTCCATTTTACAGATAAGAACACTAAACACACTGAGATGAAGTGACTTGGCAGAGTTCAAATTGCTGGTCAGAAGGCAGACATAGGCAGAGTTTTCTACGGTCTCTGTCTTTTTCTTTTATTTGTCTGTGAACTACTTAGTAGACCAATCTGGCTCTGTATGAGTAATATAGCTCAGAGATCCTTTCTCCTACAAGATCCATAGTTTCAATGACAAAAATATGAAGTGTCTCAAATGAGACTGTTACTGTGCAGAAGACCATGACTCAGGTACTGGGACAACATAATATTACATGGTTGGGAGGATCGAGACTCCAGAATAGGATACAAACAATGATTTTTCATTATAAAAATCCATCTTTCTTGCGCATATGTATCTGACTCCCTTCATGATCACTGCTTCTTACCTTTCTTTTTCCACTGTGTTTATCTGCTGAACAATATTACTGCTATTTCTGCATCAGCAGCATGAAATCCCCCCAGTACGCTGGTACGCAAGCTCTTCCCGCACCCCAGGTTATCACTGGGGGACCCAACAGAGCGAGGGGCACTGTCAGACAGGGACAGTCAGAAACACACTCCCAGCCTTGGCAGAGGGCCAGCCCCTCTGGAGAGCTGCTGACCAGGTTTTTTATCGCTGCCTGCAATGTAACACACATTTGTAGGATGCAACTGAATCCCTTCTCCTCCAGCTCGATACAAGCCAGCAGGTGAACAGCATAAAGCAGGAGACGTGGCAGAGATGTGCAGCCAGTGGGACCTGGTTCTATTTGCTTGATAACTTGTTAAACCCAGCATGCCTTTCTGCTTTGTGAGCTGAAAAAGGAGAAGAACTAGCTTGCAAAACTACCATGGGAAAATGAAAAGAACAGAAAGAAGAAGAATAAGTTGGTAGGTTGGACTTCAGCAAAACACATCCTCAGGTTTTTCATTCTAGCTCTCCACTCAGGTGTATATGGAGACAGCTTGGAGCAAGATTAAGGCTCCTGCAGGACAAGAAATCTACAGAATAAATTGTTGCTGACTGTGCTGGAGAGAGCAGAAGGTATACTGGCTGCAGAGAGTGAGAGTGGGCGTGTGGTAGAGCATGCTGACAAAGGGGCTGTGGCGAGGTGCCACAATCTTGCCTGCAATAACTGGAAGGCAATGATGTCTAGCACCGGAATAGGAAGAGACGTGCAGAGCTTTCATTGCAATAAACAGCAAACCTGTGGTTTGTGAAAAGGCTGGGATGCTCAGACTCATTTACTGGTACCATCACTGTGAGGACTCTACTGTAGCTTACTTGTATCTCTGTTGGCTTAGAAGACACGGATGTTACTGGAAAGATCTCTGGAGAAAACAATTTGTCAGTTTTTCACCATGCCCTTATGGGAATGAAAAGAATTCAGGACTCCTGAATCATACAGCACAAGATGGGAAGAGCTATCTAGGTCCCACAGTTTGCAATTCTGAGTGCTGTTCCTCCCAATATTTTGCCATACTCATCAAAGCGCATGGTCTCTTGCAACTAGGAAAGCTGTGGGGAAGGGAAGGGAAAGGAGCAGGAGAAAACAGAGAGAGAATCTTAATTTTCTAATTTTGTTCCTAAATATTCCCGTAAACACATGATTAACTCACCTGAGTTAAGACTTTTTAATAGCGCGTAAAAGTTTGGAAAATATTGGAGGTCTTCAAAATTATCTTCAGAGGGCAGCTCATTTCTTCTTTCCAAGATATTAGATGATGACCATGTGTTATCCAGTGTATCATCAATTTCTCCATTAATGAAACTATCCTGATCAGCTTTGCTTGGTGTCTCCACAGAAGACATAAAAAAATAATGGCTATAAGCACAATGCTTTTGGGGATAGAGTTAATAGAGAAATAAATACCATCATAATCTTACGCCAACATTTTCCTAATTACAAGGTGAAGACTATACTATTTTCTCAAAGCTGTTTCAATTTGGCATCTGGCTTAAACCTCAAAGTAACTCACGATTAATTTTTCTGTCTGATGGAATTTCTTTAAGAACAACTTTAGTTTCCAGATTGAACTAATTATTCCCTAAAGCCAACGTGGGTATCGGTCTACTTGTACCATTAGACAAGTGAGTCAAAATGATTAGGTAAGAAATTACCATTCTTTCCTGTGGCTTTTCTTTTGTATCACTGTCTGCTCTGCTTGGAGGGTAATAAAAGTCTTCAGACTCCTTCTCACGATCCTTTGCTTCATTTGCAATTAGCTGTTGTAAAACCTCTGCCACTTCATCTTCCAGGGTATAGGCCTGACTCTCTGTGATCTGTTAAAATATTTGCACAGAGTACTTATAGAAAATCGTGGGTTTCCTAGATTAAACGTCAGTATAAAACCTGAGCTTTGTAAATAGATTGCTTCAAATATGTTTGCTTCAAAGCTGAGCACAGCCAAATTAGGTGTAATACCTTCAATGATGTGTGTGTGTGTATACATATAGATATCTATACGTCTATATAAATGTATATACACACACATACAAACACACATCAGATATGTGTTTATACATAAAAAACACCCATCCACACATACAGCCTCCAGTAGGAAAACAAACCCATATAGGGCTTAACACAGTGGATTCCAGCTTGAAAGATGGAGCTGCAAGTGCGGAAAACCTATATGTGTATATATATGGGGGGGTGGGTATAAATACATATGTTCTGCAACATACCTATGTACAATTGAATAACTACAATAGAATACAGTAATACAGAAAGGGAAAAAGCAAACAGCTTTCTACGGCATCGTCAAATTGTTTTCTCTTTGCTTCATAACAGCTGTCACTTGGAACGAGAATTCTACCATGCAGCTGTCCCACAGCCCCCTTTGCAACCAGTGGGATTCAGCATGCAATAGCTAATTGCAAAATCTAGTGCAGAAAAGATAAGGTTAGTATTTTAAAATAAAAGGACCCCATATTGCAATGGCTAAAACCATTGAGACATCTAGAGGTCAGAAACAAACCCGGTCTTCCTAAAAATCAGTAAAAATGAGAAGCGTATCCTCAAATAACCACCATCAATTTATGTCTGCTGATGACAGTAATTAGTAGGTGGATAGGAATGAGCTCAGACCTTTCCCCATAAACATCCAAAGGAAACTGATAATGCAAAAGAACTCAGTGAGCATCAGAAGAGAAATTAAAGGAGAAATGAGGGCAGACATAGGAGGACTACAATGAGGGAATGTTTTCTCAGCATCAGAAACATTCCACAGTTTGGCCTATTTTGTTGCAAAGCCATCACAGGAAGAACAACATTATTGCAGAACTAAACCAATGTGCCTGAATGAGCCAAAAAGCTTGCCTGGAGCCTGAATCTCATTCATTTTCACTCCAGTCAGCATTATTAGCTGGACACAGTGTTCACCCAAATTGTTTTTTCAAAAGAGCATGAAACCAACCCACATAACAGCTAAATGAAGTATTAACAAGATACTTACTAGCCCCAGATTTAGAAGTTTTGAAACGATCTTGTCAAACACTCCTCTATCATTTTCCTCATAAATTCTTGCGGCAATTTTTTGAACAATGTCTTCAGCAGTCAAAGGAGTGCCATCTAATTGATGGAGGCCATCTGGATCATCTAAAAGGATTACAGTTTAACTGTGTGCTGACTGTCCTAACTCATTTGGATTAGACATCTTGTAAAAAATATCTGCCCCCATCTCTTTCTCTTCAGAACAAAGCTGCACTTTTTAGACACATTAGGAATTTACTTTAGTATACACTTTGGAATCCTTTACATCAGTCCCAGTGAAAAGTTATTTGTGTCCATTTTTCGTATCTGAAAAATGTCTTTCTGATGGGCTCTTTTGAAAGAGCAGAGATGAATATCAGGAGCATACTCTCCTGTTTAGAGAAAAAATCGTAAGAATGAGAGAACACTGCTCACATATCCGCTTACATGCATCCTCCCAATATCTACTTTCACTGCGGGGCCACTTAGATCAAAACAGATCATGACACGCAGCATACTATCTTCTTGTTCAGATTTCAGCAAATGAAGTTTTAATTACGTAATCATTACTTATGGCAAATAATATCACTGTGACCAATGAGAAAGTGAACACAATGAGTAAGCTTCGGTCTGTGATCAGCATACTTTGATATAATTAAAAATATCCTGAGCTAAATGCTGCTCGCAACTCTCAGAGGACTCACTTAAACTACAAGCCAATTAACTACTCCTGCAGTAAAGGCAAGTATTCTTTGGCCTTCAGTAACTTCTTTTAGCTTTGTGATGAGGAGAATTATCTAATAGTGCACATGACATTTGGAACAAATAAACGTGATTTAGCTCTATATACAAGTAGTTCTTGCTTTCAAACCAGAATAAATATATTTTCATTTAAAAATGTCCCATTTTCCTTCCATCAAATCTAAATCGCTAAAAAACATAACGCAAATTACACAGTTGGGTTTTCCTCCACAGAAGAAGACTCTGAGAATCAACGGCAATTCTTTTGTATTGTGTTTGAAAACCTAACTGTAATATGACAAGCTTCCACAACTGGAAATAATTGAAATCGCACTCCAGTAACAAACAGAGCTCATGTTTAGTGGTAAGCACAGCATTCATGATTGCAATCAGTTTGCAAGAGAAGTCTAACCTAAAAAGTCACCAAAAGTTGATTACAGAGTACCTTGGAATTTATAATCCAGCCCACTTTTAGTGGAGTCATAGTCATCCACAAGCCTGCGGTTCTTGGTGGAGTCTGCATCATCAATGGCCAGTTGCTGTTCATACAAAGAGCTTCTAATTGACTCCCTCTCCTTTTCATTTCTCTCTCTTTCTGCTACTGATTTTAGCAGGTTCAGGTCATCAACAAAGGAATAATTCCTGAACTCTGGCTTATTTTCTGGAAAATACATCAATGCACACATGACATAAAATCTTACACTTCTCTGAATACCATTATGAATATTGCTATAAAACCAGGAAAAATGTTTTACCTGTGGGAGCTATTTTCCTATTGTCTGCCTCAGCTTCAGCAATCTGATATACAAAAAGAAAACAAAACAACGAACAGCCAGAAGGAATAAATACACCTAAACATGTGATCTCTTAATTTATCAGTATCAGCAGAAGCCTTAATGCCCGATCTTCACTCTTAGTAAGAAGTTTGCCTTCATAAGTAGACCACAATTAAGCGCTTGGCACTTTTTGTCAGTACCACCACATTCTCTGATCAGAATCTGACATAACGAGAAGCTGCGATAGACTTCCCATTCTAAGTTAAATGCGAGATACATTTGCCTTCTTCAGTCCAAGCTCCCGCTATATTCCTGTAGGATGTCAATACAAAGGGGTGACACACCTCTGAGCTGTTGGAGCTAACGACCTGCTTTTGGAATGCTGGACAGTAAAACTCTATATGCCAGTTCTTAAAAACGATTGAAACTCTGTTTTGTACCCAACCCCATCAATATTGACTTTACTGACAAATCTGTTTTTAACTCATTTGTTAAGCCATTAGGACATTCATGGATCTGGTACCTGAAGGCTCAAAATATTATGGGAATACCCGAACCAAAACCGACTGTAAGTATTTTTTACTTCACTCACCTGTTCCTCCAAAGGTCTTTCTACACTTAATTGTCTGTTGTGTATAGCTTTATCTAGAATAAACACACACACGCAGATATATACTCAGTTATATGATGCATGTGACTACAAAGAGACAGCACGTTTTTTCTTAATCTATAATTTTCTCCCATAAAACACAGTGTCTTAAATGTGATGTTGACTGCTAGTTCTTGTAAAAAAATTCAATGTTCCTAGAAGAATGAGAATACAATTAAAAAGTCAAACATTTAAACAAAGCATGACTGTTTGGGGCAGAGGGAGAGGTTCTGCAAAAGATGTAACAGAAATACAGATACAGGCTCAGTAACCCCTTTCTGATGAGAAAACTCGTCAACCAACTGGGGAAAAAGATGCTGTAAGAGGTCGACTAAAATAGCAATAATCGGATTGGCACAACCAAGAGATTAAAAATCTCTTACCACCAGGATACCAGGGGAGACAGGGAGCGAGCGAGCGAGACTTGTGCAGAAACTGCTGTAGAATGGATGAAAACACTGCTCGGACTGAAAAAAATTCAGAGCTTTTCCCTCGACCAGCACCTACCTCTTCTTCACTTCAGTATTAGACTGCAAATTCAGCGATCCAGCGCCTTCGCCAGGAATACGCTTTCTTTAGGATCTAACCCGCTTTTAGCCAAGTGGAAGGAAAGTTTTTACTTTCCTCCACCTGTGCCCTGCAAAACTTTCCCCATCCCGGAGAAAAGGAGTTAACGAAGGCGCTTACCTTTCCCCCCGGGTTTCGGGAAGCCCTGCGCCCGGCTTGCCAGCAGCGACAGCACCTGCACCACGAACGCCAGCTTGAGAAACATCCTGCTGCTGCTGCTGCTGCCCAGCCCGCTCGGAGGGCGAGCCCGGCCCGGGGCCAGGGGTCCGCTCCTGCCCGCGCCGCCGCGGC
>JANZLQ010000002.1:10768612-10798708 GCA_026212715.1 Elanus axillaris
CCCAAGTCTTTTAGTTTAAAAGGAAGGGAGGTCCTGAAGAAAAAGGTTTCTGGCAGGCTTTGCTTCTGGGGTTCTGGACTTTTTTCCTCCTTATTAAGAAATAACAAGGGAGTTTTTGGCATAGGGTGGTGAATTTACTCTTCTGTATTCCAAGTTGAACATAAAATTTATTTGAAATGGAATTTTATTCTTTTAAAAAAGAGAAACAGATATAAAGAAGTGCATTTGTATTTTGTAGTCTAGCAAGTAATATACTTTTCTCCATGCAGAGAAGATGCTAGTTTTCCAGGAAGTGATTTCTCATGGTGCTCTTGGCTGCTTTTTAGCTATAACAGTATTGTAATGTCTTATTTCTCACAGCTTATGAATTCTTAGCTGTTATTTGTTGAGCTTTACTGCAACTTAAATATAACTGGTTTGCCTGGAAATAAAAGAAAATCTTGATACTTAAAACACGAGCAACTGTCATCCAACAGGGGGTTTTTTTTTGTTGTTTTTTTGTGTGCATTGTTTAAATTAACTCTCCTTGTATTACAGTCTTAAGTTTTCTGTCTTGAAGTTGCTTATCGCTTGAAAGTAGTAATGGAGGCTGCTTTCTTTTTTAGGTTATTTGGCAGTTTCTTTATTTCTACATGAAAATCATGAACTGCTACTTCTACTTGTGAACACAGTTGTGAAGGTACAGTGTTTTTGGAGGTCTGGAGGTAAACTAAACTTGGACCAATTCTTCCCATTTTGTGTTGCACAACTTCTAAGCTATGTACTCATTAGTTCTGTCTTGCTCTCTTAAAAGTTGCTGCTTCTCTGGTTAGCAATCAAAATTTGGAATGGCTTTCCCTGGCTTTTTAATTTAATCTTGGCATTCCTGCTGTTGAAGCTGTATTTTAAATTTTTTTCAAAGGAGATAGACCATAAAATTTCCTTTATAAAATGTACCAGTTATATACGCTCTCAAGTCTAGGAGCAGCCATGTATGCATATTATCAATGTAAACTTTTGCTTTTAGCTGACAGCAAGTATCTGTTGGCTTCTCTGAGTTTTTTTGGTAATTTTGATAGAAAATGGAAATACGCTTTGGAGTGACACTGCAAGTCTATTACCTAATAGTATTTCGTAGGTGTCATCTTCTGTATTACTGCCTCTTACGTGGAGCAGTTGTGACTTTTTATAACTTTCTGCATAATGATTACTTTTATATTACAGTAGGCCAAAGTCACCTAAATTACAGACTGAAAGTGATGCTTATTTTGTTGTTGTGACTGAGACCTGTTTTATGATCTTTAAAAGTCTGACTTGAAACTAGTAAGGTTATAGAAAGAAGTGAAAAATGAGAGTCCACAAACAACTAAACCAAAATGAGGACTAAAACTTACCTGGGACAAATGGCCAGAGCAAGTGATGATGTCAGCTGGAAATCTTACGTGTTTCTTTTGTTCTTCTATTTTATGAATTCATCCATCCTTTTTTCATTTAAGCTTACAGTCAGCTATATCTATACATTTTAATTGTATTTGGGACAGACTGTGAATTTTTATTCTTTCTTTTGTAGAACATTACGTGTAATTTGCATTCGCTTCTTAGGGAGTAGGCAATGTCTTATTTTAGTGTACAAATATGTAATTGGCAGTATTATTGAGTTTGATTTTTTTTAAATTCTTTGGGCTAGATCAAAGGCACTAAAGAATACTGTTGAATTCTCTGAGAAGTGACTCATCCCACTGGTCCAACTGGGGACTCAGCATAGTTTTGCAATCATCAAACTCATTCAGTAAACAGACATTGATGGTAGCTCTATGCGTTAATCTCACATACATTTAAAATACAAATGTAGTTCTATAACACGAGTGTGAGGAGCTGCTTGTTCCTTCTTCCTGTGTAAGAGAAGAAAAGTACCCGGTTAGCTCAGTGAGAGCTGACACTTCGCAAACACAAGCAGACAACAGGATGGCTGGCAGCAGGATGCTTGCTGTAGGTGGGCTGTATAGGTGGGCTAGATCCAGCCTGCTTGTTAAAGATTTGGGGTATGTCTGTGCAGAATTTAAAATTCTAAAAAAAATAAATAACTGTTTTATTTCAATGATTGTAACAGGACTTACAGAGCACTAATCTAGTAGAGGTGTGCATGGCATTAACCATTGTCAGCCAGATCTTTCCACGGGAGATGATTCCAGCTGTTCTTCCCCTAATAGAAGACAAGCTCCAGCATTCTAAGTACGTATTCATTTACAGAATTTCAAGTGGCCTTGTACAGTTGAATGATATAATTCTGTAGGTAGTTTTAGTAAACTGGTGTTTTTTCTCCGAGTTGGTCTTTCTAATCATTACCTTCAGAAATTTTTCCTCTCCTAGTTTTTCTCTTGGATTCTTGTCTGATTTATTTTCAGTCTCGACTGAGTATTGGATAGGTATTAACCAGTTTTTCCAGGTAAATGTAATTGAATTTATCTGCTGTATTCCTTTTAATAAATACGTAGATGAAGAATTGTTTGTAGAGTAAGTAGAGAAACAGATTAGGATCCTTGAAGTGCTTCACTGATACTTTTTTTTTTTTAAAATAAAGCTCTCTATAGAAACTTTGTTGATAAAAGTGTATCTGCAGATATCAATACCCTTGAGTTGTTTGATTCTCAATTTATAATATCCCACACATAGAGGATAACATTTTAAGTGTTGTGTCGATTGCAATGTGAACTTCAGAATGAACTGACTCAGTAACTTCTAGATGGGTATTTTTTGGAGCTGCACATGTGACTACAATAGATTAGCAGTGGTCAGTTTCAGTGTTTGTTTGGTGGCCATTCTTTTGACTCATCAATCTGACATCAAGCCCTACTATGCTTTTAAGCTTAATTTGTCACTCCCTCATTTAGATGGTATTTCCAAAGTCATTTGTTATCAAATATGTAAAATGTGGGTTCTCATCTCTCTCCAAATCATGGTGTTCTGATGGCTGGCCACATAATTTCACATTGCTGTAGAAATAAAAAGTGCAAGTTGTTCTGTTAAGTCAAGTACTTAAAATACACGGCAGCTTCATTTTTTGTTTTGTGTAAATCTTATTTTGCTTCAGGGAAATCATCCGAAGAAAAGCTGTTCAGGCTTTATATAAATTCTATCTCATTGCTCCTAATCAAGTTCAGCATATTCATGATAAGTTCCGGAAAGCTTTATGTGACAGGGATGCTGGAGTCATGGCGGCTTCTTTGCATATTTATCTTCAAATGATTAAGGTAGGCAAAGAATTAGAAGCACAACTGAAATTGGGAGGTATTTTCATATATATATATTTAAATTTTATTTTAAATACACAGTGTATTGTACAGAAGTTTTGCAGAAAAAACTTATTGTAATTGTTAGGAAAGTTAATTTATGTGATCATGGATATCTGTATTATGTTTGTGCTAGCTCTCCGTTTAGATTGACAGATTCACTTCTTGCATGATCTGAATGCTCAGCATCATGGGCATAGTTAGCTAGAGGATCTAACTTCTATAGTGTATTAAAGGGTTTGCTGAAATTTGCTTGTAAAATTTTTTTTTTACTGTTGCCTTCAAGTTATGTTCACTCCCTTTGCAAATGTGCAAGAAAATAGCATAGGTTTAAAGTGAAGAGCTTACAGGTGTTGTGGGATGAGAGTAGAAGTTTGATTTAAAGAAATAAAACTGTTAGTGTAGGTATTTTGATCTTACTTGTAAGTTGTGGATTATTTTTACTTCTGAGATGCTGTATTGAAATATTTGAATTGTATTTTTTTTTGGTTACGTAGGAAAACTCATCTGGATACAAGGACTTGACTGGGAGTTTTGTAACCATCCTAAAGCAGGTAGTGGGAGGGAAGCTCCCTATTGACTTCAACTATCACAGTGTGCCAGCACCATGGTTACAAATTCAGCTTTTAAGAATATTGGGGCTGTTAGGAAAAGATGATCCAAGGTAACCAGATCTTTCTCTGTAATTAATATTTTGAAGGTACAAAAGATACAGCCATGACCTGTACCTCATAGACAACTTTTTTCTTTTTTATATGAAGATTTCAGTGTTGAACTTCGTATACATTTCTTATTAACTAATACAGTGAGTAGATACTCTTTAAACTGCAAAATTAGTTTCTTAGCTCCTGGGTTAGCTAAACAATTTATTATTTTGGAAATATATTTTTGCTGGGACTTCTGTTACTAGGTTATCAAACAACTGTGTGAGAATCCAGAGTAAAGATATTTTAAAAAGCGGTGTCATTTTGTGAGGAGCTAGTTGTCTGTGATCCTTTTCCTGTTGATGTTTTATTTTTTATACAAGCAGCAAGTGAAGTGCTTTTATTCTTGTGATAAGGTAAATATTTCTTTCGAAAGCTGCAGACATCTTGTTGGATGCTGTTTAGAAACATGTTATAGAGCTCTTCCATGTTAAAGTGAATCTGTGGATATGATTTGTTACAGATTTCAGTACTAGTGTTTGAGTTGTTTGGCAAAATAAGACTACATGCTTGTTAGTGCTGCAAATTTTGTATAATTCTTTTCTTGTTAAACAGGACAAGTGAATTGATGTATGATGTTCTAGATGAATCTTTAAGAAGAGCAGAGATAAATCATAATATTACATATGGTGGGTGAGGTTATTTTATGTAATTATCTGTAATTGGAAAGAATGAAAGTGTGAGTAGTTGATTGTTCTTAATAAGCAACAACTGTGTTCTTAAGTGTCCAAGTAGTAAATTGTAAAACACGTGATATGTTGCTGTACACCGCAGTTTTTATTAGTGAAGTAAAACGTTTTTATTTATTGGGAATTCATCTTGACTCAAAAGCCTCTATCCTGCTTGCATTGTCCTTGCCCTTAAATACAGAAAGTCGGCTTCTTCGTGAAAGCTCTTACTGAACATTGCTTAAGTGGAAATAAATGATAAAAGAGAAATCCTAATGATACAGTTCTGTTTATTAGAAATGCTTAGATCTTCTTTTCGCTGCCTAGAGAAAGGCACAATAGTGACGGCATCGGTTCTTTACAGCTGTGTAGGGCTTTTCCTCTAGCCACAGTTAATAAAAATTACAACTTCAGTGTTCAGTGATAGTGATGCCTGTGAAAAGATGTTTTTGGCACATCTCAATTTAAAATTTCTAGAGCATGGTAGAAGGCTATTTTAATTTCCTATCGTTCTTAGTAAAGAAAGCTGTATTTGTTGCTAGAACAAAGCAAAAGGAATAATTCCACGGTTAATTTTTTTCTAATACGAAGTTGAGCTGTTTATTTGGATTTTTCTTTGCCTTCCCCTCCCCAGGTCTTAATACCTCCCCAAACACCCAAATCTGATGTCCTAGAACCCTGTATTAAGAGCTGTTTCGCTATTAAAATAACCTACCCCCCTTATTTTATTGTTAAAATCCCATAGATCTTGCCAAAGTACTTACGCAAATGGAATGGAAAGAAAATTGAGACTTTTTTTAAAACAACACTGACGGGGAAAAAAGAAAAGGAACATGGCCCAAAGCTGTATCTGTCTAAGGCTTAGTTGATATGTATTTTGTAAAGCATTGTGTAAGCTTCACTTGCATTGAAAAGGGGAGCTTTGGGGAAGTACTCTCTTTTGGTAAATAATACACGAGGAAGCATCTGCCAGACGTTTAGTGTATTCGGCTTATTGCTTCTATTTTAGGCAAGAACATACAAGATACTGGCAGGTGGGTTGCCTTATAATACAGACAATTTGCACTTGCCGTTGCTAACAATTAAATATTAAATATGTTTTAAGCACTTGAGGTGCCAAAGTGGGCAGTATATTATGATTTATACAAGGACATAGAATTTACGTATGTAGTTTACATTGACATACGATAAGCTTTTCCTAAAATTTTAGTTGATGATACCAGACAAAAGTAAAACGTAATTCGAAGTAATTGCTCTCTTACATAAAGTCCTTGGTTATTGCATGTTTCTTGCTTCTTGTAGTGGTAGTCTTTCTCAGATTTAGTTCTATAGTGCTTAAGAAGAGTAGGCCGTTGTCTATTGGACAGTTTGGTTAGAGACTGAATTACAAGAACAGCTGAAAACAACATCGTGATTTTAAATGCCAGTTAACTCAAGATTAATTTGGTCTGAATCTTTGCCTGAATTGCCACTACAAAGGATTAATTACTTTTTCTGTCTTCAGTTTACTTCTACCTTTTTCTCAAACAACTATACAATTTTATTTATTTTTTAATAACATTCTTGGGATGATTTAGCTGTTGGTAGTAGCTAATTACTAAAATTACTGAAAAATATTTTGTCTCAAATACTTTATAGTTGTGCATTGGCTGTTTAAAGATCCTTGCAGTCCAGTCCCTTGAACAACTGTAGGAGACTTCCAGGTTGGAAGAACTGTAAAGACAGAAACTTGTATGCATAATGGAAAAGGCTAATAAAAAATATGCATGTGCTAAAGGAGATAGTCTTTCATCCTGTTTTTACTTCTGTCAGTAGGTACTCTGCAGTTAGGTCCGGTGAGGGTGGGACAGCACTGCAGTTTCTTGATGCAGTCAGTGAGCTTGTTTGCTTGTTAAAAACTTTTGCACTATAGAAGTATTTAATATGCATTAATTATATCTTTTTTTTTCACCCCCTCCTCCCCCACCCCCTGCAGCCATCTTGTTTGAATGTGTCCAAACAATTTATACAATTTATCCCAAATCTGAACTACTTGAAAAGGCTGCCAAGTGCATTGGAAAATTTGTTTTGTCACCCAAAATTAATTTGAAATACTTAGGTAAGGATGCCTGATTTCATTAAGGTGTTTTTAATTTGGTCATAGTAGTATACATTCTGTTATATCAATGCCAATCATTTACATTCTAGGTTTAAAGGCTCTGACCTATGTTATCCAGCAGGATCCTAATCTGGCACTTCAGCACCAGATGACAATAATTGAATGTCTGGACCATCCAGATCCCATTATTAAAAGGGAGGTCAGTGAATTTTTAAACATCAAAGAATAAGTTAATTTTTAAGATGGTGATAGGTTTTCTGAAATTAGTAGCGTAAAAGGCATACTATGTCTCAGTTATTGTGCGAGCAGTTGCAAACAAGACTGAACATGACAAGCTGTGTAGATAAGCAGTGTATTTCGTTTAAGACTTGCCAAATAAAGACATATGCTCAATTTGGCATCATACCAAAGTGTTTCTGTTTGCCTGCTTCCTTTTTTTTGAGTCATCAGAGCCAATTAAATATATTTTTTTCTTTCTCTTTCAGACTTTAGAGCTTCTCTATAGAATTACAAATGGACAGAATGTAATTGTCATAGTTCAGAAGATGCTTGACTACTTAAAAGAAAGCAAAGAAGAATATGCTATCATCAACTTAGTTGGCAAAATAGCAGAACTAGCTGAGAAATATCCTTTTATTTTTCTCAACTAGCTGAGAAATATCCTTTTATTTTTTGAAACTTTGGAGTCAGAGCTCAGGTAAATGTAGCATTTGTACCTTTCAAAGCATCTTTCATGATCTTTTGAAGGAGGAAGTGTTACGCTGTGTCTTCCGCTCTTTCAGATACAAAAAACCAAAAAAAAAGTAAAAGAAAATGCATACAAAAATGACCACAGTGTTTCTTGTATTTCACTGAGAGGAAGTAATGGCACTCAAAATACTTTATTTTGGCTTTGGAGTTTAGCATTAAAACCTTGTGTTTTTAAATTAAAACTTTGAAGTTTTACACCACTGTATGGAGAGAGATGCCGCAGCGCTACATGGAGTGCTGTTCTGTAATTGTGGGAGTGATCTTCCTATCAGAGAACTCTTCATTGGTATATGGATTTTAAGAATAGCACACTCACAGAAATAAAGAAAAGATTTTCTTAACTATGCCAAAAAAATGGAAGTGATGATTAGGGATTTGGCATGTGGTGGATATTGCTATTAGAGTTGCCACTGCCTGATTTTCTGTGTGTATTGTCTGATAGTTTGAGTTGTAAGCACTTTGTAACAGAGAGCAACTTTACTATCCTATTTGTACACTGCTTGGTACAGAGTAGTGTACAAAAGAAAAATCCGTGTTGTCATGCAGTATGCAAAAATAAGACAATAATATTCATGTTTCTGTACTGTTGAAAAATTCCATTCAGTAAGTGTGCTTTTTCAGGATTTATTTGTGGGCAGGCAGAAGCTAACTTCCGAAGTCAGCAAAGGCTGATCAAATTTTAAATATATAAAAAAGCAATGTTGCTTTCTGTGGAGTACTTCAGAATGTTTGTTATTCAGTAAATGAACAGCAAAACACTGCTGAAAAGAAAAGCTAGTCTATCATTGATCAAGTGGTACTGGGTAAATGAACTCAAAAGATTATGCGGGAAAGCTAGCACCGAACAAGTGTGAACTTAAAATACAGTAGAACAGGTTTCCAGAGCTAAATGCTTGGGTGAACTTGTCTGTTCCTACTGTGTGAAGTCTACTTAAACTCTTATTTTTCACTCTTAACATTTATTCATGCACAACTCAAGATGTATTGATTGACAAGCCAGCAAATTGCATGTAATGGATAGCTGTTAAGTTGATGTGCAGGCTTTTTCAACAGGACAGTAACTTAAGACTTCTCTACCTGACCAACAGTTTTCATGAAGTTTACAGGAAACACTTTATAAAAGATACAGGAATATTTCCTCTTCAGCCAGATTGAGCTGATATTTGACCATCAGGCCCCCAACTTACTGGGGAGAGCAAGATGGGTAGCTTACTTGTGGAAGATTTGTTACCTTAGGAAGCACACTAAAAAAAGAAAGAAAAAGTTATGCCTTAGCACTTAATTCCTTAACATCTGGACACGTATGCCCCTGACAATGAGTGGTTCATCCAAACAATGAATGCCGTGTTTTCAGTTGGAGGTGATGTCGTGCATCCTGATGTCCCAAACAACTTTCTGAGGCTGTTGGCTGAAGGTGAGTAACTCCCCGAATGCTCTGAAGAATTAGATGTGTTCCTTAATCATCTGGCTGTTTTTTTTTTTTCTTAAAATGCACATTGAAATATTTGCTGGGGGGTGTTATTTGCATTTCAGGCAACGTATGGTATTGCTTTCTGTCTAGGATTTGATGACAGAAAAGAAGACGATCAGCTACGGATGTACGCAGTGCAGTCTTATTTAGCATTACTTGAAGAGGAAGATGCATTGTATCCACAGAAATTCCTTCAAGTTATGAGTTGGGTAAGGTAGACACGTGGTCAAAATTGAATACACAGATAGGGGGAAACTGTCAAAGGTGGTCATGTTTTTTAACTGTTTTATTTTTAGTCATGAATATTCTATTTTTACTTGAAGCCAAGATAATATGCTAAAATCTGTTTCTAGTGGCCTCTTTTGGTGCCTGAGGACTACTTAGCTTCTCATAGTTTGTGGAAAAGCTGACTTGCTCCCTTTAAGGCAGGTATGATTGGAATGGCTTAGTAGCCACATGAATCTGACTGCATGCTGAGAGCTTTTCTGTCTTCATGAGAATTAGGCCAGATGTGGTTGTGAAATGCAGTTTTAGACTGCATTTAGGTGACTGGCCAAGTGCTATGCTAGTATTGTCTGGTACTTGGGTAAGCTTCAGCTTCCACCCAAGGAAGAGGCTGCGGTATGAGCAAATCATGTTTTGTAAGGGCCTAATTGCTATGTTCAGCTTTCTTTTCAAGACAGCTGTTTGATTTATTTTTTTTTTTAAGAAGCTAAAAGTTGGAGTCTGCTGAGGTAAACACAAAGATTGTTTCAAGCCTTTGACATTTAAAGACAAAATGGTAAATAATTTAGAACATGTTTAAATAATAGTTTCTTGAATGTGAGGTGGATTTTATTGTGTTGTTATTTAGTACTACATTCTAATTTCACAACTGAAGGTACTGCTCTGTGTGACCGAATGCATAGTTCGTCTGTTCTTTGTGAATAGGTGTTGGGGGAATACTCCAGCCTCATTACAGACGTTGATCCAGAAGTTATTTTGACAAAGCTACACAGCCTGCTGAAGAAGACTGTTATTACTTCTGAAACTAAAATGTGGATAATGGCTGCAGTTACCAAGATAGCATCACATACCTCCTGTTCAAAAATAGTTGACAAACTAATCCAGGAATTCAGCAACTCTCTAGATACCTGCATGAGACAATATGCCTTTGAATTGAAGCATTTGTGTGAAGACAAAGCACTGATGAGAAACCTGCTTCCGTTTGATGGTAGTTGCAATGATATGGTGGTAAGACATCTGTAATGTGTGTTCTTCATGAACCTCTTTGTAGTTGGAAAGGGTTGAATATTCTGGTAAAAAGTGTTTTCAGAATGAATAATACTTGTGCCAGTCTTTAGTCTGCTTAAAGTGAGTTTTCAGAAACATACTTTTTCATGCATATGTGATGAATCGTAATGTTCTATACTGAAATATAAAGAACCATGGTGTTTAGTTAGTAAGCTGGAGTGGCTTTTAACAAAATTATGATTTCATACACTGATTTATTTTTTTGTATTTTTTTAAAAGACAAGTTAGGCCTGCTTTAGCGATATGGTACTGCTTTTTTATTCAAAGGGTTTGCCTCCTGTTTAGAAACTGCTGATCTTTACACTGAAATGTCCATAATAAATGATGGAAAATAGTTCTGATATTGCTAGGGTTTTTGAATTCAGTATTTTCATATAATGTTAGGATCAACTATTTCGGGAAAACTTCACTTTTTTTTTTCTTCTTTTTTAGAGAAAAAAAATCAATAGTGGAGGAGTTAATCTAAGTTACAAACCTCTAGCTCAAAGTCCATTACTCGCTTAACAATTTCTGTTAATTTCTATTAATACAGCAGCTTTACTGGTAGATCTTTACAGATTCACTGATGAGACACAATATTTTTTGGTAACATCAGGCTCATGTATAGAAAATATTTTCTTTGCTTTCTCACTTTTCTTAATTCCGTGTAGGTAGATGCTTCCTTATCTTTTCTGGATGGATTTGTGGCTGAGGGACTTAGTCGTGGTGCAGCACCGTATAAGCCTCATCACCAGAGACAAGAGGAGAAACTTTCTCAGGAAAAAGGTGACTGTTAGTTTACTGCATTCATTAAATAGCTGGTACATTACCTGATAAGTAGTAATAAAAAAAAATAAGCTAAGTGTACAGTTAATATTACTTCTTAAAGTAATGTCATCTTAATCTTAGTACATCTCTTACCTGTAGGCTTAGCTAAGTTCAACTTAGCTTTTAGTTCCACGCCTGTCTAGTTGGTGTATGTAACTGTTCATTTATCATAGGTTGCTCTTCTGCAGATGAGAATGTTTCACTACAAACTCTGCTGGTCTATGGGATTTGAAATTTATGGGGATTATGAAGGTGAAAACAAAGGGTTCCTAACTTTACTATACTGAGCTCCTAGTCTTGACCGTGGAATTATAGTTTGCAGTGATAACCATTCTGAACTTACTTTATGACACAGATCTCAGGTTTCTTACCTAGTGCAGGTACAGATAAGACAGCAGTGTGTGCTTTTATTTATTTAAAAATACCCTAAAATTTTAGCTGTAGTGCAGTTTTTAAATTTTTTTGCCATAGAAATACTCCTTTATTATAGGCAGTCACATAAGGATTTCTTTTAGATGCTTCTGGATGATTCACTTTGAGGTTGAAAAGCTTTTCTACAACATTCTTCAGCTTTACTGTTGAGGAACTAGAAAAATGAGTCTTGTACACTGCATTATCTACAATTAAATTCTTATTTTTAAAAGATTATTTTGACTGTGCAGGTTAATGCATACAATAAATAGTATTGTCCATTTGCCTGCGTGTGTAGCTTGGCAGAAAACACTTTTCCAGGGTAATTATAAATTGAGTATTACAGCTACAGCCTCCACTTTAAGCCTGCTAGAAAATTCAAAATTTTGGTGGAGAAATGAACAAGGTCAGATATTTTGAAACTGAATATTCTGTACTGTTTTTTCCATGCATGTAAACCCCATTGAGGGATACAATCTACTGTATGTCAGACTGAGCTCATAATAGTGCTTTGTACTGAGGTGTTGAGAACGAAATTAGTGGTCTTTACTGCTGAAGAACATCCATTTAGCACTCTGGTGTTTGCAGTGTTCTTACAGTTTTGCAGGGAAGCCATTGTAGGAACCCAATTATGAATTGCTCTTTTTTTCTCAGTTAATTGGAAGTACTGATTAGCATCTTCCACTGGTTCATACGGGTGAGGTAGAATATTCAGAAGTATTCTAGAAGGGGAGTCCACTGAGTTTATTGAAATTCTTTGTTTATAGATGACTAAATTTATGGGTTCATAGAGTTTGAATATCTTTGTGGATGCTGTTTATCACAAAGCCCCTTGGATCTCTGTTCCTTCTTGCTTCTTTATGGGACAGGACATTTCCTTAGCACTGCCTCCTCCTTTATCAGGAGACTTCTCTCATCCCAGATGCCCAACAGCTTTGCCCTGCTGCTTCATTTTGCTGGGAAGAAGAAAGTGTAAGGCTGAGGTGGAGATGAGGGAAAGGTACTGTACCCCTTGATAGTTCCAGGGTTGCAAAGGAAAGTGCGCTCTGTTTCGCACGTAGCAATGACTGTTGATATTACAGTCCAAAACAATTTTTAGAAGCTATTCAAACTACATTTTGATTCATAAAGCATAGCTAAGGTGGCTGGTTCTGAATCCTGATTTGCAGGTCTTAATGAAAATGATTTATCATCCAAGGTGTCAGTTATGTTTGCAAAGCAGGCAGTGATATATGGACATAATGGTGTGGACTCAGAATGTTATTTAGGCTCATGAACAAAGGGAAAAGCTTACTTAGATCCAGTATAGTACTTCTGTCTACAAATACTAAGCATCGGCAGGCGTTTTAGTGATATGCTGTAAAGTCACTATTTCTGTTTAATATCAGTATTTAAAACCAAATACCAAATGAATACAGGTTTTAGATAAATCCTCTGTGTGTCTAAAAAAAACTTACTTGAGAACAGAAATGTCCATTTTAAATGAAAATAGGATGCTGAATGGGAAACCTGAGAAGGGCAGCAGTACAGCATATATATTTTCAGAAAACGGATTTCTTTCTTACCTTTTTATGCCTCATTGTAATTTTAAGATTCTGTCTTGCAGCTCTGAATTTTGAACCTTATGGATTGTCGTTTGTTTCAAGTGTGTCCTCATCTGGCATCTCCGGCAGACAGTCCCCCACTGGTTTATCTTTTGGTTCTGATACGTCTGGTAATAGTGCTGAGACAGGGCATAAAGAGTGAGTTAATTTGTGTTTGAAATGAAGTACTTTTAAGCTTCTGTTCTTGTCAGTATCACGTGTCTTTGTTTTTTCATTATCTGGAACTAAAAGAATACAATTGAACTTGGAAACCTCTGTCAAGTCAGAAGAAATTCAGATGACATTTTCTTTGAAATAACTAGAAAAAAGGCTACTGCAGTTAGACTGTTTTATTTTCTTCATAAACTACAAATCAAGTTATAGTTAATGCAGTAAAATTGGTACAGGATTATCTGTTGATTACATGATTTAAGTATTTTTTTCTCTGGCTTCTTTCTTTTTCTTACAGGCTACGCTTACTTTTTATGGGCTTACAATAACATACCTTTTAAGGAAACTTTTTAAGATAAAAGTAAGGCTAAGATTTGCAGTGTAAGATACTCCTGAAATTTAGAACACTACAAATAAGTTCAATGTCCATAGTTTCATACAAATAATGTCATTTATACTCTGGTAAATTGGTATGCAGGAAATGTTGGAAGCTTTTTCAGATCCTTTAACCAGTTTGTGTAAGAAAATTTGAGTGAGGCTTTTAGGTGTAGGACTTGGAGTATTTAGCCTGTGTCTGTTCAATCAACTTCTGCTAGAGTTCAGGCTGTCTGAGAACATGAATGCTTTTCATGAGAAATAAAAATGCTTTCTAGGTCTCTTCTAATTTGCAGTCTCCTACATTAAGTTAAATTATTTTTTAAGGAATCAGCTATAGTACTATTTAAATATACTTAGAGATTCCCAGAATCTTTCTCCCAGGGAGAAGGGATAGGTACCATGTTGCTTGTATTCGCTTAAAAAACCTATTCAAAGACATTATAAATGTAATCTGAAACTCTGGATGGAGTTGGCAAGCACAGTCTACTACTGGCTGCGAGTGTCTAATGCTGACTTAGTATAGGTCTATACTTAGGACTATATAGCCTAGTCCAAGTTTGCATTTGCAGGGTGTTTTAAAAGTAATGAATGACATTACTAACATAGAACTTAATGCAGATGCAAAAGTGTTCATTTATATTCTACTACTTGCTCTGTATATCGAAGTACCAAAGTTGTGAATGGCTCTTAACGTAGAGTGTTGTCATGTTTTCATGAATGTGATGTTCATATGGTTGATCCTGCTTTATTTTGTTTGCCTTTGTAGGACAAACACTCTGAAACTTGAGGGAGTACGCAGGCTATGGGGGAAAGAAGGCTATCTTCCAAAGAAAGAAAACAAAGTAGGGAAAGAAAATGAACCACAGACTATTTCTTGTGGCAGCTTATTAGCAGGACAGGTGGGTGATCCTCCTGCATTGCCATCTGATCAAGTTGCCAGCCTCTCTGAGGAAGACAAAGAGAAGCAGCAGTTAGCATCAACTTTGTTTATTGGGCTAGGATCAAATGCTGGTGTAAGTCTGGTAAGTGGTTCTTTTGAGACTTAGCAGTTTAAACTTCATATATTGCCTTATTTACAAGTACAGATATTTATACGCAAATGGAGATCAAATTGGTGTGGTGGTAAAATGAGGCAAAAAACACCGAGTCATTGAAAAGCTATTGAAAGTTACTTTTGTAGTCTGATAATTTGTTAAGAACCTGAAATGGATTGGATATTACTTGAGGAAGCAACCTCTGGAGCAGATCTGATTCAGTAACTAGAACTTCCTGGTTACATGTTGCACTTCAAGTTTTAGTCTCAGTTTTCCCTAATGACTGTTCCTTGACCCAGCTTTGCAGAGCTGTTGGTATTCATTTGGCAGTAAGGCTAGAGTTTGACGCCTTATGTCAAGACCATTTTTTATTTATGTATGGTAATATGCAGAACATTAAAGAATTCACCATTAGGTAATCTTTTTAAGACTGGCATCATTATATTAACCAGCTCAAATCTTGGCATTTATCACGGGTTTAACCAGAAAATGTTTAACTGTGCTTGCTTTTTAATAGCTTTCAGTTTATGTTTTAGAGAACCTGGAGCCATTCTTGCATTATAGACTAATCTGATACCCTGTAAGAACTGTAACAAAGGCCTGTTACTGGATTCATTAAAATGTTTGGAATCTATTTGTATTTGTCATCTGAATTGATTCCTTGCTTATTATTTGTCCTTGCTTACTATGTTTCATGCTGTTATCAGTAACACAGCTGCTTGCTAGAAACTTTCCCACCCCACCCCCCATTTTTTTTTTCTTTTTCCTTTTCAGATGGGGAAAGCGGACACAGCTACACAGAAGTTCAAGAGAAAATCAAAGATAAATGAAACTCAAAATAGTGAGGAGGTGTCAGACTTCCAAAAGAGTGCTGCTTCAGATTTTGGTCCCTTACTTGATACAGTACCTATTAACATGGAAGACCGTGAGGGAAGTACACACACAAGGTTAAGGAAAACCTCTCTGTGTTCTTCAGATACTGCAGAAGATAATTTAGCATTTGAAAAACCTCAGTCCCTAAAAAAGTCTGGGCTGGATGACAGACTTCCAGATAGTAGGCTGTCACAGTCATCTTTGTTTGCTGACAGTAATATTGAAATTTTTCAGCCTTCTCAAAATGCTCAGTGTGAAAGTGCCAGTAAAACACCGTTGGTCCCTTCCTTATCAGAAGAGCTAGAAGAGCTCACTCACTCTGAAGTAGTGGAACTTTGTCAGAATGATGCCTTAGCTCTGTATTTATGTAAGGTGTGGACAGATGACTCTCTGTTGCTCATTGTCTTTGTTTCAAATAAAACCACTTCTGCACTTAATGCTGTGAACTTAGTGTTTGAAGAAGCAGAACATTTTCAGGTAAGAAACTTTGTTTCCATTATATTTCAAATTCACTTGGAACTTCTTGCTTTTCGCTTGCATTTAAGTGTGCAGTATTTGGTTTAATGTAATAGCCGTGCCTATTTCCCCAAGCATTTCCCTAAAACCTGTGGTAAGGCTATTACACACATCCTAAGGGTAGTGAAAGAAGTCTTGGTACTAAACTTGGTGTCATTTGGTATAAAAGTTTGCATCTCGCTTTTTTAATTCACCTTGATTTAATTTCCTACTGCTTGCCGCTGTGTAACAAATATATATGATATATATCATATATATACATCAGTTCTGATTTCAGCTTCTTCCTGGTGTTGAAGACTGAGTGCAAACCTAACCAGTCATACCGGGAATGGTATGACTTGAGTTGCCAAAGAAATCACTGTGTAACTTGTTTTGTCTGGATGTGACTATTGGGCTGTGCATTCATGCATATTTATCTGATAGGCAGACGTGATGCAGTTTCTTCCTTCACATAAAATTTCTGTAAGCTTGCTTCAAGTTTTGGTGTTTTGTTGTTTGGGGTTTTTTTTCCCCAAAGACATCAGTCATGTTTTCATTCTTGTTCTCATGCATTCAGTTGATGGTGGAGAGGAGTAGGTCAGTTTATTTTTTGACATCGGCTACATGTGGGATTTAGCTATGATTGGTAAAAGCATGGGATAGTCTTGATTGAAAATTCATTTAAATAATTGGAAAGCTATTTAGAATTGCCTATTGGCATGACTGTCCACAGATTTTGCTGAAAGCAGCACAGAATTGTGAAACCTTAGAGACACTCAGCAAGTGGTAACTATATAAAGAGAATTAAGCGGAATGTTTATTTTAAAATTGACTTAATCAAGGAACTGCTAATTGGTTATGAAGTCTCCTTCCTTCCCATTTCTGGCTTGAATCAAATCTGTCATGGCATTGATAGAAAGCGGGGATCTCATGTTTATTTTTTTCTTGTAATTCATTTCAGTTTCCACACAGGCCACTACCACAGATAGAATCTGTGTTACTAGTTTGTTTAGAGAGGCCAGGAACTGCTGAGTAATTTTTAAATTATATGTGTTAGTAGGGATGATTTCTCAACTTCTTGCTTTTATTGTATAGCCTAACACTATGGGGTATGTTGCAGTATATTACTTTATTTTGGGACTGAAATACCGAATTCAGGTTCTTGGTCATCAGTTCTTGGTGTCTCTGAGCAATTATTTGGCGGGGGGGGAGGGGAGGCAACTGGCAGAAAGAGATAATTTTCTTTGGTGTTCTCATTGTCATAGAACTTCTGTAGTATTAATGATTGATTTATCCTCGTTGAGAGCTGGGAAATGGTAGCTCTGTTCACTTACCAAACAGTCCAAGAAAAATCAATTGAAATAAAAGGCACTTACAGAATGATATATCTGTATCTTAGCCACTTACACAACTTGACAGCAAGACTTATGTTCTATATTCCTTTTAAAAATTATATAGATTTTGGAGAGTACCACCTACCAGTTTCCTGTAATTGAAGCTCAAAATGTGGAACGTTGCCAGAAATGTGTGTGGATGGACAAAATCTGTACACAGGGAATTCTTTCTGGCTCCATTAATTACAAGTCAGAGATGGAAACTCACCTTGAATTTTCAATAACTTTATCATTGTTGGACTTCATCAGGTAAACAAAATAAGCTGTAGTTTTTAAAACCACATGTACTCAAATAAGTATTAGACCAGGGCAGGATGATTTGGGTATGGATTATGAAAATCAAGGCTTCCTCTTGAGCAGCTAAATTTAATCTAATTGAGATGACTGTTAAAGATAGTAAGTGGTTATTTATACACTTAGAAAAAAGTGGCAAAGTTCCAGGAAGAAGTACGAACAGTGAGAATACTGACAGTAGCTGCAGGTTAGAGTAGACTTGAACTACAGAATGCGTTTTTGAGGAGGCTAACAGAACTGAGTGAACAGAAGGGCTTGCTGTTTTAAAATATGGCATAACATGTCAAACTGAAATAAGTGATTTGAGTACAGAGACCCATACGTTATAGGAAAAGGATGACAAATTTTGCAGGGGAAGAAGAAAGCTCATTCTTTCATTTTTGAATGCTGCATTTATTTTGGGAGTAGAAAAGGCAAGTGTTCTTTTTCCAGTAGACTTTTGTGTTTTATAGTGAATTCCACCTTGTTTTCCATAATAAAGTCTACCTCTCATAGAACTTGTTCCATGTCCTTTAATGGGCAGATATATAAAGGCCATTCACTTTGGCCTGCCATTTACATAGAATAATGTATTTTTCTTAAATTTAGAAATCTAAAGCAAGGAATAGAAACTTCTTTTAAATATTAAGCTGGGAAGAGGAGGGGTTTGTTTAAACTAATCTGTATTTGCTTGTTGCTCACTCTGTTGTCCATTTGCTTCCAGATAGGATTTTTTGGGAGACCAAATATATTTTGAATAATGAATCTTATTTTGCTAAGATGTGTGGTGCACTTACTTTTAGGCCAATGGAAATGACTACAGAAGACTTTGGGAAGCTGTGGTTGTCCCTTTGCAATGATGTGAAACAGAATATAAAAATGTCATCTTCTCAAGACTCCCTTTCAGCAGCTCTGACTACACTGCAACAGAAGCTGAAGCTCCATATAGTTGACATCATAGGTGAGTGAAAGTACACTGTAGGGTTGCTTACAACCTATAGTTTGTCCCAGGAAAATAAGTGCATGGAAGCAGGTATCTTACAGTTTAAGGCAGGGAACATTTAGGAGCATAGTAAACACAGGAGCGTTGTCCTATGGAGTTTATTAGCTTTCCTCAGGGGTCTATGTGAAGATTGATGGAAAGGTACAAGTGTACAGCAAACGGTAAATTTTACAAGGGAGCAAACTGTTGCACAGTGAAGAGTTTTGGACAGGACAAAGAAAGGGAATGAAGCTATATGACAAATATGAAGCTGGGATTGCATGCAGGAGGTGTGATTTTTGGTGACATGTTAGAGGAGTAGGGGTAAGAGTGGAAGAGAACAGCAGAAATGCAGTTTGAGAGAAGGACAGATTTTTTTGTGACCCCTACTGTAACTATTGTTACTTGCTAATTGGTTGTTGGTTTTTTTTTTTGTGGCCTCTATTGTTATAAGGTAACGAGGGAATACTGGCCTGCCAGCTACTTCCATCTGTGCCCTGTCTGCTGCACTGTCGTACTCACTCAGGGATGCTGGCTTTGTGGTTCAGATCGCCTTGTTCTGCCCTTCCAGATGGTTTGCTTTATCAGTGTCAAAAGGTGATGGAGGAATCATAGTGACAGCAGTGCCTACCTTAATCTGCGTGGTGTGTGAAAAGCAAATCAAAGATTTTTACAGTTGCACAGATAATTACCAAAGCTAAATTAAGATACTGCTTCTCAAAAGTATTAAAAGTTTTCTTCCAGCTGGCATATGTCATGTGGACTTGTGGGGGAAGAATGATAACCTAAATTATGCCTGCAAAAACATGCTCAGGACTGTACAGTGACTAACGAGTAATCCATTTAAGTATTGTTACCTGTTTAAGTGAAATGTATATTTCCTAATTTTGTTGTAAATGACTGAAAGTATTTATTTTTATTATGCAGCTTTTATAGATGCCAACAATTATTCTTCATAGCAACTACTTAAATATGATTTTAAAGAAAACATTTCTCCATTGTGATGTCAGACTGGATCAGTTGTCAGGATCATCTAATTTTATTTTGGTAATTTTTCTAAAGCTATTTTTAAGCACTGCTGGCAACAAGACCCATATTGGTGGTTGTATAAAGTAACTTATGTGGCAAAGAATGCATGTTTTGAAAACAGTTAAAAGATTTTTAGTGATCTTCGATATTTACCATTTAAGTGGTAACATCTAAATAGGTTTTTGACAGGAGGCAGGCACGTGAAATCTTATGGAAGCACCTGCTGAGGAATGATCTAAGGCCCTTCAGGTTAGTTCGTGTCTGCAGGTCTTCCTGCCTTATGTTTCAGTCACGTTCCCTTTCCTTAGGGGTCTGTGACAGTCGCTGAATATTTGTGCATCTAAAGATGGGTTTCACGTGGATCAAGTCTAAGGTGACTGAGCTGGAGGTAGTTGGCTGTGGACACGTCCACTAGCCAACTACCATCTAGTCAACATGTTCATTGCTCTCCAGTCAATCCTATAAATTTAATCTGGCCAATACCTCTGTCCGTGAAAATTCACATGGAGGAAATTTTCATTTATTTTTACTTCTAATTATTTATAGCCTCAGTATGACTCTTCAAACCTTTGACTTGCACAGATGGGACTGTATTGTGTGTCTGTGGCTAGGAACTGCAGTAAGGCATAAGAGATCTGAGTCGGAGCGGGATACATGATAAATGTGTCTATATTGTCTCCCTTTCTTCCTGAAATAACTTCACAGTCTTGAATATCCAGCAGTCGTAATTTATTTAGATGCTGAATGAAAACTTTAATACTGTTTAATATTATTTATAACTGGTCATGTTTTTTATTTAAAAACATTGCAGACTGTACGCATGGTTCAGACATTCAGACATGGTATAAAAGGATTCTACAGTGGAATTGTCTCCTTTGTCTTTAATGTTAACAAGGAATTTTTTGTTATATATCAGCATTATTGATTTCCACCTGGCAAGCAGTGGTTGTAAAGGAAAATAAAGTATTCTGTTACTTTGCTAATGTTTTGGTAAATGTTCAGGAAATCACCATAAGAATGTTAATGTAATGTTAATGTGCTGATAGGTTTTTCTTTTTTTTTTCTTTTTTTGAAGTTAAGCCACTTGTGTTATCACAAGTATAATCATATAAGCAAAGCTCCTTTTTTATTGCTGTTTCAGTACCCTCTTACTGAGGAATTGAAAGTGCACTGAACCTGTAAATATAGTTAACGTTCTGCATACTTTAATGTTTACTTGGCACTTCAAGACAGTTTCTATAAATGGAGACTGATTTATAGTGGAATAATTTCCAGCAAACTATTTCCCTGCTGGTAAATCAGAGTTGTGTTAGGCAATTGGACTTTTGTAATCTTATGAACTGTAATAGAAGTATCTGTTTGTGGCCTATGCGTTTAAACCATTTCAGCAATGAGATGTTCCATGTCCTAGTGTTTAAAAAAAACAACAAAAGACAATAATGCCTTCTGTTGTTCATGTAATGTTCTTTATAACCATTTTCACTGTATGAATAGTGTTTGTTAAGCTGTCAAAATGCAGATTCAAAGAGCTTTACGGTAACATCACATAAAGGAGTTTGCAGGGAATTGTACTTGTGTCGGTCTTTTTTTTTTAAATTGCCCAGTCAATATTTTTCTTAATCTACCACTGTCTTTGCATTTCTTGTAGTTTAATAAAATTCAGTTCAATGTATAAAAAACCCCAACAAACCCTTGATACTTGTGAAACATTCTTTGCTACCGCATGTAACAGTATTTCTGCGTATTAAGAACGGGGTTCTATTTTAACTGTTTCTCTTTGCATCTGAACAGTGATGAAGAATGTAACGTTGCAGAAGTCTCGACTCCATTGGTGATTTGAATGTCCTGCGTCTCAGTTGGAGGTATAAAAAGAGTGGAAGAGTACACTTTAGATCTTTTGAACAGCATTCTGTGTGCCAGCTCACATTATCTGATAATTAATCTTTCTGGAATACTCCAGACTGTGGGATTTG
Source organism: Elanus axillaris (assembly GCA_026212715.1). NCBI lineage: Eukaryota > Metazoa > Chordata > Aves > Accipitriformes > Accipitridae > Elanus > Elanus axillaris. The sequence goes on from JANZLQ010000002.1 coordinate 10,790,269, forward strand.
TTTCTAGGCATATTCGTAGTTGACAGCAATAGCATTTTATTTCATTTTTTTTAAGTCCAGTGCTAACTAACACACAATTTGCTATAGTATTGAGAAGGAGTTGGGACTTTGGGAAGTTTGACATAATTGCTGCATTGAAAGTGGTTGCAGCCCTGATCTATATAATGAGGCTGTTCCGGATGGTGTGGCTGTTGGTGTGTAACAAGAGCGCGTGCTACATTGCAGTTCTGGCTGATTTGGGGAGCTTAAAATAGAATGGAGTATTTCAGTTGGAAGGGAGCTGCAACGATCGTCTAGCCCAACTGCCTGAGCAGTTCAGGATTAGGCCCTTGAACTTCAGCAGTTCTGTTCTAGGAATCCCTCTGCTCTTGATCCATCATCCAGTTGTCTGTACAATGAAATATAGCTGCCTAAATAATCATGCTAAGGAATAGTCTTTCATCTAGTTCTGTATTGAAAATCCTTTAGTGAGTATCTTCATCTTCTGTGATGTTCCCATTTACTTTTACTTTTCTTTGACTTCCTAGGTCTTGAAGGATTAACCTGTTTTCAGGGAAAGGGAAATAAGGCACATAGAAGTAGGCTAAAAGGAAGAGAGCGTGTAATCCAATTAGCACAAGGAAGTTTACTTCCAAGAGGCAACCAGAGGCCAGCCAGTATGTACTAGCCTTTCTGAACTAGCCAGGTAACAGTGTTCTGGACGCAAACCCCAGGTGCCAGGAGGTGCCACTGTTGTACTGCTCTGTGCCATGGCAACTTGGGAGTTCTGGACATCTCGGAGTCGACAGGTGAGTGATTGTACCGGATCTGTATTTCAGCTGTTTTGAACGGTCAGGTTCTCTGCCCTTACCCCAAGTGTGTTCAGATATTTTTAATGAAACAGATACTTTGGTAGGAAAATTGGTGGAAGTGTGACATGGCAATATCGTGCGGTATGTTTTCCTAAACGTAGATGAAATCTCCCGTGGTGTTATATTACTTTCTGCTATGTATTCCCAACCCCTTCTCATCCTGTAAGGACCCCAGAGAATCAACTTGTCTAATAGATGGCACTATCTTGAGGTTTTCCTGTACTTGCAAGTAGCTCATATATGACATTGCCTGATGTTTTCTAAATCTTGGAAAGGTAGTGTGACTCTATAGGAGATAACCAGCAGGTTTGAGAAGTTACCCAGTTAAGACTTTTGCACTTTGCTCTGATAAGAGTTAATTGTGCTTTACCTCTTGGTTCTCTTCAGGGTCAGCTATTTATATGCCTTTCTGGGAGAATGTTTCTCTAACACAACTTACACATTCAGTGCCATGTGCTGCTCTGTAGTACATGTATAATTTCATTATGATACCCAAAGTGGTTGTTCCCTTGAGAGTTTCTTGAACATTAACATTTTTCTCTTTAACTTGTTATAACAGAGTTGGCAGTGATGAAGCAAAGAATATTGTGTCCTGCCATGGTATGATTCATAAAATTAACCTGACAGCAGTGTTTTACCAGCAGTGCGGCTTGAAACACCACTTAGGAAGATTGCCCTAAACTTTTATTTTAAGGTAGTTGGCAGTTTTCTCTTTGTGCCAGTCTTTAATTGCTCCCAGTATAATTGCCATGTGAGTTGTCTGCAAATCCTGAACTCTTTCAGCCAAAACCGTTTGCCTTTTCTGGGAGTAAGGATAGGAGAATATACGCTTGCTGTTGCTAAAACATTCTGGTAGGTTCTAGCATCCCTATGTTTAGGACAAGGATTTGAAGTCTGTCAGAGATGTGTCTTCTGTCTAACTTACATCACATTTAGCTAAACGTGACACGTAAAACTTGCAAGAAGGTGCTTTGTAGAGAGCTAGATCGTACTCAGTGTGTTACATCTACTCTGGCCCCGACTTGGGCTGCTGGTATGTCTCCAAGGCGCTGCTCAGGCTGAGCCTGGGGAGAGGCTGGTACCTGAAGGCAAGAAGCCTGTGCTGTCTCCTCCAGGTGCCTTGTGAGGGACTTTTCTGAGCCTGGTGGCTGAACCGCACTACGAAACACATTGAGTCACATTGTTCATTAGCTCAAGGGCTTGAGAACTTTGTGGAAAAACAGAAATTTCATTTGCTGCTGACGCATGTTTGTGTTGCCTGTGTGTGATGCAGCAGAAATGTGGATTGCTAGTTTTCTTTTAAACCTTTAAACTGTCCATCTGCCTACCTCTTGCGTTCACAAAATCTGGTCATCAAAGAGCACTCAGTTGAGTTGAAGGTGACAAAACTTGGATTACATGAATTCCCTCGTCTTATTGCTTAATTTCAGTTCACATTGGATGGTAGAATAAATAAATCAAAGGGAAACAAAAAGGGCAGTAATCACACATTTTTAATCCACAAATATGATAATACATCATATAGTTAAGGTGACCTGAACATTGCCCATATTTTAGCAATGTTATTACATACCAAGCTACAAGTACAAAAGTAAACAATGAATATACAGGATATGCAGGTATGAGAAATACTTGAAAACTCTCTTTCCTTAAGGCTACTCAGATTTATAAATAAAGCAACAGATGTTCAGCTGGTGTATCTAAAATACTGGAATCTGAATATTGATACTTGCAATGCACAAAAAGAAAGTCACAGATACAGGACATCCCTCTCCTTTGGACACCTTGAATGTTGAATAATCTCTCTTATTCTGGCTTTAAAAAAAGAACTTAAATTTGTTTGCCACAAGTGAAACAAACACGTAAAATCTGACATGTGCACTGGGACAGGAGTATTGGATACGATAAATACTGTTTAAAAGCATTAATTGACAAGTACGTGCTTGGAAAAACTGCAGCTAATGGTGCAAGTAAATATGGCTCTGCAAATGGATGAACTTGCAACCCCAAATGTTGGTATTTATTACTGTGGGGTGTTGCAAAGGAATTGTCCACTTTAATTGCTACTAAATATACTTTTTATGGTTAAAGGAAATAGGTGGGGGAAATTTACATTGTTACCAACTGCTCTGCCAATTTCTTGTGCTGCCATTTTTACTGTGCTCCAAAATGAGTTCCCTGGGAACAGGTAGAAGTCCATCTAGCACAACCCCAGTGTATATCTCATCTGAGTATGTGTATTCTTCACTCTATAAAGGTGCGATAGGCAAAATTGTTGTTGCAAGAGATAAAATACAGCTATTCTGTGGTGAAGAATGGTAGAATAATAACATTTTGAGCAGTTTTCTCTACCACCATCGTATTTAAGAGTTTAAATGAGAAACATAAATTTTTTCTTATCCTGAAGTAATGAGTGGTCAACACTGGATGTTTTCCTTAGAGAGGAATGGCTTTCAAATATATTTTCTTGCTTTGTCAATTTTCAAGTACATGCATCTCTGTATTACAATATACGTGATACAGAAGGTGTTACCTCCACATAATGGGATTGTCTGCTATCTGCGTCAACTAAAAGGAAATGGTAGATGATACTGAAGTGTCAGGAGGTAGAGGGGAGTCTGGAGGGTAAGATGTAGAGGGCAAGGAGAGGAGAGATTTCCAAACCTACTTCTGTTCCTTGGGGTCAGTCAGCACCTACGCAGCTGCAAGATTCTGCAGGTGGCACGCTAGTGTATCTGCTCTGTTCCTGTTCTCCCTTAATGCTAAACAAAACTGTACAGAAACCAGTATTTCTTTGCAAAATATTTTCAGTTTGAAGACATCAGTGTATTTTGTTTAAAAAAAAAAAAAAAAAAAAAAAGAAAAAAGTCACTGAAAACATTCTGAACAAAAAAATCACTGATGAAGCTCACCAGAGTCACTAAGACCGTTGTTCTTTTAAGACCACTGTGGATATACTACACTTGGATGGCACTGCAACTTTTTTACCACACCTCTGTTTTTCTGTAGGAACAAATTAACATCATGGACACGTTAAACTGAGAGTTTTATCTAGGCTGAATATTTTGAGGTTAGGGGATGTAAACATCACTTTGTTGCTCCAGTGGTGTCTTAGTCATGCTTCTCTTCACAACTGCAATTTCAAAATCTTCACAAAGAGTATTTTGTTCTGTCAGGCAAAACAGTAAGAGCACAAACAGCAGCACAACCTTCAGCCTAAACTTGTCTGATTGTACGGAATACACAAACCCTGAGAGTGGGGAACCTAAGGTACTACTGTATCTAGTTTTCTGGTTACCTTTGAGCTTGAAGCACTGAGCTGCTTTTCAAAATTAAAACAAAACCTTCTCTCTGTTATTAGCAGGTATAAAACTAAACTCTAGTGAAAATATTGCTTCATAGAGCAGTTCTTTAAATTTTCTCCTACTTCTATGCTGTATTATTTGTTATTCCCCTATTAGACAGAAATGCCATGTAAAATCAGAGATGCCTTCTCATATTGGTTCCTGATCCTTTTGAAAGGAGTGAGCTTAATCCATTACAGCCCTACTTTCTGCCTAAGCTTTTTCACTTAGCGGGGAAATAAGAAAAACATACGCACCAAGGACCTGGGGGTGAAATCCATGCGTTGCTCTTTTGCCTTCACCTGTGTGTTTTTACATAGCCATGCGTTTGAATTTACTTTCTTTTCATGTGTTCAGCCTTGAACACAAAGCCAGTAAAATCGTGGAGTATAGCAATCTGTTCCTGAACAATATATATCAGCAGCCTTGTTCACTCTGCTCCTTGGAAAAGACTGAATTGTCTGAACAAAACACTAAAATTGATAGCTTTCCGATTTAAGTTTTCCACTTCCTCATGAGCCTGGTGAGCACTTTCTGGCCCCTGCTGGAGACTGTCGTAAAAGACCGGTGGGAAGGATGCTCGCTTGCTCACCATGGCTCATGAAGGGTTCTAGAGAGAAGTTTTTGGTTGGCTTCTTGGTTTTGAGCGTAGTTTCAAAGGACCTTCTCGTCAAGAAGTTTGTTGATGCCATCGCAGATCTTTTTGAGGTATGGCCGACAGTCCCCATCAAGACTGTACAGGGCGGTTAGAAATTCCACATCCGCAAAGTGATTGAAGACGTGGTTGATGCGCCCGTGGGATCGCGGCGTCAGGTGTCGATCTACTAGTTCATGCACAAGGTCTTTACATTCGTTCAGCAGTTCTGCAAGAACATTTCTGTCAAAAGTGTATTCTACCTCATAGAAACTGACAATTGTCATGGCAGTTTGGTTAAGCTTCTTCCTGAACTTGTCTACGATTTCCAGCTCTTCTTGGTTGAACTGATTGTTTCGATAGAGGATCCCAATTTTTATTGCCACTTTAATCAGGTCTTTCATAATTTTATGGGCTTCCTTTTTGTTTCTTGTGTGTTCCTTTGTTACTTTGTATAGCTCATCGAAGATTTCACTGCTTGTGTCGTCGATTAGCATGTTAGCCATGGTTTTGGTTGCCATTTTACTCAGGATCTTTTTCTGGGCTTGCAGTGCGAGATTCTTAGAACTGAAGCAGTCTGGACCTGTTTCGGGATAGCAGAGAAGAGGGAAAATGTTAATTTTATTTGGTGAATAATTTTCACAAACAGTTAAGAAAGTATTACCTGTGTGCTTAACTGAGACCTTACATGTGTCACTGGTCATTACACATAGTCATGACTGCAGCAGTGGGAACACTTCCAGCACTGTATTCCCAGGTATCCGTGGGGTCTCAGACATCCATTTTTCAGGTCTTGCTGCCACTGAGGGTTTTTTGCTTACAAACTAGGAACAGAATATTCTGGCAGGGGATATCTATGCTGGTTCTTTACTAGTATTTTAATTTTGAAGTTCAATATTAAAGCTTTCTTGGCAGAGAGATCCGTTGAGATATTGTAGTTGAAATAATACATAAGCTATCGGAGACAAGCAAAATGAGATACGGACACATAAATACAGGAAGCTGAAAGAGTTACGCTTTTGGTCATTAGGAGGCACTGTTGTTCCACCGTAAGATGAAGCAGCATCTCAGATAAGGGCTAATAAAGCAGATTCATAAGTGTGGATTTATTTTGCTTTAATCTCTACTAATGATACCTTTCCCATTTGTTAGCAATTTGCAAAATTATGGAACGTGATTTTTGTAAAATGTTGGTGCTTCAGTGCACGTGGCTCCTGCCAGGTGAAAATACTTGAGCTATTTCCTCTACGTTTATCAAAGAAATATCTTTGACTTTTTTATCTTTTACCCATCTGTGCAGGTTTCACTCAGCATAGCGCCCGAGCATGTGGCTACTCCTGCTGGACTTTATCCAGCGAGCTTCTGTAACTATTGGTAGAGATTAATTTGACCACCTTCTGTTTTTCACATGAATGTTGGTTTTTAACTGACCCTATATGGACAAAGTAAAGGAAATGGAAAGATTTCACGTGAAATAATCATGCAGTTTAGTAGTAGGGTAGCGAAATCTCTCTTGCATCGAAGGGCACTTTATCCTTGTAGCTCAATGGTGACGCGCACGTGTGTATCCTCGGGCTTACAGCCAGCGAGGTGAGTGCTGAGCGCCAGTAGCGTGGCCTGTTTGGTATGAGGCACCTTCCTCGCCTTCCCTTCCCATCTCCTCTTGGAGATGGATGCCTGTCTCTCCCTGCCAGCTGGGGACCTCACTCTGCTCACCGGGAGACCAGACCCTCGGCAAGTGCAAGGGTGGTGGAGGTAACCGCCTCCTCCACCAGCTGCTGGGAAATCAAACCACTAAGAGATTAAAAATAACAGTAAAAACCAAATCTTCCAGTGCTGCTTTGGTTTTGAAGCCTGAGTGGGTCTTAGGCTGGTCAGGTGAGCTCCGGAGGCCCTTCCGATCCTTCAGCACAGGAATGCCATCACCCCACTGCACAGCCAACATCTGCGGCCTTGTCTTCCTCCCCGTGCTCCCCGCATCCATCCTCACGTGAAGAGAAAGGGGTGCTGGGTGCCAGTGCTCGCTCTGAATAAGTGATGCTCTGAATTTAAACAGCCTTCTGTTTAAATACCGTTTTTTCAATTTAGCTAGGATATTAAAGTCGTCTTTCTTTGTGTGCTACAGCTGTACTACTGAGCCATATGAAAGAGCAACGTTTAATTTCAACTGGACCACCACCTGGAAAAAATAATTCAATGTGCTTAAAAGAATTGCTTGTCATTTGGAGAGAAATTGTGGGGCTGAGATGCTGACTGGAGGAAATAGGAAAACTGTGATTTAATCTAGAAATGATAAAACCAGGATGAAAGCATTCTTTCACTTAGCGGTACATGGGTATATAAATAGTATCCATGATGAATAATTCTGTGCATTTGAGACAGTAAAATGGAAGACTGATATTACTGTCTGTTTCTGTAGCAAGGGTTTGCTATTAATCAAGCGGATGTAGTTCTTCAGTACCTGTTTTGACTAAAACCTGAAACTAATTGCAGATTTTTAGAATATTAATTTTACTAATGTTCCTGACACTTTAGCCTCCGTCATTTTCACCAGGTGAGAACCTAGCTGGTTCCCGCTGTGCTCAGCTCCACTGCTGGGAGAGCTTTGCAGAGCTGTTGCAATTCTGCAGCTGGAAGCAAAGCCGGCAGTTGTGGTGCACAGAAAGAGGTGGCTGGCAAAGTACCGCATCCCCCACTGCAATTCCCACGTCCTTGGAACGCCAGCACGTCTGTGGGACAGCCAGGACCAGCGCAACCATCAGCACACAAGCATGCAGCTGCCCCTCCCATCTAGATGATTTCAGGGAGACAAAATTTGATGCTAAATTAGCACGTAAAAGTTTCCAATAAGCATCTCCGAAGTGAGGTTTGTCTGGCACCAAAAAAAAAGTGGTTCGGAGGTGTGTTCCTGTATTCAAAATCCTGGCTCTCGTCCACAAAACGGAGCAGAGTGTGATCTTCGAAAATGTATTTCTTCCCCTGTGACACCCTTTGTTTGGTACCTCAGATGATGGTAACACAGGTCCTAGCACAAGGGGCAAGCTACGCCCAGGGCAGTGCAGCCAGCGAGCATCAGGCTGAGTTTAACTGGATGTTAAGGCTGGAGTGTTTTTCCATGGCAAGTTCCAAGTGTGGGATCTGCTATTTAACAGCATGAGGCTGAGCTCCTCATCTTTCTAAGAGTAAAATAAAATAATCTGTTATTACATGGGAGCTACTCAACTTTTCTCTAGAAGATGTATTCCCTGTTCTTCTATTTCCTTTATCCCAGGACTTAATGCTATATCCCCTCCCTCCTCTTGTACCCTTGCTCTCCTCTGCTCAAAGCAGGACCCCCAGTTTCACACCTCTTCTCCTCTCCCTGCTGTGGCCCCTTCACTGCTCCAGCCTCTCCAGCCTGTCTCACCACGGCATCTCTAATCTAGCACCTAAGCCGTGCCAGCCAGGAGTGCTCAGAGCCCTCAGGAACCAGGCAGATCCGAATACTCTGTGCATGCTCCTTCCACAATTTGTGCTGCTCTGTGTATTGTAAAACCTGTTGTGATGGGTTGACCATGGCTGGACGCCAGGTGCCCACCAAGTCGTTCTATCACTCCCCCCCCCTCTTCGCT
>JANZLQ010000002.1:10798808-10821058 GCA_026212715.1 Elanus axillaris
GCAGCTTCTCACAGAAGCCACCCCTGTAACCCCCCCCCACTACCAAAACCTTGCCACAGAAACCCAATACACCTGTAATAGCTGGTAATTAGCTTCACCACCGTGATGGCTGTGCGCTCTCTCCCGGTTGACTGTACCAGGCAGACAGGGTTGCAGTGGGGACACAGGACACGCGTGTGGATACCGTGGTGCTCCGTGTTAAATACAGAAGCTGCAGCCTGCTGCTGTGGTTCCTCCACCATGCTGGGAAACTGCTGAGAAGCTCGGGGAGGAGGATGACCGGTGCATCCCAGCTGCACCAGCAAGCTACCCCCCCCCCAGGACGCCAGGATCTGCACTTTGCGGAGCCGCAGCCTGTGGTCTCCAGCTGCCCAAGGGCCCGCCGGTGGGCTCGGACAACATGCGTGGCATGAGGAGGAGGGAGACAACAGTCATCAACCCACTTGTGCAGCCTAGGCAATGGCGTGGGGTCTGTTTGCAACGGGCTGTGCTCAGCTTTTCTTAAATTCAGGGCGTGCAGTTTTACAGCGGCGTATCCTGGAAGGAGTGAGAGAGGCTGCTCGGAGCGGTTATTTGGATTCCTGGCTCCAAAATCACGTAGTGCTCGGACACCAAGGTGATGCCTGCCTTTCAATGATCACAAGTTGTTAGCCACGTGATTGAATTCAGGCTTTCATGGGAACTGCAGGTTTACTCGGGCAGTCTTTTCTTACTGCAGCACATTGCTTGTTACACAAAATACATCGTCGCCTCCCACATACAGCAGTTCTATTTTCTGCTTGCTTTCATACAGCAAAACAAATCAGCAACGACATTATAGATGCTATTAGCTTGCAGGAACATTACACCAAAGCTAAAAATGAAAAAACAACCTCCAAGCATATTGCTTTGCTGGGTAATGATTACCTTCCATTATGGAAAGCCTGACATCTTAGCTTTTGCTTAAGTTCAAGACCAGTTCTGCCTTCAGATCTGCTTTCTCCGTCTATCTAGAGACTTGTGTATGAAAAAAAAGCCCCTTGTGATGGGATTGACCCCACAGCAATCTCCCATCCTTCAAAAAGTGCAGCTCCTCTGAGCTGTATTTCCACTGCCGTGGTACCGGAGCAGGGCTGGTGCAGGCCCGGCTGCCAGCAGGACGAAGGGGAGAGGCTCCCGTGCCTGGGCAGTCCTGCCGTCAGGATGCCCACTGCTCCCCACCGGTGCCAGCCCAGCTTCTGGCACACAGTGCTGAACGGGACAAAGGCGTCTCGCATCCGCTAGACTTAAGAACAGGATTGCTTAATAACAGAGCTGATTAATAATAGAAGTGTGCAAGAAGTTTGGCAACTAGAGAGCGGATGTAAGAGTTTGATATCTTAAGAGTTTTTGAGACTAGAATGCAAGAGCATCTGTAATATTCTTGAAATATTTTGATTCCAGATGGCTGTACCAAGGACAAAATGGTTAGAACTAAATGCTCAGCAATACTATTTTCATGTAAATATCCATTCAGCCACTGTACAAAACACACGGCAGAACCAGTGAACCAGAACATGCTCCCGCTATGCCCAGGAGAGAGGATGGTGGACGTTTTCTGAAAGCAATTACGCAGACGTGAAAACAACCCCCTTGAGCATGTGAATCCATTTCCCTACCAGTTAGCCACTTCTTAGTCTAAAGCCTTGACAAAGTTTTGCAGCCAGGGTATTTTCTCCCCTGGCAAACAGCTGAAAGACATGTTGAAGTGAGCTATGGGGGGGAGTAGGAGTTAAACTGAAGAGTTCCTGTGGAGTTCATCCAGTGCGTTTTTAATTGTAGCAGGCTTCCTTGGAGAGAAGGGGTAAAAAGCAATTTCTTTGGTTGTCACACCTGGGGAGTTAGACCTGTCGCTGGGAGTTGTTACCATAGTATCTGCTGCAGCTTGTACTAGTAACCTATTACTTCAAGCATTGGCTTCACCTGGTCTCCGGTGAGTCAGGCTTGGAGCTGTTGTGTGCCTTATCTCCCACTTACACTGTGAGTATCGCCCCACCTCCCAGCAGCCGGTGGTGGGCTGTGGTTCCAAGCCGCTGCCAAGCGGTGTAGGTGTGTGGAGTGGGCTCCTGCAGCCCAGCAGGCATGGGAGCTGATGGGAAGCAGAAAAGATCCCTGTGTCTGCGCTCTAGCTGCACCGTAAGTAAGCAAAGGGCTGAACCCTAACTGAACAAGTGGGGAATACGTAGGAAACGAAAGATGATGAAGAAGCTGAAATATTTTTAATACTCCCGATTCCTCAGTTTTCAAATGCAGCGCAGCCTCTGCAGCAAAAGACAGGCTTTAAGGAGTCAGCAATGCTGCTGGAAATGTGGGCATCCCTCCAGCTGCTAGCAGTTGCTCCGGCCTGTGGGAGATGGGCTAAGCTGAGGGACAGGCACGCGCCCAGAGTCTGCTGCGGTATGAGATAGCTGGGTTGTGAAAATTGTTGTAAAATTGCTGGTTTAATGACTTGTGTGACCCAGTTTGAATGCATCTGTGTCTTTCAACCTGCCCCTGAGCCTGGAGGGTCTGGGAATGCCACCGAGAAGGAATGAGGCAGCTGTATCACAAAGCACTTGGGGAGAGTTGCGCGGTGGATATTGGAATGGTTAATCCAGTGTTGCTGCTGGCGTTGATAATTTACTGGGCTGGCAGCTTGTTTCATTATCGCCTGGAGCTACCTGTAATGCCTCTTCTTGACATAAATAGTTAAGAGAGCAAAAATAACTTTTGAAGAAAACAAAAGCAGGGAGTTTTATTAAGCTCTTATGTAAAGCTGTAAGGACAAGAAAAAGCTAGTGCAGATTTGGAAAGGAGAATGTAGAAAAACAAACAATAAAAAAAATCTGGCTGCTTATTTTGCAGCATTCAAGCAAAATGTTTAGAGGTAATAAGCTGCGAACTTGTGTGTTTTATTTATCCTTTAAGTATCACTTACATGCTATAAGATCGATTAGGAAAGCAAACCGCAGAACTCGGGAGTTCAAAATAGCTCTAAAAGCAGACAGGAAAAAAAGTGCACTAAAAGCGCTTCTCCCCTAGTACTTTAGTGCTGAGCAGCCAGGGAACGAGCTGTAAGTGTGTGTATTACTCTTGGACAGCTACAGGATCACTGCAGAAGAAACATTCAGTGTTTCCAATAACTTTAAGCCAAGAAATCCAGTAGACCAGATGGAATATATCAGCTTTCAGGGAGGGCCAATTTAAACATGTGTAAGCACCAGGGGCCCAGTGCTCAAACTTTTAACGCTTCTAAATTGTTACTATGATCATAAAAGGGTTGCTCATTTCTGTAGTGGAACAGGAGATTACAGACTGATAATTATATGATCCTGGGAGAATGTACTGGTATCCAAACGTCTGAAGGCAAAACTTGGACATGCTGGAAATGGCAGCAACAACCCTTTACAGAGGGAACATGACTGAATGGAAAAAAAAAAAAAGACCATTTTTCCTTTCAGTGCTTTATACAAGCAGCAATCGTGCTGCAAAAAAAGTACTGTCTGGGAATCTAGCAACTGGAGATTCCTAACAATAGTCTTATTTCAGCAGCTGGCTTGTATTTGGCATTTACTTTACTAATAGCATATTGTTGCTACATACTGGAACATGCCTTTCAATACCTGGCAGAGGTGGCGGTAGGCTGGGCAGCCCCTTCAGTAAAGGGAAGAGGAGCAATGCAGAACGAGTGGTTAAACCGTTGTTCATGTCTCGATAATGCCTCCAGAGATGATGTCCGGGGGAGAGGAGCTCAGCTGCAGTTTCCATCAGCTCTGCTGGACTTGCCAAGAAAGGGGCTGGTGAAGCTTTTCTCCTGCTTCCCCCAGTAGCTGGCTGGGAATTGCACTACACCACTGTATTCTTTTCCCGTGTCTAAAAGCGGTAGCTGGGAAGCGGTGTCTGGATAACAGCACTGTCCTGTGGCTGAAACTGGCCCACAGTGTGGAAACCTTCCTAGGAGCTCCCTTGCGTACACAGCACAGCTGACATGGCACTGTGATTTTTGTACGGCTGCTATCCGATGTTAGAAATGAGACATTACTCAGTCCTCTCCTGAAAACTTGCATCCAGCTTGTAAGAGAGGCAACCCCTCCCCGGCAAAAAGGCTCGGCGAGGAGCATCTCCGTGCATTGCATCCCTGTGCCGCAAACCAGATACAAGCAGCCAAGTCACCTCTCTGAAAGTGGCTACTAAAGCTCTTAATTTTTTTCACCTGGTAACATAGATCGGAACCAAAACCTAACCCGGGCTGCAGCCCAGGGAATGGTATCTTTGAACACTGACTTTCAAGGGTTCAGTTTTAACTTTGCACCTCCCATTTTGCAGCACACAGGGAAGCTCTGCCAAGGCAGCAAACACTTCTTTGGTTAACTTTTGGGAATTGGTGACGAGTGTAAACAACGCAGAGCTTGCTTACGCAGCAGCCCGAGGTACACGCACAGAGTACAAACAAGGCTTTGCTCTGATCTGAAAGTGCTCAGGTGTTACAGAAGCGCGTAAGTCTGCCAGGAGTGATAGTAAAATACTGTGGTGGTTGGGTTTTTTTTAAGCTTTACTGTACAACTAGAAGAGGTTTTGATAGACTGATCATTGTATTTTATAAACGGGTTTAAAGTCTTCCAGTGTCAGCTCATTTTGCTGATAGCAAGTGCAAAATACGTTGAAAGAACAACATCCTTACCCCAGAAAACGCTGTTTCAATTCTGCCTGACACCACGGGGCAAAATGCTTGCACACTGACAGCGAAGGTTTGACAAGGGAGGTATTTGCAATAAACTTGAGTCATAATAGACCAAGGCCTTGCCTGGGCTGGTCTTTAGGGAATGGGAATGCAGGAGGATTGGTCGCTACCTGTTGCAATGACCTATCGATCCTGTTCCTGTATTTTGAGACAGATATTTATATTAGTGGGGTTTTCCTTAACTGCTAGCTTTGGTCAAAAAAAGTCTTTTAGAGTGGAGAGGCATGCTGACATATCCAAAATGCTACAGCAGGATCTTAGGTAAGCATGGATAGCTGACAAAACCCAGCAGATAATGCTTTGGTGGCAATAGGGGACATCTTGAATTAGTTAGGATTTTTTGGCCTTCAAACTGCTAGTGATTTTTTTTCTTTTTATATGCTATATAGTAGATCCTGGACAGTAACTGTTGAAGAGTTTAACTTTATTCCTGAAACATTTTGTGTTTAGGCTCCTTTGTCTTCTCCACACCTACCACATTTCTTATACCTTCCTTTTAAGGACACTGCATATAAAAATAAGGTATCATGGTGACTGTGTAGCGAAAATATCTAATTAGAGAAATAATTATTATCTCTATAGGAAAATTATGCTTCTTTTAATGTCTAGCTATGTAATTTTCACAACAGGACAGTAATGAGTTCTTTGATATGTGCTAAGGAACTGTTTATTGCTTAGATGGGACAGAGTCTCTGGGGGAGCATCAGGCATATAATGAATGATAAACCAATTATCTTGTTAAGGAAAAAACCTCATAGGCTTCTTTAAAAGGATTCAACCATCACATTCTTCCACACAAAAGTACTAATTATCTAGAACAGAAAGGATTTTCTTGCCAAAGTATTATTTGCCACTGAGACTCTTGTAAGCCATGAGAAATCTCTGAGGATCTTGCAGCTATCCTGTTTTTATCCAGATGCAATTATTGCAGCAACTTCTCTTTGTAGTTGATCTGTAGAACTTACTTGCAGCGTTACTTTATGATCAGTTTCCAAACTGGTAGATCCTGTTTTGAGCAAAAACTTGGAAAAGGGAAAAAAAAATACTGCAAGCACTGAATAATAAAAAATCTAGTCTGTGTTACCTAAGCGTGGGGGATAAAGCTACACATCCTGGATGTCAGCAGCTAGAATCGCCTCACTTAGAGCTGCCCAGGCTTTCTGTTTTCAGTACACACAGTCTCTCTTGCTCCAGGAATGTAGTAACAACTTGGTCTCTTCCCTTGCCTCTTTAAAAACAAATCCCCCCTCCCCAGACCACACACACACAGAGAAAACAGAGCCAGGACAGAGAGTGTACAACTGTATGGCAGGTGCTTTCCACCTGTGGATATCTGTGCTTTAGTATTCACTTGCAGCAACCCAGAAGCAAATCTCCTGGTTCAACCTCTGGCTATGTTTTCCTGGTGTAGATGGGGGATTTGGTGGCTGGAAAAGAAAAAGCAGCCATGCCCTTTTCTGATGTTTGAACACCGTGACATTCACAACAGATCTTGGGGGATCCGAGTCCAGTTTCACGAATGACTTGGATTCTTGATCAGGATGCATAAGGTTTTCTGTGTATTCTTTCACGCCTTCCTCTGGCTGGGCGAGGGGAGGAGGAGGGCTACTGAGGCGTTTGTGCTTTTGTAGGCTCGGTGCCTGGCAATTCCCGCAGTCATCACTCCTGGTTAACAGGAGGCGCAGATTTCCCCGTGCTTCTGTAGCTCTGATGCTTTCTGTTTCTTCCACCAAAGCCTCTTTAGCGTGCAGAAGCCAGTCTTTCCCAGTAGGAACATAATAATATGCTGTTAGTAAAGCAAGGCCTGGCAGTATCAGCCATAAAGCATTACACAAGGCCTCCGTGCAATATGCATACTTTAAACAGATAAAGTGCAGCTGAGAAACAGGCTGTTGGGGGGTACTGGTTCACTGATTTCTCCCCCCCTCCCGCCCCCTTATTTCTCATCCCCTCAGGAAGAAAATTCTGAGGGTTTATTTTTGTGCCTTGAAGGTGCTTGTTGTTGCAGTACACTGCCCTTTCTCCAGAGATATAATGTCCTTGCCTTTTACATAGAGTAATGCTATTTTTGACTCTAATATATTAAGAATGGCATGAAAAATAACTACGTCTGTGCTCTAGGGAAGTACAAAATTCCATGAGAAAGCAAGCAATGAGGACCCCAAGGATAGCTGCTCCAAAGATGCTGTGAAACTCCAAGATGCCATTTCTCTGTAGCTTAATGTGAGGTTGAAAGAAAATGGGGGGGGGGGGGAAGTATTTCTGCTAAACCAGGTCAAGGTGAAAAAAACTTCCAAACAGCCCACGACAGGCTGCAGCTGCAGAAGGTGTCAAGCTGCTGCTGAACAAGTGGGTTCCCCGGCTGGGCTGAGCTCTGCCATGTCCAGAGGGAGAGGATGGGGGTCGGCAGCTCCAGCACCGCATCCCTGTGGATCCATACCAGTAACTCTGCTGATCGTACGGGTCTCTCCATCGCCCTCCAGCACACTCTTCAGGTTCACCCAAAATAGCCCACCTTGTCCCACAGAAGGGGAGTGATTGGAAGCAAAATTGCAATTTGCTCCTGTTGGGTGGGTTTTGTCTTTTTTTTTAAAACAAACAAAAAAATCCCACTGCCGATACTACTTCACCTTCTTTGCTTGAAATGCTTGGAGTACCCTGACAGCAGTGCAAGTGCAGGATGGGTAGAGGTAACACAGCAGTGTGTGTGTGCAAATGAGAAGAGGCCAAGGGAAGCGGAGGAGAAAGGCAGGCTGTTTAACCTTGGAATTGATTTCAGTTAATGGCATCTGTGTATCTGCCAAATGAGGGAGATTATTTTTTTTTATGAACACCATGTGCTATCGTTTTACTACCTTGGAATTTGATTACTTGACCACTAGGGTTTGAATTAAGAAAGTGATGGATAGAAAGGGGATAAAATAATGGCAGAGATCAGGTGCATGTGGAAAAACATGCTGTAGGTCCCTAAACAGAACACCAGAGGAGCTGTTCATTTTCGCCATTAACTCCAGCCATGCTTCCAAGCTCTGTTTAAACCAGAAAGAAAGTCAAATGAGGGGAAGATGAAGAGGACAATACTGGCAAGAAGTGTCTGGCAGCAGGTACCTTTCCCAAGTCAGGAGCAGACACCCTAGAGTGATCACAATATATTTAAAAATATTAAGAAAAGAAAATTAATTAATCTTATGCGTAGACTATTTATTGTCTCATTTTTATTCTTTGCTTATGTGCTTTGGAGGAGTCAATTAATTAAAAGAAAGACTTATTTTGAAGGTGCTGGTTAGTGCTTATAAGTCGGCTACTAGTCACAGGGCTGTGGAAGATGAGGGCTTACAGGTTATATAACATGTTTGGACCTGCTGTTTGGCAGTCAACAAATAGGCACGGCTATGGCTATAACACAGCTGGAACAGCAGCACCATGACCTGACTGTCACTAGAGAAAACAAAGGATGTCAAGCCTGCTGCAAGATGAGGGCTCAATAGGGGCATAAGGGAGTTTAAAGTGTGGCTTATCCTGTGCCTGATTAGTGTTCTTAAAGAAACCAAACCCCCCAAACCAACAAAACAAAAAAACCTCACTAAAAAAAACCCAAACAAAACTTGACAGAACAGACTCTGCAGGTGTGTATGTCAATTGCTAGAGAAATATTCAGCTGAACTCCTACCCTGAGTTGTGCCTAGTTATAATATTTGGTATGTCCCAGCATTGTTACTTACAAGGTACATGGGTGCTACCGCTGTCTGTGTATTTGTAACAGGTTTCATTCCTTCCGTGAAAGCAAAGGCCTAGACTTGCAAAGGCACCTAATGTATCACTAAGTGCAGTCCAAAATCTTAATTCCTAGTCTTAAGAAAAAATCTGGAAGAGCTACTGTAACTTGTGAAGCCTTGGGGTAAAGAAGATGGTCCCGATTAATTCACAGCTCTCCATACTAGCGACCTTCCCTCTGCCTGCTGGCTGCAGAGCACCCCTTGCTCTCTTCGCCCCACGTCCTCCTGCGCCTCGCTGCAGGGTGGGGAGACGATCGGCTTTTCTGACCCAGGTTTTAAACTATTACATTTCACTTACCACAACAGGTCACAGGACACGGGTCCGTGCTCTGCCCGCACAAACGTGGCAGTGAGAATTTCCTTGCCATTTCAAGCAGACAGTTTTGTTTCACCCAGCTCCAGTGAGGCGATGCTTTGTGCTGCAGCTTTACAACACCCCAGCAGTACCAGATGGGAATGTTGCTTGTGCAAGTCCATAAAAGACCTGAGGGCACCCTCCCTTTCTGAGCAAGAGCTGCCGATAATATCAGTGTCTGAATGGGGCCTTCTCTGGTTTCTTTGAACTTATTTGAAGTAATTGTGTTTTTTTCCCCACTAAAAGTTTAAAGATTTCTTTAGAGACTTCTAATAGACAATCTTGCTATGGCCTTGCTGAAACAAAACCCGTTTGCTGTTTGATTATAACCATCAGAATTTTTATTGTAGAATCCATCTCCAGTGAGTTCAGTGGTATACTTATAAATGAACCAGTGGCGTTACGAGTTTAAAATAATAATAATTTTTTTTTATTTTAAATGTCATCTGCTTATCCTGGCTGCAATCAAATGAGTAAATTCCTTTTCCTTGTAGTTCAGGGTTTTCTTGCCTTCTTCAACAGAGAACAGATGAAGCACATGCTACACTGAAATAGCTGCCCACACACAAACACTGGTGCTCTGCATACCTTTACAAGAAAGATCTAAACTAAACACATCAATACTGTTGATCCAGGGTGAGACCAACGTCTTGTTTTCAGTCTGAAAGTGCTAGAAAGTTATTTCTTAACAGCAGCAAAGCTGAAACTGAAAAGGCAAAAAAGATGAATGCTTAGAGTCTGCTGTGCCTGTTTACTGTTGTTCCCAAAAGGGGACAACAAAACTAGAAGAGTCCCTATTTACTTCTTGTTTTAAACAATGCTTTACTGTTTGCCTGCTTAGTAAAAAAAAAAATTATTTTTTTTACAATTGCAGAATATGAGGCTGTGTGGAATCCTTGACTTACTTTATTTAATTTTTTTTTTCTCCCCTCCTGCCTCTAGAGAAGGATTAGCTGCTGGGGAGGTGGCCAACCCAGATTCTAAATGGAAAAGTCTTGACCAAAGGAAAAATTAACACTGGTCAATGCAGCTGGGATTCATCATGCTCTCCAGCTCTTAGAAGCTTTTGTGCATCTGATTGGGGATTTATTGGTAGGAAGAAAGCAGATGTTGCCTCATGCCTCAGATGTGATCTATAACCCTGTTTTCCTTCAAGATGAAGCCTGATTTGGACTTTAATATATCCTCTGGGTGATCTGCTCTGCAATGCTCATCTGCAGTGTCAGGTCAAGCATCTTATCAAGATGGTCAGGCATCTGATCAAGATGCACGGAACACAAAGAATGGAATACGTGATGGCTTCCAACCCTGTGAAAAAAAATCCTGAGGTTATACTGGAAAAAAGGGAGGAGAAGCTAGACTACAGATGGTGGTTTCCTTGTTATGGGTTTAAAGTGCTAAGCATGGTGTCAATACTTTCACAGCAATGTAACTGACCCAAGCAGCATAAATAATACCTTACAGTCAAAGCTCCTGTAGAGGACAAATGCTAATGCAGATAATCTGGGTTTGTACTTTTATGTTGTTCATTTTGAGTATACATATTGCAAAACATAGCATGGCAGGAGGAATATCCTGATAACAGGGATGCTTTCTCTGTCATCAGGGAGTCTCTAATAACAGTTTAACAGCAGTAGCTGTAGCCACCCATGGTGTAGAAGTTCACTCGAAATGCAACTCTCTATTTCAGGAAAGCAGAAATAGAAAAGATGCTGGAAAAGTACTGAAATGGTCAAGACAGTGCTTAGGAGGTCTGCTTCATTATTCTGAGGCATGTGAGTAACAGCAGCGTGTTGTGGTTTTGGGTTTTTTTTATATATATATATGTATGTATGTATCCTCATTATATGATATTGCAGCTGTATGAAGTCAGGATTGAATTTGCAGAGGAAAAATCAAATAAGCACTGCCTTTATGTTACCCAAAGAAAACCCTGAAAGGATAAGCCTCAACGATAAACACAGATAAGCAGAATGTGCCATCCCCCATGAGGTTGCAGTTCTGTGAAATCTCTGAGTACATATGTACTGAGTTTGTTTGTGCTGATACCTACACATGTACTGAAAGCATCCGGCTGAATATCCAGGGTAATGCAGAAATGTTCTCTCTGAATACAGCAGAAACAACAGCCTGTAGAGAGACACTCCACATGAACTGAATCAGGCCCACCCTGATATTAAGAGAAAGAAATATAGCACAGCCCACACGCTGTTATCATCTCGCCATTTCACATGCCAGCAAAACTGCTGCCTTGATATCTCGTTAATGGTAATAGAGTAATAGACAGTTCCACCGTTCTGCTAAAAAAACTGTGCTTAGGAACAAAAAAATCATTCCACCAAAACAACTGCTGCTTCTGAGGGTAATTTGGTCAATTTTGTGGTTTCTTCATCTTAAGCATGAATTTTTTTGCGTGTCTGTGGTACAGAAGAACCAGAACCACCAGCATGCTAACTTTTCTTCCAGAGCCATTCTAAGCATAGGCAGCTTCTCAAGGCTGATCAAGAAAGTTTCCAAAGGTGAATTTAGACCCATTTTATCTCTCCTGGATTGGACATGGTGTTTAAAGAGTGAACACGCTGTGGTGCTTCCTCAGATAGTCTAGCAGTTGCCTGAGGGGAAACCCTGCTTAGTTTCCTCTTACTGCTTTTTACCACTCAGTAAATCTTGCTTTCCTACAGACCTAATCTTGCATTTCTTAGCCCTGCTCGGAGGGTCTCCTGGGTTCAGTGCTCTTTCTGCCTGAAGAAGCATGGCAAAACCTACTTCTTGCTCAGCTCTCACCAGTCCCATAGGAACAAACTGGATTCTGCCCAATCTCATGTTTCCCATTCAACTTTTCCTACAATGAAGAAAAAGGTTAATTCCTCTCTTGAAGAGGGACCTGAACAGTTCTGCTCCGTGCTGCTGTGCATGGGCAATCCACCCAAGGGGACTTTGTCAGGTGAGGATGGGCCAGACCACCTGGACCCCAATTCTGATGACTGGTCCGATTCCCTCTAGCAGGAGGGTCTGACAATCCCTATCATATGCTGGTCTAGAGAAATAAGACTGCTACGCTCACGTGTTTTTTTTAGGGTTCAACTTTTCCTGAAACGACATCTATCTAGTTCCTGCTCTGTGCTCCTGCAGCTGCCATAGCATAACCCAGGGACATTCACATCTAATTACATAAACAATGAGCAGAAAGTAATCACTGCTGCAGAGAGCCTTCAGTCAAATGGTCGAACCTTTGTATGCTTTTAAATGGAGACTGGAGCCTTAAAAAGGAATGACTGTATACTTGTTGTTCATTACTGTTATTTCATATACCAAAATAATCTCAAGAGTTTCCTATGTGTCTGCACCACTGTGAGAGACTGAAAGAGTTCATGTCTTAAACACTGTGGTGGGGGCAAGTTCTGCTTAAAGACAAACCCTGCACAGCAAGGAATGGAGGTGAAAAGCCCATCAGCTCCGACGTCGGCAACAGGAGGGGGAGGCTGTGCTGGAGGAAGGAGAAGTTACTCCCCAAGTGACCCCCAAACCCAAAGGCTCACACACTGCTCATTAACCTGATGAGTTCGGGTGCCTGCCCGAAGGAATGGGAAGGATGATCAAAGGACGCAACCTGAAGCCCTGGGCACACAAGCCCACCGGGACTGGACCCCTCGGCTGACTGGCCCAACGCTGGACCCAGGACTGGTGAAATCTTTCTCTCTTCCCTTCTCTCTCTCTCTGTCTTCTTCTCTCTTTCCTTTTCCACAATCCCTACACCTCATCCATTTCAAGACATAAACCGTTGACCAAGTCTGAGATTAAGAGCAGATCCAGCCACCCCTGGGCCCTTCTCTGAGGAGGAGTCTGGAAAGCAAGGGGGTCTGCTCTGAACCTCGGGACTCAACGGGAGAGATCTCCTCATTCCTTGAATCGATGGATATGGTTACCCTGGGTTACAAAAATCATCTTATACCAATTCCTGTTGTGAGAAACCCTGCCACCTACTATCATGCCTCCCCAGTTCAGTTTGCTTCTGTTAGGAATAAAATCTTTAACTGATCGTTTGGTGTCCTTTCACCTTAATTTAGCCCGAGGGAATTTCAAATTATACATGACTCCCCGGTCTGTCCAGTTTGGGTCATGCCAATTACAAAGCCTAGAGAAGGAGAATCCAGTGTTTGTGTTTGGAACATAGGTATCGCTATATTGCTCATAGGGAATAAACTGTTTGCAGGAATATTTAAATGAATTCTATCATCAGGTTGAATGATACTCTAAAATAAATCACTTAACTTTTACTAACAGTCATTATTAATTTAGGGCAACTTGCCAGGGTGATCTAAGCCAAAAGAGAGAAAGTTTGCAGTCCTCCCTCTAGAGACATAGCACATTATACACTCACCATGAAAGGTCTGGAAGAGGAGCCCTTTTGTTTATTCTTATTTTACTTTAATTAATGTTAATTTGAGCTACTAGTGTTATGCTGTTAAGCCCTACGCTACAGTATATTTGAAGCTTCCCTTGGCATATAACTGAGCAGAAATGTAACTCAGCTGACCTCACCTTAATGGAGTTGTTTTTGCTGCCAAACTCAAGAGCTGCCGTGCCTTTTTTTTTTTCCTTTTTCCCACCCAAGTCTATTTGAATGGTTTCTTTTGCAGGTCTGTTCTCTTCCTCTGGGCCTGGCGGTGTTGCTGAGGACCCCCTGGTCCCTCACTCCTCAGGTCTGCCTTTGCCTTTGGGGTGGGCTTCCTCACCTGCGTTTCTGCAGCTTCTGGCAGCATTGGGCCCTCCCTAGCTACAGGTCTCAAGATTTGTCGTAGGAGCGATGCTGCTGCCATCTCCCCATCAGTCTGTCTGTCCTTTCTCTAAGCCTAAAGCCCGAAGAGGATTTACCCCTTGCTGCTTTTCAATACTCTCTCCCCAAATATTATATACTCTCATGCTTACAAAGAAAACACATGCAGCAGCTTTACCCTTCCAGCATGCTTAGCAACCACCCCCCCCCGATGCAAAATACACTTATGATAAAATCGCATTTTCTTCCAGCAAATGGGCACCCCAGCGAGCCTCTCAGACTAGCTTCCCACTACGTGAGCTCTCGTTAAGTGCAGCCCAGTTGTGTTAGTGTAATGTTGCATCAGTGGACACTTATTTGACTTTACTATACACAGAAATCACTTGTGGAAAGCTTTTGTCAAACAAATAAAACTCCAAATGCCAGAACTCTGTCTCTTGCATAATGAGAGACTGCCTAGAAATCCAAGTGGCGTGTTAGAACTTGCAAGATTTCTGACAAATGGAAACAGTGGGTTAAAAAAAGACAAGTCTGCTGTCGTTGCCAACGTTGTGGTCCCATGTTCATGCTCATGGTTGGCTGATGTATTTTCCTCCTGCAGTTCCACAAAGGATACATCCTAAGACCGTAACTGAAGAGAGATTTGTATCCAGTGACTTTTGGTTAAGTGAGAATATTAATGCTATAAATACAAGTCTATAAATGTGATGACATGCCACAAGAATTATTCAGGACAGCACTGATTTTCTTCATCTAGATAGTTGTAATAATTATACTGCTTTGTAAAGTGGTCAGATGGAAGCTGGTAAATTTCATTAACATTGCGATGGGTATGGTCTGTAAAATTCTAGAGGTGCTTGACAATTCTAAAACTATCTGCTTTACTCTAGAATAAAAACCAGAGGAAAACCATAAAAGGAATGTAGCATATTTCAGTATTTTAAAACTGTACACTTGAATGTCTTAATTTGGATATGCCTGTAATGGCTTCCTCTAGCGTCATTTAATTACTTTCTTATTTTTATATGTAAACGTTCTTTATTTTAAAAAGGAAACATTATCTAATACCTATGTATTGATAGAAGAATCAATGAAACTATATGCATTTGGAGGCAGCTCTCTCCTTTGTTTCCTTTCAAAAGAGAAATTTACAAAAATGGAGATAAATGGCCAAGATGTTGTGGTAAGAAAAAGTTATCTAGACATCTGCTCAGATAAACTACACAAAACAAAATATTTAAAGAAAATACTTGCCCTTTTTTTCTTTAGAAAGGTAAAGAAAATGCTGTCTCGTGGAGGAGCATTTGCTGTATGAGGGTCTGTCTCTGAAATACCTGTAGATCCTAAGGTCGCATATGAACAAGGAGATTTAGGACAGGGTTCTACCTCCTTTTGCATAGTCAGAATTCTTTTGCTATATTCAGTGTTTCATGAAAGAAAGTCTTTGCTGATTGCAGTGATAATGGCCTAAACTGGTAAACTTATGATATCCTGTATGAAGACAGGGAGATTATTTTTTCAAAGATGCTTCCCTACTTTCCATGATGTACTTAGCTTTGACTCTAACCATTTCTCATCCAAGACTGACTTAATGCCCAGCAGGTGCTCTTTACCTAATTCTTTTAAAGGGACCTCGCTATTTAAAGGGGGGGTATTCCAATCAACTGTATTTTTTTGAGATTCCCTGCATTGTGTTTCTCAGACTGTACCGTTTCTGTACAGGTCATCTGGTGTTACCGTTCTGATTTCCCACAGCTACCAGCAGATAACCATGCATTGTATGGTGGCTACTGCCTGAAGTAATGTCCTGAATTCAGAAGGTATTCTTTCTCATCCTCCAGACTGGGGACTGGATCAGTAAATGCAGAGAAGGACTATTTTCTGATTTCTTTTAATTACGTTTGTTTTTCACTATGAGAACTTCTCAAACAGAAAACAAGCTGAAATCTTACAGTGCCTGTTCTTGCCTCACTCTTTTTTTTTTCTTTCATAAAATAATTATGCGTTCATCTGGAATATGGGAATATAAATTACTTGTGTCAATGGCTAGATTTAAGAGTGACTTTTAATGGCGTTATCTTTGCTTTAGCTTCAGAAATGAAGAGACAAAGGTCACCAAAGCAGTAACTGAAACAACAGCTTCAGAGATAGAACGGAGAAATGCGTGCAGTGGATGACTAAAAAAACCCAAAGTTTTGAAATATTATAGGCTAATTCTACCAAGCTCTCATGGTTTGTAAGACCTCTGGAACTCTTAGTTCTATGTTATTTCTTGGCTGTCATTCTTATCACATATGTTAGCTAATGTGTTTTGGTTAAATATGGGCAACTATAGTCACACTCTGTTCTTCAGGTCTTGCTTGTGCTATCTTTTCCCCTTTCTTTGTTATACAAGAAAAACGGGCTTTTGTCTTCAAATAAAACCCCATGCCAAAACCAGTTTAGACCTCTGACAATGTCTAGTACGGTCTAAACGATAAGGGTCTATTTCTACAAAATGCTGATTTTATTTATTTTCCCAGTTGTTTGTAGGTATTCCTTTGACCTGGAAAATCTACCACACATCTCTACTTGGGTGAGGAAAGAGCAGATAGAGGGTGCTGAAAAACACATAGTGCATTAGCTTGCTCTTCATTGTTTAACAGACATTTTGCGTTGCATTAAGAGCAGCCTCTCCTGTTTTGTTCATCCCCTTTGCACAACATCCCTGGTTTATTTCCTTAAGTGGCAAAGGTGCAAGCTAAATGGACTTTTGGGTAATACTTGTTAAGCAGGTAAGTAGAGGGCAGTACGAGGTTTCTCAAGGAGGTATCTTTTGTAAAAGAAGGTACCTTTCATAAGGACCTCCTTAGGTCCTCTAAGCAGCGCTTTCTTGGTTTCCTCAGGTAAGATACAACGGCTGCACAAACTCCAACAATTGGGGCATTCTCTGCACTTTTGTACCTCCGGAGCACTGGCACAGCAAAGGAGCCATTTGTTTTACTGGGAAGTAATCTGTACGGAAATGTTAGCATGGGAAAGAGGCTCATAGATACACAACCCTTGGGGTAACATGGAAGTAGAGCACCAAATTCAGAAGGGTCATTGCTTCCCCTTCACAACTACATTTTTCTTTCTCCTACAGTATAGAGTGTGGTATTTTCCAGCAAAAGTGTTTTGTAATCATAGCAATTCCCAAAGCATCAGTTAGTTTTAATTGCTGCCTTTTGCTGTATTTTTGGACTCGCAGCTTCAGATGGCCACTGTTGGCTTAATGTTTCAGACTTAATGTTTACTTGGGGAGGGGAAAATGCTTAGCTAAATTTTATGGGAACAGACATGTTTATGTGGAGCCTTTAAATGATTCAGTGGAAAATGTTTCCTCTGATTCCTTGCAGAATTTGCAACATTACATTGCAGCACAGTTCATGAATGAGTTCCAGGGAGTAAAGCTGTTTGGTCTGCTTGCCCTAATTGAGATGTACAGAAATGACCTGAATGATCTAAGTGGTAAGTGGAGCAAAGTAATGCTTTTGAAGTCCTAACTAACTGCGAGAGGTTAGCAAGACCAGCAGAGCCACCTCCACGTAAAAATATAAAATCCTTATCCTTTGAAGTTACAACAATGAGCCTGTTCTCCTCGGTTAGTCCTGACTAACCCACTGAAGTGGGAAGAAAATGAATGAAAACCCGTTTCTTTCTCCATTGCCAGAGAACAGCTCTCAAAATGGCACTTTTCAGCGGTACCCTGATTAGAATGGCTGGCGGCTCAGGGGGACTCCCAGTTGCCAGCCTTGGCACCTTGCTGGTTTTCAGCACTATTTGTTACTTTTTTTAAACCCAAAGCAAGTTGAAACTAATCAAAACACACTTCTTTAACAGCCAGGGATTTCACAGCCAAGCCCCGCTGAAACTTAGGCATGTAAATAGCTTTGTCATTGTATATGGTATGTTGTGAGTAAAATGAACAGACCTTAGTGTGAAACTGAATTTAAAAAATCTTGATTCCCCCCCCCCCATATCTTTACAAATACATCCTAAATATTGCCCCATGCTAAGGTAATCCTGTTCATGCAATCTAATGTTTAATAGCCATACTGAATAATAATCCGAAGATGAGTCAGAGTGTTGCTGAAATTTGCACTGAAGTCATAGAAAAACATAACCCCTGAATCAAAAAGAATCTGTGGGCTTTCCTGTATCTCCTTCCCAAGGTACAGATCCAGCCTCTGAAACTATTTGCTCTTCTTTAAAATAAGAAGCTAAATCCTCTGGTGTACACTGATAAACCAGCGCAGTTCTGTACCAAGTGAGGGAGCACTCCCCTCATCAGATTTACTTTTAATAGGTTGACTGAGGAACAATAATCATTCTGGACCTAAAGAGACTTAAGACTCAACAACTGTTATGGCTGTATCTACTTATGCAATTGAGAACAGGGAAATTCATAAATTATAGGCTATCCCTAGCATTAATATAAGCTAGAAAAGTTATCATTTAGCTATTTTGATGGAAAATGTTGACTGGTTGAAATAATGTTGGAAATACATGTATTTTGTATAAAATTCCAAAGAAATTCCTATCAGTTTCCCAGGTTGTCAGACAACCCTTTCTTCCTGTGTCTGCCGTTTGCATTAGCTTTGCTGCATAGATTTTGGCTGAAAAAGTGAGTTGTTTGTGTTGTGCAATAGGGAATGCAGCTCTCTGCTCCTCTTCAAGCTAAAAGAGCTGATACTGACCTTGCTCTTGTAGACTCAGTGTCCTTTTGGAAAAAAAAACCCTAAACCAAAACAAAAAAAAAATCTGCACCAAAAAACTGTGTGTATATATATATATATATATATGCATGCATAAATATGTATATACACACATATATTTAAATTTTCTCAGGAAATTTTTCATTCTTAATGGCAACACAATACCACTAGATTTTGCTAGTCTTTCAGCAGTGTAAAGACTGCCTTTTAATCAGGTCCGTCCTGCATACATTTATGTAGATTTCCCTAATGATATTGTAATTTCATCTCTGTGACACCATAGGACTGACAGTAATAATTGCTTCAGCATTTGTTATTACCTACTGTCCAAAGTCTTTGTCATTTTGTAGGATACCAAATGCATTCACTGGGATACCCTACTTCTAAAATATACAATGGAAAAATTATTGTTGTCATAAAATGTTCTAAATGTATGAAGCACAAAGGGAACAGTCCTATTTCTCATAAACTCTGCAGGATTAAATCACATACTTTGGGAGCACTGTTGCTTATTAAGAAATTATTTATGAGTTGAATTATATCACTTCTAAATATATAAAGAGTTGGGATGGGTTCCAACAATTACTAAAGAAGCCAGCCAAGTGATGCTTTCCAATTAAATCAGGCTGACTTTTTTTTTTTTTTTAAAACTTCTCAGTGTCCTCTGTTCATTCGTCTGTTTTTTCATGATTCAAGTAGATAATGTATTAACCTCATACAACTGAAGTCTCGCACGTTTCCTCTTTGGTATCCTTTCATGTGGTGGTGATCAGTAGGAGTATCTCTGTAGGTACTCGCTACATGAAAGGTTTCTTTCTTGTCCATGTAACTGCTGCTGGTGGTGCTTAAGTTCTTGCTTTTATTTAGGACCAGTTGTTATACAGACCTTCAAAGCTTATAAATTCTGATGGCTCATTTATATTTGTATTATTCATTCTTTGATAATGACTGTGTTAAAACACCTGCAGAAAACAGTGCAGCACAGAAAACATTGACTTCCGTGGCAGCACCTATGCTGTTCAGGTTATGCGAGGAGACAGATGTAACTCTGTGACCTAATTTATTAGCAGGGAATAAAGACAGATTAATTAAAAGCAAAAATGCCGAACAAACAAAAACAATTCCACTAAACCATAAAGCATTCCCTTTCCTACTTGTATTGGATGAAACTCAGATGTTTACAGAGAGGTTATGTGCTTGTACCAGCTCTCTATAGAGAAAAAAATTCACAGCTCTCCACAGAGGTTTATTTCCTAGGTAAAGCATATTATAGAAAGTTACTTATCTAGGCCGAGTCCTAGACCATAAGACCTGGGTGGATGTACCCAGACCAGAGCAGCCCATGAACTTTTAGCAAGATGTCAGTGAAAAAGATAACTAAGAAAACCCAGTCAATTATCTATAAGCTTATATTTACTCCATAAACACTCTCAGCTGAAGAAAAGTTAAGTAATCTGCAAAATGAAGCAAAACATTGCAAATCACTGCAGTAGACTATGGAGTGCTTATTGCTTGGCAGATCAGCCTTCCCATAGCTGGCTATAGTCATCGCTGCTGCCGAGCTCGCTTTGTTCTAGGCTAAAGAAGTACGTCTGCTCCAGAGTACATAGGGCTTGCTTTTATTGCTGGGGTTGGAAGTTTGCCACTCAAAGAACTAATCAGAATTATTTATTTTTTCCAGCACTTTGGAGTAGATAGCAAGCTCATTTGGGTATCTGGCATATTCATTTAGTTCTGTTACCGGTTCATCTAGTTACCAATGATCGTTTATAAGATTTAAATGAAGGTTTCTCCTCCACTAGTGCTGGAAAATGAAGCCAGATTGTGTTACTTGGAAAAATGATTTAAAATTATGGAAATTATTCTCGTACAAGGAAGACAGAATTAGCCCAACACAAGTGTACTCCGCAGTTGCCAGTTGAAACAGCAGCCTATTCTGTGCTATGCCTTTCAGTGATTCATTTCTAGGGCTGTTCTCTAAAAAGAATCTACAGTTAGTGGGTCTGAACTGCTGCTTTCTGTCAAGTGGAAACCGAGTGGCTATTCCAGAGCCTTTTTCCAAAAGCTTCTTTTGAAAGCTGAAACACTGGAGCACAGAGATCTGCCAGAGTGTGCCATTGGGAATGCAGGAACGCAGTCCTTGCCTAGTGTCTGTACGTCCTGCCAGCTCCTCCCTTTCAGCTACAACAATTCACATGCTGTAATAGTGGCTATCGCTGCTCATGCCATACATAGGAGCTTTAGCCAGAGGATTCGTGAAGCCAAATGCAATTGTCACGTGTCTGCATCTCCACCGGCCTTTATGAGAACTTCCCTGAAACAACGTTCAACAGTACTTGGGCTCGCAGACAGCGTGCAGCTTGACACAAACTGCTTCCCTTCCTACAGAGTGGAATTACCCTGCCATGCTGCTCTGTGTGACCATATATCAAGGGACTGGCACTACCTACAGAACTACCTACTGTTTTCAGTAAAGGCTTCTTTAGGTTGGTTTCAGGACCTCAAGTTTTCTGGGCACAGAACTACCATCTGAATTGATGCTTCTAGGACATTGCAACCGTCTCTGCGTGGGAGACAATATATTGGTAGTTCTTGCTGAGACTGATAGAATTAAGGTAGTAAATGACATGCCTTGGGTAGGGGGAGGACAGTTTCTGACCACGTGAGGATACCTCTGCTTTTCCTTTACACTGTCTGTGGGCAGCCAGAACCCTGGCTACTCCCAGTGAATGCAGTTATTAGTCTAAAAGTCCTTAGGAGCAAGCCAGAAGAGAGGTAATCTGTGAGGCATTAGCCAAAGAGCACTCACAAGGCAATGGATGAGTCTGTGATTATTATAGTTGAGTTAATCTAACTCATGGTTAGCTTTATTCACAGATTAATCTCATCAAAGATAATTTAAAGCTAGTGTGCTAGGCTCAGGTACGGCTGTCAGTCCCTCGGGTAACATTCCTTACAATCAAACGATGTGTTGGATTTGGGAATCAGCAACAAAACTTGTCATCTTATTGAATTATACCAGACCTCACTACATTTTCATAATGGTATTCAAAGGGCAATGGCACACTAAAATACAAATTTATGTACTTCAAACACATGCCCTTAAACAGATTTTTGTGGAAAGTCCACCGTGCTTTTTTAAAACTGCATTCTCACAAGCCAGCAAGCTTCTGTAAATGTCTTACCAATCACAATGAACCATGGATAATCTTTTATGGCTAGCATTGAATATTTTTCTTCATAGTATGTTATCTAGGGGTATCGGAACATACAAAGAATCCCTGCAAAACTTCAAATTGCTTAAGGCCAACATAAGCCCTTAGCAGCATACGGACCTTGGGTCCAATTGCGTCTTACAAAGATCATTTTTACCCATAGGAATTTCACAGCCAGAGCTGGGATGGATCGAGGAAGGAGTGGGAGAAGGGAAAGCCTTTGCCCCCCTTTCATCCCCAGTTCTGCTCAATTTACTCATTTCGTTACGTGCATGTGGCTGTACAACTTATCTTTCTCTCCTAGGTCAGGGCTGCATCCGTCCATGCTGATCCTACGCTTTAACCTTCTCCTGCCCCTTTGACAACCGCTAGTTGTTCAGCTCACTTCCAAAACAGCTCTTAGCTGCTCCAAAAATTATCATAGCTTCTCTTTTGGGGCACAGCCAATGTGGCCTCTGTCAAGCTGTTTATTTACAGTACATCTTAAAAGCCCTCTGACATCCCAATCAGTAGTAAAATGAAATAATCATTGATTTCTTACAACATGTATTAATCTTTATACCATTTTGGAGAGGAAGGAAAATAGAGGCTTGAGATACAATCAGAGTAATAACTTTTGAATCTGAGTCTGGAAATAGCACCCACCCCCCACC
>JANZLQ010000002.1:10821072-10841352 GCA_026212715.1 Elanus axillaris
CCCCCAATATACACATATATTTAACAAATAAGGATTTTAAACATATTTTCTAAATTTTTATAATTTGGAAGCTCTCAAAGCATACTGAACAGAAGTATGTTTCCATTTTTGGTTGCAGAGAATATCCTGCTTAATAAACCATCACCACATAGCATGTTGGCTCTCATAAATAACCGCTAAAATGAAGATTGTCTAGCAGAGTGTAGATCTACCCAGTTATTAATGTTAACACTTAGCACCTAGATAGTCTATGAGAGTCTCTGCTCAGTGAGAACTGAGAAGTCCATTGCATTTGTGTTAGAAAGGTCTTTCTTTAACATCCCTATTTGGAAAAGAAAAAGGAAAAGATAGTGAAGCAACTTTTTATTTTCCTTTCCAAGCAGAATTTATGAAAATCCTCTCCATAGAAAACTACGGATTAAAAAAAAAGGCTTTCACAGCAATCAGTTTCTGAGGTATTTAAAACTCCCTTACTTGACTTAGTTGAAAAGTAATATTACTGCTACCACAAATTTGCTAGAAAGATAATGACAGATATGTCCTGAGCTTCAACTAGCAGGCACTTGTTCATTGTTCTTTCATAATGAAATACCAAATTTTCACTCATGTTTGGAAATCAAATGACAAAATCCTTTGACTACAGCTATGTACAACAAAGGCAATAGTTAGAAAATTCCCTGGCAAATGACAAAGCCAAGACTTACTTCTGTTCAAGACCATGGTGTTTAAACTTCTTCAGGTAAATAAGAAATGCAGACGACAAGGATAATCGGATATATTTGTGCAACCTAAACATTTTTATTCCCAAATAGTTTGTACCAGATTCTTCTTTTTTATTTCCATATAAAAAGTATACCTTGAAATTTTCTACAAAAACCCCAGTAGCATCTTTTACTTCCCACCTTCTCCTAAGCTGCAAAGCTCTTCCTGCCTGTATATACTATCTATGTCAGAGAACAAATCCCTTTTTTTTTTAATTTATCCAGTCACATCGTCTTTGTCTTTGTACCCATCAGATTTCACACTCAAGCTGAGAATTTTCATTAAGGTCTGCAAAAGGACAGATTTTGGGACACAGCTAATCATGAATCCTTTATTCTACCCAAGTATTATAAAACATTCTGGGAAATGTAAACTTTCCAAAGCGCTTTGCCATTTGAACATTTTGATTTAGAATGAACCCTCAGTTGTATTGGTTTGTGCATTTAAACATCAACTTTATCTCTTTCTTCTCATGCTAGGAATCCCACTTCACACATAGGCTAATTAACTACAGTTTAGAATGGAGTAGGAATGATTGCTTTACTGTAATGCTGCTGTTTCTTAGCAACCATGAAAGATGTGGAGAAGGATGTGAAAGAGAGACCCAAATAACATCATTTCCAGATTGAGAACTTCCACCTAGACTAACCTGCTAGTGGGATAGCAAATTACTTTTAAATTCCCGTTTGCCTGCTTCAGCGCTATGTCCCTTGCAGGCTCTAGCAGTGGGATTTTCACGGTCCAAGATGGCATTTACAGCTGAAAGTCCAATTAAAAATCAAATTCCTTTAATACCTGCAGAACCTTTTTATGCCTTGCTATGTAGTCCTACTCTGCAATTGCTACTTGCACATGAAATTGTCAATACTACAGATTTAATTTTTACTCTGGAAAGGATGGATGATTGGATCTGCAATCCTATTTATATTTTGCTTTTTGAGCATGGAAATGTCTGAAACGGAAAACTGCAGAGCAGACTTCAAAGTACCAAAGTGAGGATGAAGGTCAATTAATAGCTCGAAATAACATAAACCATGTAGTCAGATTTTGGCCTATGCATCTGAGACACAGAACGTGCAGTCATGGGACACATACATGGTAACACCGCTTCTTCTTGCGGCCTCTGGGAGCTGGGCAAGCCCCAGCGGGAAGGGATGGAGGTCTCTGTAAGTCCTGACAGTCTCACTGCAAACCTGAGGGTCACAACCCCTACCAGGATGCAGAACTCCCACGTCTTGACCTCCAGCGTGTAAGAGAGTGCTGTAGCCTGTCGTGGGAGATGCATCTGGCACAGAATGAGGGAAAAATGGGACCTTCCCAGGAGAGAGTCCAGGCCAAAGTACCTTGCTGCCGTCTCACCCATAGCACAAGGTGCTCCTCATCAGCAAATCAAGGGCTTCACTGACCAGCTGCACCTGGTGCTTGAAATGGAGGAGAGGCAGGGGAAGAGTGGAGGAGAAGGCGGAAATGCAGGAGGCACAACTTTCAAGGTGGGTGTGCAGCTCCCTGGTATTGCTGGCCTGTCTTTGAACTTGGGAGGTCTCAGGGCTGTGAGATGTTGGAGGGTGTGAGAAGTATTTTTGCTGGCATCACAAGGAATGTTGTTCTTGTCTGGGCATTTGCTGCCGTGAGAAGTTGTGTACTGGGCTGACAGGAGCCTTTGTCCGACTCTGAGACCGTTGTGTGCAGCCTACAATAGTGTACCGGGCCTGCGTGGAAAATGTCTGCGAGAGACGGTAGCTTTTTTACAGTGCTATAGGCCAGGGTTTTGGTGGTCCTTCTGTGCTGCTCTGGCAGCCAGGTACAGGTGAAACCAGGGTTTGTCTGGGTGGTCACCACAGTTTTGTTTCATTATCTCACGGAACTGAGAACAGATCCAACTGTTTGTATAAGTTGCTGATTTTTTTTGCTGAAAGAAGTCACTCTAAACATACAAAAATCTGAAGCTGTAATTCTTTAGTCCTAAACTTACAGTGGTGTCTGGCAGGGCATTTTGCAAAGTCCGGTGTGAGCTAAAGAGTCAACTCTACCGGCACTATGTGCAGTGACACATTCCACCAGTCTGCCTGAATATGTATTTAAAGGACTCCTGTTTACTCTGTGATTTTAATATTAAGGTTAGTTTGGCAGCATTTGAATTTTTGCTTTTTTTAGGTGTGTGGTTTTCCAGGATTTGTTTTGTTTTGTTGTTTCTTTGGTTTTTTTTAAAGCAGAGATATTCTTTAGTAGCCTGAAAGAAAGAGAGGAAATTGTTGGGTTAATCAGTATAAACAAGTATATGCTCTATGCTTGAGTGGTGTTCACAGAAAAGGTGTTTTCTTGCAATGTAAGTTCACATGGTCCCTGGGAATGCTGTTCTATTGTATTTTAACTTTCTGTTGAGGTCTTTTATTTTCATCTAACGGGTAGATGAATGTGGAACTCCTCCTTTAATATTCAAATGAATATCATCAAGGCTTGATTAGTTTATTTCTGGCAGTAGAATAGCTGAACGTTATGCCGGTTGCTTTGTGTAGTAGTCTTGTTAGTGCACTGTACTTCAGTAGTTTCGCTCTGATGTCCTTTCCTTGCACAGTGCAGAGTGACTTTGTAGCATGCTCTTTGAGAGGAAAAATTACTTTTCCCTTGTCTCCCCCATATGATAAAACTTAAGGAAACCTTTGTGTTTGCAAGTTCCAAACTTGCTGTTGCTAAAGGCTGGCTTGCAGGTAAATGGAAACCAAGACCATACTTGGTTTGGGGTCCTATCTCCATAAGGCAGCCTGCATCTCCTTCTTCTGTAGTCTGGAAATAAAGAAAGCCTGTTTTCTTAGCCTTGCCATATTTTGAATTTGTAAAAACTGAATGAAAGTCCGGTGTTCCTGGCTATAGACTCAGCAGAGCAACTCAAGAACTGGTCCTCATAATGTTCAGTTGAGTGACCACCTGGAAGGCACCTTGCCTCCCTTACTTTGTATGGAAACCAAAGTCTGTGGGAGGAAGGCTGAAGTGTCTTAAGTCTTTCCCTTAATGGTCAGGATGAGGCTGGAATTCACAACAGGACTCTGGAATACTCCATCTAAAGCCTACCAAACTTTTGGTTTTTTTCACCCATTCTTGTAAACGAAAAGTCTTCATTTTTTCTTTTTTTTTTTCTTTAATTTTTTTTTACCTCCTTCAGCCTGCTTAGATTTTTTTCAGGGGCAAGTTATAGTACTAGGAAGAAAGCAGTAAGGCTAACTGTAATTCATATGTTCTAATGTTTTGGTTTTATCTGATTAAACATCAGATTCCAAAGATAGATGGTCTGTTTAGTCTATCTTGGGTCACTTCAGGAACAGTTCTACCTTTATAATACTTTTTTTCCCTGCTATATATGGCTTTGTTCTAACAAGATTAAAATAAAACCCCCAGATGTTTAATGTATAAAATTACATTGTCAGGTTTGCCAGAAAGCGTATCTGCTCCTCAGCAACTGTACTTGGTATTCATTTGCCTCCTGGCCTCACTGCACTCTTAAGCTGTAACATAATATGTAATCAGTCCATAGGCTCAAGTAGATGGTGTATTTTTTAATTGATCAGAAGTCCACCTTCCTCTTTTCCAGGTGTAATTTACACCCACAAAGTGCCTCTAGTGGGCATTAGGCAAGTTGTATCTACAACTACCCACAGGAGATTTTTGTATTTTAGTATTGTTTAAGGGGGGGCGAAGTTTGCCATTAGGTGTCAATAATGGCTAGCAGCTATACAATATGTAAATACAAGCTATTATTGACAGACCTTCAGGTATAGTTTGCTGATGACTTAGACTGGCTCTTTTGCTGCTTTCAAAGCCAGCTGGCACAGAAGGTAGCTGCACCTGGCTTCTGGAGGAACATTGCCTTCCGGAGAGGCGAGGGCAGCCCGCAGCCTGCAGGGCAGTGCCTGCTGTAGCAATTAAGGATCAGTAATACCTGAGGTGATGCTGGGAGGGATTAATCTGAACTGAATCTAGGGAGCTGAGAATGGATCTGAGAGCATAAGATACGCACAAGTAGTGCACCCTGATCTCACGGTTTACCACAATCTATGTTTTTTCAGCTTGCTGCAGAGAGGGAGGAATAAGAATAATAAAGTGGTTTTCTTTAATTTTTTCAGCTGTGTCTTTATGAGCCTCTGCAACTGGGCTGTCTGCATTTACATTTTGGAAATCAGTGTTTGTGTTAAAAATCACCTGCAACGTGGTGATTAGGTAACTGAACAATGAACAAGGCTTAGAAGCTCTAAAGTTGCAGCCAGCAAGGGTTGTTTGGCTAGTGTTAGGATCAGCGGGCTATCTACACAGATATTAACTGAAGTGATGACACCCTCCAGGAAGATTGGAGGTTGTATCTAAAAGACTATCAGTGTTGAAAATGAGATGGAGTTAAGGACAGATTTTTGGCAAAGGTTATTCTGTCTCCTCACATGGAAAGCACAGTCAGGATAACAATTTGTTTTGGTGTAGAAAATGGTTGTTTATATTGCCGAACCAAGCTTTGAATTGTTGTGTATTGTTTCAGTATCATAGAAACATGAGGTTGAAGGAACAAACTTTTTATCAATCATCTAATCCATTCCTTTTTCTGAGATAAAACTAACTGGCTAGAAGAGATACTTGACTAATCTGTTCCTACAGACCAACATCCCTTCATAGCTTAATGCAGTGCTTGCAACTCTTAGATTTTCCTAACGTCAGACTAAATCTCCCTGGCTGCAAATACGCTGAGTGCTTCTTGTTCTGTCTCCAGCAGACATTGATCCCTGTGTGCATTAACTAACTTCAGCAATCTTCCAGTATATGTGTGTGGTGAAAACATCCTGTAGTGATCTCATTTCTAGATTAAATAAACTGAGCTTGAGAAGTAAGAGAAGGAAAATAACATTATCCGCTACAGCTGTTTACTAGTAACTCTTCAAACTGTGTTTCTATAGGCAAGATTACTGTCAGAGCTCTATTAATGAAAGGCTGTGCCTCGGACGGACCTGATTTTGGAGTTTGTAGTGTTTCAGGCCAGGTTTCATCTGGCTTTCCAGAATTTGAAGTTTAGTGCCAAGTTACCAGATCTTGTCACCTCAGAACAGGATTTATTATTCCTTCCACTAAGGCATTGCCTGATGTGAAGCAACAGGGGGCAGATGGTTTTAAATCATAAATTCACACCCCAGAAAGCCAGCTTCCTGCAGGAAAGTCTTAACAGACAGGATTGGAAAATGTCCGTATTCCTTGGCCTGCACACAAGCGAGCTTGGCAGCAATCAACCTCTCAAAGATTATGGTGTAGGTGGGTTATACATGTAAAGTCCACACAAACTGTGTTCTGTGGAAGAACTGAAACTCGGGTTATGAAGAAAATAGAGTGACTCTGTGTGCTGTAGGGAATATGGTAGTTTTCTTAGGAAGACTGGTGCTAGACTGTGGTGTGTGTATCACAGTCATGGAAGAAAGCCTGTATCCTATCACTTGATCAGGATCTCGTTTTGTGCTTGAACCCACCCAGTACTTTGAAAGACTTGTATCGGAAAATATGCCAGCAGTCACAAGCATCTTAATTCTGCCAAACTTACTTTTGTTCTGGTAAATTCTCTCTGAGTGAAAGGCTTTCCTCATTTCAGCAAGAGGCTCATGCATTAAAGGGAAAAGGAAAGAAAAGCAACACACGATAGTTTCAAATTGTGGGTCTATTTTTAAATCCAAACATGCTTTTGCTGCCAGACAGCTAGATAGTCAGAATCAGAAGCAAATAAAAAATGGGGGGAAAAAACCCATAAACGTGTTCTCTTCAGCTGAACTGCGAAAAAATATGAATTTTCTACTTCTGTTTGTAACATTCCTTTATTGTCTTATGATATGCAGTAGCACTGCTTATTGAGGAAAAAAAATTGCAGTCATCTGTTTAGTATAACAAAAAGTCAACTGTGGTTAAGATAAATTAGTGCTCAGACTGCAGCCTTTTATGAAAGACTTCTGAAAGACCATATTGAATGCGCATGTATCTTTCATACTGAAGATGTGTTAACTGCAGAGGTGCAATCTCTTTCTTGGGGATGGAAGTTCTTTCATAATATACTTGTAAAAGTACCTGCAGTGACCGATATGCACTGCATTGATATTAGTATTTACTAGCTTTTAATAAAGCATCTTGGGGTTCTTACTGCACAAAATCATAATGAAAGACACTCCTGACCTAGAAATAGTAAAGGTAAAGGGACAAAGCAGACCAGAAATGGGAGGAGAAATAGATACAACTGAAATACTTGCTTAAGGCTGTGATTAAGTCCCTGCTGTCAGTCCAGGACTTCATCCATCAGATTTTGAAAGGATATTGTACGGGAGGTTGCACAAAGAAATTGGACTGGCATCTTTACAGTGTCCTTAAATTTCAAATCCTATTTGCTTTGAAATTCAAGAAGGTGTTACTTAACAGAATTCTGAAGTGGCAAAGTTTGTTTTAAAAGATATACAAATGACACATACCTTTAACAATGTATTAAACTGGTGGACAAACCATTAATACGGAAGTCCAGGCTTAATATGAATACAGTATTACTAGTACAGACACATACGGGGACGTTACATGAAGAAAGAAATCCTGCCACTGGTTGGTTGAAAAACTGAAAAGAGAAGACAGAAAAACCCTGGAAAAACTTACTCAGATGTTTTGGGTTTTTTTATCTTATTCCAAACGAGCATGCGGAAACATGGTGAAGTTTCTTCAATACTGCTGTTACTCCACACATGTCTATCCCTGTGTACTCTGTTAGAACAGCTCTGAATTACATAAACCCCAAATCAGCATTCCATCTGTTGAAATCTGACATACCTGGGCATATCCTAGGATTATCCTCCCTAGACCCTTTAATTGTAGCCATCTAACATTTCCTCTGTGATGTCTGCTCTACCTGAGTCACTGTGCTATTGCAGAATTGGTTGCCCTGCTTTCACTGGCTCAGGTAGTACCGTCCTGAGACTTTTACTTGCTATTTCACTGTAAATTGTTTGTTTTAGGCAAGCTAGCCTCTGTTTCCCCCTTGCCATCATGAAAGGCGTGTGTATATGCGAGCCCAAGTGAAAGTAACTTTAAATACCAATTTTATGTGTGTCTGCATATATGTGTTGGGTTTTCTTGGTGGATCTGCTAAAAACAGAAAAATCCCAACGAGAGAACCTGCTCCAACTCCTGGCACAATCCAGGTGTGCTACCCTCAAGGCCTGACAAGAGCTGCAAAAGGTCAAGATGCAGGTTTGTTTTTTTTTTTTCCCCCAGCTTAGCAGCAGCAGTGTGCATTTCTCCTGAGGGAGGCAGCTTCCCAGCCATGGTGCTCCCCAGGGGCAACTATGGGGAGGCAGAGATTGATTTATCGCTGATAACAGTCTGCAATTTTGATGGCACAAAAATGCCCTTTAGCATTCTTTTCTTCCCAGAGCTGTTATTCCGCACTGTACCTCTCGAGCTTTAGAGCCTACACTTTCTGTGACTTATTCAGGTCTTGACATTTGTTAAAAACATTTAAAACATAGCTTAACATCAGTCTTGCCTCCTGATGTGTGTGCACCTCCCATACATGGTAGCAGGGCATGATCATTACTAGAGTGAAAAATGTGAACCAACAGGATAATGACTTCCATTCTGCAGAACACCGTTCTCTTTACTTACTAAGCTGTTTCTGATGTTCTGTGTATTTTTATGAAGGAAACTGCTTTTATATTGTTTGTTTTATTTCTGCCTCTCTAGGGATGTCAAAAACCCTACTGAAGTCTATGACTTGAAAGTATTTAGGTTTCCTTCTATATATAGCATTTCCTTACTTAAGGAAAATTACTTTCATCCACTTCACATGTATAAAAAAAATAATCTTAGTTATATTCAGTCACATGCTGTTGGTATAAAAAAAAGTTTTCAGTTCCAAAAAAAAAAAAAGGTTAGACCAAGGCAAGTTTCAAACCAAACAAATTCAAGTAGATAGCTGTAAAACTTTTGGCAACAAAATTGCTGTGAGTTTTATAAGCCTTATGATTTAATGTGTATTTTTATCACTTTATCATGGTAAAGAAGCCACATTGCTTTAGAAGCAAGCGAAGTACTTATTTAAAAATTTGCTTTCACTCTCTTTAATAACATATGATCTGTAGAGCAGAAAGAATTTGTATTCTAGTCATGGATGAAGTGACTAAGCATAGCCATTAACTGTCCCTAAATTATAATACCTATAAGGAAGTGTAACTACTGCTTTAATGTCAGTAAAAGTGAGGGAAGAAACAAAGTATTCCAGAATTAGTTTAATAAGATAATGGCACGCATGCTACCTGAATTTCCATGAAACGTGACTATGAGGAAAAAGGAACTCTACAAACAGAAAAGCTGTTTCAGTAACAAGTATATAATCGCAAAAACTCCCGCAGTCTGTGGCTGCCAGCATTGGTTATTTGGTGTGTCTAGTCATACTTTATTTCAGTGCACAGCCAGAGGTATTTCACATGCACCTTTCTAGCTGCTTGTCATTGACTGCAATAACTTCAAGGAAACTAAATTCTGTTCTATGAAAATATGGAAAACACTAAATAATCGCTCCCCCACCCTAAATTCTCTTCCTA
Organism: Elanus axillaris; assembly: GCA_026212715.1. Taxonomy (NCBI): domain Eukaryota; kingdom Metazoa; phylum Chordata; class Aves; order Accipitriformes; family Accipitridae; genus Elanus; species Elanus axillaris. The sequence continues at coordinate 10,830,429 of JANZLQ010000002.1, forward strand.
CACATCACTTGTCTCTGTCTTAATACTGCTCAGCTGTTGCTAAGGCAATATTTTCCTAGAGAAGTTCTAAAAGGTAAATACACAGAGCTCTAAGCAGTGCAAGAGCAACTGTTACTCATCTTCTGTACACGGATGGGCAAGCACAGACATAGCTCTTGGGAATCTGAAAGAAGCACAGACATCTTGGCTGCAAAAATCATGTAATGTGAACATGTGTCTCCTGCTGTGCTGCACCAGGACAGAGCTGTGTTCTCCCTGCCTGTCTCCTGATCCGCACGGGGCTGCGTGTCGTCTTGTGTTCTGGCAGGTCACGCACAAGATGTTGTTGACTCAGGATAACCGCGGTGGGTTGGGCACTTGGCGTTAGTGATCTGTAGAGGTGCGGTGGTGGAAAATAGGGACCCTGTTTCTAGCCACCCTAGTGATGGAAGGCAAAACCTAGGTATCGAGGTGGCTACTGGCCCTGCAAAGGGCAAACTCAGCCCTGATTTGAGTTTGATTCGGCTCAGCCAGGTCAGTAGTGGAGTGGAAAGGTGGATGCAGGCACTGGTGCTGGTGTTCTGGTGAACCTGCACCTTCTTGGCAATTACTCTGCTTCAAGTCCTTTCCCTAAATAAAGCCTCCCTTGATATATTGCTGTGCTCTCATCCCTGTCTCATTGGCAGAAGAATGTTGAAAGAGGCATTCTTGTCCAAAGTGAGGTTTAGTTTCTAGAAGCAACTGTCACCTTTGCTGCCTCTTCAGAGCTGTTTAAAGCTTCTGCTTGCTTTCTAGAGGCAATCTCTGTGAATCCTCTTACAATATCATTTCATTAAATTTTTTAAAAACTTTTAAGAAAATGTATTGGTAAACTTGGGTGGGGGAGATCTCTGTGCCATGGTTCATCGCAATACTGTTCAAAAGGGCTAAGCTCTGTTTTCTTTATTCCTTGTAATTAAGCGATGTCACTAGAAAGCAGTGTACTTCTCTGACTTCATTTGATCAGTGACACAGGCTGCTGTGTCTGGAGAGGAATGCAGTTCTCGCCTGGACCTGCTATTCAAGTCCAGTGATTTGATCTTAACGGGGTGAGGATACACTGTTTCTCCAAGTAGCTGATGTTCAGGAATGCACTCTGGAAGTAACAGGGAAGCTCTTGTTACCTGTGGAGATGCTATTGTGTTCTCACTTTCTGGCAAATATTGCATCTACCTGTTTCGGTATTTCAAAATCAAATTCATTCTCCTGTTCTCAGTATGCTTTGCTAATCAAGATGACACCAATCTCATTTGCAAGCCCACTGTCTGGCTTGTTTGTTTGCCAGAGAAAGCAGGCTAGTTCCTCTGGCAAGGCAAATCTGTTTCTAATTCCTCAAATTACAAAGACAGGACAGTATCTTACTCCCATCAGTCTTCCCTTTCATGAAATATAATCAGACAGCATTTACTCCCTTTCATAGTGGCAGAAATCATAAACCCAAGAATATTTGAGAAGAAATGACTTAAGGAAGAAGAATCGGATCAATACTGGAAGAATTGAGACTTGCAAAAGAATAGCATATTGGCCAAGGCACAGGGGAAATGAGAGATCAGTCATGTGCTAGAAAGATGTGGGTATCTGGAGAAGGAAGGAACACACGTTGTTATTACAAAAGATGAGGATGGGTGGGAAAGGAAAGAATTGGAAAAGATTCTAGAGGTTAGAAGATGGAGAATATAGCCAAAATCTTGGTATCTGCATTCCTGCAAGGGGCTTGGCCTCTCTGGCAGCATGTGGCAGTCAAAGGGAGTGTGCAGGGAGGCTTTTGACCTTCCTTGCCTTCTGCGTGCCACAGTATACTGCATGTGCCAGGCATTTTTCAAAGCATGAGGCATTTTTGCATGTCCTCCAAGGGTGCAGTTCCCCTCGCTGTTCTTGGCGTAGTCAGAACAGCCATTTTTACTAGCACAACGTGTTGGGTGTAGCAGCGTAACATTGGAAGTGGCTGTGTTCTGGATCTTCATAGCTATGCTTTTAAACAACCTAGCACTGAGTAAAATCAGCACAACTTTCTCTTGAACTTGTTGAAGTGAATGATACCAACTAGTTAAAAAGAACCCTAGTTCATACTTCAGAAATCAGCCTCGAAACTACTGGAGATATCCTGGTCTGGAGGATAAAAAGATACCAGCTGATTAACAACTAAGTATTGAGACTGCTCTAAAAGCTCTGATTTAATCCAAATTTTAAAGTTAAATCATGGAATTATGGAGAATGTTGGTATTCATCTATCCTTAAGATGACTGGTTCTTGGCTCTCCATCAATTCTGTATGATTTCTGTAAGGGGTACAGGTCTGGGTTGCTGGTTTTGTGGGGGACTTTTTGTTGTTGTTGTATGGGTTGGGTTGGTTTTTTTTGTGATGGTGGGGTTGTTTGTTTGGGCTTTTTTTTGAGGGGGGTGTAGGGGTGCAGGCAAGAGTAAAATCTCAGCCATATCTGCCTGAAGGATACAAAGTGTTATGTCATTCCTTCTTATGGAGGATGATATCTGATACCAACCTTTAAGAAGTGACGTGGAAATAGACTCTTAAAAATAAATACAGGTAAGAGAGAAGCCAGGGAGACCTCATAGCTGAGGTCAGGCTAGATTTATATGATAGAAGCTGGTTTCTAATAAGGTGAGGTTTAGTCACTGAGCAAAAATGTCCTCTTTCTAGTTATATAGACCCTGGTATATTTAAAGGGCACCAGTTAGTCCAAGTTAGCAAGAATGAGGCATACTGACACTCTACAAAGTTTGTGGAAGTGGTCTTTACATATACTTAGGCTTGAACTTTTAATCCCATTCTTAAATCTGCAATCCAAGTCGATGTTTTTTTGTCACCGATTCTTTATAATTTTCCAAGAAACCCAGTAGTTCTGCATCATAATGACTGTACTGATTATTTTTTGCATCTCCTACTAAACAGTTTCCTAGCAGTGGAGATCATTAATGAAATAACATATCAAAATGCTGATAAGTATTAAAATAGTGAGGCACCAACTGTAACTTGCTTGGAAGTGAACATGAAGGTCGCTCTTGATACCTTTAACCTACTTCCCTCTGACTTCTGGGAGCAAAGGGGAAACAATGCACAAATACACAAAGTTAAAATTAAATGCAAGTAAACAAAACCACAGACGTTCACCAGGCAGAACACTATATGGCACAGAGGTTTTTTTGGAAAAGTCACCTGAAAGATGGTTATCTTAACTTCAAAAAAAAAAAAATCACCCCCCTCACTTTGAAAACTCCATGAAACTTGTATTTGTTTAGTCTATATCTGTCAGTGATTTGACCACATAAACTATGTGATCTAAAAGTAAACGGAAAACTATTTGGAAATGAAAGGGTAACACAATAATAGTGTTAATACTTTTCTTCAAAGAGAGAGAAAATTTAGTTTTTCCTGTAACACAAGCTGCTTGGATAAACAAAGTTAATGCCAGGAATGAGATGCTCATGGGTGGTAGTGAGGTATTCTGCTCATTTTTACTATTTGTGTTTCAGAAGATTACCTTTCATATTAAACTAGCACCAGTAAGACCAAAGGGAGTGTCTTAATGGTGAAGTGTTTGTTTCATATCATAGATGAAAATAATCTTCCTGCTCTATTTTCTGGTCTTACATCAACAGATGTTGGCCACAATCTACATCTGTACAGAGAGACTGGTCACTCTGTTCCTCTGTAGGAAGGCAAGACAGAACCAACTGATGAAACGTAAACCAGCATCTCTACCCAGGAGGCATTAGTAACCACTGGAAAGGACACCAAAGTGACTTTTGCTCTTTCTTAGCCTTTTTCGTTAAGGATGGCTGTCTTAAAGAGCAGAAAAATCACTGGCTACCAGCTGGTGTTTGAGCTTAGCTTGACTTCTCAAGAAGATGTTTGAGTTTTGGGTATAAAGTCATAATTACTGCAGCAAGTTGGTCTTGGCTTCCCACTAGTCTTCTTCAGCTAGACTTGTCAGTCTGTAAGATGCCCTCCCATAATCTAACAGAGAGACTTCTGCAGACAAACAGAAAATAACACACTTTTAATTGGGCAAGGCTCCAAACCCAGGTCTTGGCCCAAGGCAGCTGCCCTGAGAGAGCTCCACAAGACATCCAACGGCCTGGACAGCCTTGAGCAGCGCACCAGAAGTCATGGTGACGGCAAAGAACCTCTGCACCCTGCTCTGACCACAGGGTCTCTGTCTGTAAATAAACTGGGACCGAACCAGTTGTACATACATTGTACTGCCATCTGGATGCAAGCTGAATTCTTTCCCACACTCCAAATGTTGTTTAATTCATACTGGCCACTGTTATCCTCTGCCTCATGCCAGGACATTTTGTGGGAGGCTATCTGGCATGGGCTGAAACAGTGCCAGGAAGTTTATTAATAGATAAACAGTTTAGAGGATGGTGTACCACTGCTTGGGCCCACAGCCAGGTCCTGTTTAGTTTACTAGAAAAGATAGTGAGTGCTCTTAGAAAGTTACAGGGTTCTGCTCCTTTCCGGGGACCTGGGAGGGCCTGTCACCCCAAAACTGATGCTATGGGTAAAATGGCTTCTCAGGCAGGCCAAGACTTCAGGAACTCTCTCGTCTATCTGGCCTACTGTTTTCCTTTTTACATGGGGTCTATAGCTTTGTTCTTCCATTACCAGCAAAATCAGGTGACCTACTCTTCCTTCCATGACTTCTAAATCTTTGGGGTAGATGAGAAGAAAGGATAAAAGATTGATTTCTTCAAATGGGAAGTGTGAGGTTTTTGAGGAGATGCACTCATTGCCTCGCACAGGTCATCCACTATTGCCAAAATATCTCATCAAATTGAATCCACTCTCATCCCAGGCCTTTGGCAAGGCAGACAGGAATGGTCAATGATTGCTGTGTGGCAGGATATTGCTTCATATTCCTGTCTATGAACTTCATTTGGCATCATAAATTCCTGCACCAGGGCTTGTCCATATCCACATATTAGAAAAAGTAGAAGCTTTCTGTTCACTGACTGCTAGCAGCATTATAATTTTGGGTGGGAACCAGCTTAGTTTGAGGCTATGGAGAGCCCCTTACAACCATTGTTCACGTAAGTGTAGAATTGACCTCACTGCCTGAGAAACAGGCTGTTTGACCTGGCAAAGTTGTGGCTGGCTTCTGCATGCTATTTGTGCATCTGGGTGGGGCTAGCATACCCTGTCCTGAAAGTGAGTAGTTCTGATCGAGAATATCAAATATTTATGCACTAAAATAACTTAATACAGCATTCTTCATGTGCCTGCTGTCCCTACCTGGGAGTCAGATTCTGCTTCACCCATGATAACAAATCCTTCTGAGGCCACGTTTTCATATGCCATCTTCTCAAAAGTAGGAAGAAACTATCAAAGCTACTGAAAAGGCTGTTACCTCGTACACTGTTGGCTACTTAGCAGTCGCATCCACAGATGTTGCTCTTGCACAAGCAGGTGAGCTTGGGCTTCAATTCAGTGCTTCATGAAGTTCAGATTTCCACTTGATTTTAAAAAAAGGAAGCCTGAACAAGTCAACCTGTTCAACTAAACTGTCTATTCTGCTTGTCCAAGTTGTCTATTCAACTTGAGAAAAATGGGATTATTTACAGTCTTTACTATCATCACAGCATAAGATTTTTTTGCCTTTCAAAGTTTTTACTACATTTTTTTTCTTCAGTTGGACAAGGCTCTCAATCTGACAGTCACTGTGCTAAAGTGGGGTCTGTATGTGAATCAGCAGCCCAGGTGTGTCCTGGAGGGAACGGTAAAGAGATCCAAAACAAATTCACCCAGCCAGGCTCTTGGCTCATGTGCCTGCCCTAACTGCTGCTCTTGTAGGCAGCTGCTGCCTGCTCATCCTGAAGTGTCTCTTGCCCACTCTGTCTTGGCAGAGAAACTTGGGCACATGCTCACCTCAGTTTGCAGTGTGATCCAAAATGCCCTGTAAGAGTTTGGAGCGTGGGTTTCCACGACATACTAGTTTGTGTCTGTTGTCTGTCCATCTTTGTTTTTCCAACTAGCTTTGCTTTTCCTTTGTTTTCCAGCAGAAGGGAAGGGAGAACCCTTTATTAGACAGGTACTAGAAAGCACTTAATAACAGAAGCATCCAGTAGAGTCTGCACCTTCCGCTAAAAATAGCGTTGTGCGTTTTTTGGTTGGTTGTTTTTTTTCTAGCTTCTATGCTTACACTATTCTGTTATCTACCACTTCTGCTGGCTTGTCTAAAGTCCAATAAATACTATTGCATATTTGATTTGTAACTTTCTATGTCAAATCAAAACAAGGTTTTGTTAAATCAAAATCCTCCTCATTCAAACACACAAGTAGTCCCTGGGGCAAAGTATACCTTTTGTCACGATAAATGTTCAAACGACCAGTGTGATATTGCAAAGAGTTATAAAATGCCTACTTGCGCTTTGTATTGCATAAGCATGTTACTGGTGCCTCAAATAATTAAGTGCTAAATATCTTGCAGTACACTCCCCAATTAATTTTATATTTACAAGAATATATTAGCTCTTGAATAGCATTTAAGTCTGTAAAAGCGATTACAATATGTAACAGACTTAAAAGTACCACAGAAGTACAGGCAGTTCATGTAGCATGATAAATAATTTGCAGGGAAAAAAATTTGCTAACCATTGCAAATCAAATAATTTTACAGCTCCAGAAAAATTATTGACGTCTGTTGGGGCTGTTTTACAACAGTAAATAATGTTTAAACATGTTGTTTCTACTAAGTATATATTTATTGGCCAGGGTAGAGTTCAGACAACTTATCATATAATTTTTAAATACATTAATGTTTTTGTGCTGGGAGCTGTAGGGTAAGATCTTGGCCCTACTGAAGACAATAAGACCCCCCCCACTGCCTTTATGGATACAAGCCTGGTGATAAGGTTGCCTTCATTTTGTTATCCCTGGCATCATATAAAGTTGTAGGCTCCACAGTGTTCATTTTTAAAAAGACAATAAATAAAAATAATCCTGTCACCAGTTTAGAGTTCTACTTGAAGTGCAAGCTGGTCTCTTTCCTAGGCCAAATGTCTTTGGACTTCAGTGGGAGGAAAGCCAGAGAAAGGACCAGCAACAGTTTACTTTCCAGGATATGTTCAACTTCATAAAAATAATCTGTATTGTTTCAAAGACCATACAGACAATTTAGCCTCTAGTTATTGTGTTAATAGTACCACAAAATAGCTCCATTAAAATAAACATGGAAATCTACATTCTGACTTAGTAGCTTGTAGAAAAGCTTAAATCAATATCCCATAAAAGCTGTATGGCCGAACTCCTGCCCATTTCAACCAGGGAACCCAGGACAAGGCACACCAAATGAAGGTCTGCTGCCTTCTTTCTCTTACATGCAGAATCCCCAAATCCACTGCAAAATCACTGCTGTTGGTGATGACCCGGATTTTTGTGAAATCTTACTCTGAAAGATGGCATGAAGGATCATACTTTGATGTGGTAGGCTGCCTATGAAAGAGCTGGGAAAAGGTAGTCCATTGCTCTACGGAAGAGTTTTTTAAAGAAACCAGTCTCTCAATAGGTGGACATTATAAAATGAGAACAATGTTCTATTTTGAGATTACCTGTTTGGTTCTCAAGAGCTTATCTATAGGATAAGAAAAGAACTGTGACTAGTTGCAGGTACAGTAAAAGTCAAGAAGTTCCACTGAGGGTAGTGCTAGTAAGCACACAACTTTTTTTTTTCTTTTGCATTACAATATATAATTTTTTTTCAGAATTGTGAAGACCTGATTAATGCTCTTAATAGGGGTCTGTCTCACGAGTAACTTTTTTGGAGGGGAAAAAAAAAAAAAAACCCACAAAAAACCCAAACCAACCAAACCCAAACTTTTTCGCTACATAGACAACTCAAATGCGAAGCAGTAGCAGATGGGTGTGAGGAGACTTGTGGAGGGCAAGGCTGTGGAGCTGGATGTTCTTGTGTGGTGCTTTTTGTTGTTTGTTTGTTTTAAAGCACAGCTAACATCTTGCACTACTTGCATATAAGGAGCTTTTTGTTTGCACCAAAGAACTATGAAGATGCTATCGTGACACGTTCAGAATAAATACAGAAAAAATAGTTCTGCCTCCTTGGAGACTCAGCTTTAAGTGGGCTATTAAAGGAAATGAGGCTGCTGGGATCTGGGAGTAAGGCTCCAGCTGGCTCTTGGAAGCCAAGCGCCTGTGGCAGATGGGGGGAGCGTACAAGGTAGCCTCCTGTCCTGTGCACACCCGTACGAGTCCCAGCAACGGCAGGGCTGCTGTTCCACCAGGACGGAGTGAAAGGCTGAGTTAGTATTGCACGAGTAGTACAAACCCTTAAATGGGATATGCTTCTAAACATCTGTATTGCATTAGCATCATGGAGCCCCAGTGATAAAGTGAACTGTATCCTGCTGGGCTTGAACAATCGGACAACCCAAGAAGTGGGCAGTGGCTACAAGGAGTTTTAACTGTGTAAACTGAAATCACTGCTTTACAAACTTAGAAGTGCAGAGACGGGTAAGGAAGAGAGTAAGCTAAACATTCGACTTGCTGTCGCTTTTGGTACAAAATCCTAGCTGTTCTGAAATCAATGGCCAAAACTGAACCTCTACTAGGACTTCATCCCAAATGCTTCCCTGAGGCATTCGGCTTGCCCTGTAAACTGCAGGCAGAATGTCCCTTGGGCACTGGGACCTGTGGGGTGCGACACCTCCCTGAACAAGGTGGTGACTGAATCCCACACTATAACCCTCAGCTTCTGTGCCTGCAACAATGAGTGACAGCGTGACTACTGAACACCCACGTACAGAGCGATACTGTGCTGTGCATATGGCAGAGTACAGAAAAAAGACCAAATGAAATCTAGCAAAAATGTATTTTTTTCCGAAGAGGACAGGGGATACAAACAGTAAGTAATTCTCTAGTGCAGAAAAAACGATTGCAACTGGTTAAGACAAAGCCACTGAGTTTTCACTGTATTCCAGTTTTCTTCCACTGCATTGGCATCTGCCATGTATGGTCAAAATACCAGATTTTTCTTCTCTTAGATAGTACAAAGAAGGGAATAGAAAAGGGGAGAGGAGACTGATGAACATCAGCTCTTGGCAGCTAGCAAGTGATGACATAAAAAGCACTTATGGCAATCTCTAAGCATAGTTATTTTTAATTTATTTAAAAGAAAATCCTATTCAGAACGGGAGTAAGTTGTTGGCAGGAGCTGTATTACATCAATTTGTCTATAAGTGTAATGTTTGGAACTTGCGCTTCATGCACGGCTTTGAATATTTGGATGAAAAACTATAGCTGTTGGTGGTCATTGTCAGTAAGTTCAGCCTAATGGAGCCTTATGAATATAAGGCGCTCTCTGACCTGTTGGTAGTCTCGGTTCATTCTCTAGATGTCAAGTAAGAAAATACAAAGCAAGATACTGAGTAAATACCCCTTATATTTAAATCCGCATGGGATTTAAGACTGTGCTGTGACATCCTGTTCTGTTGGGAGACCAGACCAGGCAGCAGCTATTTATCTTATGACTTCCTACCGTTGCTGCTATATTAATAGGACAATAGTTAAAATATTTTGCAAAAATCTCCGGCATTTTTTTCTGGCTGTAGTTAAAATGCTGTGTGGTGTTGAAACCTTTCTTTTTGGGGATGGGGGAGGTGCCAGCTGGGATAAAGGACACGTCTAAACTGGACAGATCATGGTGAAAAGATAATTTTTCTCTCAAAGAAGATCTCGTAACACGACGCGGTAACTTTCTGTTTGGACTTACTGTGATCACTAGGACAATTTGGGCCATCACTGCAACACCAGCGCTGTGGGAAGAGGAGCTGGAGACCTAGAGGAGTGCGTGGGGAGAAGGAAGGGGGTGGCCTGGATGGCATCTCTCCGTGGACGCACGCTGTGCTGGGAGAGCCAAGGTGCTGGATTTCATACAAGTTTATTGTCCCCGTTTACCATTTGTAGCAGCATTTGATTACGGCACATCAGCAACGGTTTGTTTTGCGTAGGACGCAGGAATGTGGAGATTCGGAAGTGGTAGGATAGATTTGTTTTTATTTTATTTTTTTCTTCTGTCTCATTGAAGAACTATGCGGGCTGCCGCAGCTAGATAGCAGCATTTTTAGGGTTTTTTTTGGTGTGGCAAGTGAGGACTTGAAACCAAAACCCCTGCGGCCCGACGGCCCTGCATGCCGGGGGGGGGTGGGGTGTTGTGTGGGGTGTCAGCTCCCCTCCTGCACATGGGTTAACATGGTCCCGGAGCCACAGCGTCAAAACGACCCTAGCCAAACCCCCAAAACTTCGCAGCCTCAGGCGACGAAGCCCAACGCGTCGGATCCACGCCAACGCTGCTGCTTCAGCCGTCTGTCACGGTCGCGGACGAAGGCGACCGGCCGGGGCCGCGCCGCCCCCCCCCCCTCCCCCCTCCGTTCCCGCCCAGCGCCTCAGCCCCAGCAGCCGCCGGAGGAGCCGGTTCCCGCCCGCAGCGCCCGAGGGGCGGCCGGGGCGAGGCGAAGCTTCTCCCCTCCGCCGGTGCCTGCCCTCCTGTGAGGCCGAGGGCCGGCGGCGATCGCCCCTCAGCGCCCAGCTGAGCCCTGCCCCGCGGTCTCGTCACAGGAGCGCCCAGACCCGTCGCTCGCTGTGGGGCGGGGGTCTGGCGGCACCGGTCCCTCAGGCAGCGACCCCCACCCCCCTTCCCGGCCGCCGCTTACCTGCGGGTGAGACCAGCTCGCCCTCGCTGAGCTCCCCGGAGTCCGAGTCCATGCTGCAGGTACCGGCGGGAGCGAGAGGGACGCCGAGGGGGAGTTGGGGGCCGGCGGCGGAGTGCCCGGAGCCGGGGAGCGGGAAGCCGGGAGCGAGCGGATCCTGCTGCCTCCTCCTCTCCTCCCAGCCCGGGCGCTGGGTCCGCGCCACCACATGCAGCCGCCTC
>JANZLQ010000002.1:10843677-10858865 GCA_026212715.1 Elanus axillaris
GTCTAGCGAAGAGGGGGGGGAGTGATAGAACGACTTGGTGGGCACCTGGCGTCCAGCCATGGTCAACCCGTCACAGCTTCCAAGGTATTTTAGGCACTGGCCTTACTCTATTTTCTGTGGGGGCTTTCTTTTCCCCATAGTGCATAACCTGTGCTATAATTGCAATTAAATATTAAACTCTGAATAGTCGCACTGCTACTGATCATGGTTCAGTCGGTAAAAGGACAGGTTATTTTTCATGATCCTCTGAAAGACGAAAGTCTTGGCGTGGAATAGTTAAAATGAAAACCAAATCCCACTTATTTTAATTCTTGTCAATTTTTTTAAATCCTTGTATAACCACACGTATAAATATTATGATGGAAGTGGTATAACTTAATATCATATTGTGTCAGACTTGTGATATATACATTGGGCATTCTCATTACTATGCTGTAATTACTTTCTATTCCACAGTAAACGCTGTTTCAAGATTACTTTCCCTCTTTATTTCTGCTAACTATAAAGCAGTTACTAAAGTTTTCAGCTGTAACAGAATGAGCATATTGTTTCATTTCAAAACATATGGTTAGAATTCAGCTTTTTTTCCTTTTTAATGTTCTTTGCCCAGCAGAGTCCAGCGCTTGGTTTAACATGTGACCTGGAAAATTCCATATGCTTAGAGTTCTGAACTTCATAGTTTCCACTCGTTACAATGCTGGTGCAGAGAAAAGCACAAAGGGTTTATTAACAGCAATATATGTACTAGCTAGATGCATGTTAAATGAAGCTCCACATGGAGAAAGTTGATATTTCATGACTTATTTATTTTTTGCATTTAGTACAAATAGTGCAATTACATGTTCGTGGTTACAAGCTAAAGCTCTGTGACTGTTTCCTTTATTGCTGGGGTGTAGACCCATGTAGATTGTTGGGATATTTAGAAAGTGGAACATTTTTTCCTCAAGGCTCAGTTAAGACATTTGCCTGCAAATGTCTACAAATATGACTTACCAGGGGAGCTGGTAACACAGCCAATTGGAACTGCCCCATGCGTTGCGTTTATTCCCAGTTATATGATGCGGTCTGTAGTGGCTACATCGCTATGGCTCCTCCATTCACATTTCAGCTGCATCTGGTCTTGATCTTCATTCCATATGGAACTTATCTGAAATCCTCCTCTGCCTACTCATTGTATCTGAGTGCTGGAGATCTGCCTGTGAGAGCTTTTAGGATTCATGCTTTTTCACTGTTCTCTCTCCAAATCACGCTCCCATGTTCACACAAATACAGTTTCTTCATATTCTAAATACTTAAGTAGCCCAACTACTGTAGCATCTATGTCTAGTATATGTATCCTTACAGGACTATTGTGAAATAAGGGTAATAGTATTTCTCTCTAAGAAGCTGTGATTTAAAGTCAAATGTGGAGCACAGTCTTTCGCCTATATCTCTTGAGCCGTACCTGAATCGTTAGGTTGTCCATTTCTGCTAAATAAAAGATCGGCAAGCTGCCTCCGTGCTTTGCTACTCGAGCTTTCCTCCTTTAAACTAAGCCTTAAAACTTATCCCAGGAAGCAGTCTCTCTTTTCTTTCCATTATTAAATCTAACAGAACCCCCTCTGCACTACCATCTTTGTGTTTCCTTTGTCTAAAACAGACTGTAAGGACACGTGGGTAGGTTTATACCATCTTTTTGGTTCTAAATGTAAAAACGTAAGATTATATTTTCTTCTCACAAATAATTTCTTAACCTTATTTAAATAAGGTCTACTCTAGGATGTACTGTTTCTAATGCTGTTGCCTAATATTTTGCTTCACAGTGTACGGTATTATGTCCTTAATATCCAAGCACCATTGCTACTGAATGTATTAAACAGAGAAGCATTTCCCACAGGCTGATATAGTCATGAAATGTACGGTAGCAGATTTCAGATTTTTTTTTCCCCCCAATTTCTTTGTGATGTCGGTGTATGTGTATATATTTCATGAAGAAAACTATCTGCACCATTATTGGCAAAGGCTGAATAACCAGTGTCAAGGATCAGTGGATTCTCTGTCAACAAATTTGTTGTGCCAGGAACTTAGATTCTTACTGATGTCTGGAAGCTAGTCAGTGTGCATGTACATATATATGTTTTGCATGCATTTTTAGTGGATTTTAGCTGTATAATGCATCCATTGGTGGTCTGCAAGCACTCTTCATATTTGATTTAGAATTCAAATAGTGAACAAGATGTCAGCGTTACTTTAGTTCTTACTCATGTGCCAGTAGATATTCAAACACCTGGATTTTTGTAATATCTGATTTAGGCAGTGCATGTAGATCCTATGTTGGAAGGATAAATAAGGAAGAGTGCAGTATTTTCTGCACACACACACCCCCCTTCCCATTGTTGTTTTTTTAAGTTACCAGAAGAGATGTAGGGCATCAGTTCTGAATACCTACCATAATATGGACATATTTTTAGCCATCGAACTTGCTGAATTATGTTCTGCCTTTGTCTGGTGTTGACTTTTCTTAAAGAAGAGCTAAGGAAGCAGTCACAGACGGAGACTGCAGCCTGGTACTAGTGCTAACCTATGCTGCGATGTTTTTGGAATGTCACATTTAAAGCTAGGACTGAAATTTAGCTTCAGTCGGCTCAATGCCTTATAAGGTGCTTTTATGACATTTTAATCCCCAAAGAAATAAAGTAGAATAGAAAAATATTGTACTCCTGTGCAACTTAAGTTGTGTGGAACTGCATTACTCTTGGTATGTTTTCAGAAGGATAATTTTGTCAGAAATTGATATTTTCACCTGCTTAAGTAGGCTGGGACTGTGGGTTGACTAGCACAGGAAAAGTTTAATAACAGTAGGTAAATAGTCTCATCCAAATTCTGACTGCTCGTACTAAGAAAGGAAGAAGGAACAATAAACATCTTTTCCCTCGATCTGATGCAACACTGAACAAAGGCAGCAACTTCTAAAGAAGGAGCAGTTAAATTGGGAGGCAAGCTTGCTAACATCTATGCCTGCAGACACAGGAAGACAGCACAGCCAGAATAGTGGTCCCTTTTTTTTTGTGTGTGGTGGCTTTGGTTTTTTTGGCGTGTCCCTAAAGCAGTAACTTGTCCTGTTCCCTCTTACCTGATAGAAGCAAAACTCCTGTAAGAACTGAATGGCGTAAATGTTCACATCCATTTCTTGGCCATGAGGACGTTACTAATTTTCTGTTCACTTAGAGTAGGATTTTGCTTGTAGAATAAAGTTTTTCTATATTAAACTGCAGTTTAAATTGCCTGGGCATTTTATACTGTAATGATTTTTGCTTTTAGTTTTTTAAAGATACTTTACCATTCTTTCATGGGATGATGATTTGTCCTGTGCTTAGAAGGATGCCGATGTTGCAACTTCTGTATGCAGTTCGCTGTAGATTGGTAAACTCTTGTGTTCATAACCTTGCATTCTAAGCAATTTAAAGAAATGAAAGCTACCTTCCCAAATTGAAAATGCACCTGTTAATTCTGTTGGTGGAAAATGCCTTCTGAGGACATCCTATGTATAAATTTTATCAGTTAGGTCATGACCCTCACTTGTTTTTATGAGCAGGCAGTTAGGCATTATTATTTTAAAGCCCTGGTAAATTAGATGCTTAACGGTAATTTCATTACAGGTGGGATACTAATAATATTAATGGATAAGACTGATAAGCCACAGCACAAATTTTGTTTCTGCTTTCTCTCTTCTCTGGGGTTGGAAAAATAAACTTTAAAGATTTTTTTCTCGAGGATACAGGATAAAGGAGGGGATTGTCTTCTGTTTTGTCCCCATTCTGATGGTGTCTAGAGAAAGCTAGGGGACAGCTGCTAGTCAGAACCATTTTCCTGTCTGCCACTCTCTTTGGGAACCAGTTCTCATGGTTGTCACTGAAGTTATTTTAAAATACGTCACATTCCTTACTTTCCATGCGTTATGCTCTTCATTATGAGGGTTGATTATCTGATGGCTATACTTAAGCATTTGACCATGTCTAAGATGCAAGTGAAATACAGCTAAACCAACAACAGATGCTGCTTCTTACTGCGCCGTGTTTCAGCAAGCTTTGAAACAGTTTTCTGCTTCTAGTCTGGAAGATGGGTCATCCTTGTTTTCATCCCTGGTTTCAAATTATGTGTAGGAGGATTCCACAACTTCATGATACTCTGAGAGAGCAGAGAAAATTTTGTTGCTAGGAAACTATGGAGGACCTATGCTGTACTGTCTTTCCAGAATGTTTTATAGTTAACATCAATTATTTCATTGGCTTTTCTAATCCTGTTCTTATGCAAACATTGACTTTTTTTCCTGTAGTCACGATATTTGTTACACACTTATAGAAGTGTACTAGAAAATACATTCTTTCTGTAGTTATTTCTGTGTTGCTTTCTTCTATTCTTCAACACACAAAAACCCCAGTGCGCCAAAGATTTCGGATTATGTTGTGTTTAGAAGGCTAATATTTATTCACATGATAATGTTGCCTAGACATCCTGAATTATTAGGATATGGTAGGTCATGCTTTCCCACAAAAGGCAAACGCTGAGATCCAGAGTTGCACATCTTGCATGGAAACTTAGTAACACTTTTGAAACTGGGTATTATCAGGAAAAGTCTTAAAGCATATGGTATTTTGCAGCTGACTGGGTCTGGCTGGTCCATCTGCTGGGTGCTGTGACTCCCATTTTACAGCCATAAGATGTATCTACACATTGGAATGGTGACTGAATTAATGCTGTGGATTTCAGTCCAGGAGTGATGCACCTGTAACTGAAATAGCAATGCTACAGCTGAGATCAGTCTTAGTGTAGAGCTTCTGCTGAAAAGCGTAGCACCCTTTGGACTAAAGGGAGTCGTAATCTCTAAGAGGCAGTCATAGAGACAGAAGACAATTTTTTGTGGAGCAATTCACTGACATCCACAGAATTTGCTCAAATGGCAGAATGTTAATATACTCACTTGTGGTTTCTGTAGAGCTTGATGTGATTTTTAGAACAGTAGGGAAACATCATCTTCATCTGACAGTGCGTGGGCATTACTTCATGACCATTTCTAAGAGCATGGCAAAAGGCACTCTGCTACCCACCTATCTATAAATAACTAAATATCATCAACCCAGACATAAAATTGCATTTTATGCGTAGTCTTAGGAACGTGAAACCTAGGCAATTAGATTACATGTCGTCCTACAACAGTCCCAGTAAAGAGAATGAAATTACTTAGAAACTTGATGTCCAGACTATTTTCAGGTGAATTATTTCTCTTGCGCACACTGAGAGACTCAGAGTACCTGTAAATACAATATGTGAATGACTTGAATTCATCTTGGACAATATGAATTTTTCTGTAGATAGGCAGATCTAGAGCCTTTACTTTTCTATGATTGAATTTTTTGATTGTATATCTTGGGTCCTCTTTGCAGCTAAGGTAGCTGGAAGGGATAGAGAATATATATAAAGGCCCTCTTTAATACTGGTGGAATTTTGAAGGAAACAGAAATGTAAAGGATGCTGATAACTTTCCACAGTCCTTCAGTGGGCCCTACAGACTGCTTGTCGTTGGCAACCACTAAGGGAAACCTATCCCACTACAAGATGGGGCCTTCAAGCCAGGATCTTTTTGAAATAAAGCCCCTCCTGCAATCTTGATGGCTGTGTGCCTTTAGGCAGAACCCTTCATTCAGCTGGCAACTCCTATTTTTTCATGAAAAGAAGAATTTATGGAAAAATTTGGATAAGAATCTTAGTCGTTCCATTTTCCTTCCTCCCCCTGCGCCCTCCCACAGAGGATGTCTGTCTGTGTCTTTGCCTGAATAACTCCTAATACAACTAGCCAGTTTCAAAAAGTCAGAAGAGGAAAGTGTGCCTCAGAAATGAATCAGTTTCTACAAACTGTGAAAATTGGGTCTCCCTCCTTCACTCAGCAACCAAACTGGTGTCACTGCTAAAGGAAAAACAGGGAAAACTCATCTGTTGTTTGTTTGGCAGCAACTGGCTGGCCAGTTGTCATGCATTAACTCAGATTTAGTTAGTGTATCACATGCTGTCTCTTTGTTGGTAGAGCTTTTGGAAGGTAAATTGTAAATTACTGTGGTGTGGGGAAGAAAATAGGAGTGATTTAAGTGCTAAAGGATCTACAGGAAAGAAGGTATGTTAATTTCTGCACATGTGGAGCAGCATATTTGAAAGTGGAACTGCAGTTGTACTAGTGCCGAAAATCACTGTTGTGGCTCACCACAAACCATCCTGGTTTTATTCTGACCAGGAGGCAGTTGGCTGAAAAATATATACTGGAAGAAATCCATAATGATGAAAATTGTAATGAGATAAAATAGTAATATGCTTCAGTCATTAAACTGGAGTGTCAGGCAGATCAAAAGGGTACAATGTGCAGACAATCTAAAAATGGTGGTGACTAAGTAAAATGTCTGATCTTTGAGGTTATTGATTTTTGTTGCTGTTGTTGGTTTATGTTAGAACATCAAGTTATAAAGTGGTACAAGACATCTAGGGCACCTCAATTCTGTAGAAGGGTCTGGTGTAGCTGGAATATGAAATTAATGACGTGAAGATCAGGAGCAAGGAGGACGGTCAGATTTTTCAAGGCAACACAGTATTAATTCAGCTGAAGCTTGAACTAGTGCAGATATCACAGAGGATGTACATTAATAGGTATATTCTGTGGCATATTTACCTAATGGCAATTTATGGTATACTTTCAAGCCTTGCTGTGTAAGATTTTAAAAAGCCAAGCAGAAACTACTTAGGTTTCTTTAAGGACTGTTTTTTTTTTGTGTATCTTGTAAAAAATAGTAGTGTTCATGAACTGGAGTGAGAAATGATGGTAGGGTTACTTCTTCAAGATAAAAGAATTCTGAAAGTGTAGAAGATGTTGAAAGACAAATATAGTCTGTGCTGTAATGTGGATTGAATATGAAAAAATATGCATTTTTATCAAACTGTAAAGCAAACCTTTAGAGCCTTTCAGCATACAGGGAATCGTTTTATGGGTGAAACTGTGGTATCTAAAGTCAGTGGAAATTTTGAGAATTCAGTAAGGCCTCCATTTAATTTCAGAGGTGTAGAAGTGACATAAAGATGACATGTTGTCTAAGTAAGACAACTGGAGTCCTTTTCCTCACACTTCATGTGTTATTCTGTGGGAGCACTGGGAGAGATGATCTCTTAGTTTTCCTGAATCTGATCGGCTGAGATAAAGAAGAAATGGTCTGCTGGGTCACATTATCACATTGTCATCAAGGTCAGTGGCGGTAAAGCAATAGGGAAGATCTTAAAACAAGACTTGCAGGGAATTTGCTTGATATCGAGGCTCCTTTGAGTATAGAACTTTTATTGGGAAGCCCTCAGTCTGGGAGAAATGCTGCACTCTCTTGCATTGGCCCCTTCTTTGTAGTTACCAGCTGCGTCTGGCTTACAAATACTGGAGGAGCAGGTGGATTGAGTTGCCTGCATGTGGAACTTACGGCACTACACTCCCAGTGCATTTTGCTCAATGGTGTAGCTGGGAGGGCAGGACACCAAGTCAATCTCAACTCGTCTGCATGTGTCCATGGCAGAGCACATCCTAGGGAGTGGTATTCGGTTAAAAACTCTAGGAGTTCTCAGACTTCAGTAGGTGAGACTGCTCTTGGGAGGCAGGCATTAGACTAGGACAAATATGGTAAGACTCGTATTTACTTATGAAAGTGGGAAAATAACATCAGCTGTATTGACCACATACTTGGACAGAGAAATCTTGACTGCTGAATCTTTCTTGGGGAATTGTCCTCTCCTACTGATGTCTGTGTGGGATGGGGAAAGAAGAGAAATGTTTGTTTCTCTGCTGCTACAAGTGTTTGTATAAGGGAGGTGAAGAGATCATGCTTATTGTTTCTGCTGCTTTAAGAAAAAGAAATCCTAATGTGCTTCCTGAAGGGAAGGAAAAATACCCTGAATTTCTGGCTTTCATCACTGCTCCACGCCAAAGACCTAGAATAGAGGGTGGGACTTCAGGACAAAGCTGCAGTAGGGAAACTTGACATGGATATGCTTGAAGTCTCAAATTGCTTTAATTGCATGATGGACTACCTTTACTCTTTCACCACTTCATTTGTGAAAGACGTACAAAGAAAAGGACCCGAAAGAAACGAGATTATGCAATGTGTAATACAGCAGTGCTGCATTTAACCTAGTGTAACACGTATGGCTGCCCATCAGTCTGAACGGGCTGTAATAGGAAAAGTACTTAGGATCATAGGATAGTACAGGTTGGAAGGCATCTCAGGAGGTTAACCAGTCAACCCTCCTGCTCAAAGCAGAACTCTGCCAAGGGTTTGTCTTTGTTAAAGACACAGGATATAACATTTGTCAGTGGGGCACGTTCTCTCTTAGCTTGTTATGCACCTGTAAAATAAATAAATAAAATTATAAAAAATTAGACTGGAAATTGTAGGCAGGGAAGAATCAGATCCATTATCCGCAAGGCAATTTTGAGTCAAAAATGAAAACCTAGCCATTACTGTAACAACTGTTTCTACCAAGCATTTTTCAGATTAAAATTACAATGTCTAGTGGATTTGAAAAGAATGCCAAGTAAAGATCCAGTCACAGGAGGGACTGAGCATATCCCATTTTCAGGCAAGCACGTCGAAGTGGAAGTTCAGCATCTCAGAGGTAGCACTGAGCACCACAAAGGAATTGGACCCTGATAGGGGAACTGAATGCTGACGTGAAGGATGCTAGTGTGGGATGATTTGATTAGCAGCACGTGGAGCAAAACCTGAAGAGGAAGCAGCACTATGTGTTTCCAAATGTGAGAATCTGAGCCCTCTTTCTCTGTGCATGGCTAAGAAACCCAGTTCGTTACTGAGAACAAAAGTAAAGCAGCAGATTTCGGGTAGTGTCCATGGGGTGGTTATATAACAAGACTTTCAGCTCTGTATGAACAGTCAGTCACAATGAGTAGCAAGCTGAGTCACTGCAGAGTGACAGTCATCATGGATATCACAAGCCCAAGGGCAGATCAACTGCTGCAGCAGGTGTTATAACGAAAGAATTTGAAGAATGATAGAAAGCCATCATAAAGTCTACAAACTGAAATGCTGCAGGAGAGCATCAGGGTACTAAAACAAGCATGCTGTTTCATTAGATAAAGAAATGAAATAAGATTCCCACCATTCTGAAAGACAACGCACTGTGGCTGTACCCCATAACTAACAAGAAATCATGCACAACAAACACCAGTCTGATTAATGAGACCACATCTCCCTAAAGGGAGTGTTCAGAGCTTGGTTAAAGTCAGCCAGGTACCACAAAGTTCTAACAGTGTACTGAGAGTTTCCAGAGAAGGATCTGAAGTAGGCAGTAGCTGATGTCATTCTGGAGATAACAGTGCCTTGGGAGGATAGTGTGAATTACTCCTTTGGAAAAAGTTATTTGTATTAATGTAAAAAGTTTACACTTTCTTTAAAAATGAACTGTTTTTTTGTAAAGTTTCCAGTCTTACCTGGGGTAAAACTGAGCCTGGCAACTCTGGTGTTTTACTGAAGGACAGTATTCTTTGTTCTAATGAGTTCTAGGAGTTTAAGAGTTCTAACATGCAGTGTTTAACACCGTGAAGGAGGTGTGGAGCCTGTGGTCTTGCTGTCATCTCCTCACAGCATCATACAGTAGGAGTGAGGACTGATTCAAATATCCAAAGCTGAGGCACCATTGCAATCAAATTTTGATGTGAACTACTAGAACTGTTAGGAGAGGTGATCCTTAGTTAACTGATTATGTAATTCTTTAATTTTTTTCCAAGTTAAGGGTAGGTTTAAGAGGTAGAAGTGAAATATAAGTACAAGGATATATGCAATTAGCACTACAGAGCATATAGTATCATACTGAACACTAGCCAAACCTACTTTGGGATAACACATTCAGTTTTAGAAATGGACTTTTGTTTAAAGCAAGATGCTGTTGATATTGAAAAATACTCTATGAAACCTTACAAAGCATTGAACAAAGCATATGTGGGTTGGATTTAAGCGGTCCATTTGTTGTGTCCCTCTCACATGCTGATAAAATGAATCCTGAAATACCTTGTGTAATGACTCATCTGATATTAAGATGCGTCAGTGTTCACAAACAATGCTGTTCATCTTCTGTATGTGCATGTGTAAGAAGTGTAGGTGGAAGCTGAAGTTTTAGTTGTGATGACTCAGCCTTTATTCACTGTTTCTCTTATTTTTGATTTATAAAGAAATTCTCTTCTTTCCTGTGCACTTAGGTGAAGTTCCATGGCTCAGTGAGGAATGCAATATGGTTTGTTTCCTGGAAAAATCCTGAGATTTTTAATGTCTCAGATATTTGACTGTTAAAAATTCAACCTCCTGTCACAGGCAGCGATTTGGGGTTTTTTGGCCCTTATTTCTTTGTTCCCTTTCTCGATATTATATGCCATTATCACAGTGCTTTTGTAGGTAAAGCTTATTAAGGGAAATATGCCTCCTACGAATTTCATTCTCAAAGTAAGTATTCTCATTTTGTTATCTTGCCAGACTATTTGATAAGCTAGTGACCAGTTAGGATAAAATGGAGAATGTTTATGCAAAAATTATAGGTAAAGGAACAAATAGTTTTGACAGTGATTTAGGTCTTGATTGGTAAATAAGTGAAATAGCCTGTTCAACTTTCCAGCATGGTTTTTTTCATATTAGGTTTTGTATCTTTATAAATTTTAGATTCTGTAATTTGTGTAATCTATTAGCTGATAAAATCTTCTTGAATAAAGTATGAAAAAGGTGACTTGTCTTTTAATAGGACCAAGTTTAGACTGAGAGTTCCTACTTAAATTTTGCTTTAGTAGTTACTTGCAAGCCGTGTGCACTAAGTGTAGCCAGCAGATGGAGGGCTCTACTAGCGGCTTAAAATTGTAAGTGTCTAACTATGCATGCATTGTCTAACTATGCATGCAGAGGCATTGCAAACTGTCTGAAGGCTGTCATGGTTTTGATGCTTCTTATTTCTTACGAAGTAGAGAACCTATGTTTTAAAAGATGGATGCTATGATAATTATTTGAAGTATCTTTTCTTCACAGTGATTTATAGCTCCATTAGTGACTTTTAAACCTTTGCGGATGGTGATGGCACTTAGAAACCACGTGACTATTGCAAAGCCAGGACATACACATACATAAATATATATATGCGGGACTGTGGGGAAGGTTGACTGCGTTTCTTTCGAACATCATGAAAACTCAAAGGTCCATAATCAAAATGTACCTGCCAGTCTTGATACACTGCAATGATATGTGGGCTTTCTGTTTCCTTATTTGGTAAATGTTGACCAGTGTAATTCATCACGGTAAATGAGGTTGTTTTTTTTTTTTTAAATACAGCATATCAGGATATGGCTTGGTAACAGGGCTTAGCTGGCCTTGTGTCACTTGAAAAGGGCAGGCTTGCTTCTCCTCCCCTCTCCCCTCCTTCTTTGCAAATGCTGGCACCCTCTACTTTTGCCATGGTTGTCACTGCTGTCCAACTTACCTGCTGTCTCCTGCCAAGAGCCAGCAAGGAGAGTTAAACTGGCAGAAAAATAGCTTGCCAAAATAGAAGTGAATAGGCTTCTACTGATTTAGTTCCCCGAAAAATTTAACATGAAAACACACAAGTGTCAGTGAGAAAGGGGCAGGCATTTGTGATCAGGTGAAGGAAAAAGAAAGCAGGACCTCCTGATTTAGTTTTCTATATGCATAAAAGGTGCCATCAGTATAGCTCAGAATTAATAATAGTTTATGAGGTTGCAGGAGCAATATAAGTACATAAATATACACCAGTAGTTGCAGTTCTCCTATAATGAAGGGTAACTGTTGACTGCAGATGTTGTTCTGGAACTTCTCAGGAGCATCACTACACCTGGCCAAATGGACACAATGCTTGTTGATATGGTAATCCCTTCTTTTACAGCATGGTCAACCTGGGACTTTCTCTTATATCTTTGTTTTCTGTGTACTCCTTGAGTGGCTAAAGCAACTTCAGCAGAAAAGCTTACGGAAACTGTGGCGGCCCAAGCAGTGACAATGGCTGAGAGGGACGAAGCGGTTGTGCCAGGTGGTGTTGGGAATCGAGCAAAGCTGCCATTTTCGTTGCCAATTTCCACTTTGTTCTGACCTCTCGCGCTTCAGAGAATAGGGGCAGCAGCAACAGAAGCAAGCTGTGTGTGATCCCCCCCACCAAGTTTTCTCCTTGTCCTCTCCACAATGGGTCTGCTCGACCATCACCCTCTTGTTTCTTTTTAGCTGGTCAGCCAACCCAGCATGACTCTTCCCTGGCTGCCTACCATCTGCCTGTAGACTCTCTTCTCCTTTTGTTCCTCTTTAAAAGGTCACTTCTGTGAGGCACTGAGAGCCTGCAGTCCGATGCTAAGCATGCACATTTCCTACCCATGCTTAGGACAAATGATTGCTCGGAATCAATGAAGAGAGTTAGCATCTAGAGGCAAGGTATCATGACTTGTAAAAAGGACACACCAGCAATGGTAGCTTAGTTTGAGCCATGTTTTTCATAGCCTTGTAATGGTGTCCTAATGAATATTTATCGTTATTTGTGAGACCCTATTTTCAGCAGTCGGGTATTATAGTAACAGCTGACAAAATGTTCATTTTGGTTTGTAATGAAATTGTCTCTGTTTTAGCTGTTTATTATGATGGGGATGTCACTCCCATACCATTGTGTCTGCCATTGTAACACAGCTGGATTATTGGCAGGCTAGCAAGTTTAAAGGCATATCTGATTAGTTTGTTGCTTGTCCAGCTGAGGGTCTCTGAGTGGAAATGTTAACTCTTTGCACTGTGCATTTAGCTTGTAGCTGAGGTGAACAAAGTCCAGTCAGGTTTGACAGGGTATTTTTTAGCGTAAAAGAATTTTTCCAAGACCTTCCAAGCTTTTGCTTTTAGTAGCAGTCACTAAAATAAAACTCCTTCAGTAAGAAGCAATACGAAAGAGTGTTCACTGATAAAGTCAATTGAATTAGACTTTTAACAACTTTAAATCTGTTGGAATAGACTATATTCTAAGTGTTGCAGTGAGTAGGTATGCTTGGTGGGTATGTGCCACAAGAAAGCTGTGTATGCTGTTTGGCAAAGTGTGATTTAGTAGTACTTTATTTTGAACAATTACCAAGCCCTTGCCTCGTGTCAGACTTCCGTACTTCACCTTTCAAAGTATCCTTGCTACGCTTGCTACACTGGACTGATCAATGCAGATATGTGGTCCAAAGTTCTCAGTTGACTCATACAATTCTTCCTTCAACCTCCAACTATTGTATTAATTCAGTGAACTTATGAGGCCTAGAATACATTCCCCAGTTTTTTATTTATTAAAAAATATATTTGAATCAAATAAAAACTTTAAACTTCTTTTGCTCCTGACATTTTAAAGCAACTTTCTATGTTTTTTTTTTCAATCACATCAGACTTAAAACACAATAAACTTGTTTTGGGTAAATCTCTCTTACATCAAAATTGTCCACAGAGAGTGACCATTAGTAATAGGTATTGTACTTTAAAGCCATACCCACTTTAAGCCAACATACTGCATTGGCTTTGCTGCCACATTTTTATCATATCGGATATAATAGTATAAAAGTATGTTTTTATCATTTGGGGAACTGCTGATAGTGGCTCGAGGCTTTACAACACACAAAACAAAGGTCAACTCCTCTGCCAAAGGGTTGGCAATCTAATTCAGTGGAATATTGGCCAATTCTGCACTCATTTTTCTGAAGAAAAAAAAAAAAGAACCCCAGACTTTTAAATGTAATGATGTCTTTTCTCCTGCAGTTATTCATTCTCTTGGCCTGAATACGAGACAAGAGTTTACCAGAAGGTAAAATCTGAAATAATATCGCTTGCCTTATTCCTTGGAGTAACAGTCGGAGATGGCAAATGTTTTGTTGCCTGGTACCAAATTTATTTTAAAAAGCACCGCTACTCATTGTTTTTGGTGCCAGCCCAAACTTCTGTTGGTGACTAAGTTGGAATGAGCAGCAACAGTTCGGCACAACTGCTTGAAGCATTTATCAAGTTTCCTTTAAAAAACTCAATGGCTGTTCTAGTAAAGATAGCAGCGGGAGCTTCTGGTGGAGCTGCTCCTGGAATTCAAGACCTGTTTGAAATACTGGTCTGGCAGAAAGGTGGGAAAATTGTGACCTGCTGTAGGTCCGAAAAGCAGTTAAGAGCCTTCTAGCCCTCTCACTAGCCACTGTTGAAGTTCAGAGGCAAGGAAGGACTTGTAAAGAGCAGTGGCATACTGTGGGAAAAGGAAGCTGTAGGGCAGCAGTGGAGGTGAGAGGTAGGTGGGGTGGTTGGGCAACTTTACCCGGAGCCTTAAGATCTCTTCTGTCAGAAGACATGATGAGAGGTGACCCTCCGATGTAGCAGGTCCCTGGACTTGGGCATCATGGGTACATGTAGCACTGTGCTCTGCCTGCCCCTCTGCAAGGATCCCAGTCATTCAGCAGATGACAAAAATCAGGTAACCAGCTAAATCCAGCACTAGGGATCGGGGCACTGTAGCAGTGGTATGAAGAGCTACCAGGGGATTGAGCGGAAGCATGAGCAACCAGGGAAGTGAGTAGTACAGCATGAAAGAGTCATCAAGGGTGATTGTGGGAACATGCATGGTGGTGTAGTGGGGAGAAAAAGATCAGGTTTGGAGCTGGAGGGAGGCTGAGGAAAGCAGGCTGGAGAGCAGGTTCCTTACAGCATGGCACATTTCGTGGTTTTAATGTACAGTTTGTTAGTTTCTTAGTTTCTTTCAGGTCTAGAACATGGGATCACATTTGTATTCATGACCTCCTTATTATTAGGCCAATACAGTAATCCAGAGCCTGATTCCTATAGCATGGACAATGCAGGCATATGTATGGTTTGCATGTACGTTCCTTCTTTCACTGCGTAAGAAAGTTGACACAGAAGATATGTATCTAAGGAATCCAAAGAAAGATGTTTTAGAAGCTAGGACCTTTATTTTCTTTCCTGCCCTGGTCCATTGACCTGATGGCTTTAGTGGTGCGTTGGTGATAGACCCTGAAGCTATTTAATCTGGCACACAGCCTTGGCTTTTGGCTACTGTCCTGGTTTCAGCTGGGATAGAGTTAAGTATCTTCCTAGTAGCTGGTACAGTGCTGTGTTTTGAGTTCAGTA
>JANZLQ010000002.1:10858965-10870872 GCA_026212715.1 Elanus axillaris
TCATTATAATTACTTTCTTCTTTTCTGTACTATTAAACCGTTCTTATCTCAACCCACGAGTTTTACTTTTTTCCCCCGATTTTCTCCCCCATCCCACTTGGGGAGGGGGGAAGGGGTGAGCGGCTGCGTGGTGTTAGTTGCTCGCTGGGGTTAAACCACGACAGCTACCAATGCAATTCTTCTAGACCTCATCAGTGAGAGATATTTGCAATCTTGCACTGACATTTAGGAATCTGGTCAAAATGTTTTGTCATTGTTTTCCCTGACTAAAATTTTAGCACAATCCGTGTTAGTCAGGGAACATTTTTACATTGTCATTTTTTTAAACTATGAAACAAAAGGGCATGGAAATGCTCATTAGAGTAGAGGCTTCAATTTAAGTTTCTGCCAACAGGGAGAACAGCTTTAAATAAACCCATCTTTTGGGATTACTGTCTCCTTTCTCAAATAATGCTGCTATTCTGAGGATGCTCAGCTTAGGCAAATTACATTTTCAGATAAAAAGATACTTTATTAGGAGTTGACAGCCAGCTCTAATGGTCTATGATGGATTAAACCGTAAGGTAGTCTTTGCAGTGTTAATTTTGAAGCTTCAGACAAAAGCTGGTTTGGGTTCTGCCTCAATTGTATAAACTGAAATACATTGGCACTTGAGTGGAAGAGGAATCTGGATGATTGATTTCACCTTTGGCCCATCTCCCTATCACTAAAAATTGAGAACAAATGGGGCTGATTTTGCTGTAGAAAAGTCTACTGCAGTTGCATTTTGGCTCTTAAAAAAAAAAAAAAAGTGGAATGATTTGGAGCTGGATCCCATTTGTTGTTCACAAATTCCAAGGGCTTAGCGGGGAGAAAGTATCTCTTATTTGTTCTGTCTAACACTGACTGTTAAGTACCTAAGTTTGTCGCTGTAGTGCAATATGCACTACATCTGGTTTCTTCATACATCCTCAATTTAGAAATAGAAATTCAGCTGTTACCATAATGAAAGGTGAGCGCTGTGCTGGCATTTTAATTTTTAAAAAGCACATTCTAGAATACTTAAGTTAAAGCAGGAACATTCTTTCAAAATTATTGTCTGTGTTCCTGTAAGAGTTTCTAGAAAGCGTTAATAATACAACACAGCACACAAGAACAGATGTCCCATGGCAAAGTTTAAATAAAATTGGAAGAAATTAACACCCAGTTTGCTAATGGGCAGCAATGGAAACTTTGTTCTACATATGGGGGCTCAAGCTTGGATGCCTACATCCCCTCCCCTTCATTATTGAACAAAGAGGAAAATAGGAACACAATAAAAATAGAAACTGATTAAAAAAAGCTCTATTGATGTGTTCATTTTTGTCCTGTAGCAGAGTTTCATTTGCTGATCTGTTTTCTTTGCATAATTGCTGATGAATTGAGCTCACCTTTAATCTCTGAAGCACAACTTAGTTGCATAAATGCAATATATAAAGGCACACAACATAATCCCAGTTCCAGAACACTGTTACTTCGATCTTTCCCAGAACCATTATCTCATTAAATTTTTATATCTCTGTGTTGTTTGAACCCAACAAAACTTGGAAAATTAGGAAGTTTAGATAAATGATTTCAAGTTTGGCTTGTCCTGTTTCAAGCAGAGGTGATGAGAAATCAGTGTCAGATTGAATAAAGTGCACTATATCCAGTTTCTGAAAAATTGTGAGCAGTTTTATGAATGGTAGATTTGTAAATTTACAGGGTTTTTTTGCCTTCCTCACCACTCAGAAATAAATTTATATGCGTATTTAGTATCCAAATGTTTCCTTCCTTATTTGGTATTGAACTCTCAGGTCAGCAATATCGCAGGACAGTGCTTAAGATGAGATGCCACAAAAAGCCCTTTTTTGTGTGTAGATCTGCTAACTTGTTGGGGTTTTTGTTTTTACACTGTGTGTTATTCTGAAGAGACAGTGAGCTGATGACCAGTCACAGGTGAGGGCTGTCTTTGAAATGCAGGAAAACTCTCTCACACAATTGTTATTCATTCATGTGAATGAACCAAATATATATTGCTAAATTATTCCCACCTGAGCAGTTATTTTGCTGCCCAGTAAGGACAGACAGTTGAATTATTATTTTTGGCTTCTTTATCAGTGTTGAATATCAGTCCTTTTTAGGACTTGCAGAGTCAAGGAAGTGTGATTAATTTTGCTCATCAGAATAAACTTATTTGCTTATAACAGTCCAGGTTATCAGAATTTTACAGCTTGATCCACACTTTATGGATTGTCTAAGTATATGTTAGTCTGAGAAGCTGGCATTTCTACTATGTTTGGTAGGCATGGAAAATGCTGTGGAAACTGTTTTGTGATGACTGACCCGCAAAGAAATTCAAGTAGATTATTCAGAATGCAATTTAAAGCTTTTTCTTTTTCTTTTTTTTTCCCTTTAAATAGATTGTAGAAAGATTTTTTTGTTCTTTTAACAATGTTTATTGGAGTCTTACCATTCAGTTTCTCAAAAATGATGATTCCTCTTGTGAGTGCCAAGCATTAGGTATTGTTCTTTCTCATCCAGAAAACAATAGATCAATTTAATCAATCAATTTAATCCTATGCTTCTGCTCCCCCATTTCTAATGGAACTTAATTATCAAAAGATGCAATACTCCTTTTATAGCAGTTGCATTAATTAGACTTCCTTCTGGATGTAATCATTCTGAGCACTTCAGTGCTTTCAGTTTGATTATTCATTGCATTCAAGCAAAGATTGTGGATCTATGTTAGCATCGTTATGTATATTATGTACCTTGTCACAAAGAAGTTTTAAATTTTACCCTTTCAGCACTTTTGAACATCTGCCTGCAAAAAAAGAGTTCTTAGAAAGTTTGACGTGTTGAGTTTTTGGATTATCTGGCCTTTGTTTCTCCAGAGACTATCTGAAAATTTCCATTCATGTGTCTGGTTGTAAGAAATAGATCCAAGTTCCTCCTTTCATGATGTCCGAGTGTTGGGGAGGCACTGCTGAATATCCACGGGAAAGGACAGATTCAGGCTACCTAGAAGATAGCTGTTGCAGCCCTGACCTCTGTATCTTTCTATCCCCATGTGATTTACATCTGGAGTCTTTGGGGGGGACAGTGGTACTTTTGGCCGTCAGGAAGTAGTCAGGATCTGCGATATCGCTATCTTCTGTACCTTCTACCATATATCCAAAATAGAAGTGGCTTCGTTGTGGAGCCACTGAAACACCGGGATTCCCTCCAGAGTCAGGACCCTGGATAGAGCACGCGCGCACCTGCCTTCCAGATACACATCGCTATAACGTGACGAATACTTTAAAGGTTTTCATCTAGTAATTTAGAGAAGTGAACCCCAAGTCTAGAACACCCCCCTGCTGTATATTTAACACGTATGTTTTAAGTCCTATTCTTTATTCTTCCTTACTGATTTTATAGATTAATTTATAAGAGGAGGATTTGAACGTGACTGTGTAGTAGTCGAGGACCTGGACAGGGAAAATCCTCCTCTTTTGACTTCTAGAAGAACTCCTACTGAAATATTGGTCTGCTCAGTGTACCACATGCAAATGTCATTTGCACGGAATCCAGCTGCAATATTTTGCCATTTAGGGAGCATTGGAAATACAGCAGGCGATTAAGCGTGTATTGATCCACTGTCTAACCATTAGAGACAAACTTAATATAAGCGTAAAATGGCTTGAAGCATAATACAGTTTTCAGCTTGTTTTGCTGGAGGGGGGGAACTGCTGAAGCATTATGGAGTAGTATCTATATGGAGTACTGGGAAGAAAAGAGGTGTAGTTAGTACAACCTTTAAACTGCGATAATACGTACACTTGGTATTGTTCTATAAGGGAACAATAGAAATGATAGATAAATTAGCCTGTAAGCCTTCACAGCTGCAAGAGTTTTGGATGCTTACAGTGTCTTGTTTTCCTAAAATGACTAGAATGTGCTTAAAAAAATTAAAAATCTTCTCTATCATTTGGTAATACAGAGTTTTCAAATAAAAATTGGAAAAAAAAAAGCATCAAACTCCCAGTAAAAATTCAATACTGTTTCAATGAGCCTTTGATTTCAATGAAACTGCATTGGAGTAAGGGTTCAAGTCCTCATGATTAGTAAAACTTGATGGACTTACTAAAGTATGTTTTAGTGTTTGTCACTTATGAAAACAACAAAGTGTAGTATCTCATGACAGAGGTTTATATTTCCCATTATGGAAAATCTCTTTGACTTTAGGGCAAAATAATTCTATATTATGACAGAAATACATTGACACAGGTGGCAAAGAGAGAGACAACCTAATGATGGGTATATACTTGTTTCAGCAAGATTTTCTGTAGTCTAATCAGTCTTGTGTATTCTATTGGTCTTGCCTACTGGATTGTATAGAATTTTACATCTCTTTTGAGTGAACCACACCTGAGAATTATGTGGAATATCACTTATTACTGGCTGCTGTGATGGGACAAGTGTCTGAGGTTTGATGTGAGAGAAAAGATTTCTGAACCATCAAACAGCAGCTCTGGTGAAAAGCAAGGGGAAGGAGTAGAGTGTGTGAAAACGTCTCATCAAGAGACAGACTAGGATCAGGCAATCAGGAGAGAAGGAATTTTTTTTTTTTTTTTTGAGACATTGTTCCAATAGCACTCATAAGGGATGTCTTTAAAAATTTTGATAAAAGAACCTTTCACAACTTGCTGTGGTGATATAATGGCTCTGAGTGCCATCTGACTTTGAGATCTGTACAATATGTCCTATATAATACCTGGTTTTAAGAACTACAGTGTCTGAAATGTCTAAGTAGCAAAAGGGAGAACTTTGATAAGAGGGGAAAGAGAACACTCCACAAGATTTCCTAGTACTGTTGAAAGCCAGCCATTGTCTGCCAGCTGCTAGCTGACGTGACCAAAATAATATGTTATGTCCTAGCTATAGACCCTCAGGTTTCTGTGTGTCAACAGTATGTGTTAAATAGGAAAAGATCCTGATTTCTGAGACTGTAGGTAGGGAAGACAGAGAGGTGCATGCTTTTATGAAGAAAGGCAAGGACATCCTTTTAAGACTTTTAGATAGCAAAAAATGTAAGTTACTACTGATTGATTCTTCAGCTGTCAACTATGCTGGAACCAACTTCATTTAAGATAGTATTTCTGTTCTGTTTTTTATCATTGACCAGCATGGTAAAGAAAGGTATTAACAAAATTTTAGAATAAACCCATACTATTTCCAAAGCATATTAAAGCTTTTTTTTTGATTTGACATTGAGGTGGCTCGTACCCTAGTGATCCAGAGAGCAATGCCTGACCACGTTATAACTCTTAGTAGGGGATACCTTAGGCAAGTCAACAGCTAGAGAGGAGATTAAAATTAGACTGCTGGTTGTCAAAACTAACAGCCAAGCAAGGTGGTAGTCATAGTGGAACCTTGTTCAGGCTTTTCAAGCAGCATTTGGCAGAGCAAGAAATGTCTGCAATATGTTATGATGATTTTCCATTTTTCCTGCCCCCTGTCACTCATCAGTCATCTTATTTTTATAAAACATACAGAGCTTGAGCTAAAGTGTGCAAAAAGAAAAGCTTCTCCTGTCTTCAGTGGGCTTCATGCAACCTTGTTGTGAACAGGATTTGATTATTAAGAACAAGGATCCTTAGAGATAGAATTTGTGATCTCTGGTTGTTCTAGTAAAGATATTTTCTAGTAAGCTTTTGCTTTTATTCAGGGATGTGTTTCACATAACTTTTTTTTTCTGTTTTCAGCTAAAGAGGATAACTAGTGCTCCTGTCTCTTTCTGTGAACATACTGTGCTCATATAGGTGTGGAGATAAAACATTAATTTGTATAACAATTGTAGGAAGTGGTCACTTTTTCCATGGAAATGTTTTCCATTTTGTTTCTGTAAAATATAAAAGCAATTTATTATTCCCCCCTCCCCCCCCCAACGTCAAACATTTTGGAAATCAGGAACATGACATACTGCTCTAATACTGAATGGCTTTCAGTTGTCATGCTCAGTGTGTTCTGTGCGTCGTAACAGTGAAAGGCAGGAAAACATTGATATCTGCTGATTTTACTACACCTGATCTCTGGTTTGGAAAGTTTCTCAAAAGCTTTGATGGCTTCAGAATCTCCTGTGGATTTATGCTAGACCACAGCAGTAGAACTATCTGTATAAGTCTTGGCTCTATAAAAATGAGGATAAGAATATTTGCTTCTAATGTTGTTTTGAAGCAACCGTTTCTACCAATCAGCCTGAAATCAGGATGCAGAGCAGCTGAAAGACATTAATTAAAAAATGTGATTCCAAATATTAGCCAAAAAAAAAAAGTTAAATGTATTTATCCTGTAATGGCATTATCAGGATGACCAGATAAAGTAAAATAAATAAAACATGACGTGTACTTCACAGTACAATACATTAATGCTGTGGGGAAATGAGCTTTGATGCAGAAAATCTTGCTGTGGTATATTGTTGCTTCCCCATTCCACAAAAAAAAATAAAAAAAACAAAATTCAGGACCATATGGGAGTTTAATAAATCTGAGTGTCAAGAATCCTCTCGCATCCATTCCAGATGGTTTAGACTTTCCTTGGAACTGAGTGTCTCATGTTAAATTAGCTCCCTGTTTATTCTCAGTTAAGAACAGCTGCAAAGGTGAAGAGAAGATTAATCTAGCAGAAAAGACATGAGAACATCAAGATGTCTTTCTTGTAAAATACTTAATATTGAAAGATACAGTTCTGGTGCATGGGCAGAAGGATATGACTGGAAATAAGCAGTTTTATTTACTCCATGTATTCAAACATATGATGGCATGCAAAGAAAAAGAATCTTTCCTTGTAAGGGAAGGCTTGGTTTCCTTGCAAAAGAGGGGAGATACACATCTATTTATTTATTTATTTATTTATCTATCTATTTATTTATTTATGACTAAAAGGAAAAATCCTGACTGGATTTGGGAACTTTCTGTGATTTCCCATATTTTTTCCAGTTCTTGATCAAAAATAAATCTTTGTCTTTCACTCTGACACCTTTATGAGCAGAGTTTGACAATCAGTTAGATTTTTTTGTCATAACTGCTAATAACTGATACTTAGGATGAAATCATTGATCTCATCATAGCAGGCAATATTAGACATTATATACCAATAAAAAAATGCAGATTCATTTCACATTCCATCCTTCAGGCCCCTCACCAGCTCCGTTGCCCATCTCTGGACACTCTACAGCAACTCGGTGTCTTTCCTGTAGTGAGGGGCCCAAAACTGAACCCAGCACTTGAGGTGCGGCCTCACCAGTGCCCAGTACAGGGGAACGATCACCTCCCTGCTCCTGCTGGCCACGGAATTCCTGATGCAGGCCAGGATGCCGTTGGCCTTCTCGGCCACCTGGGCACACTGCGGGCTCCTATTCAGCCGGCTGTTCACCAGCACCCCCAGGTCTTTCTCTGCCGGGCAGCTTTCCAGCCGCTCTTCTCCAAGCCTGGAGCACTGCCTGGGGTTGCTGTGACCCGAGTGCGGGACCCGGCACTTGGCCTTGTTCACACAACTGGCCTCGGCCCATCGATCTAGCCCGTCCAGATCTCCCTGCAGAGCCTTCCTGCCCTCCAGCAGATTCGACCCTGCCTCCCAGCTTGGTGGCATCTGCAAACTTGCTGAGGGTGTGCTCAGTCAATCCCCTCATCCAGATCATTGATAAAGGTATTAAACAAAACCAGCCCCAGCACCGAGCCCTGGGGAACACCAGTTGTCACCTGCCGCCAACTGGATTTAACTCCATTCACAACAACCCTCTGGGCTCGTCCATCCAGCCAGTTTTTCACCCGGTGTAGAATACATTTGTGTAAGCCATGAGATGCCAGCTTCTCACAGAGTATGCCATGAGAAACAGTGCCAAAGGCTTTGCTGAAGTCAAGGTAGATAACATCCACAGCCTTTCCCTCATCCATAAGGTGGGTCACCTGGTCATAGAAGGAGATCAGGTTGGTGAAGCAGGACCTGCCCTTCGTAAAGCCGTGCTGACTGGGCCTGATCCCCTGTTTGTCCTGGACTTGCTGTCTCAAGATGAACTGTTCCATAATCTTCCTTGGCATTGAGATCAGGCTGACAGGCCTGTAGTTCCCCAGATCCTCCCTCTGACCCTTCTTGCAAATGGGCATCATGTTGGCAAGCCTCCAGTCGTCTGGGTCCTCCCCTGTTGACCAAGATTGCTGATAGATGACGGAGAGTGGCTTGGCAAGCTCCTCCGCCAGTTTCCTCAGTACTCTTGGATGGATCCCACCTGATCCCATGGATTTGTGAGTGTCCAGATGGCGTAGCAGGTCACTAACTATTTCCTCCTGCATTAAGGGGGTGTATTCTGCTCTTGGTCCTTGCCTTCCAGCTCAGGGGGCAGAGTATCCTGAGGATAACTGGTCTCCCTATTAAAGACTGAGGCAAAGAAGGCATTAAAGTACCTCAGCCTTCTCCTCATCTCTGTTGGCAACATTCCCTTCTGTATCTATTAAAGGACAGATATTCTCCTTGGGTTTCTTTTTACTGTTAACATATTTGTAAAAAACATTGTTAATCTCTGAGAGCTGAAAAGGTTTAACTAGCCTTTTTTGTTTGATTTATCCATTGGAAATGGATTTGAAACCAGTATCGGATATGAGTGCATTTTTCTCAAAGGGAGTTCAGAATCTGAACCCATTTTACATGCTAGTCTTAAAGCTACTTTCTATGTTCAGCCAAAACTGAAGAAAATTAACTAGGCTTAAATAGAAAGGCTTGGGGTTTATTGGGGTTTATTTCTTCTCTCATCAGGCCATTTAAATGTAATTTAGTATGGGAGGGGAGGAAGCTTGGTAAACTGTCATGAATTGCATCAGAAATGGACTTCATTCCTAAGGGCAAAGCAATACATATTTTGAAGATTGTAAAAGGTATTTATTTCCTATCACATGTTCTTCCTGATGAATTCTATGGCTTATTCCATTCACAATGCATTATAATGATCTGAATGTTTAGGGGTGTTTATTTGTGCATCAGAAACTCCCTGATTTTTAGGAATTGTTTGGTGCTAAATGAGAGGGCTAAGGAATGAGCTTGAGCGCTAGACTTCTTGTTTGCCTGTTCGTTTGCCTGTTCTCTAGTCATGTTAATCTGTCCCCTGGCTGTATATTGGAGAGCTTCAACTAGCTCTCTCCAGACAGAGGGATAGTGCGATAGATAAATATCCTCCAGAATCCAAGTACTGTTTTCACCATGATGCCAACAAGCTTTACATCTTTCGCACGATCTCATCTTTATCTCAAAGCGTATGTTAAAACCTTTAGTTTTGTGTAGTTTTATGCATGAAACCATACTGCTTCGGGAGGCTCCAGTACAGCACTTATGTTACTTCAGACATTCGTAAGTGGAAAAAAGAGATTAGGGACTAAATAACTGTGTAGTATGTGGCCTAAATCTCTCGTCTGGAAAGTCTCTCCCTCGATAAATCAGTTAAGCTGTTGTAACTGTATTTTGTCATGTTACTGCAAAAGGGACAGATAAGTAAACGAAAGCGTTCAGAATGCTATAGAAAAATAATTTACTGATGTAATTAAATAGCACAATGAAACTATAAATAGGAAATAGTTATAAAATAGTAAAATATGTATTGCAATATAATATCAGCAAAAAAAAAAAGAAAACGCATGGACTTGGTGCACAAAGCCAGATTGTGGCACAAAGTATAGCCTTAATATTTCAGAATTAAAATACTAGGAAAATTAATAATGGCAATGCTTTGCAGAGGAGGTGAAGCACAAAATATGTCATTTGACAGGCTGAAGGATGACTTACTCTAGGATTTGTTGTACATAGGTACTGCTGTTTATTGCTAATGAATTAGAAGAACACGATGTCTTTGCTATTAATTTAAGAATACATTTAGAATTAATTTTTCCTTGCTCTCAGGAGCAATCATAACACTTAAACTTTTAAATCCCACTGACTTTACATGACATTTCATTAGACTTGCTCAGAATACTGAAATGAACCCCTGTAAACCACACATTGTAAGTTCTAAAAAGGCTTGGTGAATAAATGTTACACTTCAGTTTATTTTTTAACTTTTCAAACTGTGGACTAATACATAAATAGTCATTGGACTTGCAAAGGCTCCACTGCAGTAATATTCATTAAGGGCTTTTAATCTGATCCAAGTCTATTCTGTGGTATTTTATTTGAAAGACTATGGTGTCACAGAAACGCCATGCTAATTAATCGGCCTCTTCAGAAGCCAAATACTGAAGCAGCATTTTGGATTGGTTTAATCCCCTATTGCTCTATTCATGCTCTGCCCCTACACTTTGTTCTACAGTGAACTTGAATTCTGAGAGAGGAATTGGGAATTTAATTGTTTAATTAAAAAAAAAAAGGTGTAAACAGATTCATGTTGGCCGACTTCAAACAGAAAATTCAATAAATGGTTTGAAATTTAAGTAGGTCCAATACTGTGCTTTAAGCTGCTCACAAACTGATGATCTGTAGCTTGACAGCTTTAAAGAACACGGCACACTTGGGCTTTCAATAGTTTATAATGTTTGGAGACTATTTCTGCACATAATACTGCATACTGTCTTATTGCCCTCTCTTTCAAAAAAATACGGTGGGTTGCGGGTTGGTATGTTTGTTCATTTTTATCTCTCTCTCTCTCTATTTATTTTTACAGTTACCCAAAGTTGGATTATGTTGTTAGTGGTAGTAGCTAAATTGCAGAGCCTTGGCCGTCTTAAACTTGAGCTCTTCCACAAGGCTTTTGAGTATGAGCACATTTTCCAAAAAGCACAGAGAGAACCCAGGAGAGACTGGTAATATCCTGTGTGAAAACCTTTTAACCCTGCAAGATGTAGTTCTCTAAAACAATTTATCCTTTGTTGGGCCATGATACAGAAATGATTGATGGTAAATGAACTCAAATTTAAGAGCATTTCAGCAGGCTTTTGTATTTTTTAGGTGACATTTTCCTATTATGGCACAGAGCTGTAGTGTGTAGCTGGAAGTGAAAATGGGGAGTTGTCATTCCTTGATATAATTTTAAATGGCTGTTAAAACCCCAACCAACCAACCAAAAAACCCTCTGATGTTCTTGTACTTATTACTTTAAGCAGGATAATTGCCACCAATGAAGGAAAACACGTTATAGACTCAATAATTTACTGGTAACCTAGCTAATAACAATAAGCAAGCAATAATAAACCACAGCTGGTACTTTTTAGCAAACTGTCTATTCCTCTTGAAGAGTTCTCCTTGCATCTTGATGATGTGTAGAGTCCCAAGGTTGATGGCTATCCTTCTTCCCCAGGTGGAGTGTTACAACCAGACATTAGTGTCCCCAACTCTGACAAGGAGGTGTTATTTGTCGTGGTGTTGTGATCTTCTTCACCTGTAGGTTCCCTGGAGCCTTTTTTTTTTTCTTGCATTAACAGTTGGCTTATCTTCTCATTTTTCTGCAACTTTCTGCTATCCCTTCGTTTTACTATATGTTCTAACCAAAGCATTGTCATTGATTATACATTTCCTGCTTTACTAACCTTTGGTTAAATTTTCGATCATATGATTTACATAGTGTTAGAGAAATACTTACTGTATACATAGTCTTATTTACTCACAGCATGTATACGTCCTTGTAGATGCAGACTCTGGCCATATATCCTGGCATCTAAGCAAAGGCATTTTAACTGGATTATGGTCCCATTGTCTTGGGGGTTTTGATCAAAGATTGTCATCTGAGTGAAGGGGCCCTCAGGCAATTGGTTCCTGAGCTACACGGTAAATTGATTTTTACCGTAACCTTTCTCTGGGACATGGGTTTAGCAAGTGTGATGGGTTGACCATGGCTGGACGCCAGGTGCCCACCAAGTCGTTCTATCACTCCCCCCCCTCTTCGCTAGA
>JANZLQ010000002.1:10870972-10957799 GCA_026212715.1 Elanus axillaris
GCGTTACCACTATCGCTGATTGGCTCGGCCTTGGCTGGCGGCGGGTCCATCTTAGAACTGGCTGTTATTGGCTCTAAGAGACAAAGGGGAAGCTTCCAGCAACTTCTCACAGAAGCCACCCCTGTAACCCCCCCCCACTACCAAAACCTTGCCACAGAAACCCAATACAGCAAGTCAGCTCTGTTTCGAAGACTTAACCGATACTCATAACATGCTTTGAGATCCTTAGGTGAAGTAATACAAGGGATTGATAACATTTCTGGAGTATGAATTTATCTTCTTTGCCTTGTTCTTCATGTAAGCAGGAAGACAAGACCAATGAATATAGTTTCATTTGTATTTATACATCTGAGCTGGTGGAATTTCATTTGAAAACATTTCACTTCAAAGAGAAAAAGATCCATTTGCAGCTACTTTAGTATTCATTCAGTAGCTGTATCTAATCCTTTTGCAAAATTTAATTATGTGCTTTCTGAAATGGAAGTGGCAATTTTCTTAATGCAGTTAGCACCATACTTAATAACGCTGATTTATACTCTTCCCATGTCTCTCTTGAATTATTGTTTAACACTGAAAAATATCTTCTAACATTTGCTGGAATGAAAAAAGGTGAATATAAATACAAATAGGCATATAGGTTTTAGAAGGTGCGGTTTCTGAATATAGCTATTTTGATCTATAATTACTTGCCAAGATCTTTCAATGGCTGCTAAATGGAAAATGAAATTCAACTCCATCTACATATCATTACAAGGGAAGGATAAGTTTATAAAGCATTGACAGAGATGCTAATCGGCTCTTCTAAAACTAAAGAGGAATTAAATGATTGAAATCCGATGGGAGGTATTTTCAACTCTAATCAGGCAGTTTAATGGAGTTGTGCACATTGTGCCAAATGTTCTTTTTTTGCAGTGAAGGTGACTGGTGTTCATTTTGACCAGCAATTATTTAAAGAATAAAGAGTTATTATGAAGACCTGCTCAATTCTTGGACTGATAAGTTCGTAACTACTGCAGAATTGTGGTGAGGCTGCATGAAGTATTGGGACCTGCATTACTCATTGAAGGTTCAATACGCAAAAATCAACTTCAAAGTCCTTCAAAGACTCTAATGTTTCATTAGAGATTCCTGTTCTACTGTGGACTATGGAAAAATGCCATAGAGGCACTAATTTAAATTAACCAAGCAACAGGGTAAAATATCACATTAATATATCATATTAAGAGAAAGTGAGTTAGAATCAATGCGTCAAATTAAGTTAAGCTGAATTATATTTAAAATACCAGCAGAGCCTTACAGTTTCTCAGAAATCATTTTGAAACTCAGGGTTCTGTTAATCTTGGTGCCAAATGATACATACAGATTCCACTCAAGTAGCCTGGGAGAACACTTTCAGTAAAATGTGATATTTGCAAATGATGTTCTGATGCCAGTACTAATTGGAATAATGCCAATAAATTCTGTCCACACTATTGGTGGTTACTTTTCTCTCCACCTCTACGCTTTCAATGACTCTGGAATGACTCCACATGTTCCTAAAGCAGTGTTTAATAACTGAGTAAAGACCATAGGAGTCTACTGACTTTTGTATATCAACAGGGACTTTGATAATACATAAACTGTTGTTGTTGTGTGAATAAATTTTCTGTGTGTGCCACCTGCTGGACCCTGCACAGAGTGCAATGTGAACTCACAGGTCTTTTCAATTACATTTGTACCTTAATAAAGTTATCTGCAACTAAAGAGATGATAGCAAAAATATGAACAGCATAAAATCATCTCACTTTATGAAAACAGTAGGGGTTTTTTTTAGTGACTCTAGTTCAAAATATGTAATTCTAAAAAAGACAATTCTGGATTGATTTTTGGTGCATTAATGCATTTGAATGGAATTACTGCTACAGTAGTGTAGATCTGTGGAATCGAGTACTTGTCTATATTGTAAAATTAACGGTCTGTGTTTGAAAACACTGGACTTACAACAGTATGCAAACCCAGCACTTTTATAATAGCTATCACAAAGTTTAAGGCTTACAATAGTAGTAGATAGGTAATGTTGTTTTGAGCCCTACCAGTTTTAACCTCTCCAGTCCTGGGTAACTGCCACTTTAAAATGAGTATGTCGGCAGCAAATTCCAATCTTAGATTAGAGAAGGGTTTATTTCACCATAGATCAGAGCAGATTTGACCCAACATATTAACAGTTTTCCTCTAACCAACAGAATTACATTCCTTTCTGCTGTAAACTTTCAGTTGGCATTTTCTCTTAAAGTTAAGAACTTCATTTAATGGGATATTAACTGAGGATATAACTCGGGATTGGAGATATTGGAGAATGCAGAAAATGAACAAACTAATAAAATGACAATTGTTTGTTAATGTTTAAAAAGTACTAATAGAGCTTGTAAAATTCTAGGATAAATGTTTTCACTGGGAGTGTCTCGTGATCAGGTTACTGTTTGAAAAATCTATTTGCAGCTATGTTAAAGTTCTTGTGAATTTTTTTTTTTTACTGTGCCATTTACTACCTTCCAGTTTTCTGTCATTTAGCCAAACACAAGAATTATCACTCTGAAAGCTTTCATTTGAAAGTGAAATAAATTATACAGATACAAACTGAATTTGTCATGGTATTGTGATATGAGAAGAAAAAGTGATGAAATTTACTTTGAACTATGCAGTTAGTTTATTTCTTTGCTTTCTTTTTTTTTTATTTTATTACTTTGGATACTTCTCTCACAGATAGCTGAGCTCTTTATATCATCAAGCCAAGCTTTTTTGTTCCATCCACAAATCCCTATTATCTTAAAAATCACCTTAAAAAAAACCCCTACCTCTTCTCCCTTCTTTTAAAACTTCCATAAAGTGCATTCCTAGGCAAGCAGTCTCATATGAACTGAAATTACTTAACATATTTCCACTTTCTCACTATTATTAAAAATATCTTTGGAGTACTATATCCTCTGAAATCAGTGGGAAATTTGAGTTTGGAACGTCCCAGATTTCATCCTTGTATCTAATAATTTAATAATCAGTTCATGCCTGCATACATGCTCATACATTTAAATACATTTTGTGATTCTTAGAGTGGGAAAACACTATGAAACATGATTTAAAACTTAGTTTTGTGCATACAACTTTTATTTGATGATCACCTTATTTTCTGACAACATCCACGTTTATGTGTTGTGAGCAACCCATAATCACAGTGATGTATAAAACATAGTCTTCAAGTTTGGTCTATGCTGACGTATTGAACATTAATGGCCTAGTCACTTGATGACAATAGATATGGTGTCGTTTTAAAAGTCACTTAAATTTTTACAGTGCCTGATGATAAAACACCATTTAAAATCAGAGCTCTGTTTTGTACAACGGCATATATACATTGAAAAGATTTAAACTGTTTATATCACGTGGCAAGTTTGGAAACACTACTTCACCCAACCGCAGTTCTCAAACATATGTAAGTACATGAAGAGGGGAAATGGACCTTATCGTGCAAATATTCATGCAAATAGACCACTGCATAACAGCCATAAGAAATATGTGGAGAACAGGGCTTAGATTAGCTAA
Source organism: Elanus axillaris (assembly GCA_026212715.1). Lineage (NCBI taxonomy): Eukaryota > Metazoa > Chordata > Aves > Accipitriformes > Accipitridae > Elanus > Elanus axillaris. The sequence goes on from JANZLQ010000002.1 coordinate 10,874,549, forward strand.
CAGCTCAGATTAATTAACAGGCCTGTTGTCCAAATGTGGACAAAACTACAGAGTGTAGAAATTTGAGGACCAGAAACACTATGTGCAAAGCGTATCAGAAAGAATATACTTAAAATACAATGGGAAATAATTCTGCAGGCTTGCTTACAAAAAGTAAAAAATTACACTGCTTTATTTCTTCCATAGAATAATTATGGTAATCATGTTTCTGAAATTCCAGTCTACAAATTCAACAATATATAACACATTAAAGAAAGCAGAGCAGCATGCATTTTCCATATATCTACATGATTTCATATAATTATTTCAAAATTTGAATGCTAAAACTAATTTATTAATTCTAACCTTGTGAAAAATTTTACTTGGGAGCAAACTATAATTATGAGGTGGAAAATCAGAGAGTAAATTATCACTATAAAAATGTTTTCATGTGTGAAATAAGAGAAGATACATACTGTGTATAAAGTAGTAGTTTATTCCCAAGAAAGGGACCCTTCAGTGGATTTCTTTTAAAGTTTTCACACAAATGAGAAATGTGTGTCCACTTATGTACCCTTTTCGGTGTTTTACAATACAGAATGAATAAGAATAGGACTTAATCAGTGTTTTGTTTGAGCGGTTTTTCTGGTGGTTGTTTGGTTTGGTTTGGTTTTGGTTGTTTTTTCTTTTCCCAACACCTCTGAGAAATTCCTAGTTTAAAGACTACAGAGAATGTAGAAATAGAGGTTACATTAGATACTCCAAAGGTTCGTACCACTATGTCACTTCATGATTTAAAAAATAGAGAATCGTAGAATCATTTAGGTTGGAAAGGACCTTTAAGATCATCAAGTCTAACCATTAAATCCTATTTCTGTATGTCTTCAAATGCCCAATTTTGTATTTACAGGTGGTATGGGATTGCACTTCACTGTTGTAATTTTTCGGTACCATACAAATGCTATGGAGAAAGCTTTAAAAGTAATCTAGCTACAATAAATTATTCTGCTTTCAAGTTTGATTTTTTTTTTTTTAAATTACTCTAGAAAATTTGCATGCTGTTTTGAGAAATGACCTAAATGTGCAGCTCTTCTTCTTTGTCACCATTCCCAGCCTCACCTAATTCGTTACCTTTGGCTGGAACACATATTTATTTGTTGGGTTAATGCAGTCTTTATATGCTACTGTATCGATCTTCCTCTGCTGGACCTGCACCTAAGAGCAGTGGTCTGAGGGAACAGATTAATTAACCTAATTAATTTTAATTAGAAAATCTAAGTAAGGACATAAACAATTTTCCTTTTTCCATAGTTTAAGTGACTTGGAAGGAAAAGGTTAATAAAAAGCCTATTGTACATTGGTTGTTTGGTCTTTTCAAGGCATTTTACCTGGAAAACAGCTTTCTTTGGGTTACACAGTATGAAAGCTCAAGCTTGCTGAAAATGGAAAGTCTCTGTCAAGGAGTGTTGTTATTAAGCCAGGAAGATCTTTTTATTCTTGACCAATTTAACAACTCGTCATTAGGCTAATAGAGATAGCAATGAATGTCAAAATTCTACAGATTTCAAGATAGGGCCGTTTTCAACAGGAAACGTTGGGTAGTTATGTAGCTTCCCCATCAAGGACTAAGTATAAAACTAAGCCTAATTTATAATTAAAATAAAAATCTGTGTGTGCAAAACCCCCTTAAAAATGCTTTCTAGAAATCTACTTGTTACTTCAGAACTGTTCTGTGTTGCTACTACAAAACTCAGAGCATTTACCCAATGAAACTTGCATCTTACCTTGAGTAGATGACTGAAGCCCATTTTACCTAAAAAAAAAATTTAAAAAAATCTACCGCTTGAGCCAGTGTTTCTCTTCTTGTGCTACTGACTCTCTTTAAATGAGTGGGCACGAAGCAAGATGCTCGAGAGCAGGATACGTCCCAGGGCTCTTTCAGGAGAAGCAATAAGAGCTATGTGGATAATTAGGATAATAATGTGGGGTGGGAACACGGGCAACAACTCCAAGTCTTTTGCTCTGAAGTAGAACTGAGCGATTAAAACCAGACTGAAACAGGATTTGGTACTGCTTAGGCAGCTTAGAGAGAATTTGAACTTCTTCACTAAACTGAAGCAAGGTGGGAAATTTCTAAAGTTAACTAAGTGAGGAGGAGCTGAGTGTTGCTCCATCCCTGTGTCATGCTGGCATAATATTTTATATTCATTACCTTATTCTGGTCTTTAGTAAGATGTTTACAGATCCTCTGTGGCATACTCTGTAGCAGGATGCTGGGTTTTAAAAACATAGAACAGTTATCTCAACTGTCATATTTCCTAGTACTCTGGAAATTACTACCATCAGTAGAACTTACCTGACGCTGTAAGTGTTTGGTATCTGTGTAATATGACAGCAGAACATGGTAAAGAAAAACATTTGAAGGACTCCTTGTACAAACATTTTTTGTAACTTATATATGTCCTAAATATTTAAAAATGTTTCATAGTCTTAAAATCAACTTCAACATTATTCATTCAGATGTTTTCAAAACCGGATAATTAGGGCTTTTGCAGTAGTTAAATGCTGCTGGGTGCAACTCTGGGGAGGTTTGGGGAGGGGGGACAGGCGTAGTCCTGGAATTAAACACACATTGGGCAGGTTCTTCTGTTGATCCCCAAACCTCTGGACTTGCACTGTTTGAAAAGCAAGGCATAACTTCATCTGGACTTGATGATTTTAAAAAGCAGCTGGGAATCCTGCATATAGGGTGGCATCACCTAGCAACAGGACTGATTTGTAATTTTAATCTTTCTTTATTAGATTGAAGCTGTGGCCAGAAACCGGTTCTGCTGTGCCGGCAGAACAAGTTGTCATCTGAAAACATGGTCATTTAGGGGCAACAAAACGCCTTACTCTGAATCTTTACCTACGAACGACGGTTATTTCTTAGTGGCTGTGGCTGAGAAAGCCCTGTAACTTTAATGCTGATGCTGATTGATTTAGTCACCCTGATTCTTGTTTGTGTTTCTTCTCGGTGTGAAAACCATCTCCAGCAGAGGCTGCCTTTCTATTGGGTGCATGGATAAGTCATTGTTTTTCTGGATGTTGTTAAGGCCTCTTCCTTTCATTGTCTGTACTCTGCACCGTCTCAGAAGAGTCACCAGAATTGCTTTCATCATTACCATGGCAATAAACTTTCCTACGCAGCCCCGAGGGCCGAATCCAAATGGTTGGAAATAGCGTGAAGGAACCTGCAGAGAAGAACACAAGGAATAAACTTTAAGATAGTTTTTTATGCCAATATTACGATGGAAATTGGGAGTGAATATATTCTGAAAAATGTGTGGAAAAAATCTCTTGGGAGCAATTACTTCTGTACACTGAGCAGCCCTCCCATGAAAGCCAGGCCAAAATACAGAGGCACCTACAGAAGGTATTCCTCTTTAGATGCTATGAGAGCAGGGAATGTGAAGTTAAGTGGTTGAATTTTGCCCATGCATTTCAGTCTGTTCATCCTCTGAACTACGGGCATTGTAGCACAAGCTGTGAAATGGAGGCAAGCTTTTGCTCTTCAATATGCATTACAGTTCATTAAAAACTTTTTCAGAAAACATTCATTACAAAGCTCATAAACGCCTGAGGTACAGGCTGATGCCTTGCCTAAAGATAATCATAAAGCCATACACCTACTACAATTGTCCTTAAAAAGCTAGCGTTCCTGAGAGTTAATGTGTCATAAGATGCAATGCTGAAAATTTTATTTGGTATTTGAGAGATAACGTTTATAAAATGATTGTCTCCTGTCCTGTCGAACTAAAATGTGAAATGCAGCATTCCCAGAACTGTTGAAGAATGCACAGCCAGTTTCTGCTACTTTTATTGACTTTGTGTAGATCAATTATTCAAACCAGTCCCAACAGCATGAATAGTACTGCTAAAGAGGTACAAAGGTACTTGTTATGAGTAAGAAAAAACAAGTCTGGCTATAAAAAATGCATTCCTTTTCTTCATCTGTGTAGCTTTCTTTTAAAAAAAAAAAAAAGATATTAGCTGTGTTCTGACTTCCTATTTAACCAAGGAATACAGTAGAAAAGGTTGCTTTATTTCAAATTACCTAGGAAACAGTGTCATTTTTTTTTCTCATTTTCAGGCAGAGAAAAATGTTTTCTCTTTAAATTTTTTCAAACAAACTGAGCTGTACTTTTTTGAAAAATGATAGGCAAATACAAGTGTTTAGAATACAGAGCAAGTACAGCAGCTGGCAGTACAGCACAATGGCAAATGCACAGCCTGGGAAAATGGAAAAATGTTTAGATTCTAACAATGCCATCTTATCATAAGTAATGGTGTGGATTGCTATTCACTTGGAGAACTGTGAAAATTGTGCCTGCTAGAATAATTATGTGGCAAACAGAATGCATCAAGTCAGATAGAAAATGTGTGGTTAAACATTTGGTCAAGGGGAAATATTTTTAGTAGTAAAGGGTACTTATAAAATAAGCAAGAAATCCGTTTTGAGAGAAATACTTTGAAAATAATGGGTGGCAAAATGGAAACTATTCACAGTGAATAGTTATTTCAATAAACTTAATCACTTACTCGCTTCTTGAATTTTCTAAAATTACTTTTTCCTTGATCTGTTGTTTTTAATACTGTGGACAGAGTTTGCTATGGGTAGTCAAACAGCAGCTTAGAAACGTTAACCAGGTGGTTTGGTGCTCGTTTGTGTGTGTGGCATATATGGTCCTGCTAGGTTTTTGATAGGAAAAATGTAAAACTCGGAGGCGGGTTTCTGGCTTGAACATTCAAAGCTTTTGTTTCTTTATTTTCTTAATTATTTCTTCAGGTGTTTTAACTAGTAAGCCTATTTTTGGAGTAGCAAAGTGCGTCATCTATTTATTTCTTTAAAACTGCTGTCCGTGGATGCTTATATGTGCATCTGCTGACATCTCCAAAGAAAAAAAAATTTTGCCAGGTAACAGAATTACTTCCTAACTTTTTTAGTTAGACAAAATGAGAACTACGACAGCTGTAGAAAACATTAACCCTTTAGCTTCAACCCCATTCAACCTTAATATTTGACAAGCCACAAGAAAACGTAAGAGAAAGTTTGCATACCAGGCAAATGTGTGCATCTATGATAGTAATGCTAACATGCTGCAGCTGAGATTCCCCTCATAGGACTCAGTTGATTATGCCCTCCACTCTTGCACGGCTATTTATTCCAGAGGTCTTTCTAATTCTCTCACAGGAGTGCTAACCAAACCTTAGTATTTCATATTTTTGTGCTCTCTGTCACACGGGTAGCACTGTCTTCCACTTCTGTCTGCGCTGGTTAACAGTCAAAACCAGGAGTCAAACATGCCATAGAATCAGTCTATTTTCTTTCAATACAGTTTTAATCTCTCTGGATGATTACTGCTGAACAAATATAGTTTTGCAAAACAATTTGTTTCACCAATAATCAGAAGAGCAGAGGTCTAAATGAAAGTAAATTAGCGGAAGGATGATTTATGATAGTAGGGGATTACAAGCCGGAAAAAAGTTCATATATGCTTTTGATACAAGACTCAGTAATGTAGACCAAAAAAAATTCTAGTTCTTTTGGGAGTTAGAATATAACTTAAATTGAAATGCTATGCTGAACTGGGACTGAATTACTCAACATCTGCAATACTGAATTGTTTAGAACTTAGGACTTCTATTTTGGTCTATAAAACATGCTTATTTTTACTTAGGAATTAAAAAAAAAAAAAAGGCGGGGGGGGAGGGAGAGAATGAAATGGATGCTAGATTCTCAGTCTCTCAGGAGTTACTATACTTCTTCATCCCTCCAGAGAATCCTCACGCAGCTTCAGCTCTGTATTGTAGGGCTTGCATGGCTCTAGCTCCCTAAAGCCTCTTTATTTTGTCCAGTGTCAGGGGATATAATGGGAACAATGTGTATGTCTGACAAATCCAATCAGAAAATTTAAATCAAAATTAAGATGCCTGGGAAAACATTGGTTTTGAGATCATAATTATTTTTTAATTAAAAAGCACTTTAATAGGTAAATACCTGCCCAGCCTTAATAAAATAATAGTAATAAGCAGGATGTTTAGCTAACTAGGCACTTAAATGGAACACAGTCTTATGGTCACAAAGTTCTTGATCAAAATAAGAGGAAGAGACATTGTCAAAAAATAATACTCAATTTCCTGTAAGAAATAAGATAGAAAACTTACATTTTTCTCAAAATTTTCAAGAGAAAACTCATTTGGCTTTGGGAAGAATTCAAGCTTATGCATACGTCCGATATTGAGAATAATGTTTGTCCCCTTTTTCACAGGATAGCCATCAATTACATCATCTTGTAACGCTTTTCGCATGATCAAGTCCACAACTGGCTGGTATCTCATGCTCTCGTAAATAAAATTCTCCACGATTTTTAAGTTTGGCATGTCATCACTCTGTATGTCTCTGTCACCTTGTGGAATAAAACAGATGGTGAAGAAGTTGGTTATGAATTTAAGAGCTTCATTGTACAAATACCAAAACAGTTTTGGAAGATTCTCAGTTCCTGAAATGGTAGGACGGATCCAACAGCTTCTGAGGAGCTTTATGTAGCCTTACATATTCAGGAAATCTGGTATATTGTTCATCAGCATAAACCCTAGTTTATTAATTTATGATCTTCTCACCTTCTTCTTAATACATTATAAGTCTTTGTTCTGCTTTCTTGTCAACAGCAAAACTCTGAAAGTCCTCCCTTGACTTTTGCATGCCTGAGAGCAACAAGACTCAAGCAACAAGCGGAATCTGGGAATTCTGTCTGCAGACAGAAGAGAACTTTGTAGAGACCCTGAGTTTTCACTGTGTGGTTGGCTTTGGCTGGATGTGCAGCTCGGTCCTACTGTTGCCTGTTACTCTCAGTAACTTCCTCCTGGCTTGACTCCATCAGCCCACAGGATCAGAGCCACGACGTACGGCCAGTGGGAGCCTTACTTTAACTTCCAAGCAACAAGCAGTTCAAGAACTACAGGCTGACTGCTACAGGGGTAGGTTTTTGAGATGAAAGGCAGCTTTGCTACCCCAGTTGGTCATTTGCTGAAGGCAATTACATTCTACTGCCTTGGAAATCAAGGCTATCCAAAAGAAACAGGGAAGATGAATAAGCGAGTCCTCAACTCTCATGAGGTCAATAAAATAAAGTTTATTAAAAGTACCTTAGAAAAAGACTGAAGGACTTATTATACACTTTCCAGTGTTTAACAGACCAGAAGTAAATCTTGAATAAGAGTGGACAAATTTAGTTTCTATATTAGTTCAGTGTCAGGCTTTGAATGAAGTCTAGAGAAAGGGCAGAATACAAATTTGGAATATCTTGTTTGTGTTTTGAATAGTTAGTAATTAGTATTTAAGGAGGAGATCAGTTTGATATTAGAATGGATGGCAGCAGAATACAATTTTCTTTTTCTCTAATCTTTCCCTTCTGCAGTCATAGTGCAACTTTGGCAGGTTTTGTGTATACGGAGAGAAATATTGGTGATTAGAAGAATTTTAAATTACTGTCCCCTTTTGGTGTTTCAAGGTAAATGGAAAATAATTTTGGTGGAACTTATGAGGTGAGTGCTAATTTGCACTGCTGTTGCCAAGGAGTGAATATAATGCATTCTTTCTAATAGATTATCAATTCTGATCATTCCTATTTGAATATATCATACAAACTACTCATCTTTCATTTGATCTTGAGTAAAATCTTTTACATAGAATGGTAGTTCATATATTTTACAGCAAATGCTTCTGTAAGAAGAAAACACTTAGAATGTTCAACCTTTGAATAATCAAAATTAGATTACTGCTGAAGCAAAATTATATTCCCCCATCACTGACTTTGCAGCTCCTGCTTACCCATAACAGTTTCAATTTCTCTCATCATCTCCTCTTCCACTGTGGGGTGCTCCGCAACCAGTATTAGCATAAAGAAGAGAGTCACAGACAGAGTGTCAGGAGCCGCAATCATCATCTCCAGCACACACTGGTTCACATTCTCAGCAGTCAGGTCCCCTCTGTTCTGAAAAAAAAAATGGCAATTTGGGGGGAAATGTTGATCGCTCATCTTTGATGCCAACAGAGATCCTATAGCAGTAGAATGGGAAGAACCTAGAATATCTGATTTAAACAAATGCAAAAAATCTTGGCAGTCTTTCTATCTCATATGCTAAGTAAAATTTATATTTTTTGTCTTTCAGAGAAAAACAGAAAAGTCATGTTTTGATGGGTGTGTATCATCTTACCGAAAAGCAAGAATTTGTTCTTAGCTCAGATCTCATTGATTTATTGCCTTTTCTCACAGTTTGTGAGCTGTCAGAAATTATACAAGATAGGATTTACATAGCATTTGAAGCCTTTGCAAACAAAAGGCAATACATCAAGATAAAATACAAAGGCTAGGGAAAGACTGGAGGACATTCAGGGGTAGATGCAAGAGTTTTAAGGATGTTGTTTAAGCCATGAAAAAAATCAGACAAGCACCTATTTCCAAAAATGCAACTATTCAGTGTTTGAATCACGGTTAGGGACTCCACAGAACTGACTAATTTGTATCCCTTTATGATGACTTTCAGAGAGATCCATGAAGTTGCAAAGCCTGTGTTGTTAGTTACAGGAAAATGTCAGAAAAATCAAAGTTAGTAATATTTTGAGTACATTGCCAATACCTGTGCAAAAATCAGCTGGGATGCAAAATCCATGTGTTCATCCAGCTTCTCAACAGTGGAAAGCTTTTGTCGTTTCTGTTCTATTAAGATCTCCATTGCTCCTTTCAGGTCCTTGCTGAAAACAGATGAAACCCAACATATTGATAAATATCTGCAGACTTCTAGTGTACGCTAGGACATGATTAGAAACAGAGAGATTATACCAATAAAAGCACCTAAGAATGGCAGAAATCAAGTACTCCTAAGAGGGGTTCTATGGTTCTCTGCAAAAGCATTAATACGAAGGGAAGGTGTATTTTTTTATTATTTTTCATTAAATAATTGCTTGTTAGTTTGGACCGAATTCTTATTCTCTTTTTATAGGATAGACTGAAAAGGATGAAAATACATCTGTATATCCTATTAATGAATAGTTTTAAGAGACTTATTAACTTTTCCAAAGAATTTGTTTTATTTCCTTTGATTTTATACTGTATTTTATCAGTGAGTAAAATGAACTTGCAGAATATGAGGGATAATTGTTAGAAAAATGTAGATAAATGTTAGAAAAATTGTACTGTCTTGAAGATAGAGTTAATATAAATTTTTCATATTTAAATAGTCAGTAATACTGTGTCAGTTTGTATTTCAGTGGTGGAAAAAAGCAACGTCCAACAGTTTATAATTTTATTGGGGATTTTCAATTAGCTATAGATTTGAAGGAAATTCCTTTTATAAAGTACTTTGAAAAGTTTTTGAATGAAATCCTCAGGCTTGTCATTTGTGTTTGCTGTTGTTGGGATAGAAAATTTGACTGGTTTTGTAGGGGGAAACGAATTTAAAATTTCAAACCTGGGAAAGCTTTCATTATTTATAACATGTTTTATGTATTAGAAATAGCAAATGGTCCTTTTTGCTAACTTTATTAGAGTAATATCAGAAGTTATCATATCCTGTGGTTGTTCTTTGCATTGCTTTAAGTCCAGCAATCTTTATTGGTTTTTTTTTTTGCAGTAGAAATTTATGAATAAGTCCATTTTAATGGAATTGGTTTTGAAACATTGGTGTTTGCAAAGGCCCTGCAAGGGCTTTCTAGTAATAACTGGGCCACCACAGTTAGCTGTTATTAGAATCGCAGGATAAAGCACTAATCAGTGCCATAATAAAACTGGCGAGCATACGTTAGAGAAGTTAAATCTTGTGGCTAGTTTATAAGAGCTGTCCAGTTACTTTAGATGAACCTCCATCTTTCCCTTAAAACCTTTATGTTATATAGCACCATCAAAATAATTTATGACACATGCTTCATAAGTAGTAGTTTCTCTCACTAGCTGGAATCCAAATCCAAAATGAACAAACTGATTGCCAGTTCTTTTTATAACCAGTCCTCTTTTGGCAGAAGACAGCAAATGAGATCATAAAAATAGAAGAGGCATTTTGTATTTTTGCAAAGAGGAAGATGGCAAAATGTGTTTGTTCCTTATTTAGGAAAAAAAAAACCAACCTTGAAAAGGATTATCATGCTGAGCACCAAGTTTTAACTCAAAAATGAGTTGTTAACTCAAAAATGCATGTTGAAGGAACCAATAAATAGAATTGTGTTAACCCCTGTGCTCAGGGGTTAACTCTACTCAGACAGTGCCATAAGTGTAGGTAGGTTTTCCTGATTCGATGAACTGTAGCCTACTATTTGACTGTCCTGGACTAGAGAGCAAATGTAACTTGAACGCATATGATGGCTTTTCCTTGTCTGTTTGAACTGAACCAGTGATTTAAATTTAGTTTCACGTTTGAGCTGGCATTAACTAATATTTTGGTGAGTTATCTAGGACTGAATAGGGAAGGGCTTTACATCGCCCCTGAGATCAGCATCAGCAACAAATCTTGTTCTGTTGCTACCTTAGCAGATAGAGGACTTCAGCCAGCCACCTTTGCAAGTTTCACGATTTATTTCCTAAAAGGCAGAGGAAAACCTCAAGGAAGGTCTCCTTCATAGAAAGAAAGAAAGAATCTTGTGCAAAAGATCTGTAAAACTGTTGATACTTACACTGCCTCTTCATATTTCTTGAACAGCCAAGAAATCTTAAAAAAGATGTCAGGCTTTAATAGAAGTGCTTGCCAAGCATCAAAGTAGTTTTGAATCTTAAGTACAATGGCATGTTCTGAAAATAAATGTTAACAAAAAGCAGTATAAAGTATAAGCCTCAATAGCCAAATAGCACAAATGCTTCAGAAAAATTAATAATAAGGCCCCATTCCCTACTCCGACTAAGTTCATGGGAATATGATAAACATTTGGTTTTTATCGTGGTAGATGGCATTAGGAAACACTTGTAGCCCTCTGTAGAAGAGGTATAGATCTTCATAAAATCTCTTGGTTGCTAGCTAAAAGGAGAGAGTGGTGTGTGTCAACCAGAGCCAAATAGTCTCCCACAGGAGAGTGGAAGCAGAACTCTTGCAGCAGATTGAAATGGGATAATTTGGACATCATAATGGTATTTCATTGTCATATGGTTTTGAGGGTGAAGAAATCACAGAAGACAAAAATTGTCAGGTGAACTTTTCAAGGCCATCATTTAGTTTGGTAGAAAGATTTCAGATTCTTACATGCATATAACATTGGGGTTGTACCAACGCAGCACATAAAAATCTCTTTAAATGCTGCTATTTATTAAGGTGAGTGTGACAAGCTAATGTATATTTTTCATCATATAAAATCCTCTTTTATAACTAAAGTCTCTCATAAATCAATTTCAATTAGTTATATGGTGATACGAGTCTGTTCTTGCTCTGTTTCTGAAACAAAACTGCTGAGTGATGTCAGTGAGCTTTCTTTGGACATTCAGTTTAGATCCATCACCAGGTATAAAAATAAAGCTGTTAGTACCATCCAAAGGGATCCCAAGAAAAAGCTTGTTGGATGTGTCGAGCATGATCCGCCTCATAAGATTCAACACATTGATGTTTCCTACTTCAGTCGTTACTTCCTCTAGTTTGTCCAGGTGGGCAATTGTTGATTCCACACAAATTGCTATCATACGCACAAGACCAGGACCAGACAGAGCTGAAATACATGTGCAAAATGACCAAAAGATTGGCTAACTTTCATACCTTATTTATAACTTATCAGTTGGTGATAACAGTGTCAATCAAATGTAAAATATTATCATGTGAGCGATTGGTATAAAATAGTTCTGAAGCTTATTGATTTACCATCTTTTGAAAGAAAAATGTGCCATTTTAACTCAAAATGCATAATGAACTCAAAGCCCAAACCTCCCTTACATCCAGCCACTTTGTATCTCAAACCCACTTTCTGCTAGGTTCATACCGTGTTAAGGAAAGATATTTGGCATCATTTGTACTACCTTTCTGCAAGGGAGGGTATCCGTATCCTCGTTTGCATTACAGGCGCTGTGGGTGTCCTGTCTCGTTTGCTTGCAATGACACTGAGCAGGGAAGATAGCTTAGGGATTTGTAGGGAGGATGATGGGAATTTCTGAAAATATAACTCCTGGGTGCATGCAGCATGGTAGCTTTGCAGTGAGCTACTGGCAACCTGTAATGCTGCTGTGGACATGGTGGAGCCGGGATGGCAGTCATCTTTCCACCCGCGAACAGTGGAAATAGCATCACGATGGATTTATTGCATTTTAAGAACTCAAAAGCAACCAAAAGCAGTGGCCGGTTCCATTGCCATGTAATTCACTGGGATTGTGATAGGCTCCAGTGGGAAATGGATTCAAATAATTTTTTAATGACTTTGGAAATCTTGCCCTAAGTATTTTGTTTAAATTACTTTTCCATACAAGAATTGCTGTAATTGCCTCAAGGATGTTATTCTGATAAAATACATGTTGAGAGGGACTGTATGTTTGCAACTGAGAAGAGGGGAGGTCTGTTTTGTAAATAGAAAGAACTGGTAGTTTTAGGAGTAAGTAGAAAAATAGAAATTTTTTTTTTCCTGCTATCTTCAACCAGTACAAAGTTGCAGATATTTTTCAATAGCAAAATCATGTAGGGAAGGCCAAATGTCACAGGAGCACTGATATATCAACAAAATAACACAGAAAATTTAAACCAACAGATAGTTAATTTTTTTTTAGGTTTTACTTTGCTTCCTTTTTCAGGTTTTCGAATCACTGTCATAAACTAGTGCAGTCTCAGCTGGTGAAAATCTTTTCTGAACTTGTACTACAAGTGTGGCAGTTTTGTTAGGAAGGCTGTAGGATCACTGGAAGTAGCTAATTCTAATGGTATGCAAATACTGAAAATTTTCAGTTGGTGGAAAGAAGGTGAATCAAAAAATTGCAGACTCCTAAACCAGTAACACTGAAGTTTCTTTATGTAAATTTCCTATTTGATTTCAACCTAGCAGTCTTAATTACTTCAATCTTTTTCTTTGTTACTACACTGATTCCTAGTATATTAAAGGGATTAATAAACAGTTCTGTGTTCAGGTCTTATAAATTAATTCTGAAACTAAAGCACACACCCCCACCCCCAATTAGAGCAAGCCTGAAGAACCTTTGAACTCGGTGGAGACTGAGATAGGAACAGCCAGCTACATTTATGGAAGTGCCAGTGGAGCTAATGTAAATGCTGGACTTGAAATGTAAAAACACTTAAAACCAGGGCATGTGGGCACCATTTGATTTCAATTTAATTGGATGAGATTAAGAATCTGCAAAACTATTTCAGGACCATTTCAAATAGCATACCAAGCAGGATAAGCATGAAAGAACATGTGCAATAAAATAAATTTATGTGATATATAAAGAAAACTGATTTCTGTAACTTAAGTATGGAAAGGACAAACAGCATTTCAGAAAAGATAGCCTTTGTGCTAGAGAGATGCAGTGTATTAGTGCACGCTGATTTACCTTTGGTGAAAAAGGGTCGAATTTCTTTCCAGTGCGCGGGGTTGTTATTAAATATGATCCCATTTTCATACATGCCAATGCACTGTAATCCAAGCTTGCTCCCAAATCGAGAAACGTAATGCCAGTGTTTCATTACGTGGAACACACTTGAGGATCTGGGAAAGAAATGGGGAGAAAAAAGCCCCAAACAAAAATACCATTTCATAGATTGTACACGAATTTTTATTCTGACATTTTCCAGTTTCTCTGAAGCGCTGACTCGCATTCTTAATTTAGCAGGAAGTAAAATGCTTGACATTAAATGTTGTTCCTTTTACATAGTTAAACATCTTGATGATAAATGCCTTCAGAATGTATATTAAAGCAATAATGTATTCTGTTCAGATTTAAAACTATTTTCCAGTTAAAATGCAAATGGTTACCAAAACATTTAAATCTGAACAGTGTATATACATAGAAACATGTAGAAATATAAGATACACTCAGGCAATGACCAGCGTTAGGTATTTCAGAAGATGAGGCGTAAAATATTTGACAGTTGATAATTTCATCATGAAGTGTATTAAATGACAGCAATACCTTTGTAGCTATTTGGTCATTCCCAGACACATACAGAAAGCATAAATATACATGCATCACTTAAATCTGCAGCATCATAATATGCTATGTGTGGGATAAATATTCCTAAAAAGACATGTTAGGGAAATCTGTGATTTCCTAGTGACATATATTATAAGGTGTAATTCTTTTTACAATTGACAAGGTTTGCTTACGCATGCTGGCAAACAGGTTGTGACCAGCTTTATTGCTTTAAGATATAATTTCCTTTAGAGGGAGCTAGCATTTTAGAAATGCTGATATGATGAAAACCCAATCAAATTAAATCCAACAAAAAGAAAGAAAATCAGAACGGAGATCAAAATGAAACAACACGCAGCTTTCTTTACCATGTAGCATACTCTGTGGACCAAATCCCAGACTTCTTGCATGGGTTTAGTTTATTTTTTTCAGGCAGGTAAAGTAAGTGGGACTTTTGCTATTGACTTTCGACAGTACTGGGTTTTCACCATAGTTCTGCATGACCAGAAGTAAAGTTAGCAGCAAGATGCTATAAGGTACAAATAGGCAAATGTGGATTAAGGATTGGAGTAAGAACAGGGAGGAGTGTATCTTCAGGTCCAACCTTCCAAGGAACTTGTCATATTCTCTTTTCCTACACTTCCCCACATCTCCTCTCTTTTCCAATTTCCTTAAAGTTTTTTTGCATGTCAAGGAACAACATCATCAGTATTTTCATGAACGTGAAAAGGTGGTGTTGAATTATGACAGCTGTCCCTAGGAATGGAAAGGTGCAGGAGGCTCATTTTGCTTCCTTCCATTCCACACATCTACACAGGTGACACATAATAATGTTTTAAGGAATTTGACGTATGACCTCGTATAAGCAGATTTTCCTTGTGAAACTATTTAATGAAGTCCTCTAAAAGACAGCATCTGTTGTAACCAAGACTGCAAGTCTTTCTGTCTGAGCATTGGCATCTCACTATGATTAGATTTGATGGTAAAAATTTAGATGACATTGGTGAAAATAGTGTACTTTTACAGAATGCAGGCTATGTTTAGTTTTGCAGCGAATTTATGATCCACTGAAAACTTTATTCCACATCATTGTTTTAAAAAATAAGTTAAATACTAGTTCTCTATGTACAGTCAATGCTTTTAAGCAAAAACTATCTGGTGAAAATCTATATATTGACTGTCAAGTCGGACGCAGCTGTGGCATTGTTTATCGGCACTCCTGATTTGTTTCTGATGAATTGGTAGTACAGAAAGTGGAAGAAAACAATAAGAGTTCATAGCATTTTACATTATCAAAATCTTATAGTGCCTTAGTTGATATTTGCAACATCTATGTAGGATAGGAATGTAAATAGTTTTCCTGTCATGATTACTTCTTTTTACAGAGGTAAAACCAGACAGAGATGAAGTTGACTTGCTTTACATGGCAAATCCTATGATGGTCCCCTATACTATGTTGTCTTTCAAAAGCTTTTACGTAATGAAAGCTGAGTATGGTTTGATGGATATTGCTAAAAAAAGGTGGTGGTTCTTTATCAATTACGCATGGTAAACATTTTACTAGCTTTTTTTTTTTCCCATGGCATAACTTATAAGCAACCAGGAGATCCAATGTAAGAAGAAAGCAACCTTTCACTGGAGCTAATAAAATGATAGACTGCGGTTTAGCATTATGCTTAATACTCTGTATAATCCAAGTCTATGAGTAATCCCACTAAATGGAGTGGAATTACTTACAATCCTATAATGCTGCATTCGCTTAATTAACTTGCTGAATTGGAGCCATAATCTTCAAGCAGTACTCCCGTTTTAAGGACAAACTTAAGAACACAGGGAACTAAAATTTGCCTTAATTGTGCATTGCAGTTAGTCTAGGTTCCTGTATAGTATGTCATCCTAATCTCAAATAGTAAAAGAGACAATAAACATCTTTTTTTGATTGAGCCACAGTGCTTAATCTTCATTGCCATGAATAAAATGAGAGAATTCACATAGACTTCAATAGCAGAGTCTTTAAAGAAACAAAAGATTAGAAAAAGGTCTGTCAACACCAGGAAGTAAAAGGTTTATGTTAGGATAATTTTTGTAAAGAATAACTTCAGTTTTACTTTAGAAAAAAAGTAGCAAAGAGGTTGTAAAAACATGCAAAAGCTCTTGATATTATTAAGGATAGAAATTAAGGATTTACTTGCTAATTATAAATGTTTCTTCACCGCTGATCCAAACTCTTACAAATTCTCCGTATGTCTTATTGTAGTAGTTGCAGGCATTACCTACTCCCATCCAGAGAAATCTCCCATGTGAAAGGAGGGGACCGATTCCCATACAGTATCCTGGCCCTAAGAAATACAGTAAGAAAAGGTTTTTAATGTGACAGTCCAGGTCTGCATCCGGCAGGTCACATACTCAGTCCTGTTCGGAAGCTCTGTCTTAAAAAAACTTGCATCTACGTTGTTGAAGCCTCACTTAGCATCTATGGAAGCCTGTAGTCCTTTCAATATACATACAACTAATGACATTCATTACTTGGTACAACTTTAAACAGCTGCTTTGAGATTGCTTACATTCGGGGAGACGGTGGCTAGATATAGAGAGAAGAAACGATCTAGAAAAAAAATGCATACGGTTTATTAATTTGTGATTTTAGCAAATCCTGAGTGATCTTGGCTGAATTTGTGTTGAAGTGTCATAGTAACGCCTACAGAAGTCAATACCCTTTGGATGAAATTAAATGTAGTTAATCACATTTCTTTTGAGGTCATTAATACTAGAGTAAGAAGAACAGATGTTGAAAGGAAAAAGTACTTTACTGCTATGACTTTAGGAAACATGCTTAAGTAGGAGCTAAGAATGGATTGATAAGCATTTAGTCAACAAAGTTTTCAACTAAACCATTCCACTGTAACTTGGCACCAAATTTCCCTCTTAGAACAAAAAGGAGAAAGTGGAGACAGCAGGGAAGAATTTGCCTATACTTTTAAAAGGAAGTTTCCTTCTTAGGGAAAGCTAAATTTGCTTCTTTTGTCTGTAAAACGTAAATCTCTCTCCATAAACCAAAGCAAATTAAGTACTTACAAAACTTTTGTATACTGTGTAAAAATTTTAAAGTTGCTTATGGCTCCACCATTTACTAATAGGAATTGCAAGACCCCAGATTAATTAAAAATCTGTAAATTTAAAACATAATTAATTTAGTTCTGTTTTCTTGTTGATCTAATCAAGTGTTCAAATAGAATGCATAACCTTCTGTGAACACTTTTCCCTGTTTTCTAATGCTCAAAGAGCTTTAGCGTATTGAAGGATGTTTGGCAAGGATGTCTTCTCTGAATTTCATTCAGGTGCCACTGCATTGGTTCAGGATTATTCCTGTCAAACACCTTTGTGAGATGTGTATGTTGTTGTCATTCATGCAGGAGGTCATTACGCTGCATCTAATGAAAAACAGGCTGAATCTGTAATGTTTGCCATCAGCCCCCAAAACATTACAGAAGGGGCCCTCTGAAAGGGAAATAATTTTTGCTTGTGTTCTGGAAGATCTTTGGTGCCAAACATGGAGAGAAAAATTGATAATCTACTAAATCTGAATAATTTCCTAGAGGATAGTTTGTTTCTAGTAAAGACAATTTAGAAGGCTTTAAACTTAAAACATGTAAACAGTGGTTTATAATGCACATGAAAACATGAACATCTACAGTTTGTAAAATGGTATTATATCTCTCTAGCATACACATAATAAAGCAGAAAACAAAATGTCGTGTATTTATATAGCCAAGCCAGGCTTATTATGGAAGTTCTGAGGTTAGAGTGAGCCTGATTTCTTGTATCGGTTCTTGTAAAAAGCTGTATTATTTAAACTGACTCTTAGTAAAATTTGTTGGCGTACAATCATTATTCAGCATTACTTCCTCACTTAAATTTGAGAAACCAACAAACAAAAATACTCTGTCAGCTTTTAGGTGATACCATAGCTAAAATTAATTTACCTGGTATCGATGACGTTTCTTCATGATTCCACATTAGAAAGAGAAAGCACACGAGAAAGAGTATGGGCACTGTGGCCACTGGCATTGCGTCTGGTACTAAGCTGGTGATGTTGTAGTGCATCGGATTCAGAGTTTCCAGTACCATCTTTTCCAAGGGAATCTGCTTTGCTTGGGAGAGAAAGACAAAGGGGAAAGAGGCAGAGTTTTTCAAAGCTCAAAGATACATTCAGCTTTAGTCGGTACCTCCCACCTCCTTTGCAGGTCTTGTAAGTGAGCAAATTAGCTCTCGAGGTAGCTTTATTTTATAATGAGAGTGACTGCCTAGACTGCTTGCCAGGACAAGCTACATCACAAGTCGAAACAGCCATGCAGCAGACACTTTTGGCTTGGAAATAACAAAGCTTTTGTGACCTTGATGTTGAAGCATAGTTTTGGATACTTTGGCTGACAGACCTCTTATCTCTGATATTGACTTGGCTGGCCATCACTGAGGGTTACTCCTTGCAAATTTCTAACCAAAACACAAGAAATTAAATTTTCAGCACGTGTGGAAGCATTGAATGAGTTCACTCGCAAGCTTTTATCTCTGTTACTTAGCCTTTCTCCTTCCTGCATACCCGTAGCACCAGAGTCCTTGAATTTTCAGAGGAACTGCAGTAGTTTTTCACAATGCAGATAGAGTGTACCCCAGATTTGTGTTTCAAACAATACTTTTCATTGTCAACCTTTTGCTGTAATATAATGTATTGCATTTCTTTATGGTTCTTCTGCTAAATACCTTGAAAAATACAGTGTATGCCATGACAAACAAGTTCATGGATTGTCTGGTACTGTATTTTTCCTCAGGCAGTAACCAGCACTTGGCACAGAAAACCCAAGCAAATGGACAGGTCTGTTATGCATAGGGGGAGTAGAAAGGCTTCTTCAAAGTTGTTTTGCATGTTCTTGACTTAAATCATAAAATATAAAAGGAGATTGTACCGGAGAAGGAATATGTTATTCTATGAATGAGAACTCACATAACCACAGAAAGATACTGGTTGTATCTGTACAGTAATTTATAAATAAAACAACTTCTTAATTCTGCTCTGACAATAAATAAGAATACATTTGCTTTGCTCCTTCCTGTGACAATATTTCAGGATGTATTTACTTAATAG
Source organism: Elanus axillaris (assembly GCA_026212715.1). NCBI lineage: Eukaryota > Metazoa > Chordata > Aves > Accipitriformes > Accipitridae > Elanus > Elanus axillaris. The sequence goes on from JANZLQ010000002.1 coordinate 10,893,794, forward strand.
GAAGCTTTTCATTGCACTTTGCTTTCAGCAACTGCTTTCTTGTTTATCTCATGCTTTGGTCTCACATGGCAGAAGAAAGTACAGCTTGCTTTGTAGTAACTATCGGTGCTATAATTATATTAAACTAAGCCAAGAATGTGATGGATGCCTTCTAGATAGTAAGAAGATTGGTATTTATGGTCAAAGTAGAAAATGTATAGAGTACAGGCAAAATCCTTGGGAAGGGAGCAAGCAGTGGCTCAAAACCTTGCAGGTGCATGCAATGCTCCAGTATTTTGGATGATCGCTATGCAAGTCGTCTGGTTTTGTTGTGATCAAAAATGACCATGAGACGATATGCCAGGTGACCTTTTAGAAACATGCACGCTGTTCCGGTAGCTAGCTAGCAGCACACCTCTTATGAGGGTGTCCATGTACGTATCGCATCTTGTATGTGTTCAGCTGTTGTACGGTCTTGCATGTTGTGAAAAATGTTTTTGTCATCACAAGCATTTTTTTAATCATGTAATGCTATTTATTAGTTTCACTAATGTACACTAATGGTGTTTGTTCAGTGTAAGAAAAAATGCTAGCTTTAAGTTTCCTTGAGTACTGTTTGTTACCACAATAAAAGCATGCCTGCGTGTATATATAAATACTTTTATTAGTTTCACTATAGGAGCTTACAGCATTATAGAAAGAAATAACTAGATTTAGGGCATATAGTTTCACTTTTTTCTTGCTTTCTTTCTGGATCTGGATGAACTTTATCTTTGTACTTCATTGCCACAGATAGGTTCTGATGTTCATTGCGATTTGTTGGGTTTTTCATCTCCAAGACATTCTGCTGTGTCTGTACAGTAGTTTCTCTGCCTCATATTCCCTATGAAGAGAAGTATGTAGGTGGTTATGCATTTGGGTGGTATGAAATAAACACACCTAAATGTACAGATGTCTATCTATGGATATTATATCTGTAGGCCAAGCCCTGCTAGAGTTCAAGGTGCTGGTATGTTTGCATGGTGTACTTTGCAAGCATGAGTCTCCCCCTTTTATTTTCTAAGAATCGATCCTGAGTTTTGATCTTGCTCAGTTCTTAGTTATTCACAGCTAAACCTTATCTTTGTTTTGACAGAAAAATGGAGGCAGGTTTCTATCTTTTCAAAATATAGAGATTGTAATGGATTGAGTTTTAGGTTCTAGATTACCCCATCTTTGTAATTTTACAGGTTTTTTTATGAAAGAGTAAAATCTTTTTTTGCTGTGATATGATATCCAATACATCAGTGTGCACCTTGCTGTTAGATTTATAATTTTTATGTCCTCGAACATGCTCTCATGTAGATAAAAGGTATTAAAATGCACTGTATTAAATTTGAATCCTTTTCATACTCTGAAACTGATCTGAAGCAGTCTTATTTTTAGTCAAAGTGGCTCCCCAAGCTCTTAAAACAGTTGACATTTCTTGTATTGAGAAGTTCTCTGCCTCATTTCAATGAGTGTGATCCACGCAGACTTTCGGGGCTTGCATTTCTAATGCTTTTTTTTAATTGCAAAAGCCAACTTAAAAATATTTCACCTGAACTGCTCGCCCTGCTTGTACCCATTGTATTTTTAAAGAACTGTCCATGAGGGAAATCGCTCCTAATAAAAACTGAGCCAAGTAAATTTTGGTAGTAAGTAGTCACTGAATAGACTGAAGAAATTTAGAAATGGAATAAAGCTGGAGCACCCATTGTGCATGAAAGAAAATTTCCCTATTTTTGCTCATTTTGTCTTGAAACCTTCTATACGTCATTTTCCTTTCCTTGCAGCCGGTTGCAGTATGTGTCTGATCAGAGGGATTTGTTGGGGCTGATTGTGACTTATATGGCGGAGAGGGGGACAGGGATGGGGCAAAAAAGCTTTTTAAATCAAATAGTGGGAGGAAAGAGACTTATCATAATGGAAGTGCTTTTGTGACACAGTAGGTGGATGTGCAGAGGCGGCCTAACAGCAGTTGCGGCTCCGAACAGCTGGAACAGCATCTGCAGGCAGAGAGCCCTTCCAATTGCTGCTCTTCAAGTCTTGACTACCAAGTGCTGTGAGAAATTCTGTTAAACCTTTTCTTGCAAAAAGTGATATGATGAATGATGATAGGGCCCAGGGTAAAGAAAAGAGTTCATATATCTAAAGGACAACTGTGCTGACTCCTTTTATTCCAGTTAGAGCTTTGTACTTGACTGTGTCAGTAAAAGAGCAAATTATTTATCAGATTATAGAATGGGAGCTGAAAGTTTTTGATAATTTTGAGAAGGAGCTCATAAAACTGCCCTGAAAGAACCATTCTTGAGTGCTGGAATTCTTTCCTCTCTAGTGGTTCATCTGCCAGGAGAGACAGGGGGGAAAAAAATCTGCTACTTGTTATAAATCCCCAAATGTTAGTGACTAATATTCGCAGCACCTGAAGTATCTGACCTAGGTTTAACTACACAGTTTGGAAAAATAAAATTTTAAATGGGCTGATTTCACACAAAAATAAATCTGTTGCCTTATATAAGCCCAGTAAGTCTTTACTCTTCCAGATAAAGTGTTGTAGCCTTCCTCTCTTTCTAGAAGCTGAATCTACATACGGCCTGTTTTCACTCAGTTGAGATCGACGGTTTCATGCAGACTGTAAAGGTTCAGCCTTCTATATGTAAGTCTGTAGACAGCTTTTGTTGTGCATTTCACAATTAGAAAGCTAATGTCTAGCTAGGTAAGTAGTGGTTTTCTTGTATTTGTTCTGTGGATCCTGCCTGAATGTGCAGTAGTCCAGGAGGACAGTGGCTCACGGTGTCTGCACGGGTGTTAATCGGGGTGTGTGTTGACAGCCAACCTTCAGCGATTCCCATTCCCATGCTTCAGTACGTATCACGGAGCAATCTCAGAGCATGCAAACTGGGGTCTTTCGGGATAAAAAAAATCAGGTAATGTACTCCAAAGCTGTGTCTCATGCACACCAGCTTTTAATGGGGAATCAAATGACAAAACCAGTTTAGATCTATATCGAAGTGGACTCCCATGAAATTATAGTGTAAGGAGCTGGTCATCACCAACTGTTTTGTTTTACAGATCTGCTCGTGTTGTACCACAGTGTTTGCCAGTGTTGATGTAGCTTAAAAAGAACACAGTACCTTTTCACAAATGCAATAGTTGGGTTTAATTAGTTTTAGGCACATAACTGTCTTGCTGTATTGGGATTACAGCACCTAACATAGAATGAGAACTGTTTCCAGCTCTTAACTGCGTGTCACATCTCTTTAATACGGCTCATGCTGAAGGAGTTCCATACAATTATTTTAACATTGCTTTCAAATTGTGGCTTTTATTGCAAAGTCAGAAATTCTTTTCACAGCTGTTGAATAAGAAGTCATATGTGGAACTACTGTAAGATTAGTTGCGTTTGTGTGGAACCTTTTGTAAGAACTACTAAAAAGAATCTGCCTTTTTGTTACATGGTTACATTCCTTTTAAAGAATTAATTAATTTCAACTGGGTAATTATCACCAGTTGTATGGCATATATCACATGAGCCTTGATACAGGGATTGTCTTGTTCCCTTGAAAGTCTGTGGGGTTTAAAGTTCGGAACAGACCAAAAGGCTTTTTAAAACTTGAGAGCGCTTACCATTCCTTGTAAACTGAGCTGTACAATTATTCTGTAAACATCAGATTGCATGTTTATTTAGCATCACTCCAGAAATTGCTCCCTGATATTCTGTGGTCTCTTCTAATGCTGTAATTCTCTCAGGATGCAACTGAGAGATTTCCATCACAATTTATTGGTCATCTGTTATTGTGTTACTCTTGTGACATTCTTTGTAATATTTTTTCTTATTCCTTTTTCACTTGCTCTGAATCTGTGCTTTAGTGATCTGATCCTTTCCTCCAGGTGACATCTGTCTTCTAGACGGTTTCATTTGCAATTACAGTGTGCAGAGCAGCCTTTTTAAAGTTAGCTGGTTTATATTGCTCTGCTTTTGAAAGCACTCTGGCTCGTTTAGGTCCTTTTCCTACTCTTAAATCAGTCGCCTGCAACTCAAAAGAGAGGTAATTGTGGTAAAATGTGAATGTTATGCAATGAATACACTGCATACGGTTACCCTTTTCAGCCATTTCTAGAGTTCAACTCAGTGGGCTAGAATTTGTGTAGTCGTAGAGGTCTATCACATCTAATTATTATGGAAATATATTCTAGCAAAGTTGAATGATTATTATAGCTTTGTAGAGTAATCCTGTGCCACTTGCTTACTATGAAATCTAATCTAAATAGCACTTATAAATTTATCTGTTGTTTAGGTTAGAGGAGGAGGAAAAGGGAAAGAAGGGGTGACAGCTTTCAGCAGAAGCTTGGAAGTAGGAATTTAATAATGATCATCCTGGCAATCTAAAGGGGCTCTTGACAAGTAAAGGAGGAGGTTGCAGCCTAATGCTGTGTCAGAGGGCAAGTGAGACAGAAATGCAGAACATTTCCGTGATTTTGTGGTGCTGAAACAGTGTGTCTGTACTGTGAGATAAGACAGATGGTTACATTTGATGCCTCTGCTATTACTTGGAATTGTGGTTTTAATTTTAGTGAGCCCTCTTATGACAGTGTTACCTTGTTTCACAGCCGAATAGGAGCTATCCTTAGAGCATGTCTCTCTGAGGTTTTTCAGTTCTCTCAGCTGCTTTCATTACCACCTTGAAAATGCTATTGCGTATTTGTTATATGTTAGTGCTGGCCGCCAGTGGCTCATACGCAACTGTAAACAACACTTGGCTTTTCTTATCTGCCTCGGTGGCCACAGAGCCCGATTTCTTGTCACCCTTCCTACTCAAAGCATACCGTAAATTTACAAGGTGCAGAGAAGGTTGTAGTTGCAGTATTGTTGTAAATGCTGACACTCCTCTTGTTTGGAGTCTGTTTGGTCAATTAGTTTCCTGAGCACCAGCTAGTAGTAGCATGTGTCTGGGACTTAACTGGGCAATGCAGATTGAACCCATTGACAGGGAAACAAATACATTAAAAATACCTTCTATTAATGTAGGACTTTGTTTGAATATTACTATTTGTTTGGATAACTAGAGAAGGCAATGCCTCTTTTCTGTGCCTTTACGCAGTGGTTGCAACCTTCATTTTGTGAACTTACCATCTTTATGCCTGTAATTCCAGGTCATCTATGGTGATATCTTTTGGGATAAATCAGAAGTTGTCACATATCAAACAGGGAGTCCTTTACACACTGTGTGTGTGTAAATCATGGAGGAGCTGTCTGAAGCCACCGTAACAAGCTTGGACCTGTAATTTCTGCAAGGTGATAATCAAATAAGTATCCTACGGGCTGCTTTTCTCCTTGTGATTTATGTAAATGATTTTTCTCGTACATTGGAGCTGCAAGTCCTGCCTTTAAACCTTTCAAAGAAGTTACTGGATCCTTTTAGTCATTCTTAATGGTGAAGATTTGATGTTGCTGACATATAACCAAGTACTGACCAAGATGATAAATTATTGCGGAAATGGCTAAATGAGCTTTTAATGTTGCTACTGATCATGGAGCTTAGTGAGCTTCCAAAAGAAAGTATTTGTAATATACTGTCAGCTTGGTTTGGATGTAGTCTTTGGGACTAGACAGTGAAAGTTCTGATATTCTGAAGGTATTGATTCGAATATATCCTTCTAGAAATTACTAGTTACTTCAGGTGTAGAAGTTAATCTTCAGAGGATAAATAGTCACATTCTGAAAAATCACTTTCCACTAGAGTGTTAAGCCTTCAGAGTAACTAGCCAGTCAAAACACAGTGGTTGCCTGTAGTGAGCAAGACTTGGAGTGATAACCTGCTCTGTGTAACTAAAGACTTGGTAGTCATGTCTCTCCTTTCTGGCCAGTGTCCATACTATTTCCTTGTAGCTATTTATACAACGTGGATGCATGAGGCAAGGTACGCTATGTGCTTCCCAAATGACTGTACAATAAGAGTTTCTGCTTTCTGAACAATCTGTAATTATATGGTGATTTGTCTTTTGGAAGAATAGTGATCTGAAATTAGAATTTGGACTATGTCCTCTTCTGAGGTCTTAATTGCAGTCTGATGTATGATTTGGAAAAATAACTTGCCAGTTCTAGTACCTTTCACAAAAGGTCTCATTGTTGCTTAGGAACCAACATAATGTCCATGAAAAGTACTAACCCCATTAGACAGTAAAAGGGTTTCTTCTGAATTGTACAACTCCTGAAGCAGAATAGGTATGTCAGTGCTTGTAAGTCATCAAAAAGAGCTATGGAGATATGCCAACTTCTGCAGTATTGGTAAGAATGTGTTTTACTGCCTGTCCACTTCAAAGTTTCCTTAAAAAACCCGTAAGCTCTAATGAACTCAAAACTAAATGGAAAATGAGTTGTGGATAGACAACTGAAATTTCTTTCTAACATGCTTTTCATCAGACTTCCTCGTTACGACTATGGCAAAGCAGACCTATGTGTGTGTGTGGGGGGTTTCTGTATGTAGCTACTCTGTTTGCTGTTACTACTGGGTGGGTGGTTTTGTTTCTGACTTGGCAGGTAGGAGGCAGCTCTCTCTGCCATAGTTACGTTTCTGCTGTAGTACTTTTGTTGCTAGCAAATACTTTGACCAACTTAAGCAAAAAGTTAGTTGAGAGAGAAGGGACCACTCTGTAAGAAATGCAAATTAATTTTTTTACTTTATTTCTGGCTCTAAATACCAAGTATCCTATCAAAGTATGTAAATTAATCCTGAAGAAAATTTACCTGGGTATTTGGAAAAACAAGACTAAAGAAGAATGCATGACTAGTCTCAAACCATCGTTCCTGCAAATGGCTTTTTTAATTAGAAATAATTATTAACTGAGATGTAGTAGCTTAAAGAAAGATAGCACTCTTCGCTAGCAAGCACCAATGGAGAGAAATCAAGCTGTGATAGAAGGAACAAATTCTCTGGACCCGTTCCAGGCTTGTTCTACCTGATGACCTTTTCTTAACCTCACTCAATGCATTTTTTTTTCCCTGCTGTGACAGTGATGCTTGGAAATGTTGGTTTGTCCAAATTCACTCACTTTCCAACTAATTCTACATTGCTATACATCATCAACAGTTGGCAGTGTCTATTCCATGCTATGTATTCTACCTTAACTTTGTCATGCTACACATCTTTGCATGAAACGTAATGAATGGAACAAAATCCATGTTGTAGACGTAGAGTAGTTAGAATGAAATCAGAGACCACAGAAACACTGAACAGGTTGAGGTTTTTAATCAGTGGAGTCTGTGTCTATAAAACCTAAAAAGTTTTAGTATTTCTTGGTGTAATATAAACACTTTGAAGGTTGAATGAAGCGAACACTTTCTAAGGATAACTATTCTGCAAGAACATTGTGCCATTTTCTTAAAAAGAAGTTTTGTAGAATACTTACAAAATGTATAAAATGTTATTGTTCTCTTAATACCAAGAATTTGGTTTAAGACCTGCAGATTTTCTGCTTTAAAAATAAATAAATAAATAAAATCTCTATTTAGATCGTGACAACATATAATTTACACAAAGTTAATTACAGTAACTTAGATCAAAGCAGCTCCAGAAGGCATACTTCCCACTGAAAAACAAAGTAAGCATTTCTGTAATGTCCTACTCGCACTGTTTGAAGAAAAATGCTAGAATATGAATTAAAAATTTACCTGTGTCCTCTTGTTACTTCTTGATTTTTACTGGAGAAGAGCGCTATCTTTGTTACTGATGTGCTCCTTTTAAAGATCTGAATAGGTTTTCTGGTGATCACTCTCTGTGGCATCTTTTATGCAGGTGCTTCTTGTTGCTAAGAGATCAGTTGCTTAGAGATGGAAGTTTGGCTTTTTTGTAATAGATCAGGGGCCATAGCTATTGAGAAGGAAATTTTGTAATTTTACCTGTATAGCTCAATGTATCTGCTGCAAAATAGCCAGTGATAGAGATACACATGCCTAATGCTGATTAGAATTGTAACTGGAGAGCAAACCAGAAAAGTAAACAAAGCTCGTGATTATGTTTGATGGCTCTGAATATCAAGGAAAGAGATTTGTCATTTAACCGGAGGTGCAACTAGCAGAAACGATAGTAATTATTTGCCTCACATATCTAAATGTATTTTTAATTTCCATCAGAAAGGAAGAAAGATCCAAAAGTTTTATTCTAAAACTGGGATGCACAAAGCTGTCAATAATCTTTTGTAAGGTACAATCCTGCACTTACATTGAAACGGTCTTGCTGACTATCCTATGTATTTTTGTATATACTGTTTCTTTTATATTCCCATTTGGTTTGATAATGCTTCAGAATTACTATACAAACTAAATGCTGGTTTCTCTGCTTTGTGATGCTTCTCTTTTTTGCTGTAGCCTTGGGCAACTTGAACAAACTTACAAAAATCCAAATGTTTTCAAGAACTGCATTAAGGAGTTACAGGAAATGTTAAAATAATGACCAAAGATCTGTAGGAAAAGGTGATGATGTTATTAAAAGATGAAACTAACAGAGAAGTATGAGTAAGGTGTTTGTGCCTGTTGCTCACTGTTCTCAAACACCAACAAAAGTCTGAACTTTCTCAATTTCTGCTATGGCAAATCCTTAGCTGACTCAGCTTCCTCCTCTATAAATTTACCCCTAAGAGTCCAAATAGGCTAGTTTGTGAAATAGGCCAAAATAATCCTTTTTTTTTTCTGCTTAGTGGTCTCAAGTTTAGAAAATCCAGTCACTCAAGTCTGTTTTCAGCAAGCCCATGTTATGTCCTCTGGCAGTAAGACACTATGCATCCTTGTCTTTCACTGTCAGCCCACAAAAGTAAAAGATTCCCGTAAAATGTTTTTATTCTTCTTTTTCTGAATTCACGCAAGCATTAGCATTTAAAAGGAATAAATAAAACAAATTAGAGCACTTTTAATAAGAAACCCCATCCAATGGGTAAAAGGGCCTTATATCTGAAGGGCTATGACCTCACTCGGAACAAAAGGTATTTGAGTTACGTACAATAGTTCTAGTGATGGAATATTTTTAACTCGGGGGAAGGATGGAAGAGGCCTAGAATTTGATTGAATGTGAAATCTCTTTTGAGAAGCCTTTCTTAAAGTAAGCAAGTAAATAAATAAATAATGCAGACAATTTGGGGAGAATAAGACTGAATTCATGCAGAAATGCTTCTAGCATTACTGCAACCTCATTGAAGATACGCAGCTTATACAACCAGAAGCCAAGACAATTTCAATCTGAGAACGGAACTCTTGTTCTTTTTCCACGTGCTCACACTCTTCCATATCTATTTATTATGCAGAGACTTGTTTACAGTACAAGCAGAAATGGGCAGAGCTCTAGTGAACAATTCTATTGTGTCCTGTATTTAGAGCTGGTCACAATAATGGTTCAAACCTGTTGCATAGTATCTGATGTTCTGCAAGTGTTAAAATTACTTTGGTTTATTTCAAAAAGAAATGATAGCGGGTTTTAATTTTTAAGCCTGCCTAAAAATTTTGGGGGAAGTCATGCATTAACATTTTTTTGTTTTAACAAGCCAGCTGTATGTTTTTACTGCTTGTAGACTAGGGATATTTATGTTCTGGAGGAGCTAGATTTTGAGGCTGGTTTTTGTCCATTTCATGATATATTTCTTATAGATTGTTCATGTGGAGAAACTAATACGGAAGATCAGTTCTGAAGTAGATGGATAACTGTTTCGTGGATACCAAATTAAGAAAGCTTTATGTAGCAGTATAAGAAAGTTACCATCCAAAGATTCCAGAGATTCCAGCTCTTTCCCATGATTTGAAACTGGTTTGTTGCATTTAGTGTTGCTTTGGTTTCAGCTGCTGAGAAGAATAACAGCCTGGGTTGAACTTTGCTTGCTTGTTTCCTCGTTGTGTTTTTCTTCGAGTTCCCCCCATGTTTTTATCAAAAGTCAAACTCGGTATTTGTTACCACTGCAAACGCATCCTTGCTTTTGTGTTCTGCCTAGGTTACGAAGGGAAGTTACAGTACCTCAAACACTTGTGCGGTCGCAGCTGCCGCTCACTGACTTTGGAGATGGTAGATTGGTTTACAGGCATTGGGTCAGGCTGTAGTACATTGGAAAAAGAGCTCTAGGAGGCATTACTTTCATTATTGCTAAATTGCAATTAAAACAAATATTAGCTTAATTTGGAAGCACCTATGACCTTAGATGTTCTTTATTATGCATGCAAATGGTAAGAATAAACTACTTAAATAGTCATTATTTTTAAAGCTTCAGAGTGAGGATTTTGGTAAAATAAGAAGTTAATATAAAGAATGTGAAACTAATACAAATTTTCTCTTTGTCAGCACATGTTGCTTGAGGTTTAGGGGAGTCCAAGAATGATGGCCAGTTTCCCACACCAACACATTTTGATCCCTTACTCCATGATCATTTATTTAACCAAAAGTACTGACTTCTAAAAATGAAAAATCTGGTAACGTTTTTGTTAGGGCTGCTTCTTCTGTCAGTGCTATGTATCTCCTTACTGATATAAAGAATTTGTGCACAACTCATAATTCAGGAGCAAGAAGCCAGTAGATTATGTCGTCATGAAGAAGTCACAAAAGGGGTTAAATAACATGAAAATACTTGTTTATAGTTAAACTAGGTTTTGTCAAGAGTGAATTCTGTGCGATATATCTTTAAATCAAATATTATTACCATATACTTAAGTATTTAAGTTCTTTCATGCCAAAAGAATTCCTGGAACTTTGTATAATGCAACGAGAATGATAGGACTTGTTGTTCACTACAAAGATCTGTGGTTGAATACTACAGATTCTTCAGAGCCTGAGTAGGCATTCACTGAATTAACAAAGTTCTTTTTTATATCATTAAAATAGGGCAGGTTTTTTTTCCCCCTAAGTATTTTACAATAGACTTTTGAGGAAAAAGTATGTAAAATGCTCTTCAAAGTTGAGCAGAAGGGTATGTAACCCCATAGGGACCCTGCGGCTCATATGATAAAATTGATTAGAGTCCTGGTGTAGTAATAAAGGCTTTAATGTGATCTAATAACTTTGTAGAAAGAAAATAACTTCACTTAAATCAGTGGAAATGAAATCACTAATATAAGAACCAGTATTGTGAAACTAGTAGGATGGGAGCAGGCTCAGATCTTAATTCTTTTTATGTCCTGATGGTTTCACTGTAGTCAGTAGGGTATCAGATAAATGCTCACCTTACCCCATGGGTGGATAGCCATGGGTAAATCTGTTCCTAATATACTCCATGTTGTTAGAGGATAAAAGGAAACAAAGAAATCTGTATCAACGTAGATTGTCAGTGTAAAGTTACAGTAAAGATCCATCTAGCTCGGTGCTCCGTCTCGCATATTGCCCGAAACCAGGTGCCAAGTGGAGAGTATAAGCATTGGGGAAATATATATACTTCCCTCTCCCCTGCCTTCCCTCCACTATTTAAGGATAAAGGAATTTAGAGTGGCAGTCTTAGCCATCCCGATATTTGCAGCAATGGCTACCTGTCTTTTCTAGGAACTTCCAGGAGGACATTGGAGTAATTTAACCAGGCATTTTAATCCTACCTTTTCTCCTAACAATCCCTATATACTATTTTCCTATTATCCTAAACAAGTCAGTTGTCAAGCACTGAGAGTACTGCAGGTACCTGTATTCATATACTTCCTGTGCTATTTTGTAATTTAGAAGTGTGTATCAGCCATGGGAGTAGTTAACGTTAAAACTGTCAGGTTCTCTCACTGGCAAGCAAAATTGTCCAGCAGAACATACACTGAGTCAGTCGAAGCTTGTCATTCTCTTAAAATTGTATTGGGTGAACTGCTTCCGATTTTTGTTCATTTTGGTTCTGTTTCAGACTTCTGTTGAGTAAGTAAGTACTAGTAAAGTGCGAAGTACAGCAGAATGTTTGCAGGCAATCTGCTTTTAGCCATTGTATTCCATTTCCAGCCAAGACTGGCAGCGCTGCCTTCATAGGTGCCCGAGTGCTGCTTCCAAGCAGCTCCTTTATTTGGCCGGCATCTGCTGCGCTCCGAAACCTGTTCACATCTCGTCCATCAACGTTTCTGTGAGTTACTTTTTCATCCTTTTACAATAACGTATCTATTCATTGTCATAAATTCACCCTTTCAAAGAACAGTGTGTATGTATGCAGGTGTATTTTGAGGGAGTTTGTGGCACAATACTGAAAATCACTCATTTCACATTTTCTGCATGAATTTCTCTTATGCCGTGTCTTAGAAGGAGCTGGCCTCTTGGGCCGTTCTAACATTTTACTCAGTGCAGAGATGATCTCCTTTTTTGGCTCCCCAGCAAAGTTTTCTTAATGCAAATTTGAGTTTGGCTTCTCTAGCTAATGCCATTTTAAAAAGATCACCTAAGGACTCATATCATGGGATTGGCTGAAATCCATTTATGCTGCCCACAGTTTTTCTTTTATGCCTAGCTTTAGAAGATCTATATTGCTTGCAGTAGTAACACCAGGCTGATTTAGCAATTTTGTTTCTCAGATCTTCACAACTTGCTTTCTAGAGTGTCTTCCAAAACCCCCAAGTTTTAGAGAGTGTTGGAAAGTGTTCTGTGCAGATGCTCAACATCTGGAGTGTCGTGGTGACCTGTCTGTTGCAGTAAAGTACCTCAGATATTATTCTGGATGTTGGATGCTAGGAAATGAATTTCATTTATTTATCTGAGGATTCTTGTTTATTTTTTAGTGCTGGGTGAACAGGGCAATAATGGCAGAAAATACATGTACTTTAAAGCAAAATGTAGTTGTGTAGGGAATTCCATTTCTCCCAGTAAACTTTAAAATCCCTAGCTGGGGCTCTCCTGAAAAGAATTAGGGTCTCTGAATCCAGACTGGTTTGTGTGGTAGCTATAGATCAGGAAATGATATCACTTCTCTTCAACCCACAAGCCAATTCCTGAGAAGGAGAGCAGGTGATATAATGGGAAGCCAGAACAGTTCCTTTTGTTTTGTCAAACTGTATCAAAATCAAGCCATCTGCTTTAATGTTGATGGAGAAATTCTACTGGAAAATATTCTTGGTAGAATTTCTCTGCCTGGCTTACTAAATTAGCTGTGAGTCACCTGTAATCACCTCCTATCTGGACTTCTGGGCAAATAAGCTTTTTGGTGGGAATGCAGAAAGTGAACTTTTTGTAGAATTTAATTGAGAAAATAATCACAGGTGAGTAACTTTGTCATTTGGTCTATCTCAACTAGACACAATAGTTTTGTTGCGTGGTGATTAGTAGCCAGGTTTATACAATCTGCCAATTGCAATAAAATAGAAGCAGTCTACCTTGTAAATTAGATTAACAAAGAGTGGGGTAGATGCATGCATAAGTCACTTGTTTCTGCTCTTTCCATTGGGGTCTAGTTATTTCCATAACATCTGAGCCCAAACTGCTTTCTGCCTTTTATGTTTCTATTTTGCATTTAAATGGGTTAGAAAAAAGCCCAGATCAGCCAAAAAAAGTGAGATAATATTAATCTTTATGTGTGTCCCCTTGAGGAATAATAAATAATAGAAGAAGCAATCCTTCTAGCTTTTTCTGCAGCCCCCCTGGTAATCTGCATCCATTATAGCATGGTGTCCTGGTTTCGGCTGGGATAGAGTTACTTTTTTTCTTAGTAGCTGGTACAGCGTGTTTTGGATTTAGTGTGAGAACAATGTTGATAACACACTGTTTTAGTTGTTGCTAAGTAGCACTTACCCTAAGCTATAATACTAACAATAATAATAAAATATTATAATGATAGCAATGAAAAGAAATATATTTTATATTATATTTTATTTTACTTCAGTTATTAAATTGTCCTTACCTAAAAAAAAAAACCAAACAAAAAAAAAACCCCAAAACCCCAACCCCCCAAAAACACCCTCCAAGAAAAGACAAGTTATGCACAATGCAACTCCTTGCCACCTGCTGACCGATGCCCAAGCAGCGACCCGCCGCTCCCGGCCAACTCCCCCCAGTTTATATACTGAGCGTGACGTTCTGTGGTATGGAATATCACTTTGGCTAGTTGGGGTCAGCTCTCCTGGCCATGCTCCCTCCCAGCTTGGGAGGGCATGGGAAACGGAGAAGTCCTTAACTTAGGGTAAGTGCTACTTAGCAACAACTAAAACATCAGTGTGTTATCAACTTTATTCTCACACTAAATCCAAAACACGCTGTACCAGCTACTAGGAAGAAAATTAACTCCATTCCATCTGAAACCAGGACACATGGAACGACGACCATATTGGAACAAGAAGGCAATCCAGAATCTCTTCCGTTGGGTTCCCTGTGACCAACTTTTTTCTTGGATAATCGCTGCCCCTGTGTTAAGCAGGAGGCTGGGCTAGACGACCTCCCGAGGTCCGTTTCGACCTTAATTTTTTTGTGATCCTATTCATCTGACATCTTTCTGGCAGCGTATCTGCTTCTCTGGTCCCACTCCAGCCTGTCTCAACCTTATACCAATGGCTTGAAAGTGGAGGGGTTTTAGAGCGCTTTTTCCTGTCATCCAGAATTCAGGCCTCTACTTAGTCAAGAATTTTGACTACTGTCTCCTACTCCTTCGTCTTTAACTGACAAAGAGGAAATTTCTGCATAAGCTTGCTGTAACACTGCTGTGCATAGCAGCTGAATATTTGTGGTGGCTGCTACTCTGTTAATATATTGCATGTAAATATCAAAATATCTGTGTGGTCAGGCTTTCTGCATGCTTCCACTAGGTACAGGATGCTTACCCAGAATCTCTGCTTGCTGAAAATTCTTTAGAAATGTTTAAAGAGTACCAAAAAAAAAGAAGAAAAGCTTTGGGGAGAAGCTCATTATACTTACCGTCAGGTACAAAACAGTCAATAAGTGCTTCTTGAAATCCTTTCTGCTCGTACTGCCTTGAGATAAGTACAAGTCTTTGGAGATTATCACCTTTGGGGACTTGGAGTTTGGTGTTTATGTTTTTGTTGGGGTTTTGATTTGTTGTTGTTCCTTCTGTTGTTGATGGAAAGAGATTTATAAAAGTTCGATGTGGGCTTGAACACTCATAAAGATATCTTCAGTAATTTCTTTTATCTGGAACAGATGCAGGAGAAACTCGTAAGTGGTATGGTTGAATGCAGCTTCTTTAGGAGCTATTTGTGTGCATGTGTTTTTATTTTCTTAAAACCAGGTCTCCCTTGGTGTCTGTGTGCTCTGTGCTTCATTACAACCATTCTTTCCCTGAATAATAACTATGTGTGTAGCTGCACAGGAGCCTGTGGGCTAGTTCAGCTTTTCTTTTGAGGGTCATTTTTACCCCAAACCTGTATCACTTAGCTTAAAGGAGGAGTTGCACACACCACACTGGTTTTAGTTACTGATAAAAAAAATTATGTAATTCACAGTGGCATTGCATTAATATCGGAATATTAACTGTTACTTCAGAATTGTCTACCTCAGTCACAACTGCACAAACTGATTACTCTTTTGGACTGTACTTTGGAATATTTGGACTAGATTTTGAAGAATATTTAAATAACTAACAGCCCTTCTGTGAAGGAACTAGTGATGCCATTCATTGACAAGTCTTTCAGAAATACTTCTAAAGAAAAACTGGCTTTTTGCTTGGTAGTAGTTGTCTGTAGGAGGTGGTGGTTTTGGTTTTGGAGGCCTGACAAAAGCCTTTCTGAAGCTACAGTATAATCATAAGGAGGTGGCGGTCTCTTTCCCCAGTATTTGATCAGGTCTAGGTGCTAGTCCATATATAAATATGAGCTTCTGACCCACAGATGTTGTATTGGTGTACTGTTTGACTATCAGATTAATGGATTCTTTTGTCTGATGAATGAAGAGATAATTTCGACATTTCTTCTAACTTTCGAGAGCTTGACTTATGGCTAACTTTCAATAGTATTTTGTTATATTCTTCATGCTTATGGCAGGTAACAGCAAACCAGCTTTTTCTTAACACAATATATGTTGTAATTTAGAAAAGGCTGAAAAATTAATGGAAAGCTTTTGAGGAGAAATGGCGTGGCAGGAAAGAGGGAGGGAATGGATAATGGGAAGATTATGTATTTGCACGTAGTTACACTACTATGGTGCCCATCTACCATTTTTTAAAGCATTTTGCCACAGCATTTGTGCAAAACATACGACTGAAGGATGCGGTAACAAGTCTTTCTGTGTTAAGGCACATGTAGGGTATTATGCTGTTGGCTCTGTAGTTATAGTTTTCCTTATATTTAATATAACAGGCTATATACTCAGAGGAGCACTGAAAAGACAGTAAAGTTGAATGGGGTTTCCACTTGAAACGATGGGATTTTCATCCTGACTCTGGTGGGAAGAGGATAAGATATCCTTTAAAGTATATGGAGAGATGATAAGGTAAAGTTCCAGGAAACGGATTTTAAGTTTGATTATTAAGACTTGACTTATCTCTGCCTTTTTTACCTCAAAATATTCTTTGGGAAATCAAGCGCATGCTAGTAGTGTGTATTAATAATTTGTCCTTCATACTAATTCCTGGTTATCTGGAAAACAATTTCACTTATCCGCCATGTTTTTCAAATATACCTAACAAGGTTGTTATTCTTTTTTTAATGATCAAAGGGGTCCTAGGCTGAATGGATGTATTGGGCTTTGAGACCCTTGAAGAAAAAAAAAAAACAAAAAGGAAAAAGGAGTATTGCAGGGTTATGTTGCTATTGCCTTTTGAAATAGGTGTTAGATAGCTGTTACTCAGCACTGTTCTTGCCTATCAAGAGGATTTAAACCTTGTAATAAAATTAAGCTTTACTTTCTTGGTGACCTCCCCCCCCCCCCCCAAAATAATTCTTCTTATTCTGTCCACATCAGGCTGGTAGAACAGCATTAAAAAACTCCTAATGAAAGTCAAAATGGAAAGAGTTAACAGTATGGATATTTTTCTCCCATTAGCCTGCCTGCATAAGTTCAGATCTTCAGACTATGGTAGACTACACTTGTTAATTCAAGAAGTACTACTTAGTTTGAAGACCGGGGACAGTGTGTTCTTGTCACGGGCAGAAGCAGCAGTAAAGGAATTATTATAGGAGCAGGTCACGGAAGTGCTATCGAAAACTAACTCTGTATTAAGTATCTGAGCATCTACAGTTTCAGCTTGTTAGCTGTTCAACTTGTTTACATTTCTTTTCTTTCCTGAATTGGTATTGCAGCTGGCGAGAAAAAGGAAGAGGTGTGTGACGGCTTCTTTGTCCTTGATGTGCAGGAGCTAGCGAGGACCATCTCAGATTTTCTTGCTTTGTCCATGGATATAAAACTAATTTGAGAGCAGCTCTTTGGGGTGTGTGGGGGGAAGGTGCTCTGAGAGACAATCTATTCCCTTGTCACGGAAAAATGTGCAGGTTATTCAGGGTGGTTTAGGATGAGCCTTCAGATTGCTACAGGCTTCTTTGACAGATAAATACGCTCTCGTATTTAACCTTTAAACCACTTCAACCATTTTTTTTCCATTTTAATTTTTTTGAAGTAATATGCATGCTATACAAGTATTATTCTTGTTTATAAGAACCTGATTACTTGGGATTTTATCACACTGATTCAATGTTAGTATTATCTAATTTACGTTGTAACTGCTTGAATGCCCGAGCAGTTCATGCTAGTAAATTAATTTTCTCTTTTGTACAACTTGAGGTTTAAAATAATTCTTCATCAGAGAGTTGGAAAATGTTTTATTAGAACTTCCATTGTTTATATTCAACTTTTTCCTTTATAAAATGGTATGCATGTATGCGAGAACATACATGATTAAAAGCTCATCTGTGTTAAATTACTGTAACTAAGCATATATACATGGGTCCACTGCAGTGGCTGCAGCCTCCTTTTCTGTAATACATAGTTTGAGTATGTTTTTCTCAACCTGTTGGCAGGACTCGGGTGGTTCTGTCTTCCCTTGAGGGGAAGTTCCCAAAGAGATAATACACAGTGCTGCTAGGCATAGCTTTCTTTTGTTGTTAAGATTTTTCCTGACTTCTGGAGTGTCGTGGTTTAGGGCCGGCGAGCAACTAACACCACGCAGCCGCTCACCCCTTCTATCCCAGCTGAAACCAGGACATGGAGCTTGTCTGTTGCTGCTTACCTCTTCAAAAGGTTAAACTGCTGAGCACTGTTTTTGTTGCTCTAATTATTCCTTCTGGATGGACTTGTGAACGAACCTCCTCCCTTCCCTAACTCCTATCAGTTTAGCCTATGGACAACTAGGGAAGGCTGGGGCTATCTGCCTCTCTGAGCTTTCTTTGCACTGTAATTCCCATTCCTTGGCCTGTTTTTAAAGGGGAAAGCTGGGCTTGCAGTCTTCAAGGAACACTGAGGTGTAGTTACTTGCTGTTTGGCCAGATAATCACTGTGTATTGGCCAGGTGCTGGCACTACCCTCCTACTCCTTGGGATCATTCCCGCTGTGGTAGGAGGCAGTGGGACCTCTCAGGCCACTGGAATTTCATGTTCTTGTGGGGACGGCTTCAGCTTCAACAAACTTGCCGTCTACTGGTGCCACTTTTGGAAAAATGCTCCAGTATGCACTTAATTTTCCCAAGCAAATTTCTGTTATCTGGTCATTATAGTGGGAACAGGAGTCCATGGTACTTTTGTTGTATCGCCTAGAATTCTTTCTAATGCTCACACTTCTATATGATCTATATCATGGGATGTTTCAGGCTTTTTTTTTTGCCTTTTTTATTTTTTTTTTAACAAATAGGAATGCTTTCCACCAGAAGTTCAAAACAAAGATGTTAAACTTTTGCTAAAAGGAAAGTATAGCCAAACCTCTAGTACATCTAATCCCAACCAGTCAAAGCAGTCATTTTAAGAGTGCTTACAGAACAGAACATTTTCAGTGCTGAAGGTGCTGCAGGTGCTTCCTCAGTAGAATTAAAACACTCCATACAATACTCAAGTTTAGCTTGGGAAGACGGTACTCAATAATCAAATGAAAACGCTTCTAACCACTTCTAGTTGTTCTGAATCCTCTAACCTGCTTCTTCAAGTGCTGGTGGTTGTTTAGCTAATGGTACTGATTTCTCCATCAGGACAGCCTTGGCTGCGCAAGCTCTGAAGGGGACGGGGGTCAGAGAAGCCCCTCTGCCCCTGCTCCCTAACCATCGTACTGCTTCAAGGCACAGCAGGTTTGCAAAAACATTTTCACTGCACAGGACTTGTTGCTTATATAAGAGGGGTTTTCAGTAAGTGGTTTTTTAGTGTTACATAAATTTGCCTGTACTTCAGTCCAAGTTAGGAAGTATTTTGTGACTGATCAGCTTCTCATAAAATGCTGGGGTTTTTTCCATTTGTGCTGTTTTGGCAGATACAAGCAGCATATGTTTCGAAATGGTCTATGGAGAAAAAAAATACTATAAACATTAATGAATCTAACTTAAAGCTGTGTACAAATTAGGTTGAAAATGCTCTGTTAAAAATAATTCCCTCTGTGTTGAAATATATTGTTCTAAGCTTCTGTATTACCTTCACCTTGTAAAGGCTGAAAGTCAGTTCTGTAGAAAGGCACATGTTGTATGTTTAGGCCCTCTCATGTAGGCGTTTGATGGAATATCACAACTTCGTGCTCTACAACACCGTGCAATAACTGTAATTTTCTACAGAAGAAGTTTCTGGCAAAACCAAAACAGTTACATGTGAGTATGTACCCAAACAACCAAAATTGCCCTTTGGTTGTGAGCTCAGAGTTGCCAAGCTCTGAGGGAATAAACTAGCACGTGGCCCAGAATATATCCCAAATGCCGAGATCTGTAAAAATTTTTTTTTTTACTTTAAAGTTATGTGAAGTAAGTATGCTTAATCCGGGTCCTTTCTGATAAGCTATGAAATGCAAAGCAGAATTTATCACAGCCTGCACAGGTAAGACTTATGAATCATTTTTAATTTTGTTTATCAGCTAGTCCTAGAAGAAAAGGTTAACTTGTCCATTACAAAATTGTGTACACATACCAGTAATTGTGAGCAAGTAAAATGCAACGTTTTTTTCTAAACCCCTAGTTATTACAAGATAAACTCAAATAGAAGAAGCAGTACTGAAATTTATTCCCCTGAAGAGACATGTTTGCTGAAGGTTATGTCAAAGACAGCAGCATAATGGAAACAGCACAAAATCCTCTCTGCAGACTCAGTGTTTGGTGGAATCCAGTCAATTTTGGTACCTGAAACACTCAGGATTATTAGCAGTCCTAAGTGATGCCTTTGTAAATGGTCTCACAACATCACTGCACTAATACTTCAGCTGACTCTGGAGGAACTAACTCTTGGCGGCTCCCAGCAGACCGACCAGGTGAGTTTGGTGCTCTGCCTGTTGTAATTAGCTCTGCTTCTCCGTAAATGTTCTTGGGTGAAGTTTCTCTGCTGGGGCTGGGTGATTGAAACCCCTGGCTTTGCTGTTCAAGATGAAATGGCTGTTGTATCTCATGAAGAGGAAATCTCCTGGTCCATATTTTTCTTAATGGTTTAGATTCTGTTTTTAGGCTCGGGACATGCCAGGTCCAGTAGATCTTCTACAGAAGCCAAGTAAATAACTGATCAAAGGCTTGAGGGGTAAGCAGTAAAAATCAGGTTAGAGTGTTGGCAGATTATGAATGTTCTTTTTTAATGAAAGACCAAACCAGTCATTGTGGCTTTGCTTCATATAAAAATGGATATGTTCAGTAATCCTCATCTCTGCTTATCAGCAGACTGCCTGCATACCTGTAGTAGACACTGATCTAATTCTGTAAGACATAAATGATAATCACTCATGCATAAGAGCATTAATTTTAAAATTAGTATCTAAATAGACAAACCAGCTAGCTTTTCATATCAGTTAACTATGCAAAACACTCATTGGCCTCCAAATTGTATTAAAATAAAACAAAATAACTCCTCCTCCCCCCCCAGGATTAGCCCACAATCAGGCTACATCTGATCTCTGCTGGGAGAGTAATGTATTGTGGTGAATCACTCTAGAACTG
Source organism: Elanus axillaris (assembly GCA_026212715.1). Lineage (NCBI taxonomy): Eukaryota > Metazoa > Chordata > Aves > Accipitriformes > Accipitridae > Elanus > Elanus axillaris. The sequence goes on from JANZLQ010000002.1 coordinate 10,914,755, forward strand.
TCAAGTTTTAAATTATTTTTTTTCAAGTAGCTGATTTGGCTGGGGAGATGCTGCAGTTCTTCCTCTCTGCTAAACTTCCTTTACCTAGTAGCTTAAGTACTGATATCCAGCTTTCCCACCTGAAGGACCTGTATAATTATGTTTAATTGCATTGATATTAAGCCTATCCTAACATAGTTGTAAAATCAGTATCTACATACAGATAAGAAATACACTAAATTTTGTGCTCATTTCTGTTATGGAGGAAAGACTAAAACTTTTTTAAGGAAATGCAATGATTTTCTTCCTTTTTTTCTACTTTAGTCTGTGTGCGTAAGAAGTGAGAAGTAGGACCTAATCCAAAACTGAGTAAAAAAATGAAGATAGAAAACACAATCAGCTCTGTTACATGAAAATAGAAATCAATATCTGGTAGAAGTTAAACTCCCATTTTACTGTTTTCATCATATTTATCCATCCATACAGAGAGAGGTGGGAAGCTCTTTTGCCCTTTGGGCAGTTGAGTCTTCTGAATCAAGATAATGCTCTGTCCATTGATAGAATTTGGAGTTGAATCGCAACTGAGAGGGCAAACAAATTGAGCAAAACCTCCTCCTTGTTCTCCCTGATTAGAGATACCTGGTCTGGTTTCTTAATAGTCCTTTTCATTGTCACAGATGAAGTCTTAAACTCTTCTTTTAGTAGAGCCAACAAATAACTGCCGGGTTCTAAAAAGGAGCTTTCTGTCTGAATAGGCAGTTCCGATTGCTTTTTTTATAAAGTGCAGGGCACATATACGAGGCCCTGGGTTGGCGTCAGTATGATTTTTCTGTATTCTTGGTAGTGCCGCTTTGATAAGACATAAAGTCAGTATCACATTCCGTAGACATATTTTGTTTAAACAAGGAAACAAAAAAAAGCGGAGGGGAACACGCTTGTCCGAAGGAAGATTTTATTGAAATATGTGCATAAACTACTTTATGCAGGAACAACGCAAAACTTTCAAAGCGACAGTGCAAAAATAACCACACAACAATAAAACTGGGGGAGCAGAGGAAATGAATAGAAGGGATGAATGTCCTGGGCATTTCTTGTTTGTAGTGCAATTTCTTTTTCTTTCTTGAAGAAAAAAAACCCTTGATGAAAGGCAAGCAATAAAAAAGAGTTTGAGAAATTAAAAAGCGTGTTTCTGAGACCAAAACAATTTTTCTTTAGGTCTCTTTGTCATTGTTGACACAAAGATCCAAATCTTGATTGAGAAGTAGAAACAAAACTGGAAAGAGTGTGCAATTGTATACCATAGTGACAAAAACTGTCAAAGAAGAAAAAGCAAGTTACCAATATGTTTCTGAGAATCATAAACTTACTTTGCAGTGATCGCCACTAAAGTATTTCTGGAATGACCTACTAATTGGCTGTTACATTAGAAAATATAGTGGTAGTACGTAGGTATAAATTAACATAAATTGTGTTGCTGTGCCCGTTGCCTTTATCCTGTAATTAAATCCTTAGTTTATAATTTTTTGGCTACACTTTAAATACATCTGTTTTACGTATTGGTTACCGAGATGCTGAACTAAGATAGACAATTATATTTAGCCCTCTTGTTTTTCTTTTATGGAAACATAGCTTACTATAGGTTACACAGCAAAAAAAGTTAGCTTAAGGCTAAAAGACCATATAGTAAAAAAGGCTGTATAGCAGAAAAGTTCGAGCTCTTACTGCTATCAAGAGTATTGTTAGATCTGAGTATTGCTCCCAGCCTCTTCTTTATAAGAGGAGCTCTGCACCTGCAGAAGGTGTAGGTGCTCAGCACCTTTGAGACTGCACTCCTATAGCATCCAGTCTGTCAGGCACATTCAGAAATGTGATTAAAAAAGGCTCTTTTCTTCAAAGTCTTTCTGACTTGATCTACTTGTTTAGAAAATTACTATTTTTTTGAGTCGTGATTTGTGGTATTTCTTAGCCTTTTGTGGCATCTTCAGATCTTTTAATATGGAGACGAGGAACGTAAATTCAGGCAGTGCAATCTGAGGGGGTTCTTTCCAGACGTGGAATGTGCCAAATTGCTTGCTTGTTGACGTGGGCTGTAGCTACAATGCCTGTGAAGGAACTAAGTATTCTGCCAGAGTGCCCCCTCCATCCTGTATTCCCAGAACAATTTGAATATTGTGTCATAGCCATGTGCCACTTTGAGATCTGCACAGACTTGCATATTTTCCAGTCTGAAAATTAAGACATATACAGCTCTGAAACGAGGGGGCTTGGGGGAAGGGGAGGGAACATTCCCCTTCTTCCCCCCCCCCCCCCCCGGGAAAATGTCAGTTCCTTCCATGCTTCCTCCCTAAATAAGGCGAAATATTAAAAATACAGTTTTATGTGTGTACTTTCTATTTTTGAGTTATATGTGCAGCTTTCCTGAAAATTTATATAAAAACCCCAACTTAAATTTAAAGTCTAATCTATTAATTAAAACCTAATATATAAGGACTCCATCTCTTGCTTCTTTGCTTGGTTCCTATTTCTGTTGTGTGATGACTTGAAACAAGATTATAAAATCTTTGAAATAGAGACGGTCTTTTAGGAAACGTGTCTGAATGAGGTCTATCTTTGTATCCCGCTTTCCCCCAGGGGTAATACTGCTGTGGATACGATTCATTTTCCTTAACTTCAGGCATGTACGTCTAAACCTGTCCTCTGGGCTTGCTTTGTTAGCAGCAGAGGGAAAACCAGTCGTTTCTAGGGTGGGATTCATCTTATTCCCAGGTAGACGTCTGTGCGGTCCCTTAGTTTCCATGCCTGTCTGGAAGAGGCACTGAGGTGTCATGGATGGGTTTATTTAAGGTTCGGCTTTAGTTAATCCAGTGTATGTGATTTTTATCCTGATTACGGGTAAATAGGTAGTTGGTAATTATTTGGTTTCTGATGGAAGCTATAACTCTTCTGACTGAAGAAGATCCAATTCTAGGTAGTCTACTTATTGGTAGACTTTAAAGATAAAAATGGCAGATCAATTTTAATTGCTTTAATATAATTGTTTTTAATGTCACTCTGATGCATGATTTTACTGCTGTCTTTCATGCAGTCTTTCAGTTACCCTTCAGTTACCTCTCTGTACCTTTAAAGTTACAATGTGTTTTACTATCAGGACCTCAAAATGTTCTGTGGTTTTGACCTGAGCTGATATATAGGCCTATAATAACCTACCTAATATGGCTCGCAATTCTCTTTTTCTTGTGAGTGTTTTCTGATTGCATTGTCGTCTTCTCCGTTCAGAAATTATCCTGGTGCAGTTGGAGCATTTCTTTTGCAGCTGTCTTTGTGGCTGTTATTGTGTTCAGTTTTCTGAAAGTTGTAGATACCTGTGGTAAACTCATTATTTGAAATTTCTTCTGTAGGACTTGTTAAACAGATTATATAGTGCTATTTCTCTCTCTTGGCTTTATAAACAGACTCATGATGCATATTTATGGTGTGTATAGAGAGATATCAAATTAATACGTTAAAAGTGCTCAAATAGGCCAAAATAGTTTTAATTCCCTGTGAATCACAATGGTAAATAAAATGAATGACAAAGTTGAGGAGAAAAAAGCTTGGAATACTGTTTGTATTCAATACTTTTGGATTGAAAATTACCAAGAGATACAGGCGGCTTTTTTCAGCTCTGTGTTAGATTGCACTGTGTGCAATACTGGTGGTAGGAGGGATGGATGAAATGTCCACCCGATATAATGTGGAGAGGAGGAGAAATTTCTGAAGCGGAGGGGCAACCTTAATGCTATTCTACTTTATATCCAGCTATTCTTCTTCTTCCAGTCTGGTATCGCAGGGCCACAGGCACACCCACACTTTCTCCTTGGACAGATTCCTGGGAATGGACGATGTAAGAGAGTTCCCATAGTGTACAAACTCCGATTTTTTCTTGTGTAGTTTAGCAAAAAAATGTTTGTGTCACTTTGTGTGCCACTGTCAATACAGAGACAGTTCAGGTTTGATACTTTGTTTGATAATGAACATTCAGTATTTAATTCCCGGCTGGGTTTTGGGTGGTTGAGCAGTGTGCTTTTCTTCCTTCAATTCTTTACTGAACTGCAGAGTCCTTTGCAAAAAGCAAGGACTGTTTTTCAAGGGTAGCTCTCTGTGGATTTCTCCAGTTCTATTCGTTGTTTTCAGATTCCAATGGCGTTACAAAGATGTGATAGATCTGTCGGAGCTGCTCACTGGTTGCCGTGTGTTTTGATCAGTTGCTTTAATTCCCATAGTTTAAATTATGAATAGGCGGTTGTAGCCGTGGTGTTTGAATTGTTCTGTTTGGCTTTGCTCCTTAAGCCATCTTTCTCTGTGACTCAGCTTTGATTTTTTTCTAACACGTGTGTTGGGGGAATTCTGAGCAGTTTTCTGGGAAAATAGTCTTTAGATGCCAGTGCCCTAATGATGCATCCCTGAGGCATCTTCCTCCACGACTACTGAATGTTCCTTCAAAGACAATGAAACATTCTGCTGATGCCATTGAATAGTATCCATTGTGCTGCACTACTTGCGGATATTTATGGGGTTTATTTTGAATTTTAAACGCCAGCTTGGCTTACCTAGTGAGAATTTTTTTTCATTGGTTCTTAATTTAAGATTTATTATTAAGACAGGATATTCCAAAATAACAGCTGGTACACTCTTTGCTCTGCATGAATTTTATTTATATTCTTGCAACTCTGTGTTAAATAGGAATTTCCTGAAATCAGAGGTACTTCTTAAGGTATATACTGCTGATTCCTTAAAGAGATTTATAGCCTTGTGCCACTGAAATACACAATGGAAGCTTAAAGGGGTTTGGGTATAGCTCCAGTTTTTTTTCAGGTAGTAATTTGTTAAGCATTTTCTAGCAAGTCCAACTATTTCCATGCAGAATTTTTACTTGTCTGTAAAATATGGGTTGAAAGGATGTTATCCTATCTAATTAAATGTTCCTATCGTTAATTTTGCTTATTCCAGTACTCTCCAGTCTGTAACTTTTTTTTTCAACTGGCTGCTGTTTTGGGTATAATATACATTTGTTTAGGGCTCATGCATTTGCTGCAACTGAATTAATGACTAAGTCTTCCTGCCAAAGTATAGCAATGAAAAAAGAATTCCACGCGCCTTTCTTCCTATTAATACCTTTCACCACAGGTTGATATACAAAAGCGATTGCATTAACCTTTCTGCAGTATTCTATTAGGAGCACCCAAGGCTGCTTCCATGAAAAAACCCCACCTCTTCTGATATAAAATGATCAGAATTAATTATACTATTTTCTGTGATGTGGGTTTTTTTCCCCCACTACCTTTAATTCTTAAAAATACTTGTGGGGTTTTTTTGTTTGTTTTTTTTGTTTGTTTGTTTGTTTTTGTTGTCATGTCCCATCCCTTCCCGTCCCCCCCAAAAAAGTAAGCCTGCATATCCAATATGCTATAATCCGTGTGGAATGTGTGTGCAGTAAGGGAGTGGGTTGCATTCTGGTTCCTGTCTCTAGTAGAAGCCTGTAGTAATTCTGTGGGGTGAGGTTAATCGTGGAGCTCAGCGTCGTCTGAATCGCTCTAAGTCTGCTATTGTGGCTGACCTACAGTTATTGCAAAGACATTTCAAACCTACGTATTCCATTTTTTCCAAACATGAATAGACTAGGACCTAATAAGAATTTCAAAATCGAGCCTTTCTTTTTGCGTGTGGTCAGAAGCCTTTTAACACTGTAAGGCTAAGCCTTTGCTATAGAAACAACGTTGTTTTTGGTGCTGATGTTGAACTGCAGCCGTGCTCTGGATGGAGGAGCTCGGCAGGTGCTCAGCTGGTAGCGTGTGTCATGGTTTGGGCAGTGATAACAGGGATGAAGAGAAAGGGCGTTTCTAGCTCTTCCCAGGGCTTGTCGTCCTGAATACATCCAGGTTGAACATACTGTTGCAGCAGGTATGGGTATCGACTGCTGCAAAGGGAAAGCACGAGAAACTTACTGAAAAGCGTGAACTGCTCATCAGTTTGAGAGTCCAGAGAATGATCTTCCCCTTTGCAGGTTTGGAGAGCAGAGCAGATGTGGAATCCTAAAACAAATCTCTGAAATCTCTGTCATTTTCCTGAGAAGAAGGGGATTCAATACAATCTGTCAGTTATGGTGGGAGGTTACGAAAGCTTTGTAAGACCTTTTCTCACTTTAACTAGTTCAGGAAAAGAGATTACCTTCTTTCTAATAGCATTCATAAAGATGATAATCTGCATAATCTTTTAATGGTACCATCGGAGGAAGTTTGGTGATCTATCTTACAAGAGCATCATCCTCAGCACCTCAGTCCATCTTTCAGCATTAGTCATCCAAGTGAAAATAACACGCCAAACTCCAATGTGCTTTATCATTGGGACAGCTGCCTAAATAGATGAGATTTCAGTAATAACAATTTTTGCAAAGTAAAACATCAGTGGGAGCATTAGTTAAGTGTGACAACATCTGAATACATTCTCAGCGTCAGAATAACGGAGTCGATATTCTTTATTATACACATAGTGCGTCATTTGGATACAAAAATACCTCTGGCGTTAAAGCTATGTTTTACCTCCTAACAATTTATGTCAACTGTATGACTAAGCTGGAATTGTGAACAGCACAAACGTGATGTCGAATCTGCAGTTCGCTTATTTATATTGCTAGTTTCTTTCTAGTTCCCATATAACTCGGGCAGATTTAAATCATCTCTGTATGCTGAGCTTTGCTGCATGGCAGTTATGAGGCACATTTGTATTAGGACACGCTTTAAAGAAACCAATTATTTCCTGGCATTCCAGAATTTAAGTGCTGCTTGCTGGCACTCTGCCTACCTGAAAAACAGACTGATGGGTATATGGGACAATAGTTTTCTTGCATTGGTTTAGATTGTTACTAAGCATATATTTTCTGTTCTTTTGGTGAGGAAATAGGAGTAAGGTTTCCAGAACTTGGCAGCAGCATTCCCAAGCCTCCCTTCTGCTTTGCCGGTCACCAGTCTACCGTTGGGACCTTTGATTTTCATCATAGAGAAGGAATGGAGCCATCAAGCACGAAGCTGCATTGCAGTTGATGACAAGCGCTGTACGGGTGGACCAATTACAGGGTGGTAGCAGGGGGTGAGAGGATATGGGGGCATTTGGATGAAGTGCTGGTTATACGGGATGGGGAGAGACTTGGTAGAAAGCTGGGAAAGGCATACCCACAGCCCAGCAAGACAGCTGCTTCTGCCGCTGGAGTAGCAAATAGGACTTCCGAAGTTTGGGAAACCCTTTTGACACAAAACTGTGCTGGCAACTGATTCCTGGCTTTCAAAAAAAAAAAAAAAAAGGGGCAATCCCTTGACAGGGGTGAAACTCTTTGCGTCCCAGCGAACTAAGCACAGCACTGCACAGGCTGCCATATAATCTGTCATACAGGTAGCAGCTCTGGAGCCACTAACAGCCTGGGGAAGAATCCTGCAACTCTGCCAACCAAGCAGGTTCCATACCACAGCCTTGGATAGGATGTCCACAGTGATCCAATGGCCCACTTTTTTTTTTTTTTTTTAAATGAATGATGTTCCATTTCTTTCTGATTGTAATGCAGAGAAAATCCTGTGAGATTAGACAGATGGGGAAACAAGAGTGCTGTATTGCTTCTGTTGTTCTCCAAATGGTAGCTCATGATTATTATACTCTTTTTACTCAATCATTATGCTCTGAAATGGACAATAAAGATGAAGAATTGCTGTTTGTTATGCTATATGGTCCCTGGAGTGCAGTTCTATTTATGTTCTCAGAAAGCAAGCTTTAGTTTGCTGTTATGATAGATACTAGTTTTATTACATCTATGGAATTATAAACTGAGCTTGCTTAAGATATAATGTCTTCTGGGAATTCCTCTGCAAGGTCATATCCTTTTTTTATTTTTTTTTCCTTCACAAGATTAATACTATAAGCAAAACTGAAATATGCACTTCTACGATAAACTAGGATATCAACTGCAGAGTAAACAATTATTCTTGTAATCTTCATTGGCATCAGAAAGGCTACTCACATATAAGTAGAACTTTGTGATAGCTTCAGATTAGTCTGCCAAGGCCTTGGCAGAAGTGATTTTTGAGGACTTTTTTACATATTTGGTTTTGTTATTGTTCCTTAGAATGTCAATATTTTACTGGTGGAACACATTCTAAGACTGTTCACCCTGCAAAATGTTATGCACATCTGTGTGATGTTAGTACATAAAATAGATTACCTGCAACAACATGGTAAAGAGCTCAAGCAGTAATTTAAACTTCAGTGAGGTTCTTTTTTTGATGAACATTTCATTGGAGGCTAGTAATGGGAATACAAACAGAATCAGATAGTGAAGTTGCAGTTCTGTTGGTATTTGGTGGATTTTTTTTTTTTAATAGCCAAATTAAGTTTTAAATAGTGTACTGGTTTCTGAGAATACTAATTGAGGCATTTGATTCCTGACCTTGTTTTGTAAAATACAGAAACGTGAAAAACACTGTGATATGGCGGAAGCTGAACAGAACAGATCTGAGAAAGTGTAACTGGTTCCAAGACCGTAAGGTAGGAATTATTTGCACAATACAGTGAAACTGTTTTTTGTTTTTTTTTTTCAAATCAGTCTGCCATGCAGGGTGAAAAAGGCATTTTGTATGTATTTGCAATATCTGTGAGCTACCAAAGAGATCCTCGTGATCCTATATTACAGGACATGCAAGAGTAGACCTTTAAGATACGCAGTGATGGTACAGGACGCCAGAGTTTTGAGAAAGAGATTAGCGTTGTTGGAGCGAGTCCAGAGGAGGGCCACAGAAATGATCAGGGGGATGGAACACCTCTCCTGTGAGGAAGGGCTGAGAGAGCTGGGGTTATTCAGCCTGGAGAAGAGAAGGCTCTGGGAAGACCTTACAGCAGCCTGCCAGTACCTAAAGGGGGCTTATATGAGAAAGATGGGGACAGAGTTTTTAGCAGGGCCCGTAGTGACAGGACAAGGGGTAATGGTTTTAACTAAAAGAGGGTAGATTCGGACTAGGCGCAAGGAAGAAATTTTTTGCAGTGAGGGTGGTGAAACGCTGGAACAAGTTGCCCTGAGAGGTGGTAGATACCTGGAAACGTTCGAGGTCAGGCTGGACACGGTTCTGAGCACCCTGATCTTGCTGAAGATGTGCCTGCCCATGGTGGGGGGTTGGACCAGATGGCCTCTAAAGGCCCCTTCCAACCCAAACCGTTCTGTGATTCTATGCTATTCTATCATCATACACCTTTGGATGTATGATGATTTTCTTCAGTCTCCTCTGTCATTATGGGAAGAGACGGAATGCTTTTTGTTCCCTCCAGTTTCGCCCTGCTCTACCTAAACCCATCATGACTGTTTTAGAAGGAGAGAGCCTCCAGTGCGATGCCCAAGGACACCAATACTTTGCGTTTTTTTATTTTGGAGAGGTGAGAACTTTGACATGACGGAGTTGTTTTCCTGTCTTGACTTCTCCATGGCATTTAACTGACTGCAGCAGAACTGCATGGATTAAATTCAAATTTCATTTGACCTCATGGTTCACCCTTCAGTGCCCTGTGGGATTAGCATGAATGGCAGGTCAATGGTGTAATTAGAACGGAGAGAAAATGGTGTGGCTGACCAGTTGCCGGGATCTGCAGAGAGCTGTCACTTTGTCAAAGTCAGGCTCCAGAACCCTCTCTTGCAGGAAACTTGGCATTCGCAAGCTGTGCCTTTCCCGAGATGGATTTGGAGCAGCAGCAGCAACGCTTTGTCTTTGAAATGGAACTTTCAAAGTCACTTTTGAGTTTAGTAACTTGCGTACTCCTCATGAGGTCTTCACGTGCGGCCAGATCCTGCTGTCCTCGACAGCAGTGAAACTCTGGGTAGTTTGTTTCCTTATCTTCGCTACGGATTAATGGGGTTGGCAGGAATAATTTGGAAGAATTAAAAAAGCTAAAGGAAGGACGGGCGATGTTCTTGAAGCAGCAGAGTGCCCGTACGAGCTGCGGAATGACCAGCATAACGGGCGGGGGGCAGGCAATAAATGCCTGCTTTAGGGAACGAAGTCGGGGAGCCTCCCGATCCCAGGATCCCAGGGAGAAGCCGCCTCCAACTGCTGCCGCCACGGCGGGCGGGCCGTCCCGGCCGCGCTCCCCCGCGGGGCTGCTCCCCCGTCCCGCTGTGGGACGTGTGTGTGTGTGTGGGTGGGTGTGTGTGAGATAAATCCCGGCCCGGCGGCGGCCGTCGGGCGGCGATGGAGGCGGCGGGCGGGCGGGCGCAGCTGTCAGCGGCGCGGGGCCGCACGGGGCCCGGCAGCCGGCGCCGGGGGAGCGGATTGGGCTGCGGGGGAGCCGGGGCACAGCGGGGTGGCGTGTGTGGTGTCGGGGGGTGCTTTTGTGTTTAACCTCTCCCGGAGTGCCCTGAAAGGCTTTGAAGTGTGAGGTCGGGGCGGTGGCGGGGCCGGATGCGTCAGCCGGGGGGGTCGGGGCGAGCCGGGCCGAGCCCGGTGGCTCTGCTCGCAGCTCCGCGGTGCTGGGGCAGGGCGCGGGCTGCGCCGCGCTGCAGGCGGCGGCGGTGCTTCTCCTCCGGGTGCTCGCCGAGCACCTGACCACTGCCTGCGCTGTCCTAGCAGCTTGCTGCACGCAACTGAGTGATTTCGGTTTGTTTTTTGTTTGTTTAAAAGGACTTCGGTGCCGTCTCATGCCGATCCGCAGCACCGTGGTGTTGCAGAGCGGGTTTCTTTAATCCTTGGTAAGGGGGGCAAAGGCTTTCAAGCATAAACGTCCTCGCCCTTTTTCCAGGAGAAAGTAATTTTGCGGCGGTTTAGTCCGGGCAATACGTTTCAGTGGTTTCATTTAGTGCCCTGGTGTTCGTAGCTCGTATTTGCCTTCTGTATGTATTATTTGGTAAGTCCGTTTGCTTGAAGTTTTGTAAAACGGCCCATATTTTGCCTATTTGACCTGTGCAGGAGAATTCAGGGTGAAAGTGAACTCATGTCCACGGTGAAGCAGTTAAGTACTTCAGAGCGCACTTCATCTTTAAGGTGCGCTTGCACTCGTAGGTATGTGTGTGGGAAGGCAGTGCAGTAGTGAACGTGTAATTCTGATGTGAGGTTGACAAATTCATACGGATTTCTTGTAAGGTTTTATATGATGTGGACTGTGTAGTTTGAGGATTTAGTATTGATATCGAAGAACCTATTTCAATGCTGCCTTACAGTTTGTCTGGCTAATTATTTAAATCTTACCACAAATCTAGTTCCAGTTTGGACACATGACTTCTGTATTCTTTTCAGTTGGTCTTACATCAGTTAAACCTCAAGGATATTTTTTAAAGGTTGATTTATCTTGGGACTACTGTAATAAGAACTGTTTTCTTGACCAAAGTTCTGTTTACATGAATTCGCAACCATTCAGATGGATTTTGGTCTACTTCTAGGGCAGCATAAAAAAACTTGATACAGTGTGGTCACAACAGGTAAGAAATGCCTCTGTACTTACAGAAAGAGTAGTGGGACATCTGAAGTGTCTGGGGAGGTGGGAATAATGAATTTTAGCAAGTAACTTGTCTTTTTATGACTCTTAGCACCATCTTTGTCTCTATCAAGTAATGAAATTGTACTGTATATTGTCTCTCATTACCGATTATAACCAGTTTCATGGCTTTTAAGGAAAATAATCAGTGTTGGAACACGTTTAAAACAACTCAGAGTCTCATGGTGATAGCAAGTGGGAGTTGGGCTGATATTAGGGGTCCAGGAAGGTCAATATATGTTGCATAAATAGTGAAACACTGGGTCCATCCTTGCTAGTCAGTCCCACAACAGCAGTGACAGAGCAACTGTGGATTTTTTTTCCTTTCACATGGAGGGTTTCACTTACTTCTAAGTACCTGCATTTAGACAAGTCAGTGTTTTGAGTGTGTGTACAAGTTAAAAACCTTCTCCTAAATGCTCTGACATTTGATTAGGAGTGTTAACAAATCACAGAAAACACTAAATGCCAAGTGCTTTTCTCTTTAGTATTTTTGTGAGATAGTCTACTTTGAATTTATCATAAGTAGAGTTGAAAATACACGGCAATGTTACTAGTGATTATTCTTCAGAAATATCCTATAAATGCTCATGCAGATTATCTCAGTAATTCTGTATGTCATGCTACCAGTAAACAGATGTTAGACAATATATTAGTTTGTCAGACCATATCAAGAATTTAAAACATCTCTTTGCCCCTTTTTTAATATTGACTTGTTCTAGCCGAAGGAGGGAGGTTAATTTGTATGTGAGTAACAGAGTATTACACATCAAATTTGTGCATGCAGCTGTTGCCCAGGCATTTATTAAGAGGCAAACTGAAGGACATAATAAAAATAATGTATTATGTAGAGGTTTTCTACTCTGTTTTTAAATACAGTAGTTGTACTTTCCTGTAAGGATCTACTGTTAGTTAAAAGATGCTATGCTTGCTCCAAAGTCCCCCTATCAGTCTCTTTGGTATTACAGTTACTTTCTTTTTAAATAGATTTTTTTTGTTTCTGTTTATGCTGGGAGTCCTGCATGAGCCTCAGAGTGAAGCTGAGAAAGAAAATTGACTCTGCTGTTAAGTCCTAAATGTAAATATTACCTTTTTCTTCAGTCTCTCAAACGTTCTGCTTGTTGCAGCAATAGAGCAAATGCATTCACTTAAAAACTGTGAATGTTGTAAGGTATCTTTTTGTATCACTATAAGAGGAGAAGAGTTGTTTTAGTAGGAAATGCAGCTTCAGCATAAAGCACTTCAGACCTTTTATCCCATATCTGTACTGAGAATATATTGATTTGGTTTATGTAAAAAGATCAAAACAGTGAGTTCAGTGATAACTGTAGTATGATTTCTTGTAACTTGAGGGAAGTCCATGAAGGCAAAATGCACCTCCTTCTCTGCAACCTTGACAATGTTCTTTTAAAATATTCAGATCCTTTAAGTGATGTTTACTGGTGTCTGAAATTGACGTAGGTGGCTTATTACATCCCCGGGTACAGGATTAGTTATACTGCCATAACCATGTTCATATAAAAATGAAAAGCAGGAAATGCTGCAGTTCATCTCTTCTGCATACAGTAACCATGTACTGTGTGTCTTGAGTGAAAACGAAGTGTTTGAATTTGAAGATGTGTATGCTAGATATGGAAGAATTTTCATATAGTTCAGTTGCAAGACAACCTTTGTAGATAATGTTTTTTCTGCAGTTGTTGTTTGATGCCTGCTAGAGATACTGAAGATACCCTGTGAAACTGAAGTTTTGACTATATGTACAAGTAAAAGCTTGTCAATTTTAGCTCTGCTTATCAATTTGTGGCACCTTTGATGACTTTAAAGGAGGGCATGAATGCTTTAACAGAGCACTGGACTAGGCAGTGGTATAGGAACAGCAGGAAAGCACATACAGTGAAAGCACAGAGTGGCCAAGGTTTGACTTGCTCTTTTTTATTATTTTTACTGAAATGATGATAATTTTCTCTGTTCATGTTGTCAAAATGTAGCTAAGGCAAAAAGCATAGCTTATTATTGACCGTGGCTATTCTTAGCTAAGGTAAAATACAATTTCATGTGTATTAACTAAGTCCATAATGCTGGATATTTTTAACTGGCTGCTTAAATAAGGAACCAAATTTTCTGCTTCCAGTTTGAGCTGGATGGATACTACTGTGAGAGAAAATTCACTTCCTACCTCTTCTGTGCTCTGTGGCTTGAGAGTACTTCTGGAAGAGGGTTACCCTCTATCGTGTCTGATTTTTATCACTCTTAGTTATTGCAAGTGGTAGGGTTCTGCTTAAATGGTCTGATCTGGTATGGCAGTTTCTTTGTTCCTATGCAAAGTAAATAGATTGTAACTAACTAATCTGAAGCTTTCTGTCTCATTGGATTTAGTGATACTAAAGGTTCAGTCTTCACTGTCACACAGTGGAGTCGAAGTACTGCTGATCAGTGTGATACCTGTGTGTAGACATGTGCAGTTGTGCCTCACCCAAAGGTCAAGATTTAAAGGTCAGGTTTTCCTTCTGTATGATGCATTTGAACTTAATGAGATCTTTTAGTGTGCTAAATCATATGTTGTTTTTTTGAAGTTGGAGTCAAGGTAATGGTGCAGCTGTGCAGTAGTTTATCCTGGTGCAGGAGAGGATGAGATGGGAGTGGAAACAAGCAGATGGGAGTGTGGTGACTGTGAGAATGCTTCTGTTGGCTTTTGCTGGCTTCCAGTATTGGTGAAACTTGGCTTAAGCTTGTTTAAAATAGCAATTATACGTTGCCATGTAGCTGTTCTTTAAACAAACTTGTAAAGCTAGTTTTCAGCAGCAGTGGTGATAAGAGAAGGGATCTGGTTTGAGTTCTGAGTTTCTAATGCTTATTTTGGTGTTCTTGGAGGATTCTCTGCAAAGACCCAAGGGTCTTATTTTACTTTTTATCTGCTCTGCTCTCACTTAAAACTCTAGAATTACAGTTCATTCCTTTTTCTTGAGGCAAAGTGGACATAAAACCTTTATGAGGGCTTCATTACTTGTCTCTAGGTGGTTAGGAGAATGTGGTTAAGTGGAAAATTGTTTTCTGTTGCTTCCCTCCCTTTTTATCTTTACCTGGAGGCTGAGTGTGTTGCTTGCAGGATGCTTCCAATTTCTTGTCTCACCACACTGCAGAACTGGAGAATCCTGCTTGGCAGTGAATAGTCTTGATTATTTTTTTCCTATAAGATATGTTTGGGGTTGTTTGGGAGTTTTTTTGTTTGTTTCTTGGTTTGTGGATTTCTTGGGCTTTTTTGTTTTGGTTGTTTTGGGTTTTTTTTGGGGGTGGTGGCTTTTTGTTTTGTTGTTTTGTTTTGTTTGGGTGGGGTTTTCTGGTTGTTGGGGTTTTTTTAAGATTAGTTCTGTTGGATCTTGGCTGGAAAATGTCCTGAAAAACAGCAGTTCTATTTACTTGATACTTAAGAGTAATTTGAAATTGGGAATTGTTTACCTTCTGTCTGGAAACTGAAGAAATACTTTTCAATTTATCTTAATAAAAGTTGATAGAGCCATCACTCCCCCTCAGTTTTGGTCAGAAATGTTCAATTTTTTTTATAGTGCTCAGCACCTGATGACTAAGGACTTGAAGGTGTTTGTAAAATTTGGGTTTTTTTCTTTAAACTTAGAATGTCATTGAGTATTCCTGTTTCTCCGCTATGGGATTAAACTGGAATTTGAGTCAGTCTACCTTTGTTTCATGCTGTCTCCATAGATTTCTTTTGTGTCCCTGAATCATAAACTATTCACATCATTCAGGGAAACATAAGATAATACTGTTTGTTCTCATCTCTCTTGTCCTATATAGTCTAATTTGTAGTGGAATGGCGCCTAATATACTTACTATGCTGGGTGACTTTAATTCTCCCTAGTATTTCTCATCAATAAGATTTCACCCTGCTGTTGATACTGCAGCTCCTTGTAACTTACCCAGGGATACTGCAGGAGGTCTGAGTAGAGTGCTGGAAAAATGAGTTGCATTTGTTAGACCACACGGACATCTGACCACATCTGACATCTTGTTTTCTGAGCTCTGCTTGAGGATCATCCAGGTCATCTTGGTTTTGAGCAAACTGGAATAAGTCTTTGCTCAGCTGTCAGCAATGATGATCAGGTCCTTTTGTGAGCTGGTAGTAAACCCTCAAAGGTATGCAACTAATAGTCCTTGTTTTGGCCCACAGATACGCACTTCATTTCTCTAGTTACTTCTCTCAAATAACCTTCTTACACCCTGAGGATTTTTTGTACATTCTTCATGACCATCATGCTTGTACTTTCAGAATTGTTCCTTTCAGATACTGAAAGTGCTTGGTGTAAACATTTTAAGTGTTGGAGTAAAAGTATCTTATTTGTGATAATACCAAATTGAGAAACAATAGGTTTTTAAACAAATTGTTACCTCCCATTCTACTGCCAATAAATGCCTGCAGAATTTTATTTCAGTAATTCTTTGTTTCTTTAAAAGGGAAGCTTCAAAGCTCAGTGGATAATAGGGTCTCCCCATTACCTTTGGGTAATATTTAACTGTTCTACATCTGGAGAGGCATACAAAATGCAAATACCTGACATGTGTGGTGAAACTTGCAGTGACCTCCAGTTTGCAGTTCATGTTGAGGTTATCAAGCTTGTCAGATTAATACATTCTAGCAGGCAAGTGTTTTTTTATTGTCATTGTTAAGACAATATTCAGATTGCTTTGAGTTATGACAGTACCTTAGTTTCTGGTTGCAGACTATGTACTTCGACAATTCATATGTAGTCAGCGACAGTTTTCTCAGTTTATCAGTATTTTACTTTTTTACTTCTTCCATGTTTTTAGACTGTGGAGTTGCCAGGTATGATACTAATATTCCTTTCAATTTTTTTCTCGTTGCAAGTTTTAACTTTACCACCAGATATGTAACCAGTGTCTTAAATGTTCCCATAAAATACATCTGAAATGTTTGTTATTTCACTAAAGTAAATGTCTCTACAGATGCTTAGTCTATGATTAAAGACTTGTTTTCTTGATATAAGAAGATATTGCAGTTGTGACTAGTATGGAAGCTCACTGAAACAGTGCTAATACGTTCTTAAAAATTTGGAAATGATCTCTCATATTAAGGCTCTGTATCGTTTATTAATTTTATTGGATTATATATATAAAACATAGGTGATAGCTTCTATAGTTGTGTAAAGTTCTTGGGCAGTTCAGACTTGAACTGGAAACATGAACAGCTGGTTTTTAAATGGAGTGGAGCTGGATGGAGTTGCTCTTAAAACTATATTAATATGCATAAGTTTATTTTTAAAAAGTTATTTCAGTGATGTCTGCCTATCATTCTGGAAGATGAGTTCTTCTGTAAATATAGAAGAGACATTGATTTTGGGGGTTTTCAACTATAATTTGTGCTTTTATTTGTAATGAACAGCTCAATACAGTAGGTTTCCTGATCTCTGCAGGCATATCAGATGTCCCAGCCTGTAGGAAGCACTGGGGCACCTGGGTTTCTGTTAGGTTTTCCATGGTAAGTGTGGAAACTAGTTCTTCAATACTGTCCAGCAAACACAGCCAGGCTCTTTGCTGACTGCCTTGCAGTGGTGGCTGCTAGCTTCTGGCAAGGTCACTGTAACCCGCAGAACTATCTATCTCATTGAACCCCCAAGGTTAGGGCCAGGATCTCCTGCGCTGGTGTGTTCTGTTCCACACAGCCTTGTTCGCACCTTCTTCAAACATCTTCCTAAAATTAACTGAGAGTTCCAGTTTCTTCCCCTGTCAAGAATTTACTGAGTTGCAACTGCATGCTTCTTATACCTCCCAGAGGCTCTTGGGAGGAAGAGCAGGGGTATCTAGGGAAGAGGTCTTAAAGACATGCAGATTGTTCTCTGTATTTGTTTTAAGCCAGTATTACAGGAAGAGGGAGGAGAAGGAGTGCCTTCCCTACTCAACCCCTGGCCTTGTGTACGAGGAGGCATGAAATGAAACTTAAGCCATGCAGATCTCTGGCAGAGAGCAATGTGGATAGTCTTCAGAGTTGTCATTTTAGAAGTGCATTGTACCAAACTGATACAGAAGAGATTGGATCACTGACTTAACTATTTGATTTCTCTCACTGTGAAGATTGACATGCAGACTGTCACTCAGACTGCCTTTTTTGTGGGAAGAAGGCAGATAATCCCCATCAGGGAACTGAGTAATAAAATATTTTGGATTAAACTAAGAAGTCTTCCATCTGTGCAAAGTTGTAAGATGCTTTCACGTGAGGGTGTGTTCAGTATTTTAAACCAACATACACTGATACCCTCAGCAAGCTGAATGAGGAGAAATATTAACAACTGGCACAGTGTTTGGGTTAGGTGAGACAAGGCAATTTAGGATTGGTGCAGTGGTTACAGTGTTGTAATGCCTGACCATTGCTCTTGGCTTCTGCTGCAGGTCAGTATGCCTCCATTCAGAATGGTTACTGTTTTCACTCATTTCAGCTGTATTGTTGGTAGTGAAGGATTGAATTCTAAAAAGAAAGCTTTTTCCTTTTATTGGTACTTCAAAGCCAGATTTGGGAATGGAAAACATGGAGGAAAGGGTTAGAAAGCAGCAGATCAGTAAAATAAACAAATGTTAAGTGTTTTCTTGTACCTGGGGTGCTCATCATTTAAGCCCAAAAGAAATCCTCAGGGCAAGCTTTTTTCTATCCACAAAAGAATAGAAGTCAGGGTTTGCAGACTGCACTTCTAAACTCTGTTACAAGTCCTGTTTCTTTTCTACAGTGGAAGTTGGACTTCCCTTTCTGAAGGAAAAAAAAATTGTTGGAAGACTTTGAGCTGAAAGTTGCCCTGTGAGAAGTCCATGAGAAAGGTTTTGACATGACATCCGTGGTGGGTTGACCCTGGCTGGACACCAGGTGCCCACCAATGCTGCTCTATCACTCCGCCTCCTCAGCTGGACAGGGGAGAGAAAATGTAATGAAAGGTTCATGGCTGAGATAAGGACAGGGAGAGATGACTCAACCAATTACCATCATGGGCAAAACAGATTTGACTTGGGGAAAATTAACTTCATTTATTGCCAATCAAACCAGAGCAGGGTAATGAGAAATAAAACACCTTACCCCACCCCTCCCTTTTTCCTGGGCACAGGTTCACTCCCGAATTCTCTACCTCCTCCCCTCAGCCATGCAGGGGGGACAGGGAATGGGGGTTACAATCAGTTCATCACACGTTGTCTCTGCTGCTCCTTCCTCCTCAGGAGGAGGACTCTTCATACTCTTCCCCTGCTCCTGTGTGGGATCCCTCCCACAGGGGACAGTCCTCCATGAACTTCTCCAGCACAAGTCCTTCCCATGGGCTGCAGTTCTTTGTGAACTGTTCTGGCGTAGGTCCCTTCCATGGGCTGCAGTCCTACAGACTGCTCCAGCATAGATCCCCCGCAGGGTCACAAGTCCTGACGGAAAACCTGCTCCAGCGTGGGCTTCCCATGGTGTCACTGATCAGCTGATGGGCTTGGCCTTGGGCTGATGGGCATTGCTGATGGGCTTGGCCTTGGGCTGATGGGCATTGCTGATGGGCTTGGCCTTGGCCAGTGTCAGGTCCTTCTTGGGGCTGGCTGGCATTGGCTCTGTCGGACATGGAAGCTTCTAGCAGCTTCTCACAGAAGTCACCCCATAGCCCCGCTGCTACCAAAACCTTGCCACACAAACCCAATACAACATCTCATTCAAATGTCTACCCTCTGTACCAAATACATCACTGTCAGTAACTTTCCTTGGCTGCTGCTCTTGGGATACTCTATATAACATCACAAACCTTTGTGAAAACTCTAGCCGTTTCTCAGAAAGGTACTGTCTTTAACCAAATCTTTCCCCTATTTTTCTCTAAGTAAGGATATTTAACTAATGAAACTGTTTAATGCTCATCTTCCTAAATTCATTCAGAGTATAATTATACTTGGTCTTGAAATTACATTATTAACATTGAAAATTTTGAAGTATAGATTAGCTCTTTAGAAAGTTATTTGTACATACGATAAGAGGAACAGTGCTACTGTATCTTCAGTTTTGTCTTTTAAGCATGTGGTTAAGTTCCAGCATGTTCAGGTACAATGGTAAACCATCCTGTCCTGGTAAATATGCTGAAGTATATAATTCCCCTTAGTACCTCAGCAGAAAATTAGTATGCTCTCCTGTTTGCTTGTTCTGACCTGCTCTGAGCCGCATGTTTTTGGCAGTGTTGTACAGTTCTGCCGCCAGTGAGCATGCCCAGCAAAGCCAAGTGGGGAAAGACAATTGTTTGGGCATTTTGAAATCACCTGTGTATGAATTACATTCCTGTATTTTAAAACTGACTGCAAATGGGAATATAGGCCCATTACCAGGGCAGGCCACTTGTAGACCCTGGGAATCAAGACTGCAGGGGAGAGCACAGCCAGAACTTTTAGGCTTTTGGCTTGGTTTCAGCCCACATGGTGGACTGCCGAGTAGCTAGCAAGAGGAACTAGTAGGAAATCTGCCAGCTTGTACCACATAGACAAAGTTCCATAGAAGCTTCATCAAAATGGGTCTCTGAAGTTTTCTGAATTGATGAGTAATTTTTTAAAAAAGTATTTCTTTCCAGGCAGAAGCTTAGCTGTATGCATAAGTATTTCCATTATCTTTAAAGTACTTGCATGTGCATAAGTAGTTGAGACCTAAATAACCATAAATAGCTGGGTCTTAAACAAAAATACAGGTTTTAATCTTGTGAGTGAGCCTGTAGTAAAACGCTTATGCAATCATGGAGTCTTACAGGTTTTATTGGTATTCTTTGTGAGCAAGTGTTCACTTAATGTGCATCTATCCTATTTGTGGTATTGGTGCCCGAGGCTGAAATAAAGCAAGGCTTATCATCAAGTAGGTGAAACTTCTCTAATCTGGGTTTCATTCAAAATGTTAATCCCAATTCAGAGGAAGATCAGGGCCCAAATTACTACTGTGCCCACCTTGGAGTTACATGTGACTCTTGCAGTGTTCTGAGTGAAGCTTGTCTGCTTGTCAGCTTTGTCAATCTAATGGCAGCAGGGCAATCCTAGCATAAAACCCATTTCTACTCACAATGACTAGGTAAGTGTTGTGCATCTTGTGGCCCTCAGCTATGTAAAACGTGGTATGGGACTCATAAGGTTAGCAAGGTGGACTGTCTCTGATGCTTCAGGCAGCAGATGCCTACAGAGTTTGGGGAAAAAGAAAGATTTAAGGTCTGGTTGTGTAGTTTCTGTTACAAACTGCAAGACCTCCTGGTTCTAACAGAATCTCGACATATAAATGTCTTTCAATTTACATCTGTTTAGTACTCTTAGGTTGATTCTGTCTAGGCCATGCTGAATGGTGAAATATCTAAAAATGGTAAGTTTCTGCCATGATTAAAACCCCATTCAAAGGATGTAATGGTGAAAGTTGTCAAAAGTAAGAATATGATTTTTCTCCTTTTTTTCTTTTTTTTTTTTTTTTTACTTCTTTAATATGCTTAGGACCTTTTGAACTATGAATAGCTATACTTAAGGAGCCACAAGATTTTGAAAAAAATACTCAGTTTGCTTCTTCTGGCTTATTGGGAAATAATTCAGCTCTGTTCCAATTAATGTTTATAAAGGAAAGACTGCTGAACAAATTTACCTTCTCTGGTTGCCATTGGTACAAAATGAACATTAAGTTTCTCTGATTGTAGACCCAAAAGGGCTACATGTATCTCTGATTTGGACAACTAGTCAGTAGGTAAACTGGATTGGAACAAAGCCAAAAACAGATGGAGGACTGATTTATGCAATTGCAGCACTTTCAAATTTGTGAAATATCATCTGTGCAAAAGGGCTCTGCTGGTTATACTAGTTGAGACCAGCTGTGCTCTGTCTCCCCTCTGTGGGGAAAACAAAGCTTGCGTTAGGGGAGCTGGTACCTTGACAAGGACAGGCTCTTTTTTCCACTAAGTATTTTCAGTTAATCACTGGGGAAGAAGACACTGTTGCCTCCAGATTTCAAAACATTTCTTGTGCAGCAAACATGATGACAAATAAATTTATGATTTGGTAGAGGCACAAAGCAGGCCTATGGGTTTTGCCCTAAAGACATCTTTTAACTTTTTTTTTTGCTTGAAACCGCTAAGAGTTAGTGCATAAGCATAAGTGCAATCCAAGTTTTCATTGTATTTATAATTGGGTAAGGTTTTGGCATTTGTCAGTAACAGTCAGTGTATCTAATCTTTCCTTAGGTTTCCTTAGGTTTCAATCACTTTTGGAAAATAAAAAATACTGTGTAGAACTTGCTCTTTTCCTCCTCTAAGTTCACTTTAGAGAACCAACATCTCACTTTCTCTCCTGAAGGCCAAATGCCTGCTTCATTGCATTTCTGAGCCTTATTGTGACAAGGTCTGCATTTTGATACCTAAAAGGAAGTGGGAAATGAGACAATATGGGTCTAGCACTGTTACTCCCTTTCCATGTTCAAATAAATGGCATGTTTTTATAACTGGGAGGGGATAAAGCTGGCTCTCACAAGGGAAATGGTTAGTGTAGCTGTTTCTTACCATGGTGACTTTTGATAAGGATTTGTTGGGTTACTGTATACTTATTTGCAGTCACTAAAATAATCTATACTTAAAGGGTTTTAAATGTTTTAACTCTTTCAGTTTAACTACATTAGTCCTTCAGAAACTGCAAATGGGCAGTCAGGGTATAAGAATTGAGAGCTGTGTTGTTCCATCTTTGTACAGCAGCTTGCTTCTAGCTTTGTGTAGATGTGTGGCTGGCTGGCTAATGCTTAACCCAGACATATTAAGCAAGTAGATGGGAAGGCTGTCTTCTCAAAGTGTTGACCTCCCCTGTCTGCAGTGTTTGAAAAGATACAGTTTGGGTCCTGCAGCTGAATGTTCACATAGTGTTTGTTGTTAGAAATATGACTGAAGCTGACTATGCAAATGCCTTTAGTTTTCCAGGATAGGATTATGTGACAGTGTGTTCTTCGCTGGTCCTGTGCAATCCGGGCTGAAGTCAGCCTTGTTCCAACTCTATTTCAAAGGCATGTCTTCCTTCTGACATCTGCATGGATTGTGGCTCTGTCATCCTAGTCACAGATTGCTTGTCAGTTTAGTGTAGCAATTAATTCAATGAGTGACATCAGTCTTCAGCTTCTAGTTCACAGCCAGGTCACTTCCACTACCTAGAGTAACTTGTTGAGAAAAGTATTTCCATAAAGAGTCCATTAGTAAGACACAAGGGCATGACTTGTTTCACACATAGACTCTCTCCCAACTATAGTTCCACCAGTATTTCCTGGAAACTAGTTTTTATTTCTGGTCTTTTACATATGTGATGTAGTTTCATAGTTACTTAAAAAGCACTCACACACATGTTTAAAGAAGTGAGACTGCTTTCTCGGTTTACTGTCCCATCTTTGAGAGGCTGCTACTGTGATACAAGTCCTCATGGTAAGAAGTAAAATGAGTCTAACATGTTAGTGATCACGAATGTTTGCTTAATCTTTGAATATTGTATTAAAATTTAGTAAGGAAGTAAATGCTTTTTACATCCTCTTTTCTTAGACATTGTCTTCTAAAGGTCTTTCAGAATAGTATGCATTTCATTGACCTTAAAATCAGCATATTGCAAATGTGTTTCTGTGATGGTAGTTAAACTTGTAAGACATCTGATCATGCATTGATTTGACACAAGATTCCTTTTGTAATCTCTTAATATGTGACAATGCCATTAAACTAGAGCACCTTCCAGAGTTGTAAGAGGTGTGGATTTTTTTTGCCCCACTTTTTTCATTCTTTCAAAGCAAAACTTACATGGTGTAGCAAAGTAGAGAAAATGAAATTGGATTATGAATTTGTAATAATCATCAGAGAAATTCTGTGATAGATACTTACTATGTCATGATAACACAAGTTGTTTTTAACTAAGGCTGAAAATCTGTTCAGAGGAGTCATAACACAGCAGGGTGGTCACAAATGGGACTATTAACTAGTACAGCTGCCTTGCTGGTCGGACTGCTTGGCAATCACCTGTTTCATTTGTTGCTGCTTTATCCTTTCATGTACTGAAGCACAGCTGATGAGTAAAAACTTTCTTGGTGGCACCTCAGGGAATTACTTCAGTTGAGTTGTTATTGATTTCCTCTGGGTGAAACATATTTCCTCTGTAACAAGGGGGATAATTCTCCTTAAGTTGGTTCAGTGAAACCTTGCACTCTTATTTCCCACATTTTTATGACTCTTACTTTACCATAATAGGTATTACTGCTTCAGGTCACAGTCCTAACTTGTGTTTTGTGTTTCTTATCTTTAATTGTGTTGCATTAAAAAAGCAAACAAAAAAACCAAAAAAAAACCAAAACCCAAAAAACCAACCCACTCTGCTTTAGGTTACTGCTGATTTTTATATGGATTCTAATTTTAAATCCTCAAAGTGATTGTGGAAGCATGGACAACATGCAGCTTAGATTTTACTTACGACTTTCTGTAAAGAAACCCTGTGAAACTTCTGGAGGAAAGCTTTATAAGGCAGATGTGACAATTTGATCTTTCCAAATAAGATTGAGTGTTCTTGAAGATAATTAGCTCTTCATTTTCATTTCACCTAATTTTGCCTGCTTGCAAATATATGAAGTCAGTTTAAAAATTGTAGATTGATCTAATGAGTCTAGTATAAAGAGTGACCAACTAACAGCTTGCTTCAGAAGAAAGAAAAATAAAGAAAAAAATAAAGCCCCAAGGATAAGCACTCTTTTGAGCCGTGCAAGTTCAGATTTTTACAATGTGAATATACTTCAAGCTGTTTGAGTGTACACAGAATTACAGCAATCTGTTCAAACAAAAACGAGTTGTGCTTCATCAAATCCAAAAATCAAAAAAAGGATTTAGGTGAGTTGGGCCTTACCTGTGCCTTAAGTACATGCTTGTTCTTGAATAGGATCACAAAACATACCAGAACTTCTAGCTAGCAATTTTTCGATGTTTTTTTGTATCCAGTTGCATTCTCACTTATTTGTAGTCTTGTTTTCCTTGTGATTAGGCTTTTTTTTTTTTTTTAACTAACTGTCATACTCCTTATTCAGTGGAGTTTTTTTATATTGGACTTTTAAAACATATTCTTGTCTTCTATTGCTGCTTTCTAGATTGATATACTTCTGCCTGAATGTTCATACAAACCTCCCCACTCAAGTTACTCAAATTTATTTTAAATTTCAATTAATAGTTCTGAATTTCTCTTGTTGGTATTTGATTTATGTGTTTTCTGGAGATGAATGCATCTTCTGTTCTTTCTTCTTTACTGTGCCCTCTTTGATTAGAATTGCTTATGCAGAAAGTGAAGGTTGTATTTTAAATACAGCTGAAATATAGAATTAGTTACTTAAATGTGAAGCCTAAATTTTAACAGCTTTGGGAGCTTGGCATTTCTTTAGAAAACCAAATTGCTCCTACAGATACTTCCATATGAATTGGGAAGCTTTTGTAATGTGAAGGCAAGGAGGGGAACAATCCAGAACAGCAGTCACTGGTAGTCTTTCACCTTCTTCAGAAATGTAATGCCCCCCTTTTCTGAAGCTGGCAGTGGGAACAAATTAACAGAAGAGTAATTTATCAGCCAGTTTGCTCAAAGTGGTGTGGTGTATTCTGACTTTTTTAGGATTGAGTGCACAATATTAAACATTATTTGCATTATTATTTTGAAGTTGGAAGTGGTTAAGAATCTTTCAAGAATAATGCCAGAATTTTACTTTTCTCAAAATACATACCTTGAGGTGCTTTTTGTTCAATGTTTTTGAAGACAGACTAGCTGGCTTTTATTCACCAGTTTTGAAAACAAATAAAGTTTTTTAAGGTTGTCATTTTAATGGACCAGTATTTGTTGTTGCATGAAGAAATTATAATATGGTTTTGAACAGAAATACAAGATTCAGTCAATGTTAGTTTAACCTTCGCTTAGACCACTGAAATAAAATGAACTGGAAGAGCTCCGGAAACCAGATTAAGACGCAATTGAAAGAACAGATTCACTGAGTGCCTGCCTTTCTTTAGGGTATCATGGTGCTCAAAACTACTGGAGAATTTTCATGAGAAACTGGTAATAAACTGAAGTAAAAAATTACTGCAGGAAGGTATAAATTAGTTTAAGAAATTCCTGTTAAAACAGCAGTGCAGACAGAGTCTCTCAACTGGCAAATTTAATGCTGTGAAGTGACTGAGGAGCAATCTTACAGGTTAGTCACAAAGTGAATTGGCAACACTTGCAAATGATTAGGCTTTTGGACCTTTTGTAAGAGAAATGATTTCTCAGCCAGCCTCAGAACTTGTAGTGTGTGTTGGTAGGGATTTGTGTCTGACAGTAGGATGTAGAGAGGAAAAGAGACAGGTCTTTACTGAAACTCTGGAGCTGGTTCAACATTGTCATTTATGGCCAGTTCTTCTGGGTTTGCCTTTGTTGTACGCACATGTTTCAAGTATTTTGCATTAGTTGTTCTTCTACGGTTAACAGTAGGGTGAAAGTAAAGGAAAAATATTTCTGCAATTTAGATTCTGTACTAGGTTTTGGGAGGTGAGTTTCTGAATTTGGCTTTTTTCCTGAAAGCACAGACACCCAAGGAATGCTAATTTAAATACAGCTGTTCTTGTAGGTGCAAAATTGTATAGATGGCTTTTAAATGAAAGATTAAAAAACAAAGTGCATATTCTTCCTTAATTACACCCATATCTAGATGTCCTGGTTTCAGTTGGGATAGAGTTAATTGTCTTCCTAGTAGCTGGTACAGTGCTGTGTTTTGAGCTCAGAATGAGAAGAATGTTCATAACACACTGACATTTTCAGTTGCTGTTAAGTAATGTTTAGACTAAAGTCAAGGATTTTTCAGCTTCTTATGCCCAGCCAGCGAGACAGCTGGAGGGGCACAAGAAGTTGGGAGGGAACACAGCCGGGGCAGCTGACCCAGACAGGCCAACGAGGTATTCCATACCATGGGATGTCATGTCTAGTATATAAACTGGGGAGAGTGGGGGTGGGGATCGCAGCTCGGGGAATAACTGGGTGTCAATCCGTGGATGCTGAGCAATTGCATTGTGCATCATTTGTACATTCCAATCCTTTTATCATTACTGATGTCACTTTATTAGTATTATCATTACCATTATTAGTTTCTTCTTTTCTGTTCTATTAAACCGTTCTTATCTCAATCCACAAGTTTTACTACTTTTCCTGATTTCTTCCCCCATCCCACTGGGGATGAGTGAGTGGCCGTGTGGTGCTTAGTTGCTGGCTGGGGTTAAACCATGACACTAGGTCTAATACCATTGTTTAAAACCCCTTAAATTTATGAAATATTTTTTAATAGTGTCTACTACCAAGGAGGTCCTGCAAAGTACTTTTATTATTTTCTGTGATGTTTTCTTAAGGTTTTAAAATCAGAGAAACTGTAGAATTATGCAGTTTTCTTTTATTGCAGATGCACAAATCTTAACCTGCAGATTGGTATGAAATTTTCTGTCAGATAACCATTTACATTGCATTTCATATATGAGTTAGAAAGGTGTTCTAGATAGACTGGCATAAAAACACCACACAGGATTTGCTACAAAGTGAGAAATCTTGAAGCTGCTTTTAAAGAGTAATGGTTTAAAAAGGTGGGAAACAAACATGGAAGTCATAACTTAAACTTGTTCCACAAATTCAATTTAGTATTTACTCCTTTTTTTAATTTTTGAAATACTTTATTCCCAATAAAAGGGGAAAAAAATTGAGGCAGATCTCTCTTGCTCCCCAGCAGCAACATGGTCAACTTTGGGAAAATTTTGCACCAAGCAGAAGTAAGGATGCCTTTCAGGCCTGTTGTGTAGCTTGGTTTTACAAATGAAGTATGGCCGAATACTGCAGTTCCAGCTCATGGAAATGAGGAATAGTGTAATAATTATTATAGTATGACATAATTTTCTCTATCAGGAATTACTTCACAAAAATGCCTAAATACTCTCAAAGGATAATTATCATGCCTGATTTTACGCACTTCCTGGAAAAAGTGTTTGTCTTCTGCCTCGATTTATTTCATTGCCTATTAATAAGCAAGCAGTTTATTAGCAAACTTGGGCACGTACCTCTGGCACAAGTGATGGTTATCAGATACTTGAATACATGGAATAAAGTGTAAGGAAAGAATATGTAAGTTCATTTAGGGTTGTTTGGGGTTTTTTTTGAGACGGGGGGGTACAGATACTGGAGTAATTTCTTTTAACTTTCTCTGATAATGTTTCCAGACTTTTTTGTTTGCTTTTTTTTCTTCTAGATTTAGTATTAATTGTTTGTTTGCATTCTTAGATAGGATTGCTTGATTGATTTGTGGGGCTGCGATTAATACCAGCATAGCTCTAATGCCTTTTGATCTGATGGCAAGTTAACAGTATGTTTCAGTGTGTTTTACACCAGAAGCCTTGTTTTTAATGATCAAATCAATTTGTGAAGCACTGGAGGGGTATACAGTGGAATATCATCTTGTTTGCTTGTAGTAACTGGAGAATATATGAAACCAGGAAAAGATTCAGCCAGGTATGACTGTTCCTCCCCTGCACCAGCACTCCACACCCCCACACACTCAGCATTTGTGCATTGTGTTAAATTAGACATAGACTTTTTTGCTTATTCTCATACATTTGAATTCTACTGCCCTTCATAAGGGAGAAAAACTATGGATATTTTGATTGAGTAAGCTAAAATGAAAACTCCAGATAACTAACTTGCTTCACCATTGATGATAATTTTTGTTGGAAACACTTACGTGCATAGGTTAGATTTCATGCTTTGCTTTCTTATCAGTAAGAACATTGCTTGTACACTAATGCTGTTACATAGATGTGAACACCTCACTTCGCTTATTGGGTCCTGGGCTGAGGAGAGAGTATGGTATACTGTCTTATGGATAAGAGATACCCATATCCTGTGGATATGGAAATAGTTTCCTCTCAATGCACTGTGAAGCTGGAGCTGCAGATGGAATAGCCAGCTGCTACTTACATAGTAACATCTCCCAAATTAGGTAATGTTTTCTTTACTGTACCACTTTCAACTAGATGTATTATATGTAAATGATGCAATATTTCTTTTGCTGTAAAGATAATAATTTTATAAGAAATATTTGCATTTTGTGAACGGTAAAATAGCTCTCCCTAAAAAAAAAAAAAGCAGATCTGAGATTTTTGCTCCTAGATGAACTTTTAAAAATACGGCTGTAAAAGTCTTCTGAGACAAATTGCAGGTAACAACT
Organism: Elanus axillaris; assembly: GCA_026212715.1. NCBI lineage: Eukaryota > Metazoa > Chordata > Aves > Accipitriformes > Accipitridae > Elanus > Elanus axillaris. Next base: position 10,943,526 of record JANZLQ010000002.1, read on the forward strand.
GTCTTGTACTAGTACTTTGTTTTAGCTTACCTCATGCAGCTGAATCTTTAGTGGGTGGTGAGTTTGGTGTGGACTGGATTCAAAGTAACCAAATGCTTACTGCAAAGAACAGTCCCAGTGAGTGTATTCTGCAGTGCAAGGAAACAAAGTCTGATCTCTAGCAAAATGCTTCCTGTTGCGTTCTGAATGGCTCTGTTGTAGTAAATTGTTTATTACTTAAGTCATCTAAGGGGAAGCTGAATTGCAACAGGTTGTATAGTATAGTAAAATTCAGTTCTGTGCTGATCATATCTACTAAGTTTATTTAACTATTACATACCTTAAATTCAGTCAACTGTGTACTGTGCTGTTCATAACAATTCAGTGCAAAAGTAATGTAAGACAGTTTGTCACACACGTTTGTTTCCCTTTTTATAATTGTTGAAACAAACACTGTATTTCTACATTGCCCAACCATTTTGATTTTTTGAATGTAATGATCCGTAGAAAAGAAATAGCTTCATAAAATGTGCTCAGATGTTAGAACCACACTTGAAACTAACTTCGGTTTCCAGATTTCTGCCTCACATGAACTGAGTTTCACAGAATTTTTTTGTATGCTACAACAGGAGAGAGAAGGATTTTTTCTTAGTGAAATAAAAGAAACTGAAAGCATGCAGACTTCTGAAAAATGATTTTTCATTCCCTATTTCTGCAACGGGAGGAGTCCTTACGAAGCCTTCTTTAATTTCCATTAGCAACTACCTTTGTCTTCATGTTGTCTGTGTTATATCAAATATAACTTTAATGCATATGTTGAAATTTCTGTCCTTTTTGTATTTGTTTCAGAGAGCATGAAAATGCATCTTTCTTGACTAATGTCTGGTCTTGTTCTGTTTAGGCCTTGGGAGGAGATTGCCTTTTTGTTGTTGATGCCTTCAGGAATTTGAGGGTTAGGTTTTGTTTATCTTTTAATTCAGCTGCCAGCTTTCCTTCATAGCTGAGGTACCATTTTCTCTGCGCTAATGAAACACTACCAACATTGAGGTACAGTAATCTGTTCCTGTCTGCCTGTTAGAATTTGAAAAAGTGACAGTTGTTTTGTTAGTTTTGCAAAGCAGGAAATTACAGACTTTTTACTTTGTCAGAAACTTCAATGCCTAGAGCAGGAAGAACTGCTGAGATCCCTAAGAACATGTTCCAAGATACAAACACACAGTGTTTCTGTATTAGCTTCACTGTTTGTGAGGAAACTGACTTAACTGAACGCTTTTTTTTAATAGTTTGTAGTAATTGATAATTGTCTTCTGATTTGTTGAGGTATGACTTACAAATCATTTTTTTAACACAAGTCATGGTTCAATCAGACCTTATTTCTAAGAATTCGTTAGTATAGTTGCTAGTATAGTTACCCCAGGGAAAGCCTTCATGAAATGGAACTTGCCTGCCTTCCTCCCCTCTTCTGGGCTTTCTTTCTTTTTGCATGGACAGCTTCTTTTAGAGTTTGATGTCAACTTTTTTCAACTTGTCTCAGGATTTTAAAAGAAATTGTTGAGCTCAGGTTGGGGGGGGGGGGGTGTCTTTATGGGAAGTCTTTTTTAAGTTACTGTATTCCCAGGCCTTCAATTTTTCTGTTTTCTAACTGGGTTTTGTTGGCTGACCTACATTTGTACACAAAGTGGCATATAAATTGGTATAAACAATGTGCATTTACCTCTAACATGTATCTTATGTAACTTTCTGTACTACAATTAATTTCAGCTGTCATCTTGCCTTTTTTTTTTTTTAGTATTACAGCGTGCTGAGTAAACAGCATTATTTCTTTCTTTATGAGGTCAGCTCAACTTCTTTTAAACATCTCAGGTCATTTCATGTGACATGCCTTTTGATTTCTAGAGTGCAGTCTACATGCAAACCAGCAGATCAAAAATCAATTGGGCAGATTCATGTGGTGGCATCCTCCTGATTCCTCCCTGGAGCCACGCGTTGCTGGTGAACATGGGGAAGAACCGAGGGGTAGGAATTGCTCAGTGGTTGTTCCTGTAGTTTTACCATGGCATGCATAGGTAGTTGCTGTTTGACATAGCATACTGGGCTAGGTGGACTTCTGGTTTGGTCTTGTAAAGATGCTTTTATGGGGGCATCATGTGGAGTGACAGACTATGCAGCTGGGAGCCTTGTCAATGCACAAAGTCTACAGTTGCCTGTAAGCTCTGTTCTTGCATATACCTTCGAGTCATACTGCCACACTTCCTTTCTGTCCTGAAAATGTAGCATTTTCTTCCACCCATAAGTAGGAAACAAAGGAAGTAGCTATTTTTTGGGAGTAACCTCTTGAAGAGAAAACAAAAAAAAGTAGTATTAATTGTTTTCAGAGTGTTAAGCTTTCCAATACATCTAATCACATGGATGCAGGTCATAACTGCTGCTGTCTTGCTGAGTAAATTCAGGCTGAAGGAGAATAGACTTTAGATTTTGGGAGCTGTAGTTCCTACTTCTGCCGCCTCATTTTAATAATAAAACTTTCTTCATCCTATGAAACTGTAGTTTCCAGTATGGTAAATTCCATTGCTGCATGTAGGGCATCTTCTTTACTGGAATAAATCTGTACTACAGTACATATGTACTGTGAAAATAGAAGACCTTACTATTATGTTTTAAAATACTGACTGACTGAAGCTTGTTCATTGGAAATGACATCCTGTCTATTTTCCTGGGAAATTATTGCAGGACCATGTTATGAATTGGATTGGAGATCAAATCTAGTTCAACAATTTTCCATCTTCTCCTCTCCAAGTTTCAAAATGTGTGGTATTAGGTTTTTTGTTTGTTGTTTTGGTTTGGTTTTGGTTTGTTTTGTTTTGTTTTTTTTTTAAGTTAGATCCACATCAGTAGGGAGGAACAGAAATGAGTAATCAAGGTGGGGAGTAGGAACTCCTCAAACTGACATTGCTGCTGGGAAGATTGTATATGGAACTGTTTCAGCAGGTTACCTACCCAAGTTAGGATAACTTCTGGCCCCTTCTTCCTCTGTAGTAGCATATATAGCTGTTTATTCAGAGCCTAGGTATTTAAATTACCTAATGTGTTTCTAGGCTTGTTACCCCTCTAGTTCTAATGTTAGTACTTGATCAAAGAGTATTCTAGCAGCAAATTCAATATCCTACTTGCATATAAATATTTTATGGACTCTTTGCTGTTTGATTATTTTTTTTAATACTCAGTGTACTTTTTTTTTTTGTGCTTAAAAGCATCTTGTTCTATAAAACTTAACTGTTTATGGCTGAAATTTAGATTCATAACCAAACTAAAAAACTTGAAGTACCCGCAGCAGCACTGCCTTGGCTTTTCTTTCATGGATATGGAATGGCAGATGGGGGGGTGGTAAAAAATGAAAGTTGAATATCTTGTGTTACTGAGTTTGCTTTCAGATGAATACTCTGAAAAACTGTTTCAACTTTTTTGTGTTTCATTCCTCGTAAATTTTGAAGGCTGCTTAGTAAAGAAATAAAAAAAAATTGCAATTTTTTCTTTATTGTCTCATGGAATAAATTTTCAGTAATATCTCTGAATGTCCAGTTTTACAAATGTTCCACATGACTGTCAGTTTGATAGCATTCTCTGGGATTCAATTCAGCTTTTTTTTTAAAGACTACATTATGATGCTAAAATAACAATATCTCGTGTCACATACTGCTAGTAGATTGGAAGGTTTTAGAACTTTGTTGCAGCATGCTGTGAGCTGATTTATGTTGCAAAAAAATGCAGTACTTCTGATTTTTCTGTTTTATCATCTAGTTCAACTCTGGCCTATAGACTGGACTTTACATGTATAATCTCCCTTTTGTTATATGAATACATCCTTTAGTTGGAATATTAAAAATAAAATTGTCAGCTTTACTTGTTTTTTTGAATACATGAATACTTAGGCATTGTGAACTTCATGTGGGAACATCCCAGTATTATTCCTTATATTGAGAATATTCATGAAAGAGCCTTGCTGCTATTATTTTAGATTTCTTAATGTGAGTTTATTGATAGTGTCAGAATTCTGGAGAACTGCTCTGTTAAATTTCAGCCTTGATTTGTAGAGGGCAAACACAATTGTGGACAGAAGATGGACATTTGAGGATAGCATTGATAAGCTTACATGAGTAGTTCACAAAAGCCTAGTGTATAGTATTGCAGAACAAACACAGTCTTTGTCTTTTGGGCTATGTGGGAGAGTAATTTAAAAATCTGAAAGTACACTTGTATGTTAATGTTTTTTTCTTTGAAGCCATGGACTTCACTGGGTGCTGCTATCTCAGCTGTAGCAGTGCTTGAGGGTACTACAGAAATGGTTAATACCACCACTTCTATCTGTACCTTTCAGGGTCCTTTAGCATGGATGAACTGCATGGCAATTCTTAACCAAATTTTTCATGGCTTGGAGTCTTTCTTGCAGTTCTGCTTTGACTATGTTAATTGAAAAGCTTGAGTGGGCCTCAGGCTTATTCTATCAGCTACCGGAAAGATGGTCTGAGTAGTTGTAAATTGTATGTGACTGAAGAAGAATTAGTGTCACTGGTCTTAAATGGTAACTGATATCTTATCTGGTCAACAACACACAGGAAATCAGAACCTATTAGCTTGAATGCTGACAGTCAATTTCTGATGAAGTAAGCTTAAATGGGAGGCCGTTTAAAAGAAGGATCTGACATCATGCACTTGTAAAGTACTAAATACTCTGTTTATTCCATCTCTGATGATTGTCAGTATTAAATATTTAAAACAAGTCCCAAGTAAAGCCAAACTCTAATTTTCAGTGCATCATAATTCCATTTCTTAAGTTCCCTTTTTAAGGGAATCTAATATGTGTGAGAGAGATCTTTGGTATTGAAAATGTCTCCTCTGGCTGAAGAATACAATTATCTATATTCCCATGCTCCAGATAATTATCTTACCGGTATACTTGGTATGCATCCCACCAAAAATACCTGTGGTGCTTATCTTATAACCAATGCTGTGAATACAGTTCTCTCAATAAGCAAGTAAATACTTTTTTTTTGTAATCATACTTATTTTGTAGCTTCAGCAATGTACAACTACTTCCTCTTCTTCTAAGACAATGGTTGTTTCTTTTCTGTGCTTGTAGGATAAATGAAAAAGCTTTCTTACAAGTTACTTTAATGTGATGCCTATCCATGGCAATAAAGAAAACCGTTTGAGTGCTGCTGTTGATATTTTTGAAATACGTAGTTTGAGATTTTTGACAGTTTCAATTGTTTGACTTTTTATAATTTTTTGAAGTCCCTTGTATGTCCACAAAACTTGTGTACCATGATTGCCTGTGCTTATTCCCATTTAGAAATCTCATGGCTTTCACAACTTTTTTTCTTCCTTCCCTGATTCTTTTGGATCAGTAAAAAGATGACATTGGTAAATTTAGCTAGTCTGGTTTTGTTTAACAATAGTATATGAAAGTTTAAGTTACTGTGTAACTGCTTCCCAGCCAAAACCCATACAGTTACCCTGGGGAGGAGATCTCAGAATGGAGAATGAACTGGAATTACTCTCTTACTCAGTTGTGCTGCTGATTAGACAGCACAGTGAAAGATTAACTTTCCAGTTCTGGAAAACTTTCCTCCATTCCGCTTCAAAGACGTTTTTTAACAGCAGTAAGAATTTGTTCATTCTTATGCCAAACAGATACAGTTGGCAGGATCCAGAGTTCATTACTTACTTTAAAATATTACTACTTATTTTCAATATATTTTATGGCCTCAACATCCCACATGATGTTAGAAAACAGATTTGTGCCAACTACCATGTAAGTACACATACCAGCATGTTTGAATAGTGCAGTAGTGGGAGATGGCTGAGTATCAGTGCAGATTTGGGGTTGTTCCACAGTGCAGTTTATTTTGTCCTGTTGGTCATGTCTTTTAATCTTTCTATTGTTCCTTAGGTTCAGATTGCTCTCAGTGTTCAAAGTGGCATGGTGGCGTAATCGTTACAGTGATAATATTTTACAAATTTTTACAAACCAATCACTTTACACAATCTCGATGGAAGGAAAAGATTTCTGGTAGCTGTCAAGCACAGCAGTCCTAAAGAGTGCTATCCTTGAATCAAAAACTGCTGTTTAATTTAAAAAAATAAATGCAAGAAATGAGAAGCAGCCAAAGCATTTTCTGGTAGACTGCTGGAAAACAAAAGTGAAGGTACCACCCCATCTCCCCCATAGCATTTACTTGATTTGAATTCAGAATGTTATCAGATGACTTTCTGCAGGAAGTATAGGTTTGCCCTTTTTTTTTTTTTCTTTCACTTGCTACTTTCCCTGTAATGATTACAGAAGCCATTGGTCTAGAGAACTCAGGAGTGTGGTCAAAGTGGGATGCAGGGAGCTGGTGTGTAGAGCTGTATGTATTGAGCACTGATTTTGGTAAGCAGACATGGCAGAGTGCTTGATGGCCCACAAAACCTACTAAAGGTTAGCAGTAGTCCACTGGAAGTCAGTATCCTAACTGAAATCTAAAGGTAATGAAGGCATCTTTGTTCACTGCCAGTGTCTCTTTAAACTAAGACTTTGCACTTTGTCAGATACTGCTACTCTTTCATGAACCTGGATTTAGTAGCACCAAATACATCACCCTAGATAAATTAATTTTGCTTGTTTCATTTATTGATTGTTTCACAGATAGCAAAAATGATACCCAGCTGACCCAATAGCTCTTACTTCTTATATCCTCCCTCAAATACTGTATAAATCCTTAAAACTGCTTCTAGTTGCTGTTGCATAGCATGTCTTGATGAAATTAGACTATTCCTTTTAATATAGAATGATTTGGGTTGGAAGGGACCTTAAAGATCATCTCGTTCCAGCTCCCTGCCATGGGCAGGGTCACCTCCCACTAGACCAGGTTGCTCAAGGCCCCATCCAGCCTGGCCTTGAACACTGCCAGGGACGGGGCATCCGCAGCTTCTCTGGACAGCCTCTTCCAGTGCGTCACCACCCTCAGAATGAAGAACTTCTTTCTTACATCTAATCTAAATCTACCCTCTTTCAGTTTAAAGCCATTACTTCTTGTTCTATCACTACACTCCCTCTTGAAGAGTCCCTCCCCGTCCTTCCTGTAGGCCCCTTTAAGTACTGAAAGGCCACAATAAAGCCTCCCTGGAGCCTTCTCTTCTCCAGGCTGAATAACCTCAACCTCTCAGCCCGTTCTTATAGGGGAGGTGCTCCAGCCCCCTGACCATCTTTGTAGCTATGCATATATATGAAAAAGCATGGTTTGCGTAAGTGTAGTGTCTATATAACTTCATGCTCATGCATCTTTCTAGATATATGTAATGTTATTTTTATCTTTTTATGATGGGGTGCCCGTGGCTTGTGAAAGAGTTTTCCCCAGGTGCTTGCTTACAGAACAGTATTTTGTTCCTAGAGAGGGAATGACTAAACTGAAACTTGCATGCAAAGCCTTTCTTATCAGATTCTGTTCACATGGAAAATTGTAACCTTCCTCCAATCACTGGTGACAAGCTGGAGCTCTTGTAAAGTGATACTTCTTTAGTGTTATGGTTTCACACTGCTGTGTGAATGTGTCTGCAATTTTTATGTCAATTTTTAAGCAAATACTGAACACACCACTTTTCCTTTATCTAGGTCCATATCAAAAAGGATGTGAGCTCACTGCATTTTTACTCTGACAATGTATTATTTGTAACTAGTATTCAAGAATTAAATTTCTAAAGATGTATGCATTACTATAAATTTAAAACTTCAGTACATTGTTATAATTGAGATATGAATGCAACAATGTTTTTAAATAAAAAGTCAGGAATACACTGAGGATGGTAAGAAAAAATAGTATGTTCTTGTTAAGGAGTAGTCCATGTACTTGTCCTGTAATTGGCTTCCTTTGTTATCACGTTTGGTTATTAAGGAATTTTTTTATTGCTTGCTAACTATGTTGATTTTTTAAGTTACCTCACTAAATATTCCCTTCCTCATCAGATAAGAATCCTTTGCTTATTTTCTCTTTATAGTATGCTTTTTAAAGAAGCCAAAATAGGAATTACTGAAACTATAACCATTTTTAGCTATATGCTTGCAGAAGTTTTGAATGCCTTTTCCTGTCATTTTTTTGTCTTGCTAACTTGTTATCTTACAAAAATAAACATATGTAATAGTAGCTGCTATTGTTGAACTGGGTGTAGTTACTGTATGCTTGGCCTATGGCTAGACTAGTTGACAGATATTCACCGAATGGTCTCCTTGTTGCACAGGAGACAGTGCTTTCTTCATACAGCACGGAGCACTCTATATATGTGGGAGAGGGTTATATGTGTTAGAGTTAAGGAACTGAAGAGCCCAAGTCTGGGTCTTCATGGTGAGAGCCAGTTCACCTGTAACTCTGTGCTGATAGAAAATAGCTGACCACTATAGACCTACCATAAGTGGGTGAAGGGTTCTAATGTGTTGCTATGGGGTTGTATTTCTTCACCTAGCAGTTACTTAAAATAGGCTTACAAGGAACTTTTTACTTTATTTCTGCACCCCAGGAAACCTTTTTATGCCAGAGCCAGAAATACATGTGGAAATATACGTGGCTTTTGGAGCAAAATTCAGCATATGCATAAGTCTTTGCAGGACAAGGATGTTTTGAATGAGTCTCATGAGTGTCAGTGAGCAAGACAGATATCTCTTTAGCAAGGTTTCGTGCTTACTTAGTACAGCTGCTTATTCCTATATCATAAGAAATCATATTAATTCCCAGTGTAATTTAGATTGATAAATATATGGACAAGAAATACAAAAAGAGAAGAAAAAACAAAGTAGAGTATAAGGTTAAAAAAGTTAAGTACTAAAGAACAAAATCAGGCACAGACAAAATAGATAAATTAAAAAAAACAAATTGGGATGATTAGTATACTGGGGTCCTGCTTTGTGACTCCCAAATGCTACTTCAGTACAACTAGTAAATGACAGTAATAAACTGCTGTTGTCAGCAGTGTATACTGAGAAACAAATATAACCCTGGTGACAAATAATGATGTTTATCATGGAAGCATGGCAGTTGAACCATTCTTCAGAAAAGAACAAGAGCAAACCTGTTAAACATCTTTCTGGCTCTCTGGTCTCGTTCTGTAAGGCCAGAGATCATTGGGTTTTATAACTTCTAAAATTTAAATAATTTAAATACTTACTTGTTTTGAAAGGACTAAGTTTGGTTCCCCATTTGTCTTACATACCATTTACTGCCTAACCAGTTATTAAGACTTTAAAATTTTAGAGTATGTTGTGTTTGTTTGCTAGAAATAACATTTTTATAAGCCTTTAATTTTTTATTTGCTTTCTCATGTCATTTATTTTTATTTTTATGAACATCTTTTGCTGAGAGAACTGCAAAATTCTCTTTCCAGCAACAATCTTGGAACTTGTGGTATCTGCTGATAATTCTGCTGTTTTGAACACTGTCAGAACAGTCTAAATTTGCTTTCTTGTTTATAACTCCTCCAGAAATGATTTAATAGGCTGTAGCTTTTGAAACTCTACATGGCTCATCCTCTGCAAGTTACTCGTTTATATGCTATCTTATTTCCACTATTCTAATTGGAATTGGTGGAGAATGTAGTATAAATGATTTTATATGCTTATCCCTATTATCTTAAGCTGATCCAAAGTATAATTTTTTCTGTATAAAATATCTGATGTTCTTCTGTTTGGGATAGGGGATTTAAATTGACTAAGAAACGCTTTATCCTGTGCACTGTATGTGGAGACATTTTACTCCGCTCTGACAAGTAATCCAATATGCAATAAGCAATTTCATCTTTAAAAATAGGACAGACACTTAACTCAAAAGACTGTGAATGTTCTCATATACCAAATATATGGACATGTAAAAATAATCTGCAATGAGAACTTTGTTTTAGGATTTATATTTTGGGGTTTATCATACTTTTAATCCATCTTTCTGTTAATGGCTTCAGACTTTTACATCAGCAAGGACCATATCTGTTCTCACTTGATGCTTTCTGTGTCTTATCCAATTGCATTTCACCTAATACTCCTCTTTTGGGGTATGACAGGCTTAAAGAATCTGAATCTAAGTTCAGTTTGCTGCCTAAGAGATTAAACTACATGCTACAAGTAAATAATTCAATTCTGTTAAAAGGGAAGTTGACTTAGGTGATGTATGACCAAATAAAAACTTGGTCTTCAGCAAGGGATAGAGGAGGGCTCTGGTGGGCTAACCTGGGGAAAAAAATCCCTTTCTAACACCTATGCTTGACATCCTATAACCTGGTGCATTTGAACTAATCACATAACTGTCTGTCAGTGAGCACTCACATGCCAGTCTGTTTAATGACATTACTGCTGTTCTTGGAATAAGGCCCCATAGTATGTTGCACAGGGATGGGGAGAGGGCTTGTATATTCTCTTCAGTTGCTGTAACGTGAACTGGACACACTAGATTCTATTCTCTGTTGGGATACTAAAGTTTGTATAGAGTAATAAATTTATGAATCTTTGTGTAAGCTGTATTACCATACTTCAGATAGTTTAAACACATAAAATTATGAAAATAATGAAGCTGCACAATTATTAGTAGCTTTGGAGTTTATGTATCAATTAAAACTACTTCCTGTAACTTCTAGAACTTCTGTTCAGTAATAGCATAAACTTAGTTTTGTAGAATGTATTGGGTTTCTGTTGGCAAGGTTTTGGTAGCAGGGGGGGTTACAGGGGTGGCTTCTGTGAGAAGCTGCTGGAAGCTTCCCCCATGTCCAACAGAGCCAATACCAGCTGGCTCCAAGACGGACCCACCGCCAGCTAAGGCTGAGCCAATCAGTGACAGTGGTAACGCTTCTGTGATAACATTTTAAGAAGGGAAAAAAAGTTGGGGAACAGAGAGAAACAGCAGCAGGGGAGTGAGAACATGTAAGAGAAACAACCCTGCAGACCCCCAGGTCAGTGAAGAAGGAGGGGGAGGAGGTGCTCCAGGCGCCGGAGCAGAGAGACCATGGTGAGGCAGGCTGTCCCCCTGCAGCCCAGGAAGGTCCACGGTGGGGCAGATCTCCACCTGCAGCCTGTGGAGGACCCCACGCCAGAGCAGGTGGGTGCCCGAAGGAGCCTGTGACCCCGTGGGAAGCGCACTCTGGAGCAGGCTCCTGGCAGGACCTGCGGATCTGTAGAGAGAGGAGCCCATGGAGCAGGTTTTCTGCCTGGAAGAACCCAATACATAGAGTTAAAATACCAGATTCCCTCTGCAAACCTTTTAGTATGAAAGTGAAGAGTCTGAGAGATCATGTAATGTAATTTTCTATTTTTACATCTTGAAAATACCACATTATTGTATGTCTTGATGCATCTGAGTTGGTGCTGGGAGACCAAGTAATAGCAGAAGGGATCAGAAAGCCCTAGGAGCTTTTGTAATACTTGTTTCAGATGTCTGATAGCCTTCTTGGGAAACATGCAGAAGAGAGAAGCCCATTTCATTAGCTTTGTGGCAAGTGTAGGAGGGCTTATTTTGGGTGGCTTCTGAATAGTGCCAAAATCTCAAACTATGGCTAGGTGGCTTCAGAGCAAGCAATCCAACCAATATTTTACATATTTCAAGTAAGTGGATTTGACTTCATAGGAGCTAGAAAATCCAGGCAGGTAATTTACTCTGTAACTTTAGACATCCATCATTGGAGATTTGAGCCTTCATCACTGAGGGGATGATCCTTCTTGACTCCAGGGCCTTTGAGGTTCCACTGAAGGTGATGGCTCAGTCTGTGGAGTTAGAGCTTTCATTGTGAGTATTGTCCTGTCAGCAGTGAAATACTCTGACAAATGCACCTTTTGCTTTACCAGTCCTCAAGAGAGGTGCTTGATAAAATTACTTTACAGGGAGAGAAGATAAGGGGTGTATCAAACTGGGGCTAAATAATGATCCTTACCAAACTAGCAGAGGTGTAGGCTCAGTAGTTTTTGGTTTAGAGCCAAATAACTGAATGTTTTGCTTTCATGTTTTCACATTCTATACAGGTTTGTTTCCTTTCTACAGAAAAATGCTGGAAGAAATATGATATGTTTTAGCTTCTAAAACTACTTTGATGTAAGGATGCAGTGGCTGTCACCAGATGGTGTTTTCCAACAGTGGCTCTTGCACTGTAGCCTGGGATCCCCAGAGCAGCAGAGATTCCACAGGAACCTGCTGGTGTTATGTTTCTCTGTTATAATTATATCTGGGCACCATTATGCTTCTTCTGCATTTTTATAACATTAAATGTGTTTTATAATTTATGTTTCAAAATATATGTAGAAGATTCAAGCTTATTTGAGGTAGATAGAATGATGTTTTTAATGCAGAATGCTTGTTGGTGATTCATCTCAGTAACATAAGAAAGTGGCAGGTTTTTAATGTGAATGAAAGGCAAACAGTGGATGGAGAATACCACTCAATATGTATTCCTTGTGAGCTTCAGTGGATGGTGTGTTGGCCAAATGAAGAGAGCCTAGGTTGTTCTGAAGGGAAGATGTTGAAGAGCTATTGGAGAAGCTGAGGCAGCTGTAAAAAAGAAATATGGTTATTGTTTTCTCTTTTGTGTTGGTCAGGTACTCTAACAGAAGAATAGAACTTAATTTCACGCTTATGTAACATTTGGCTAAAATCCTCAAAACTATTTTAGGAAGCCAGATTCATTAGTCTCTATGAAGTAGTGTGTCTGATGCTGTCTTTATAAGTGGCAGTTGCTGCCATTTACTACCAGGTGAAGTTCCCTGTTAAGTTTTTCATTGTAACAGAATGTGCCATACCTGTTCTTTTGCTTTGTTAGGATGGACACAAATGGTTAGATGATAGATGCCAGTAGTAGTGGATCAGGAGGAGAAGGAATGGGAGACTGGCAGGCGGACAGACCATGTTGCCTTGCCCATCTTGATTTGATTTTTTTAACTGATCTTGATACCATTAAAAATGCTTAATGGCAAAGAGAAACTGTGAGCACTACTGGAACTGTTAGTGGCAAGAATTTATCTAAAACACGAACAGCTGCGTTTTCCCTGACCTCAATTCAGGAAATGGCTAACTCTTTTGTCCCCCCTGCCCACACTGAGATGCTCCTAGCATGCCTCCAGGCCAGCTGACTAGCCCAGCATTCTGAGGAACTGTTGAGGCTTGTGTTGCAGGTAGCTGCATGCCCACATTCTTAATTCTTGCTTAAGGTCCCTGAAATGAGCTCTACATCCCAGCTAAGCTCAGCCCCAGTATTTACTGTCACCAGGTATGGCATTTGCACTGAGCAAATTATATAATTTCTCCCATATTCCTTCTCATTCAGTGCTTTGCCATCAAATCCTGGGGCTATTCTCCTCACAACCTGTTGTTAAATGTGTTGATTGTTCTGATAAAGCTGCTGTGTGACTACTTTTGTTCATGAATGTTTTCCGTGGTCACCTGTGGTTTGACCACTGCTGGTATGCAAGTTACCTTTGCTAACTTGCTTCAGACAAATGTTTTAAAAAAATATCACGCAGCAGCTAATAACTTTTTTCTTCTCTATGATTAGGTATTTGTGGATATAGCAGACAGAGCTTCCCTTGTCTTGGTGAACTGACTCTTTCCAATTTCGGAACTTGCCTTTTTCCTGTTTTCCTGCTGCTAATAAAATCTGATCCAGCATGTCTGTCGGATAAAGCTGTTGGCTTCTCTGCTATCTTATTTAAGCAAGACATCTAACTGTTTCTAAACATTGAGAAGCACACGAAAGTGAGTTGGAGCTATGATTCAGCTTTCGTATACCATTATATGCCCTTTGTAAGAAAAATACTTGCAGAGAATTAGTATTAAACTCACTGAGCTATTCAGAAGTAAATCTTGCTTGTGTATTTAGCAATAATTTGCTAAATAACACGTGCATACCTTGTTTTAAAATATCGAATCATTGATCCATAGAGAACAAGTTGTTAATAATCTAACTATTCAATTACTGTTTGCAAGTCTTTAAAATTAAGACACAGAAACAAAGAAGAATGTTTTGCCTTCTTTGTCGCACAAGACATTGCAGTAGACCGTTTCCATGCAGTACATTGATCTGATTGTATTTAGTTTCATAGTTCATGAAGCAAATAATCCAAAGTGAATAATGCAGTTATTAATGTGCAGACCACTGAGATTATGCATTAAAAACAGTAGTCATCACACTGTTGAGCTTGCTTAGTACTTTGGAATTACAATTTAGATCTATTTCTTTAGAATTTCTTGACTAATAATACAGGAGCTAAGAATTTCAAAGATCCTTAATGCTGCCTTCTGG
>JANZLQ010000002.1:10968862-10981155 GCA_026212715.1 Elanus axillaris
AAACATTACTTAGCAACAACTGAAAACATCAGTGTGTTATCAACATTCTTCTCATCCTAAATCCAAAACACAGCACTATGCCAGCTACTAGAAGGAAAATTAACTCTATCCCAGCTGAAACCAGGACAAGGTCTTAGGATATAGTAAGTAAAAGGTAACAGTGCTTTATAACTTTATAACAGCTTTATAAAAGTGCCTGTAATCCAGACAGATAAATTGCATTGATGTCCTACAACTTGTGAAGTTCTGTATGGTTCACCTTCTAACAAGCAGTATCCCAGTGAGTTTATTGTACCCTATTTCTGTATGCAGAAACCTCTTAAGAACATAGAGGCTGTTTTCGAGATCTCTCAAAGTCCATCATGTGGACACGTACAGTTTTCTGCAGGTTGCCTGTGGCCTACAGGGCCTGTGACATTGTACTGTGTTTTGTACATAGGTGCAAAAGGTGAGCCTGGACCCCCAGGGCCCCCTGGACCACCCGGACCCCCAGGGCCTCCAGGAAAACGTAAAGGTAAAGCACAGCTTCAGGAGAACATATACAGCAGCAAATGCACAGGTTAGTTACTTCCAGTGTTCTGTTCAGTATTAGAAACAGGTTCAAGATTAAACCCCTTACTCTAAATCTTGCAAAACAGTAAGCGCGTGTTTAATTTTGCTGGCACCAGTAAAACTGCACAGACTTCAAGCTGAGCGTGAACTTGATATTTTGCTGAAATGTAATTTGGATAAGGCAGCAAGCGATCTCCAGTATAATGTTAGTCTTTTAATCTAATGCTCAGGCAGAGTGTTTACACATAGTGTTTTCTGGTAGGTGGGGTATATTTGGAAATGCAGTTGAAATTTTGTAGCTTTTAAATACTGAATTTTAATTTTATGTGTAAATATAACACCTCTTAACCAGGTGACATATCTCTGTATTCTACAAAATGAAATTGCCTGATCATTGGCAGAACTGAAGGAAGCTTGAACTAGCTAAGACTTTTAAAAGCTGGAGGAATACAAAAGGATTCTCTGAGGCTTTGTGTCTATTTGAATATGTATGTTTTGGAGCAGGGTCATCTTAAGTTCTTTTCCATTGTTGGTATTTCACATTATTGTATCCCAAATGACAGGTGGATCATAAGTCCCATTCGTTTCCTTTACTGTAGCTGTGCTGGTGAGATATATGGCTAATTCTAATATTCAGAAAGGAAAAATTAAAGACACAGTAGATTCCCTTCAAACTGTGGCTGCAAATTGCACAGCAGATACTGTTAGAACCAAAATATGCGTATCCAGACTGCCAGGTCATAGACTGTATGCTGAAGTGTAGTAGCTGCGACACCTTTTTTTTTTTTTTTTTTTTTTTTTAAGTCACTGGTTAGGGTGCTGACATAATTAAGAGTTTGCTATGAGATATCTCTGGCATGATTTTCAGGTGTGCTGGATACTAGTAAATCCTCATGGTTTTAACTTGATACTGGGGGTTGTTGAAAAATCATGTCAGTGTTTCATGTCACAACTTCTGTCTGTGTTTTAGAAGATCTTTTTTCTCAAATAGATTAAAATTGTGCCTCGGATACAATCCACGTGTGTCTGTGCATGTGCCCGTGTGCGTTTTTTAATGAGTAAAGCTCTGCCTCTGGTGCATGGAGCACATACAGAGAAAGTTAGTTGGCAGGTATCTCCTCCTCCAGCAGGTGACTGGCTGGAAATACTCAGCTGTCTTGAACAGTATATTTTGTAAATATATTGACAGATACAGTGTACTGATCATATTTTTCCATGCCTGAAGTTTATATGAATTTAAATATATTAATAACAGGTAAATACTTTGTGGAAGAAAGCATTGGTGTCGATGTGATACCAAAGACTGTATTAGTATTCTAAAACCCTTCTACAGTAGACACATTCCTTACTGTATTTTTATAGATTTATATATTTATCATAGAAATATTTCATTTCAAACTGGATTTTTCAGATAGGCTTGTATTTCTTTCTGCATGTTTGAGTGGGAATAGCTTCTAAGAGGTTTACAGGGACATTGAGACTCTTCGAAAGTATTTGCAAGTTTTGCAATCAACTTTATTTTCAACAACATTGAAAAGAATATTTGATCTCTGTGATCTTTGATCTCCCTAATGGTCTAAACAATTCTGTTTGGAATTAGAAATATTTAATGAGAGTTTGACTTTTCTAATGCTTTTCAGTGCCAGTTAAGGCACGTGGGGCGGGGGAGTGGGTGTGGCTGGGAAGGCTGAACTTGGAAATGATGGGTGTTCTTAATCATTTTGCTGTCAAGATCAGCAGCCATGTGTTAAAAGTATTTCAGGATGGATGTATGAAGTTGCTGGACTTCTGAAAATTTTGGCCAAAAAAGTTATCATCCGTTCCTGAAAACTCTCTCTCAAAAAAAAGTCTGGTTTTGAGACTTGCATTTCAAATCATTTATCATTTCTACATACGGGAAGAGGAGAGCCTTTTTTTTTTTTTTTTTTTTTTTATTTGGCGAGTGCAGAATTAGCAGGAGAGGATGAGAGGAGCTGGTGATTTGGATGCTCAGGAACATGGGTTCTACAAACATTGGAAAATTTTTGTTCAAGGTATTAGCTGGTGGTGGAAAGCAAAGAGAAGCTGGTGCAAGAACAGCATTGTATTACTAGCTTACTCCAGCTTGAGAATGGAAGCGAACTTTTGGTTTGGGATCTACATACTGGATCTGGCTGTCCTCCTTTACCCCTGGATGGTATTGCATTCCAGGTGGTTGCGGCTTTCAGCGACTGTCGCTATCCTTACAGTTCTGGGATGAATTTTCCCCCCAGCTGAGATGCCTGTTTTCAGGGAGGTCAGAGTAATCCTATAAAAAAGTAGGAAAGGATGTCTCAGTTACCAGTCTCACATTTCTGGAGAAGAGGAGAGTTATCTGTGAAAGTGTTTGGTAAAGTGGGGTTTCTTCTGTAACTGGGAATGTGTTTTCTTTATCGACATACCGAAAGGGAATAGCACAAGAACTTCATGCAGTTACTCTCTGTTAAACAAACAGAGCAATTTGTACGTCTCACCAATAATAGGGTGATACGTTTTTTTTGTCACCATCATTCTGCATAGTTTGCTTAGATGAAAAAACTTTTAAAAATTATTATTATAAATACTATTAACCAGTGAATATTTCATACTGGGTGGAACACACATCAATTTTTTCCACCTCTTATTTTTAATATACCATGTCATTGTAATTGTAGTAGCATGTAAGAACCTAAATCAGGTGATTCTGGGTATTGAAGTATCAGAACAGAGCCCAAAGAGCCTCCTTACAATGGAAAGTAGATAGCTGGGGGAGAAGTCTCACCCTATTTGAAATTCAGAAATGCATGAACTATTGTACAGGATAGAATTGGACCATTTACTCAGGTGGCCTCTTTTCAAATGTTGAAATGGACTGAAGTGCTTTGGAGGATAAGCTGTCTGATGGGTTTCTGATGGATTTGAAATCCCAGCGTGCAAATGGGAGTTCTACTCGGATAACTCCGCAAAGGTGAAATCTTCCTCAATGAGCATTTATGTTTTATGAGTCAGTAGGCTGTGAGATCTTATTACCAAAATGCAAAGAATGAAACAGCTTTTGTAATTAAATATGCATATCCCTTTGAAGACAAGAGAATACTCATGCTGATTTACAACTGTAATTAACTTATTAAATAAGAATACAAGAATGGTTTCTTTAAATTAAACTTTGAATCCAGTAAAACTGTTTCTTTAAGAGAATAGTTAGCTGGAAGCTCCGGTGTATTTGTTCGGAGTGGTACTGTTAGCTCATTCGAAAAGAAACAAAACATCCCTGCTCCATACTCCCTCACTCCATCTTTCCCATCCTCCCCAGACAGACCAAATCAGTAGTTTTAATGTCTTGTAAACCCCATTAATTCTCAGCCAGAATATTTTATGATGGGAATCAGTAGAATATTTGTCTTTTTTTTGATGGAAAGAAAGCAGTGACAATTTCACGAGTCTCTCACTGAGAACTGTCTTTTTAATCTTAGTTGCTTTCTGTTTCACGCTGCTGGAAGTCCTCAGAGAGTATTGCAGATATTCTCAAATGCAAATAGCGCACTCGGCTTCACTACAAACCCTGACCTGGTCTGTGACTATTCTGTAGTGTTAGATAAACTCCTGTATAGGGAACTGCTCATTCAGTTAACCTTATCAGACTCAGCCCAAGAAAATTAACTTGCGCACCGCAACTTACAATTTCCGCTGAGTGAGTGTGTTCCTTTTTTTTTTGGTATTTTGACAATATTTTGAGACCAGAAGCTGGAAAGGTATCTCGAGGGATTGCTCAATTTTAGCCATAGGCAATTCATCATCCCGTGGTTGGATTGACTGTTCGTGCCTTGTTTTGGAGATATGCTGTGATTGCTTACAAACCTTCAGTGTCATATCACCAAATGCCCTAGATAAATGGGTGGGAGAAATTACATGTTGTTCTTGCTCTATCTTCAAGTATTTTCCTTCTGCATGAACAAGGAGAGGATGTAACCTAAAGGAGAAAACAACAATGCAGTGTAATCTGTCCTTTCTTTCCTGAATGTCACAGTACCCTTTCAGCATTACTTTATAGTTATTTCATATTTTTACTGTCTTTCTCCTTTAAACTTCATCACAGCCCTGTAAATCTCAGAAATACATTGGAAGACAACAACAAAAATGCATGTCCAAAAGAATTTGCATCTCAAGCAGTGTGAAATGTGTAAGGAGGTGAAAGTTAAGGATGGAATTGGAAAACGAGGCTGCAATGAAATCAGGGTATCTTCAGCAAAGAGCTGAGAACTGTTCTCTGTGGTTATTCATTCTAAACAAACTGAAATGTGTTGCATTGCTTTAAAGGCAGAAAAGGTATCTGGCTTTATAGAAAAAAGTCCATAAATAATTTCATTCAGGCATTGTTTTAACAGTAAACGCTAAGAGAAAACCCAACCAGTTATTCTTTACATTGTTGAGGGATGGGGAAAAATGTTCCCAGGTGTTTATTTGTTTCTAATGTGAACCATTTCTACGTGTGCGAGGAATATACTGTGTGATTTCCCGTAGTCTTTCATATTGCTTCTTTAATGGCATGGATGACTGACCTGCATTCTTATGCATTACGTGCTCAGTGCATGTATTAGTACTTTACGACCGTCTCGGGCATTAGCAGCACAAGCAAAACTTCCAGTGTGGCTTACAGAATACACCGCCTCTGCAGGTGTATGTAGATTTGGGCATGAAGCTTTTGAATTTAGCCATCGCTCATTCCCAAGAAAGCGTTTTTGGTATTACTGCTAAACCAGCCAGCTGCCAGCTATCTCAGTTGTCTGAAGATACCTAAGGAAAGGGGCAACTCTGTCTTTCTAAGCAGCCACTCAGAAACTCACAGGTGAGGAATTAAATCTGTTGAGCAAAATTAGTTTCTCCTCAAAGTTGACTGTCAGCCTGACAACATTAAGGAAAGAAACCAGCTGGAACACTTCATTTCCTTGGTGGAAGTGAGAGCAAGTCTTTTTTTAAATCTCGTTTTTTGACCAGACCAACCTAAGCCTTTTTTCCCAGATGAAACAAAATCACAGTTGTCATTCCTTTATTTTAGTGCAGTCACTGACGTGCCTATCTGTCACGTCAAATATAGAAAGATGACATGTTTTACCCTTTCTCTCTGAACTCGAGGTGAGATGTGCGCTGTACCGAACGATGATACCCTGGCTGGAAAAGCTGAAGACAGAACCCCTGGTCCTTCAAAAAAAGCTGGTAACCTCCTGCAGAGTGTGACTAACTGCTACTTACTGTTTTAATGTCACAGATAATGGACACATGCCTTTTTCTCTACTAGAATGTGTCATAACATCTGTAGGAAGTCCTGTTCACTTTGTCAGTGTACAGCAAACGTTTGGAACCTGGATGCGGGAACCTGCAAATATAAGCGATGAAAGGATTTGGCTTACCATGCATTTTTCAGGTACGCTTGTAGCACTCACTGATCATCAAAAACCAGTTGTTATACTAATGTTGGTTTCTTAACTCCTCCAACCTAAACTAATATTTCTAATCAAGTATGATGGATTTTTTACCCACATCTTTTTCAGAATATTTTCCATATTACCTGTGTAATACTTGACTATGCATATGGTTATAGACATTTGTAGTATTTTTAGACATTTTCAGAGTCATCATCAGATTTTGAAAATAGTTTGAGGAATTTTAGAGGGGTTTTTACCAATCCCAAGTTTAAATACCTGTTGTTTCATGCCTTTTAATTCTTTTCTTTCAACAGTTTTCTACGGCTTTACTTGCCTAAATCGTAGCTAGGAGTTTTGCCTTTTCTTTTGGCTAGGCATGAAAATGAATCAGGTGCTGCATAAGCTACATATCGTGCAGGAAAACTTCCAGGACCTAAGTGGAAAAAGGAAATATTTTCTGTATATTTACCAGCTGTGTTCAGAATTAGGGCCCATCCGGTCTGTGGGAAGCAGGCCCTCGAACACCACCTCTACAGATTTTTTTTGTTGTTTATCTCTGGATTATTTTTATTTTTCCAGCAAGCTGAATCACTACTGAAAACACAAATACAATTGTGTGTCAGATATTTGATTGAGACTGACATTCAGTAGAGATGGAATTTTAGGGTAGCGATTTCAAAATTAGATGAACCAAATGATAGTCCTTTTTTTTTTTTTTTTTTTTTTAGGAAACTCTGTAAAAGAATATGAGAATTCCAATGCCTTGCTGAACGACAGTTACAGGATCATTAACATCACAGGATTCTTTTATGGATGTGGTCATGCAGTACAAAACAATCATCTGTACTATCAAAAGGGAGGAACCAACGTCATTCTGAAGTAAGTCAAACATGGTTGGCTTAAGGCAAATGAAGTTGTGGAAGGAGAAACAATGGGTTGGGATGACGGAGGTGAACCTCAGAAAAGCAGAGCACTTTCCCTGTACGGTTTTATGTTTCTTTTGAAAGAGTGGAGGAAGGCTTCAGAATTTTTTCCAGAACAGAACTACTGCTTCTTTCCAATCTGTAACTGGAATGCGGGCCACTGGCCTTCCATCTGTCCGTGCAGATGCTGTGGGAGGAGAGGAACTGGGAGGGTAGTCCAGGTCCATTTCTCTGCTGTGATGGTCAGTTCTTTACGCGTTGTTCAGCTCTGTGTCTAAGCGTTTCACCTGAGTAGTTACTATGTGATAGGACAACGGGGCCTCCAGATTAACGAGATGCCATGTGCAGAGGTGACAACAGGTTTTTCTTTTGGCTATCCTGGGGTCCAGGGGGTTTCTATTACACATTACATTGCTGCGGGTGTTCTTGCACTTCGATTCTTTGCTGTGTCCATAATTGCAGGAAAGAAAGGGGAACTGACTAAGGAATTTGGGGGTCAGAAAAAAGTACTTGCTTTAAATAAGCCGTGCATCTGCCTGCACCAGAGTAAGAATTGGGTCAGCTGCAGTTTGGGGGACACCGATGAGCAGTTACATGATTGTAGCTCACTTGTGGAACTTGGCTCTCCAGCGCTTCTTGCTGGGCGGCTGCACATGCTTTGCGCTCGGATAGCACTGTTCTTGGCGGGTGGGGCTTGAGTTAATGGTGCTAGTGCGGAGGAATGCGCGAAGGCACCAGCTGAGGACGTGGCGACCTGGTGAATTGCACGATCCATTGTGGAGGAGTGGCTCTGCTGTTTGATTTCCTCGTAAGAAGAAGTTCCTACACCTCTCCCAATGTATCTCCCCGAGTTGGAAGTGGGAATTAATCTGTTTCTTCAGTTTCTACCAAGGACAGAGACAGACAATACAAATCAAAACCAAAATCTCATCTTGTGGGGAGAGCCAAAGGAAGACAGTCCAAGGGCAAGTGAAAGACTGCATCTGCTTTCAAGTTCTCTTACATGACTCTGATGTTTGAGCCAAGAACATCACTGTACTTTGATGTCTGTTCCCAAGCAGGTGTGAGTGCCCCCTTCCCATATGCATTTGGATGCCAGGGAATGTGAGCAAGCTGCTTGGATTCTGTAATATTTATTCTGCCAAAGACAAGCCCACTTTTTGGCAATCTCCTTTAAATATCTTCAGGGCTTTTTGTTTATACATCTGTAAAAGACCATCTCTCTGTCTAAGCGATACACAGCGGCAGGACAGATGTTCCTCACCTTTGCTTGGGTACTGTTAATTGGGAAGTGCCTTGACATACAGATGAAGGGAGGCTATTTGTGGAATTTTCAAAACCTCACTGAAGTTGCTGAGAGATGGCCCTCCTGTTCCATTATTCATGCTAAGATTACCTTCAGCACAGACAGAACGGGGCACCATGATTTCTGTGAAGTCCTTGATTTTGGGCTGCAGAAAAGCTTCTGGGAGTTTTTGTATTGGTTTAATGGAAAGAACAGGTGAGGGCCTCGTTGGTTCAGTTAGCAAATGTTGAAAAAAATATTTAAAAGGAGTTTCCTGTCGTATCTGAAAGCTGGTGAGACCATGTTTGTCTGACCTTTGGCAGGTTTTCTCATGACAGTCAGATCCCTGACATTGTGATTGCTTTGTCCTTTCTTCCTTTGTTTCAGAACATGCTTTCCTAGCTGTGTTGGTCTTGGTTGAGTTCGTTCATCTTAGCAATCAGAGGAGTGTTTGTAGCCTGCGTTCCCCAGGGTTGATGAAAATATTACACTATATTTTGTCATTTACCCCAAGGTGCCAGAAGATTAAGGGATTTCTGAACCATTTGGAGTTCTAGGCTAGGCTGTCCTTGACTGGGGGAGCGGAAGAGAACCTCGCTTTTCTGCTCCCTTCAGCATTTTCACATCAAAGGGGAAAAGACAGGGTGTTCTGTGTTGCACATCTTGCACATTCCTAATGAATCTTGAGATGCTTTTTGTCTTGTTGGCTCTTTGTAGAAAAAAAATCTGCATTGCTATCTGACTGTTCCTGCTAAGGGCTGTCCTTCTAGCCCTTGTCCTTGCAGGATGTTATTTACAAATGTGAAGCAACTAACAAGATTTAACTGGGTTGACAGACGTTATTTCTCAGAAATCTTCTCCAGCCTTGAAGCCTTTTTTATTGCACATACACACGCTGCTGGAACATGGAGCTGCTGCAGACAGTGAGTTTTACAAAAGCTGAGGGGAGTCATCTAGTCAGTCATTCTTGATTTAGGATGATTTTTCCAGTGTATCTCTTCCATAGAAAAATTATTCTTCCAGTATTTTTCCTTCTATTCTAAGTTCCTGGACCTGAAATATTCCTGTCATTAAGCCTGTCTTTTCAGAAAAATTTTGTAACTGTAGCAGATTCCTGTACTGAGTAATCTTTTTCCTCTGTTTGAGGAACAGAGCTATACAGTTAGACAGAAGCCGGGCAATGTAAAGTGCTGCATTACGGAAGGCGTCACTTAAAAGGATAAGGCATATTCTCTCTGCCTTTTCTGCTAAAGCACTGGATTATTCGGTGATTAAATGCTAACTGCAAGTGTGTCTTGATAGTAGCCGATTACCCTCTTCAACTAGTAGAGGAACTCAGTGTAGCCGCTCAGTGCTGCTGTCCTCAGGTTATCACCCTAATAAGGAATTTCAAGGAATAAAAACAATTTTATGTGTTAGAGAGGAGACACTCAGGCTGTCCTGTTGGAGGCCAGCATGAGGTCAGAATTTTGGCTCTGCAAAAGTAGAGTTTTTATTCGTTTGATGTTCACTTGAGCAAATCACTGCATTATCTGAATTGTTTTCAAAAGTGGAATTCCTAAGACGAGGTGAACCTGCCCAGTATTCCTGCTGGTTTGGTCAGTCACATTTTCTCCCTTTCGTTTCCACCTAGTAGAAAGCGAACTTCCATACAGATTTCATTTCACAAGTCTGGGCCTTCACCTGGTATCTAACAATCCTTTTTCATCCCCGTTCCTTTGGAGTTTTTTTTTCTTTCATCCTAGTGATTGATAATAAAGCTCATACACTAAATAAAGTGAAAGTTACCAAAGCGAGTTCGTGCTCTTGTGCACCTTTTAGATTGGCTGTTACTTTGGAATTTTCTGCTGCTGTTTTGGAAGGGGCTTTGAGTGGAGTACTTAATCTTAAGACATCAGAAGGGTCCTTGAACTCGTGTGTTTTCAGCAATGCTTCTATCAGTACTAATGCACTCTCTGAATTGATTCAACCAACAGTGTGTGTAAAACCGAATTTTTAACGTAACATACCCAATACTTACTTTTCTCATTCCAGACTTGGGCTTGATAAAGCATCGCTGGGCACACTGCTAATTGAAAATGCCTTGTATCATGGTCGTAACTACCTCTTTTCTAACTCGAAGACCTATTTCAACATAGCAGTGGACGAGAAGGGTCTCTGGATTATATATGCCTCGAGCACGGATGAAAATATAATAGTAGCACCTATCGATGAAGAAACGTTTTCAGTCATTCGGCATATCAATACCACATATCCCAAGTCCAAGGCTGGTAACGCATTCATCGCCTGTGGGATTATGTATGTGACCGATACTAAGGACACAACAGTAAGTTTTGCTTTTGATTTACTGAAAGAGCGGCAGATCGATGTGAGGTTTGAGCTACGGTCTTCGCAGTCCGTTCTTGCTATGCTTTCGTACAGCCTAAGGGATAAGAATTTGTATACGTGGGAGAATGGGAGCTTAATGGTATACCCTGTGCATTTTGGCTGATGAGTATCTTTTCAAAGGTCGTGTACGGGAGCCATGTTTGACTAAATACATTATTTAAAGCTATATGATATACATATGGGGGGTCTCTTCATTTGGCTTAATTTTTCTGTTCGCTGATGGTGGCTCGTGGGTCTGCATAAAAGGGAGATGAGGCGTCTTTGTATAAACACTCTTCAATTATACAGGCCATTCTCGTCTTTCTAAAAGAATAGCTGTTCCCTGTCGCAGCTGGCACACAGCACAGACTTGCCTTTGTTTTTCCCCTGTTATTCAGCTGATAATTATTATGTCTAATGTACAGTGATTACTCCATGGGCATGCGCTCAGCAGAGACTATTTATAACTTTCAGTTGCAATCATCTTATCTGCAATCATTTTCTAGGGATTATGGTCTAGCATAAATGTCTAAATAATCAACTTTTGTGTACAAATACCTTTGTCACTTTCACTGATTTTCTGAATGGTTGCTTGTTTTTTTTTGGACAAAGATATGCAGCTTTTAAAACTAGTGGGGATGATGGAAATAGTTAAATAGGAACAAACCAGAAAGCTTCAGATTTGACAGTTTGGTGAACTGTTAACATAATCAGAAGCAAAATCCAGCCTAAGTACAAGGAAAAGGGGAATAAGGGCATTATTAAATATTGAATGTACATGAAACTGTGTTTAGTAAATGGACCATGGGAAGAAAAGTAGTCAGGTGTTAAAATTGAAGAGAAGATGTAAAGTTTATGATTAAAATTCCCTTTTTAACAGCGATCGAGTTGCTTGTACTGCTGCAGCCTCTTCTTTGCTCTTCTTACTGCAGACAGCTAATCCTTTTTATCTCGGTACAGTCTGAGGTCAAGTTAAAGCTGGCTCAGGCATTATCCAGTCAGTCTGCTGGAGGTTTAATGAAATCTATTTAAATAAAAGGAAGAGTTCTAGAATGGAGTGTTCCATGAAATAAAAGTAATTTATTTAAATTACAAAGGGAAAACAAAACAATGACATTTACTCTCTTTCTTTCTTTTCATACTTCTCATACTTCACAGCCTGCGATTTAAAATCACCTTTGGAGAAAGGTGCTTTTTATTCTAGTATACTTTACAGTACGGCACAGACACCAAGGTTTTCATTGGAGGAGTAAGACAGTTCGTTAACATTTAAATACGCAGACACTCGCTCCGGTCTCTTAAGAACATGTGTTTTGTTTACAACAGAAAAATACGTCCGACAACAGTAGCCAGTTATTTTACAAGCAAACAATATTGAACTCTGCATAGTTTATACAATATACTGTGGTAATAATTTAATTACCAGTTTTATCCACTATTTACTAGCTGGCCACATAAAGCCTGACATTCATCTGAAATGTGGCATTATATGTTCCATTGGTATTCTCTTAACAGCTTCATTTAATGAAGTATTTTCTGGACAAATGAATTCCAAAACGAAAAGCTTACTAGAATCATGGATGTCTTCACTACAAACATTTAGTGCTTACAATACATTCCTAAAGTAAAGGCAGGTGTCTAATCGAAAACATAGCTGTCAAAGAAAGGAAAAGAGTGTGCAAATTAAAAAACATCACATTTAAAAGTGTGTTGATGTGCAAGTTACAGTATCAACTGTGTATTAAT
>JANZLQ010000002.1:10982711-10998677 GCA_026212715.1 Elanus axillaris
AGGGCAGGGGGGTGGGTGGGTGTTGTTTGTTTCTGACTACTGTGACATCTCAGTAGCTGTCTGTGGCTACAGCATCAAGAAAAAACCCACAGACCTTGGCCTTACAGAAACTTTACACAACGTTCCTGAGCACCCTGTGTTACAAAGGGAAATAGCTGAGGGCAAAAAACATTTTTAAGAGAGAAAAATAAAGACTTCAGAACCATGCACTTCACTTTGTCCACTTAAAGTTCAGTCACACGAATTAAAAAAAAAAAAGACTGTTTAATCTTCTTTAGCAGAGAACAAAACCCAGGTGGTTTAGAAGGATATTCGTATACTTAAGTTTACATCATAAACGTAAGGCAAGCATCCTGTACATCAAATCCACGTGTGGGACTTCTGGGTTCGTTTTTGCTTTGTTACGGCTGTTCACAGCACGCCAATCAACGTATGTCACCGCACCGCTTCAGCCGAAGACTCGACTCTACCCCTCTGCTCCCTTACCTTCATGTTCCCTTCCGCTGAGCCTGTCACGAAATAGTCCTCAGAAGGATCCAGCGCCAGGGCCTTCACGGCCGACTCGTGTGCCTGCAAGGTGTGGAGGGGCTGCCTCTGTCTGATGTCAAAGACACAGACGTAGCCCTTCCTGCCGCCCGAGATCAGCAGTTGATGTTTAGGTGCATACTGAAGTACGGTGGCACCGTGATCATGACAAGCGAAGGCTGAAGAAGAAAGAGGTCAGAATTTAATAGATTTGAAACTGTAAGTAGCTTTTGATCTTAAAATGCTTTTCTTCCATAAAGGGTTGTCTGAATATTTTCTGACTTGGACAGGCACATTCCTTCGTAGGGGTAGTGTCGCATTGGCTGACAGCTTTTTGCTCTCCTGAAAGCTACAGAGATCTAATGCACAAGGAAGCATGACATGCAGTCCAGTTTATTTTAGAATGCAGGCACACACCTGCATTTAAAAAATAGAGAAAATATAAAATTCATCACATTACGTTCAATTAAATTCCAGAGTTAAAAAAATAGTATAACTGAACTAAAAAACTGAAGTATTAATTACCTTATAGATACATATTACTATATTCTAATTTCCTGACCTATTTTTCATAGGAGCCTTGGCTCAATCTCTTTAAGATAAGGCTGAAATGTGCAATCTGCTAGTTTTAAAATATGAATCTCAGAATGCACCGATTGCTGATTCAAGTACCGCAGTTGTTTGCAGATGCTTGGGATGGTTGAATTTGCTCTTTTAAAAGCCCAGGATATTATATTTGGATTTGTATGTATTTTTCTTTCACAGCGCAACATGGTAGAATTTGGCTTTAGCTTGTTACACAAAGATGAAATTACTGAACTTGGTCAGACAGACACAGGCATCTTGTTAAGATTCAGGTCCAAGCGCTGAAAGACAAGGACAGTAGCTGGAAGGAGTTGTTTCTACTCTTACCTACAGTCCTCCTTTCCTCTGTGCTTCAGCAGAGCACTGGGCATGTTAATTAAGTGCCAGTTGAAGTGAAAGTCTGCATACACGTGAAAGTTCAGTTATGCAGCCTTGATTAGCTGTTAATTTTTTTTTTTCAGGACTCTGTGTATTTCAGACTTCACTGTCACAAGACCAGCTTTGTGCATGACCTTCTTTGTTCATACTTTTCCACGTAGAGCAGATTAACGTCACGCTAGAGACCACAGAATATTACCTCTGGCACACGCCTTAGTGCGCAACACTTATTTAGAGCAGTTCCCCAGTGCCAGTTTTTCCCCTTGCCCCAAATGCAGACACATGCTCTATTTCCTTAGTCAATAAGAAGTCTCTCGTTCACTGTAGTACTCACCATGTATAAGACTGTTACCAGAGGAAACCAAAGTGTCCCAGAGGCACACATTTCTGAGGGGGGAAAACAGTCGTTACGGCCTGTTGCTAAGTGAATCGGGGGGTAAAATGACTCTGAAAGCGTTTGCATTTAATGTCAAAGCCTAGAAGGCAGAACTGAACAAGGAGCCCGTGACCCTCTGCAGTCACTGGAGAGCATGTGCAAAGAGGTAGGAGCTTTACTTCTTTCTATGCTCTTTTATGCTTCTTCAGAGGAACTGTACTTTCTGCCTTTAAGATGTGTCCTAATCCTAGGTTGTACCAAGAAGCTACAGAAGTTGTTCTTCGCAGAGCAGCAGAATTACCTTGCCTTTGCTGAACGTATTTCTCACCCCGGCACCAGCATCACGGTAAGCCAGTTGCATTTGGAATACCCCTTAAAAAACCTGGTGGACCGTTGACCACTCCTCACAACTAAATTTGGGAAACAAGCGACCGAAGGCACCATGTTCAAAGAAATCATCTGGCAAGCTCAAGCTGTAATAAAGCTTGGGACACTGAGCCTTAACCTGTCAGCCACGCATTAATGCACAAGAGCTAGCAAGTTAATGGAGATGGATGGGCAGCTTTGGTGAAATTCCACATTGTTTCTTTAAACACACCTGTTGTCACTGGACTGTCCCGATGTAGCAACTAGACTTGAAGAGGTTATAAATGCAAAGTCGCTTGTGGTTTTACTGTGGCACTGCCAACTCTATTAAAAACAAAACAAACAAAAAAGATGCAATCTTACCAGTTGTAGTCTGCATCAAAAGTTACCATCAGTCTGATGTCACTGATTAGCAGAACAGAAGCAGTCTTTTAAACAAAGTTGAAAAACTGATGGACAACGCAGTTTGAAACTTCAGAGAATGGAACACTGGATTAAAAATCCAGTATAAAATAAAAAGATGCTAAAATAAGTTGACTATAACATATCCACAACATACCACAATAGCCCCAATTTCAAATTAAGCATGGTCTTCACGTACGGTTAAGAAGCAGTGAAAAGAATTGAGGAGTGTATTTTTACTAAGTCTTGGTGTTGTCCCTTGGTACTGTCAGCTCTGACTTCTAATTTAATCAAGGGTATTGCTGAAGCAGTATTTGTAATCGCATTGCAGCTTATGGTTACAGACAATCAGTTTTCCAAAGATGTATCGCTGAAACTCTACGGTTGTTTTGATAAAGCATGCCAATTAAAAAGCAGTAAAGCCAAAAATGTCTCAGTGAACCTCTTCTGCTCTTAGCCTGTCTTAAAGACTTAACTTTCCTCTATAAAAACATCAAAATAAAAACTTCTGTTTACTTACCAGATAGGGCTTAGGATTGGAGGTGGTTTGATTTACTTGCCAAATACTTAGAAATCCTTCACCATCAGCAACACCACACTGCAAGGAATCAACTGCATTTATTAGCATAACGTACTGGTTACTGGGTGCTTACTTCATGACAGTAAACAGCTGACTTCAGGAAAAAACCCACCTAACACACCAAACCGCTGCCTGCATATTCAATATCAACAACGATCGTCACGTACAAAAAAGTAGTTCAGAAGCCTGCTGAGTTCAGTGCTGAATGTGTAGTGATTATTTAATGATGGGTGGTCTCCTACATACCCAGCGCTTTTCTAGAAATAGAAGCTTTTCAAGTGTGCAAGCTTATCTTTCAAATCC
The DNA here is from genome assembly GCA_026212715.1 of Elanus axillaris. NCBI lineage: Eukaryota > Metazoa > Chordata > Aves > Accipitriformes > Accipitridae > Elanus > Elanus axillaris. Next base: position 10,986,227 of record JANZLQ010000002.1, read on the forward strand.
TAATGTCACAAGCTAAAGCTTACAGAGGCATCGTTGCTCCATGACTCTACTTGAAAATGCTTTAGTGAAGTCCAGTGCGTGACAGCATGCCATAAAAGCATGATAGAAACAATTCTGGAAGGACTGCACTATATCATGAATGGTAAAATGGCCGAGTTATATTTGTTAATGAAAATGGGTAACAATTAATACTGTATATTCTATACAGCGTACCTACAAGTATTTTACAAAATGTTTTTGAAAATATTTACATTATTTTTTATATTTTCTCCTTTTAGTTATGTTTCACGAGTCCTGCCTGAGTGACCTCCATGTGAAGCAGTGGGGACAACTCGTACATCTTAATTTCTTACTTAAAACGGATTCCCCGGTGACGTTAAGATTGCAACATCTCAAAACGTATTTCTTAAATACTTTTTAAAAGTATTTAAACTGATTTTTTAAAAAGGTTTAAATGAGATTTTTTGCTACCTGAAAATAGGTATGCTGGAAGATACTTAATATTCCCAGCTATTCCTAAATGTTGACCTTTGCAGTTTTATAGCTATCTTACAGTCATGCCCAAACTCCTTTAATTCATTTTTTACGGCTTTTAACTATAATGAAGTTAAACAGCTCGTCTGTAAAATGCAGACAAGACCTGCTAAACCAACAGAATGGGCAATGTGAAAAACCTGAGCAGGGTGGGTGTTCCTCCCAATTTCTTTCTTTGTCCACTCTGTTTTCTGCGTCTCATATAGCTCACGGAGTCATTTCTGGCCAAAGCGTATAGCTCTCTTGTACTTGATTTCTGCTCTCCGCCGTACAGCACTACACTTGCATTCTTCAACTAATAGGCTCTATTATATATATAATCTTGTAGGTAATGCATTCTGTCAAAACTTTATTTTGGCCAGAATGTGAAGTGTGAATGAAGTACTTCTTGTAGACCTCTGCCTAGATTGATACAAAATTTGCTTCTATAAAATAAGTAAGCTCACATTTTTTGTAGAAAATCTTTAATTTAAAATGGTCACCGTATGAGAACACAGATTTCAGAACAGGGAGAACAAAAAGTCTGAAAACGTGGCAAAAGCGATAGCAGTGTGAAGCTGAAAGAAGAGTAATGGTCGGTGTTTATTACAAAGCTTCCTTGTGCGGCCAAAATGAATGATATGATACTGCTTATGCCATCATTTTAGGACATCTTAACCGTTTTGTGTGTTACCAGTTAAAACTGTTTTAGAGGTCACAGAATAAGCAAATGTTTCCTTATGAATAAATAAATAAAATAAAGCCAAAACTCTGCGTGTTGCACTTAAATAAATAAAATAAACTTACCTTATTGCCCTGGGAATTGAAATACATTCTTGTAACCCTTGCATTGCCAGCCTGCCGGAAGCACACCAACTGCTGTGGCCTTGTCCACTCAAACATTCGAACACTACCATCTTGTGCTCCTGTAAGATCTAAGATTAAAAGAGATGCTCGTTAACAGTACAGTATTTCACTGCTAATTATCTACTCTGTACGAGTAAGTACGAGTCACTTACAATACTGATGGACCGGATGTGAAGCCATTCTCTTGACGTTATTCAGATTCCTTTTAATAAGCTTCATATAAAACAAATAAAAGAATTTTGAAAAAAAGACACAAACACACTCTTCAATTTTGTTTATACTACTACATGGTGAGTGTCCCCCCCAGATAAAAAAAAGCTTGTTAAGCTAACATTGTTTGCATCTAATTTTGTTTAGTTGCAGCAGAATAATTAAAGCCTGCTTATGACAGCTTTTTTTAGACATGAAAGTTCAAACAATACTAACGTTATCTTCCATTACACAAAGAACTTAAACACATGCCGACGTGTATGCTTTTGATATTATTCCCAGTGCAAGAATTTAAAGTTAGGGATTGTTATGGTTTTGGTTGGCTTTTTCTGTTTGGTTTTTTTTTTTTTGTCCCCAGAAACGCCAGGTCCTACCTCAAAGTTCCCATAAGAAAGAGAAAAACCTGACTGTCCCATTATTTTCTACATCACAATAATTCTGTGACACAATATACAAGAAAATGCTTTGTTTGGCCTTCTTTTTGGCCAGGTCCTGGTCACTGTAGGCCTTTTACAACACTGAATTAACAGTACGATGACCAATGCACACGAGGTCTCTCTACTAAATAATACACTAAAAACCAAAGTAACAGTCTCCTGAGCTGCATGCAACAAAAGCACTTACCACACCAGCCCCGGTGCTAGTCTGGCCACTGCCTAACCAAGGCATAGATGAAGACGGTTGTATCTGATTCACTCCAAAAGGCGGTGCAGGTGACTGAGTTAGCGTTGTGGTAGAACCACGGAAGTCAATATCATCAGAACTGTAAAAGAAGAGCAGTGTTCTGCTTTAAACAAATGTTTCTTTGCTACCAATGCTGTTCGTTTATCTCGCTGTTGAGAGCCTAATGGCAGCCGGTAGAGGAAGTGATGATAACGGAACTGTAAATCGGTAATTCCTGCACTTAGATTGTACAAATGCTTTCCACGTGCTCCCAAGCTATAGGTGTTTAATGCCAACAGATGATCCTAACTGTGGCTGATGTCGAGAACATAAGCGCTCTTGAGAATACTGTTGAAATATTCATGACCCACGTGTCTACACGTATGTCTATTCTGCACGATACAGCGTGGTACAGATGAACGCTTGCTGCAACTGATACATTGGCAGTTCTCGGCACAATAATGGAGGAGTCAGTAATTCGGGCCGTTGCCTTATACCCCTAGCATCAGCTACCACAACTAGACTCAATGCTCCAGTGACGCAACTGCGGTGTTTCTAAGGTAGCGCTTCCTTTATTAGCTTGCACACCACGGGCTTTTACGTCACTGTGCGGTGCAGACATGCCCCAAATACTGAAACCCCTCAAAACCTTAATTTCTCCATGTGTAAAACAAAGGCAGTAGTAATTATTCTTTGCCTTCCCTCACTCCTCTGTAAAGCAGTCTGAAACCGACTGAAGAAGAGCAATGAACTTTTTTGTACGATTGACTTGTGCTTACACAGGTATTATATATGCAGCCTCACAGTAACCCAATACTCTTAATGGAACAACAAAGAAACAGTGCTACCTTTTAGACTCTCTGTCATATTCTTCCCCAATCCATATAAATGACTGAGCAGCCAGTAGAGCTGAAATATCAAGTTCTTGAACATCATGTGTGGATGCCAAAACAATTTCATTGCTGTTTGCCTGTGCAACAGAAATAGAAAATTTATACTGACTATAATTAAGATCTTTTTATTACACTTACTGTAGTATTTGAGGCTTACCTTATTAACTGCAAATGCCATTATCATATCTGATTCTTTGTGAATGATTTTTGCTTTTCCTCCAGGGTAGCCAAGATCTGCTTCAACCTACAAAACATTTGTAAGACGTTTCAAGTAGCACGAAAATCCATTTTGTAGTGGTACATTCAGACTGCAAAAAATCTATACAAAAGTCATGCAAGAAAAGTTCAGTGGCCTCAGCATTGTTTAGGAAGCTAGACTTTAGACTTCTCATACTCTTTGGTGTTCTAGAAGCCAAAAGTTGTCTTTGAGTGTAAGAAACACAAAGTTGTGTGTGCAACGCTATTTACAAGGTGTTCACTCATCCCAATTATCAGGACATCCAAAGTTAATCCACTGATTCAAAGCCTATCACACAGACTACACAGAACATAGAGCTTCTGTTAGTCACATTAGCGAAAGAAAAGCCAGTTCCACAGAACTTTTAAGAATGTGCTAGAGGTTTGGGAGAAGGGATACTACCTTGTTTTTGTGATCTTCTGCTACGCAGTTTTGTTTGACCTGCTCCACACGATCTTCTACAGACTACATAACATCACACAGTCACAAACACAAAACACATGCACAAACAAATATAAAAGAAGAATGAAACATTCCAAACTAGATTTTAAAGGCCACTCTGTCAGTAAATGATGACAAATGTATTTTTAACTTTTTATAAAAGGCACAGAAACTAAGACAGGAATCTAAACAAACTCACTTAAAATGTAATGCCTCCTAGATGAACACAAAATGTATGATAGAGTAAATAAATGGAGGAATAATACACACACAAACTCCATACTTGCAGGAATTCTTAACGATACTAAATAGGATACTTTTTTCCCCCCACGGTACTTAGGTGTTGTTTTAAATTTTCAGTTAGAACTGATTACAGTTGTAACTGGTACAATTTGTAAAGCCCCATATTATATATTACTATATAATATTACTTTTATATGTATATATTCCTCATGCATATATACATATACACAAAGTAATAGCTCATTTAAATTTCTTTTTCAATGACACAAAAAATTATATGAAGACTCAAATTTATTTACTTATTACAGTTATTGCAAATGTCCTGTTTCTTTATTAAGACAGTATTCAAATACATAAAGGTGAGATACGTCTTGTCTAAAACTGCTTGATTCAGTTGATATTTCAATAAACAACATGACAGTCATGTTGATTTAAAAAAAAATTGAAACACTGTTAAATGAAAGAAAGGAAACTGAAATGCCAACCAAAAAATGGGAAAAAAATTAAAAGAAATATCGAAGAGACTGAGGAACAGTTACAATTGAGCTTTATTTTAAAAAAAAGTTACATCCTTTGTTTACCTCACTTTGCTTTCTTTTCTTTGTGAATATATATCTTATGAAAGTCTCCTGAAGAAGTTCTTGCTTCACCAGAAAATGCCAGAGCCTTTTTGCTGGAAGAGCTGAATAATCCTTTGATCTGGATAAAACAGAAGAAGAAGAAGAAATTTAAAAAAAAATAAAAGAAAAAAAAAAGAAAAAGCTTCCATATAATTAATGGTGGACAAAAAAGAAATAAATCTAAAGAAAGACTCTGACTTCAGCTAAAATTCAAATTTGAAGGAAAAAAAAACCCAATCACCAAAGTTTAAGCTCTAATTTGTTCAAGGCAAATGAAGAGATACTTATTTCTTGCATTTTTAAAAAAATCTACATTACGTTACTAACTTCCGCATACTAGGGTTTAATCTGCTGACTTGCATTTATGTCTAATATTTAAATTCTACTAGAACTGCTTTCATGTTGGAATTGTGCTGGCCCTACAGAATTTCCTTATATATTTCTTTCAGTATTCAGGAGAATTCATGAATATTTAGCTCATATGAGCCAAATAATATTAACTGCCTCAGATTTGAGGACAAATATTTCTAAAGAAGCAGTGCATGTTTGTAAGAATATTTTAATAAAATCCTATAGCAGTATCAAATCCAAAGTCATATATAGTGAAGTAACCTAAAGTTGCATTTTAGTATATTGAGAAAAAGCAAGCTATTTTTGAGCTGAAAACATGGTTCACTATCTGCAGTTAAAGACACCTGCAATCATGACATCGGTCTAAACACAAGAGGACTGGCTTTACAAGGACCATACTACAACTTTCTTTCTCTCCTCCTCCTGACTCTTATCTTTTGTTTTGCTGCTGAGGTAGGGTAGGAGACAGCTGCTACTAGAGGAATATAGTAAAAGACGTTGAATAGGGTCTTCCCAGCAGCAGCCGTTACCCTTGATTTGTAGTCCACCAAGCTCCACTCCTTCCTTCTTATTTTTCTTTCTTGCTGCAGTTGTGAAAGGTGCAGCAGACTAAGTAAAGGCTGCTGCAGGAGACAGCTGCATAAGAAGGAACAAAGGGACATGGGAAAGTGGTTTCTGTAAAGCACTGGCTAGAACTAAGATCTAACAATCGTCATTGGGCTGTTTTAACTTTAGGTGGAGATACTCTTTAGTATTTCTTTCAAAGAACATGGTCTTGCTAGGGGAAAAAAAAATACTTACTTGAACGGTGTGTTTTCAGGTTCAATCATTGCTTTATTGCGGAGAATAGCTGGTCCTGCACCTATACCGAGGTCACTAGGATAAGTATTGATGTAGTTTGGTGGTGGGCCTTCAAACTGGTCCATTCTATCTTGAAGAATCTGTTCCCAGTGTTCCAAATTTTTTATTACAGCAATGCCCAATGGTGATGTTACAGGCAGATCTAAACAGATATATTAATAAAGTAAGGCTTAGAGAAAAAAATTAAAAAAATCATTTAACTTACAGTGTGTATAAACCCCCAGAATAATACAATCATCCAAAAAAAAAATCTTGAAAGGAAATGTACTTATTGGTAATTGTAAAAGGTAATGTATTAAATTATTTGAATTTAAAAATGAAAATTAAATAGCAGAGTCTGACAGAAAGCTGCTTACACAGAAAACTGAAATGTAAAGGAGAATTTAACGTACCAGTGAATTCCAGACCAGCAATGGGAAAGAAGTTCTTAACATTGTGCAGAACTAATTTTACCATTGTCAGATGCAGAAGAGCCCAGCTGTATAAAAAGAATAGATTTAGATGTGTTAAAACAAAATTAACACAGTTATCTGCAGAGTATTTTTTGCCTTCTACCAAATACACAGGTTAGAAAAAGTTTGTAGATGGTTCACTGAGGTTTACCAGACACATAGAGAAAGCTACTTATAGATCTCCTATGCAACATAAGGGTGCCTCTAAGGGCATCTCACTGTAACAGATAGTATCCCCTTCTCTCTCTCACAAATCCCAGATTATTGTACTCTTCCCCCAGATAAAGAGTATGCATGCGTGAGCCTTTGCAAGGCTGAGAATTAAGTACAAGCCCCCTGAAACATCTCCTGAAACTCTCCATGAAATCACAATGGATCTGTATTCAAGACAAGACACTTCTCGAGTTTGGCATTCGTGGCGGAAGCTTTCACAGTGAAAGAGTCTCACAGATATTAAAGATATAAATCCTATACAGTGTAGCTGTAAGGACTAATGAGACACTTGAACACATAGAAGAGCCTTCATTTTTCTCCACTATTAGAATGCTGAGGTCATCCACTTTATTTTGTCTTTCAACATTTTCTCTTCTAAGTGTTCTATTTAATTTGCCTCTCATTCAAAAACTAGATATTATACTTTAATCAGTAGTCTAAAACGTCAGTATAGAGCTGGCATTGTGGTACCTCATATTCTTTGTGTCTTAAAAAAATGAAGATGGGGCGTTTATTTGGTTTTTCCCCTCCCCCAAAACCACAAACCACACTGCTTCAACTTCATAATCCTGTCTTTTTTGGCAAGTAAGTGGGGAACTGTTACTGTGATGAGAATTTGTCACTTCTGTAATCCCATTGCCACAGGTAAGTCTGGATGGTGACAAGGACCTACATTTTCTTTAATTTGGAAGCAAAGGTAAGCACACAACGTAATTACTCTAGAATAGTGGCCATTTCTGCTAACCTGTAAGAATTGGCATCTTTGTGTTCCTGGATCTGTACATCAGAGAGGAAAGCATCGTCCTCTTCCTCATCACTATGAATACTTTCATCAGAATCATATATAACACCGCTGTCTGATAAAGGAAGAAATGGCTGCAATGCAAAATAAAAGTCTGCTATAAATTAATTTTCTGATCTCTTAATAGTCAACTGTTTAGTTATTGCTGTCAGAGTTTAAATGACAAGTTAACCTATAAATAAGTTTCCCTAAAACATAAACGAGTAGCAAGGGGAAAAGCGTTAATCTCCATTACTGACAAGAGACACATTTTGAAAGATAAGTAATAGATTTCTAGACTCTTCATCTTTTATTATGAGGATATATACTGCAGCTTACTATGAAAAGCACTCAAAATTTTCACATTATTTTTGTCCTTTAAAACTTAAGGAAAGATGCTTTCATGAACCATGCCTTCTATTTTCCATTTTAAATTACCTTTGCCATAAAGTAGTCCCACATGCTGAGCTCTGGAGGGATAAACTTTTCTTTGTAAGAGGGTCTTTCTGCAGGTACAGGTGGCGGTACAGTGCTATCTTTTACCGGTCTTCCTGGCACTAGCATTCGCATATTAAACCGACGGCGATGTTTATCCATTTCTTCTGATGGAAGAGGTGGTGCTAAATTCAGGTAATTTGAAAAGCTGATGTTAATACTGCCTCTTTAGAAACAGCTATATTTTATAACTGAAGCAACTAACCCATTGTTATTGGTACTAATTTCTACTAATTCAGAAATCAAAGCCAGCCTAAATAAAGTAAGTGTAATCATACAAAAATTCACCTATGATAAATTCAATAAATGTGGTATTTATACGTTGGATATATCATGAGAAATACATTTTATTATCTGGATCTTAAGTTCTCAGGAGATGCAGCTTTTAAGTAAAAAGCTTTTAGCTGAAAAATTTCTCAAGAAAGAAATTAAGAAATTTTGTTGCAAAATAAAATATATAAAATTTCAGTAAACTGCACAAGAAACAGTAGTTATTCAAAATATAAGCCAAAGAACTCTTAAGATAGCGAATAAAATTGGAATTGACAGACAGGCTTTTGACAACTGAAGTTTGTTTTAAAGTGTTATGATTTAAAATGTCTTAATAGTTATTCAAAATATTAATGTGGAATTTGTTTTTCAAAGTGTTATTGGCCAGGCAGCACTGATGATCACACTTAATTTATTAAAAGGGAGCTAGATATTTAAAAACTTTTTTAAAAAAAAGAAAAGCCATTACTAACATTCATCTACACTGCAAGTTTTTACAAACCTTCATTACCATCCTCTGAAACTGCAGGAGCTGTAGCAGCTTGTAGGTTAAAGGAAAACAGAATATATCTCAAATGAAGACGTGACTTTATGTAAGTTATTCATATTAACATCTTGTGAAAATAACTACCCTAAGTGTGTTTAAGTTATTCCATGAGTGACAAATACCTGCTGTGCATACTTATAACAGTGCATTGCCTTATTACTGTTTTATTTTATATTTCAGATATGGAACATCTAATTTTTGCATGAGTTTCAAGCCTATTGTTGTTTTGAAAGTCTGCGTGATGTGATTTTCAGTATTGCAAGCATGAAGTCTATGACAAACAGTTGTACTTGTCTTTGTTTCCAGAGCCTGAATTCAATCTCCAATTTTGCTTTTCCTCATTAAGACATGCTCATCTGTCTTCGCAAAACTTGTGGTTTTAGCTGGACCTGACATATGCATGAACCATTTTTCTGACAGATGAAGTTGATATTCCTTCTCTTGGTCTCATGCAAGGCAAAATAATTTCTTGCAATAGAAACTGGTTTCAGAAATACTGTTTCCAAGTTACTGCGGTCGTTAAACCGTAACACTCATTTCTCACACAGAGAAAACCATAGGTATTAATACTGATTTATACCATCTATTTTTTTTCACTAAAAAATAATGACTGAAAGTCCTAGAAAGTGTTATAAGTAGCTAATAATAATAGCAGTATAATAATTGTACAGTTTATATGGCAAATTCAAAGTGTGCTGGGTGCCATCAGAAAGGACTACTGCAAGACTAGTATTTTTTCTGCTTTTTAATTAATATAACAGTTTTGCTTGCCAGTAGATACTTAAATTCCGCTTGCTTGGGTTTTGTCTTTAAAAGGAAGGAAATCTCTCCTACTAGGTAGGTTACTAAGAGGTATAAAATGCAAATTATTAGTATGACCTTTAGAGAACAAAGTACCTGGAATATTTTCTGACTGCCTTCGAGGTTTTACGAGAAGTTTCACTCCTCCACCAAAAACAGCAGCCCACATTCGACTGTTCAAAGGATGGGCTGCTAGTCGAAATAATTCGTTACATGAGTTGGTTGCCAGGGCATGTATAAGGAGACTCAGGTAGACAGCTACAACAGCTTCACAAAGTAAGATGTTTAACTTTGGTTGATCTTCATCCTGAGCTGAACTTAAGAGATTTATAAGTGAACTCACACCTACAAAAAGAAAAGAGGAAAAGTTCTGTGTTAAATGAGTAGGAGTACAAGTGGAAAAAAGGAAATCTTTCACCTCTACCTTTTATGTTGAACAAATACTAATAGCCACATGATACTTTTATTCAGATGAAACATATTAAAAATATTTTTTTTTAGAATCATAAAGACCAAAATTTAAAAAAGCCTTCTTGGGTCTGGGACTTCTGTGTTGTACTTCTCTGCAAATACTATGGGCACATCAGCTTGCCTATGAAATTCCTGCACTGTTTCCACAGTAAATTTATACTCATACATTGGGAGTAGTTGTTTTGATAGCTATACCAAGTAAAGCGTAGATGTAAGACAGTACCGTAGAAACAGCTAACAGAACTAGCTGTGCTAGGGGGTGAGGCAGACTGGAGAAAAACATTTTAGGATGAGAAACTATCAGCTTATTGAGTTTATCCTAAAGATCACGGTCTCTTCTTCAAGCAAGATGTTTGCCGTATAGAAGGTTTATTTTTATTTATTTTGATAAGTGAAAAAGTTAAAGGCTGTTATTAATTTAAGAACTGAATCAGAAACACTTATCCATCATTGATCATCTGTCATTTCATCCATGATATTACAGGACAGTGAAATAATTTTGAAATGTGGCGCTGGTCCTGTGGTGCTAAAAGTAACCTTATTCTTGTCTCACCGGGCCACTGAGCAGGAGATGAGTTTGGAGTCGCATGCTCTTCGATACTTTCTGTCCTCAGTCTGCGTCGATCACTCAAAAGCAGTCCTTGATAAACCATCCCTGTAAACTGATTCGCTTCTGTTTGACTGCTAAATACAAATTAATATTTTTCTGATGAGAAAGGATTTTAGAATATTTTTGTAGTAAAGTATAGCATATATACATGCTTCTCATTTTAATCAGAAAATGCAATGTTTTAAATTCTATAGGACTAAGTCAAGAATTTTATAATTTCATGGTACACAAAATACATTTTTATTAAGACTTGAAATGTTTCCATGTGGCATTATCAATTTCAATGTTATCTGCATAGCTCCAGATATGAAAAAAGCTTTTTCAAAAATTTTAATAATATATTTGTTGTGAAGAATTTAAAAAAATATTTTTACAGCATTCTCATCCAGTTTGGAATATAAACTGCCTGAAACCTGTCTTCAGTTAGGCTCAAATGTTTCCCCTGCACGCCTATTCAGCAATGAATGAAATATTTTTCAGAAGCATCCCAAGTGAGAGTGACACCAGATCTTCCTATTATTTATTGGAAAAAAATCTGAATGATTGGCGTTTCTTTATCTAGGTAAAACCGATCTGGCATACATATCAAAGCTAGCAATGTGTATACTGTTTAAGTATCTATACCCATACACAGATACTTAATCCCTTTTTTTAGACACATGCATGAAGAACTTCCATTTTGGATACACAAAGTATACTCCAAATGCAGGACTGTAAAAACACTTCCATTTTTACCTGTAGCTGTGGCTGTCACATAGTGCTTGATAAATGGATGCAGAAAGTGAAGCTGCTAAAGAATGAAGTGTGTACACCTAAAATAAAACCAGCCAATAAATTATACATAAGTTACATATAAAGGTGAGTAAACTACAATTCTTTCTAAACAGCACTGGAAACTTGTTATGCAGGAATGTCCTAGTTTTAACACAAGTACAGGAAAGAGTAACTGAATGTTACTTTAAGTTTACAATACAGTACTTAGAAAATTACAACTGCTTGTTCAAGATCATTTGATTGCAGTCAAAACCTTCTAATATTATGTCAAGATAATTAACTTTATTCTAATATAGAACTGCCACAATGAATGAGTATACTGAAGGAGTGATTAAGTATGCTCTGTTATGATAATGAATTTGATAGAATGGCTCCTGAAAGCTGTATTATATAACATTGCAGTTCAATGTAGTAGCAGTTGCTCAATGTGCATAAAATAGAAAAGTTAGTGTAATCTTTGTATGACTGTTTTATCTATAATCTCTTTTTTACCTCCATTATGTGCTTATAAGTTTCCAGAAGTCTCCAGGAGTAACAAGAATAATACTCCGTTATTGCCTCTACAGTGCAACAGAAACACGCCGGTTCTTAAACGGAAGAAATGCAAGGATTTCTTGGAAAGTCCGATGAAATCCACAGTGTGAAGAAAATGGTACTGTCAAACTGTTAAAAATGTAAACTTCTTTAAACCCACCCTGTGTTCATTCCCATCTTTTCCTACCATCTTCCCATTTAATCAAATGCTAAACCTTAGCTTCAAGCTATGAATTATCTAAGTAGTTGTTTTGCAGTTAGATGTCAGCTCATCTTTCTGAATCCTCTTTTAAAAGAAAATGCATGTGAAGTATGAGTTTTTAGAGTAAGAAAGACTCTGGCTGTAGCATAACGCAGGATGGAAAAGGAGCCAACTGCTATAACAGAGAAAATGAGATGTAAATGAGCTTGGGTTACAGTTTTAGAAACTTAACTACCTTGCAGCGGGACAACCCATTTAGTTTCCTAGGTTTTCCCTACTTTTATTTAGTTAATAGCAATTCACATTAATTTAATGAATATGAATACTGATCTAAATGTACAAAATAATGATTTAGCTTCTTACTAATTAACTGTGTCATAGTCTCAGGCTCTTTGGCTTCC
>JANZLQ010000002.1:10998693-11026008 GCA_026212715.1 Elanus axillaris
CCCCTTTACTGAATCTGAACAGAATTTATTCACTCCTGAGTATGGAGTCAGATAAAGCAATTCACCACAATTCCTTAAAAAACAATACACTTGAGGAAACTGACGCCTGACTAAGGTTTACAATATCTATCTTAGTAGAAGGTTATATGGTAACTTACCATCTCCCATCTCTACTTTCATTAATCTCCCTACAGGATTTTACCAGAATGATGATAATTAGTTAACTTACATGATCATGTTGATTTAAGAGACAAGAATTCAGTGTTTTAGCAAACATTCACATTTGGAATAGTTCCCTGAGAATGACCAGAATTTGGATGAAAGGGAACTAAGTGGACTCAAAAAAGATGTCAGAAAGCAAGTGGTTAACTAGCATCTTCAGTCGCTAGACCTAAGGGAGAAGGTCAATATTGTGAAAGGCTAAGTGTTGGAAAGTTAACTCAAACGCCACATTTTATTTTTCACATGCTCACTCCCCATTTTATAAAAAATGATTTAGCATTTCCCGAAAGCTTTTCATTACCTTGACATCTTCAATATTAGGATGTGGTGGTGATTTCATCTGCACAATAGTGTAAAGAATATCATGGATGTGGTTGTTTAAATACAGCACAGGATTAGCTATCACAGTTTTTGTGGATGCTATGCTTGCAGAAAGCAACGGTAGTGTTGTGGGTAATGGAAGCGGAGACTGAAGTTGTTTTACAGTAGTTTCCTGTTTAAAAGAAAAGATTGTATTTAAAATTATTGCTTTCAGAAAAAACTTAAAAAATGGTAATTTTACATCTTAAATGTTTTTCCAGGGTTATTTATCCTCTTCCACTGCTGTTTACACAGTACAGACAGGATTTCATTGTGACCAATGTCAAAAGTAAGTTCTTTACTGTAATAATACAGATCAGACCTGATAGCCAAGTTTCCTGGAACTCTTTTCAGTTTAGTGCAGGCAGAGCTTTTTTACGTAGTTCATTAGGAAGTGTTGAGATTGACTATTAAGAAACACTAACTAAAAATGCCCTTGCAGTAGCATAAGTTGACATAATACTCACTGGTCTGAGTTTCATGACAAAAGTCAAGTTTGCACTAATCTGAGTTTCTCAAGTGGAGACAAACAATTTTTTTTTTTTTTAATTCTTAAAAGATTGTGCTAAGCCTCGTACAACCAAAACAGTTGTCAACTGCTCCTATTTGAAATGTGAAAAATCAAGGACTAGAGCAAGTTAAATGACTTGCCCAGTATCAGATTATGTGCTGTAGCTCAGGTTAGTCATTAACATTTGCTGGAAAATACTTCTTTTTGTACAAAATAAATGTAGAAAGTGTCGTAATACAGTAAAAGGGAGCACTACCCTGTCTGACTTGGTATTATTTGCTGAGCCTTGCAGCTAAGACCCCATTCCTTGTAGCTCTCTTGCATGATTTGCAGAGGTGCAGGGAATGAGATTTTGTCATATTTCAGCAACTGTCAAATTAATTTATTATATAGGTACCCAGAATATTGTGATAAAAATTATAATTTCATTAAAACACACATGTAATGCTGCAGCTATAGTATAAACAGCAACATTTATGTTCCATAATTACAGGTAGCCTAATCCTCAATGTCATGTAACAGATTCTTAAGAACCAAATAATCAGGATGTAGAAAAGCAGCATGCTTAATTACTAAGTTCTTTCTCCAAGAACATTAAAATTATCTTGGCCATAAGACTTGCAGAACATAAGAAGTATCTATCTAAGCACAAACCTGAGCATTTGACAAAAGTGACAGTCCAAATCTGTTCACACTTGTGAATAGAAATTAGTTAAATTTGTTTTACCTGCTGTGACTCTTGCAGCAAGAACTTCAGCTCCATCCTTACAGATGCTAAACCACCACCTTGTGCCCCATGAAGACTACAATAACTTAGAAAAACTCTTAGAAGAGCTTGGTTCTTCTGCAGCCACCACTTTCGTCTTTCAGCATGTTCTCGTTTTGCTTGTAACCTACGCCTTTCTATCTGGTGCCGTTCATACGAACCAATGTCTGGCTTATCCATAATATCGTCGTGATCGAGCAGATCCCCATTTACTTTGGTGTATGTTTTACAATAGTCTCTGGCCCCTGCATCATGGTTGCATATTTCATGCATAGCTGCAATCTCTTTTTCAAGCCAGTTGTACAGCTGAAATCTGAGCTTTCCTCCATCTACTTCATAACCTGTAGCCAAAGTCCTCAGTTCAGTCATAAGGATCTTCAAACAGGCTCTGAACTTCAATTGTTCAGCAATTACATCAACCTCAGTGTCTCCTGCATCAGAAATCTCCCCATGTGGTGTTTGTAGGATGTTGGTGTCTGAGTTTCTCTCATCTTCTCCATTCTTAGAATCAGATTTTGAATTTTTCATCATTATACCAACATCCTTGTCCTCTTCATCTGACCCATTTCTCTCTTCACCCCAATCAAGAGTAAGGGGCTCATCATCAAATTTTACTGCTGGCTGACTCCAGTCAAATTGTGCTGAAGATTCAACAGTGCTCTCCAAAGCAAAGGAAGTTGAAACTGGCTTTGACCAGTCTATATCACCACTTCCAGCACCATCCCTGATGGCTTTGGAATCTGAAACACCAGCCTGTATTGGAGGACTAGATGGATCTTTCTCTGCAGCTACAGTAGACTTTTTTCTTACTTTTGGAATTTTGGAAAGGACTTCAAGAGCTAGTACAGGGCAGCCCACTTTAAAATGAGCATTTGCAGTAGTGAAGAATAATTTTCTTTCTATAAGATTAATTTTATCAACAAAGCTTTTCTCAGTTTTTAGACCTAAGGTAGCCAAAGTCCCTTCTGGTGAGCTGAAGTATCTTCGGATGAGCAAAGGGTGGGTCCGAAGATAATTGTAAAAACTGAATACCACAGGATTGCATGACTTGACAATAACTAAGGAATTAAACAGATATGACATCTATTGAAAATAGCTTTAAAATGGTATTATTCTGTTTTGCAGTATTTCCTGCATTACAGAGATTTGTCAAAACACAGTAACAAAGACAGTTTTGGGTCTAGCTGCCAAAACAAAATTAAAGAATTACTACTCATTCCCCACAAAAAGATTAAAGGTATGAGCTGGATGAGTAGAAAGACACTGAATTCTCTTCGTTTGCCTCACTGTTATACTCCACTCAGCTAAGCCTAAAAAAAAGGTGAGGTGGTCAGCCAGGTAGAGATTTCCCCAAAGGAGGGAATATGCCACAGAACCCTTGTAGCCACCTGTCACTTAACATGAGCCTCAGAAGAGACAGGATAGAAAATCCCGCTACAGAACACTGCTAATTCCTAGAAGCAAGAACGAGAATTTAAGTCCACTGGAATAAAGACTAGCCAGCATTCAGTAGAGAGGCACTGTAGGGAAGTACCCAAGAAAGGCAGCCCTCCTGAGCTTACTGGACAGTAGAACTAAGCTCAGGATTGGGGGGCTGGAGACGAGTCCTTAGAATAAATTGGAATTTTATTTTTTTTTTAAAAGAAGTAGAAATTGAGTGGGCCAGTACATAAGCCATTTCATGATTGCAGCATAATGGCAGGGACTGCATACATACACAGAAACTATTTCTCCTTCTCTACTTTGTCTTAACAAGTTTGCCCCATCAGACTAATGTTTTTCCCTTACCTGGGTATTCATCATCATCTTTAGGTGTTTGTTCCAGTAACGTGTCCAGTGCTCTAGTGTAATCTTTCATTATCCAGTATGCAATGCTTCTCAGAAATGGATCAGGATGCAATTTAGTACAGCTGAACCCAGTTCCATCCTTACGGCAACCCAAAATCTTTTCATAAAGAATGGAGGTGTATGTGACAGAGGTTTCAAACTCTGATTCATATAAACGAGCAATAACCATAGCCAACTGGATGTCTTCCATTTTCTCAAGGCAAACCTACGATAAGAAGCGGGGAAAAGATTGCTTTATGAATGAAAGGTAGTTCTTTAAAATAACAGTGAAGGGAATAGCAATACATGTTTACAGAACACAATTTTTTCTCATTGTATCTGTTCTTTGGGTCAAAAATGTGATAAGTGAGATATATGTAAGTAACATATTTTCCTCCATGTTTGGAAAGAAGCGTACTTTCTTCTATTTCAGGAATTATCATATGCATGGCAGCACATCAGCATGTCAAAAAATAATGTGGCAGAGGTAAAGATGTTTATTTTTATTGTGCCTAGTAGAATAAACATAACTTCCAACTTTAATGTTACTACATCACTGGTAAGACAGTCTTCACACTGTCTCATCTGCAGAATTAATCTCTGAGAAAAGTTCTTTACATTCTCAGGTGAAGACAAACATACTGCATATAAATAGGCAGGATAACTAAAGGTTCTCTAATTCCCATTTTCTTCTGAAAGGTACTGCTTAGGTTATGATCCTGCTTACAGCTCTCCCTTCCCTTGTGGCAGACAACATGGCAGCTCAATTAAAAAGGGATACTAGGGCTGCTTCAGAAGAGAACTCTGACTACTTTTTTACTTAAAGTTGTAACAATTGTTCATGCAGAACAGCTGGAGGCTGAACAGAGTGCCTCAACTTAACTGTGCTGATCAAACAGAAAGTTTTGCCAGAAGGGTCATGACTGGTATTCCAAAGAGTGCTTCTACTGAGGACTCGTGTATCTGAACAATTATTCTGGCCTTCAGATCAGCTTCCAAGCTGCTTTTCACAGTAGCGTGGAGGTAAATGGTATGTCTGCAGGGCACCAGGGGGTCATGTGTGGACATACCATACTACTTGTGCTGCCACAATTTGTGAAAGCATCGGCAGAGAATAGCTTGTAAGGATGCAGTTACATAGGTCAAATTAGAAATTGAATCTTAATTTCTCAAAAATAGATACCTCTATAGCATCTTTCAGTGAACCTGCTAGCAAGAAAAATGCAGCTGATTGTTCAAAGCGTTGTTTTCCCAACAAAGCAAAAGCATTTTTTAAAGCAGCTTTGCGCCATCTATCTTCACTGAAGTTGTGGCTGAAAAAGGCAGTCATCTTTTCATCATGCTGGGACCTGCATAAAGAAATGCCAAGTGTACAACTACTTATTATATAACCTTAGCATACAATCACTCAAACGACATCACTTTAAATTAAACTCTCATCTTGAGTAAGTTGTGCTTTGTATTCCTGGTTCAGTTAAGATTTAATCAAAACTTACCTAAATAGACCCCACACTACTGCCTTTTTCTTCATAGCAAGGTAAAAGAGTGCAGCATCTAAGGCATCATTGTTCCTCTGGAATGAAGCTTTTGCAACCTGTAGTAAACAAAAACTACTATTATTTCTGAAAATATAAAGGCTGCTCTTAGCTAAATAACATATGTTCTCTGTCAGGGAGGATGATCTAGGTGACTGTATTATTTCTACAAAGCAGCAGTAGTATCTGTCAGAACGTTTCATTCATATGTGACAGCTCTCACTACACTGTAAATGTTCTTAAGAGTCAGAAAAACAGCAGTACCGCAGATACTAACCCTTCTCAACCACAGTGGGACATGGCAAATGTGCAAATAAAAATCTGCTCTTTAAAAAAGTTACAGTAACTCATGCTATTAGGTGAAATTCCTCTTGTAATCCATTACTTCCGTATACTTAAGCTAATGCAAGTATTTTTTTAATGAGCACTAGTCTTTCTATAGGACTCAGATGTAATTGCATTTGATTTGGAGTACTAGGATAATTAGGTTTTGCTCCTGTGTTCTTTGAGTATCCTGTAACTCTTTAAAAAGTATTTTTACAACAGATGACTTGGAAATTCAGTAAACTAGTTAAGTATTTCTGTGCCACAGACATTTTAGAGATCGCATTATTTGTTGTAATTCAAACCAAGAGCTAGCAATTATTCAAATCCATCGAACTTCAAGTTACAAGAAAGCTGAAATTCTTAGTAAGGCAAGGATTTAAATCTCACTGGTAGCTATGGGAAACAGTTTTAGATATTATCCAAAATGATATTGCATTTTATCCACTAGTAGACCTCCCGTAAGAATACTCTGCATGCAAATGAGATCTGTGTTATTTTGGCTTTACATAATAAAGGTGCATATTTCTGTGAAACTGATTTTCTGAGTCTTCCAGAGAGTAAAACCTCCTTTTATTTGCAGTTTGGATCTTTTATGTTTTGTAGTACTCCATTATAAAAAAGAAAAAATTTGCAAAAAGACCCTTTATATGGTTTTTATTGACTAATATTTTTAGATATATTTATTTCTTAAATAAAACCCACTACTGAAGTCAAAACATAATTCCCTCTTTAATCTACAGATATATACTGTCTCATCTATCTGAACACAAGGTTCTTCTCAAAATAGAGTACTTAATATGACCTTTAACATACTGCAAAATATGGGGGGGAGAAATTAGGTGCTTCAGAAATGGCTTTACCCTAGATCAATTGTATTATATCTTACTACTGAATAATGAAATTTGTAAGCCAGGACTGCCAACATCCGTTGGCATAGGAAAACTAGTTACACAGTCTCCTGGCTGGGCTGGAGTACAAAGGAATCTGCTATATGCAAGTCACCACGTGTATCTGTCGAGGTACACCTAACAGCAAGTAACTACAATTTTTAAGCAGTAAGAAGTACCTTCTCAATGCACCTTCGGAGTGTGTTGATATTCCTGACCCACCAACCAATACCCATAGCTCTTAATTCAGACCACTGTGGGTCTCCCTTCTGGATAGCAGGAATCATATTGATCAATTCCTCTTCAGCCTCAGAATGAAAAGCCCATGCAAAATGGCAAGTAGATAGGCCTAAACAATAACATAAGATGATAAAATTCAGAAGATTAAGACTTGTTAATAAGCAAATGGAATACGCCAGAGATGCAAAGTGGGATCATCAACCCAAGAGTTCGGTAGATCTGGAAGAAACTGCTTCCCTCAACAGGAAGTAGAGCTGCTAAAGGAACAGCTGAAGTATCTTTTTGCTCACTAGGGATGCCCTCTCCTCAGTGCTTCTTCCATCATTTTCCAGAAGCCCATTTGTATTTGTACTAGAGTTATATGGTGAAAGACTGAAGGAAAAAGATTCTGTTATCATGGAGGCAGACCCATTCTGGGCCAGAAACCTTCCTCTCTGCTGTTTAGGTGGTACCTGCTTTTCTTTCCTGTATTTCACAACCTGCTGTCATGAAAATAGTAAAATGATCTTTAAGGTAAGATAAAGCCATGCTTATGTAAAGCAATTATCTTCATTCCTGCAGCAGAAACAATGAAATAGATTTATAAAATCTGTATGTCATCTGGTTGAGGAACTTATGCCTCAAACAGAATGGGGCAGAATCTTTCTTCTGTTCTACAGCTGTACTTTTTTTGCTATTCACAGTGCATATAGGGAAGCCTATACTAAGCCTTTGCAAGATAAGGGTGTTAGTGGAATAGATAATGTGAAAATGTATATGCAGATAATGGAAATATCATATCATAGATCAAAAATTACCAGATCCTGTCAACTCAAGTGGATCAAATGAAAGCAATACTTTGCCCTAAGAATTACCTTGGTGAAGCAGCTGAACTCGATACAGAGGTGGGAGCGATGTCAGAAGGCAGGTGTGCAAGCGCATAGCCAACAAATATCGTAAGCCACATTCATCTAAGGTATCTCTTCCTGTGAAATATAAAATACTGACTTTTGAATGTGCAGGTGACTACAAGAGGCATTTATACAACTTACCGTATGCAGTGTGTGAGGAATGTATGTTTCTAAACTTGCTGAAAACCTGAACTACAAGTTATTTATTATGTATGAAATATAAGCAGAGATTTACGTTTAAGTGTTTTTCTTTCTTACTGCATCTAATCTGAATAAGCGATGCTACAGCTTTCAGCTTTGTTATCCCAAAATGCCCAAGGACTAAGTTTACCTTTGCTGAGAAGAAAACAAATGTTAATTCAGTAATACGTCAGTTACTAACCTGAGTAATTCTTATCTCTGTTCTCATCTAGTTCAGTGCTTGTTGTGGCCACAGTGTCTGCCAAAGCTACAAGGAACATCTGCTCCAGTCGAGTGAGGCCTGGCAGACTTGAGTGCATCAGATGGCTTGAAAGGACACTAGCATGTTCTCGGCCAAAGTAAGTTGGACCATACTGTGACAGATTAATAACTTTGGATTTACTCTCCCTCTTTTCAGGCTCAAAATCAATGAAGTCTTCAGTTGTAACAGGCTGAATCTGGAACAGATCCGAGTACTGATCCTCTGTTTTTCTCTTAGCGTGATCTTCAGAGCTCTGTGGTATTTTAGAAGTTTCTTCAGAAACATAAGTGGCATCTTGATCTGCAGCAAGCAGTGCATACAGTGGCAGTGGGGGAATTGAGTCTATCTCTGTGTAGTCTCGAGTACCATCTTTTCCAGCTGTTATGGTATCCTTTGCAGTACTACCACTTACACTAATGGTGCGAGAAAGATGGCGTTTAGGACCAGTTCCTTCTCCAGCTTCTGTGTCTTTAACTATAGCAACTTCTCCTGCGATACATTTAACTAAATGCGATAGAATGGCTTTGGCTCGGCGAACTTTACCAAGATCCATAAGTTCCAATAACTGGGTTGGGTGATACTGGGGTAGAGTAGGTGAAAGAACATGGGCAGCTTCAAAAAGGCCACCATCCTGAATTACAGTTGGAGTGCCAAAAACATCATCCACAATACCTGCCCCGTCAATTACACTGGTCTTCTTCACCATCAAGCTTGTTTTGAGTGGGTCTTGTGTTGTTGAGTCTTCAGCAGTAAAAACATCACTTTCTCCATCACCAAACTTGACAGCATGTTTCCACTGGGCATAAACATGCATTTCACAGTCCATTCCCACTACCAGTATACCATCTCTCACCCAGGACAGAGAAACAGGCAGTGAAGGAGTGCCATCTACAGATGATACCAAATCAATTGATCTAAGCAACACCCACTTTGACTTTATACCTTGTTTTATGCTACCACCTAGTGGTAAAGTAATGACAGCTACTCCCTCTTTGCTGCTAGTTTGATCTGTTACAATTCCTGAAAGTCTTCCGTACATGAAGATGTTGGCACCAACTCCAACTGTCAATATATGTGAACCATCTTCTTTTGATACCCAGTCCAAATGCACCAAATGCTTGATACTGGGCACCAGGTATTTGTCTTTATTCAAAAAAGCATCTGATTTACTGT
This sequence comes from Elanus axillaris, assembly GCA_026212715.1. NCBI lineage: Eukaryota > Metazoa > Chordata > Aves > Accipitriformes > Accipitridae > Elanus > Elanus axillaris. The sequence continues at coordinate 11,007,874 of JANZLQ010000002.1, forward strand.
AAACAAATAAATTACTATCTACACTGACCCTCGAATCGAGTACGCTTCCAACCTTAACTAAATCATCCAGATGAATTGTCTGTTCCAAAACCCATTCTGATCCTCCTGTAGACTCACATTCAAGTATACAAACATGCATGGAAAATTCTTTGGACACAAAACCATTATGCTGTATGGGCTGTTTGTATGCTACTGCAAGACGTCCTGTGTAAGAACAGCTAACGGCAACTGGCCTTCCTATTATGTTCACTGTACTGCTGTTGTCTTCTCCTTCATCATTCATTAAATGCCATTTTCTCCAATGATATGTTTCCCTTTCTTCATTTTTGCTGTTTAGGTCTGTCTCTACAGTACATCTCCAGAACCGCACACTGTTGTCTGAACATGATGTTACTATCAAATACGGTGCAAGGCAGACTGGGTATATTGATGAAGAACTCAGGTGACCTGAAGTTAGAACAAACATATTTAGTTTTAGTAATACAAAGCAGAATGCCTATATGAAAAAGACAGACATAACACTGTCTAACTACTTATAGAGAGCTTTACAACCTGTTATTATTTTCCTCATCTGGAGTTGGGTAAAGGCAAATGTATTGAGATTGGTAGCAGTCTTGCAACTTGAACATTACTAGTCATCTGCATTTCTGGTCACTATTCGAAGAAGATAAGCTGGAACTGAACTAATTCAAGTAGGGTTGGTAGAATAATGACAGGAATACAACGCCTTCATGAGATGAGGTTAAGGAAGTTAAGATTAAGTTCATATAGCCTATAAAAATGAAACCCAAGAGGGTTCCTAAGATAGGAGAGACACAGAAAGACAAAATGGTGTAATTGCATCAGGTCACTATATACACCAAACACATTAATGCTGGCCAATGAACAAGCAGATATAAATTGTTCATTCATAAATTAGGGTAGGATAGAAGTTAAGTTTCCAACTACTAGAGCATTAACTGTCAGGAACAGCTTTCCAGTGGGGACTTGATACATTTATGAAAGAGCATCATGACACGGTCACAATGATCTGAGAGAGCCTCTTCAGTCCTGCGTTCCCTGTATCAGTAAATCAGAATGTGATAGGCTGAGGAGATACAATCCTATAAACTAGGAGATAAAATTAGTGGACCAACTGGAGAGAAAAAAGTTAAATTTACCTGCTGATGGAGTTGCTCTTATTACTTCTACACCAAGAGGAAGATCCAGAGGTTGGCTATACACCAGCCTGGAGCTCAAAATGAGTTTACTAGCAGTCTGAAGATTAGCAATTGATGAAGATCGTGGAATGGGACTTATGCCAGGTGATACATCTGGAGAAGAATCCACAGTCTTTTGCTCAGGTACACTAAGCCTACTGTCTGATGAAGTAGCTTCCATTGGTTTTGCTATACAAAAAAAAAAATTGCCAACAGTGTTAAAACTGTTTATAAGTAAGGACAAGGCATGAATATCCTATAATCAGATTTATTTTTTTAGCAGTGCCTAAACCCCATAGCAAATAATTATATGGCATGTGCAGGCTGCGTTAGTTTTATTGCATGCTCTGACTATTCATTTTAAGATACCTGTAACATTCTGCAATACTGATAGTTTAAAATAAAGAATCCAGTGCTTAAGTACACTAGTCACCCTATCAACAAATTTTTACATTGCTATTGGTATAGAATGAAACCAACATTTGTGAAGAATCTTACTGCTTCTTTTGCATTGATAAATTATTTTGACGATTCCTGACTTTGAGGCTTCTGCTTGACAAAGGTGACACAATTTATTATAAAATAAACCACTAAGCTTTATTTTAAATAATATGAAAGAAATGTCTGTCTCTAAAAAAATTAGTCACTCACTCACCTAAACAGGCTTGCACAGATTTGAGATGAAGATGCCACATCTGAAGAACAGAGCAGCCATTACTATCTTTTTCAATTACTACTAGGTAGAACTTTTCTGAGAAAGGCGGTGGACGGTACCCTGTAATTTAAACCTGCTATTACTATCATGAAGTCTATGTTCAACACACACAATTTTCAGTAACAGAAGACTCTCTAAAAATTGGTACTACCCCCCCCATTTTCCTCTTTGAAAGAAACCGCTTGATTATTAAACAAAATATTCAAACACTACCATTAATAACATTTTCAATTGACATTGTTTGTTCATGGCTACAGAAGAATTACAAAAAATAACAAGATAAACTGACTTACAGACAACCTGAGTATTAGTAGCAAATCTAATTTATTAGATATATTTGCTCTCCCAGTCAGTCTGAACTATTTTCCTAGATTGTAAAAATCTCTTTTCCACCTGCCTGCTTTCTTCCTTTTTCTTTTAAAGGTTTAACTCTACTACCAAATTCCCCAGTTACTTTCTATTGTAGTAACTCAGAAGTCAGATATATTCACCCTATCACCTGGAACAACATATTGATGAAAAAAATACACTTCTGTTGTATTTTGCACATGTTTTTTTATATATAATACACAGCACTGTGAAAAATAGACTTTGCCGCGTAAGTTAAAATGTTTCACTCTAAGCGAATTACCTTTGTTTAATACCATTACTATGTAAACAACAATTCATATGAACAATATGAAACAGCCATTATACTGGATTCTAGAGATTCTCATTAAAAAGGAAACTAGCATATGCCAGCTAGATTTCAGTAATCTTTAAGAACATTTTTGGTACCTACTTCATTCATAGTAGTTATTTTTATGCTGTACCTTGTGATGGCTGGAAAAATATCTCAGTTTCTTTCCCTTCCACATCTTCCTTATGGGGTTTGTATCCCAAGATGAAGTCTTCTTGAAAAACATGAAGCAACTGCGTGTTTGAGCCACACTGAAACATTAAGCAATAGTTATGCTTCCAGAACGGTGTAGCAGCATTTTGTACTAACACAATTATTTCTTTTGTGCAGTCTAGCTACTGATGACGATCATTTTCTTTTCTAATGTTGAAAATTATTGCAATGCATCAGGAAAACTAACCAATTTCCTCTTATATTAAGAACAGCATATTCTAGAACCTACTGTTTGTGTATTCAAATAATTTCACTGATACCTACTAACTAGTAACATTTTTGCCACAGTTATTGACAGATGAATTAGTATCTGACTGATTTTTACTTATTTAGGTGTTGAATAAATGACAGTGGCAAAAACTCTTAGACTCTTATCCCTCTTGAGTAGGAAGACACGTCTGCAGTGAATTGTTTGGGAAATCTAAAAAAGGGAATGAATTGCAGATTTTCCTTCTCTTGGATATCTCAACAGCTGTCCTTACTAACAGCAACAGATTTCTCTGCAGTACCTCCATGTCTCTACAAAGGAGGCTGCTAGCAGCAAAATCCTTTCCTGCAGGCAAGGAAAAATATGTCCTCCAGAGACAGTGACGGCCAAGTTTTCATGTTGCAAAACACCCTCTTTTTCCAGAGAAACATGGAAAAAGAGTATTCCCCTGTACTACTCTATAAAAATTCTAGAAAAATACTTTGTAAATCTGAACTGAAAATTGAAGATCCTATGTGATTAATACATAAAAGACAGGAAAATTTATTGACACAGAAATACGTCTTTATATATGTCAAAAACATCGAGATGTCTAATTAAGAAATGGTAAACCACTGTTTTCACAGGCTGCTTCCTAACAGAAAACAGCACTGGAACACATAATGATCAAAATAACTGCGAGTACGAACAAGGTGTAATCATACTACCCCCTCGTTGTTTGAAATGTATAGCTGTATTAGTTAACAGATAAAAATTTGTCTTACAAGACAGACGAAAAACCTGAATTCATACATGGCTACGATTCCTACATTTTTTATAATTAAGTCTAGTTTTTAGGTTTGTGGGGTTTTTTTTAATGTTCATATTTGTTTGTGTTTGGCAGGGGATTATTATTTTTTTCCTTTAAATCATAATGGTTTGTAAACCAGCCTTTAGTTAAGTTTTGTTTTCATCAAGATTTATGCTTAGAAAACATTGTTACACACTAACACTGAGCTCCTACCAGCTAAAAGAAAGTTGTCTGACTAAAATGTTCAAGGTATCTCAACATTCACAAAAATTCAAGGCAGTCATTATCACCACAGAGAAATGTTATCTCTTTTACATCTTTTCAAGATATTAGGTTAATTAATAGACAAAGCTATTAAACACCTTTATGTGATACCCTTAAAGAGTTAACTATTTATTTACTTTGTTAGTTATTGCATCCAGTTCAATAATGCATCCTGGTCGAGCAGTAGATTGTTGGCTCACAATGTTAAACACTTCCCCAATAAGTTTCTGAAACAGAGCAAAATGAGAAGAGTTACTATATTTTTCCTTTAGATAGAAGGAAATTACAGTCATTTACAACAAACTGATGCTTTAATTCTCCTTGTTGGCATAGACTGTAACAGACTTCTTCCTGTTGCCATTTTGGCAATTATGAATAATGCATTTATCAAGACATTTGCACTGTTGTGAGTCTGCAGCTATTCACGGGGATAGCACACTAGTTTTTGTGGAAACTAAATGTTATTTATTTGAAGACTTATCCTTTCATAACATAACTTAGTGTTTGTGCCATGAGAAACTCAAATACACTTCTTCACTTTTCTTTAAAGCTTCAAGTTTTGTCACAACATGTAAAAAAATAAATCAGAACAGACTATATATAAACTGAAGGCTCTAATGATTTTTGCTGGAATGTTCACAGTCACAGCTCCTAGAACAGATTCCTCAGACTGATCTGAATACTGACAGGCTCTACCTTGCTCAATAGCTTATAAAATAACAGAAGAATGGAAAAAAAAAAAAAAAGGAAAGATGTGCTTCTTCATACAGTTAACAGTGCAGGGTCAGGCTTTACTTTGCCTAAAGTCACAGGAATGAAAGATAAAAGAGGATGAAAAAATTGCTTATTAGAGAAAAAAATAAGAGCTAATATTACCCTCAGTAATAACCTGCTGATTCCCTCCTATCTCACCATCTCTGCCCTTCCTGATTCATAAATGCCATTTAGGTGGATACACCTAAATCTTGCTCTTCAGTCTTCACCTTCCCACTTGCTCTTGAATTCCGTCTTTTGAGAGGACAAAGAAAAAAAAAAATCCCGTTTTTCCTTTCCCCCCACCTGCTACAGGCTGGGGAAACTCATCAGTGAAATTTTGTTTCAGTCCATCAACTTTTAGTAGCAATAACTGCATTTCTGTCTGCTAATGTTTACAGACAGCTACAAAATGTAATCCCGCAAGGTGTAATGCATAAGATCCTATACATGGAATGACACAAAAACTATACATAACTAAGTGAAGAGAAACCACTGGAGAGGGGAAAAAAGTTACCTTAATTAGTTTTATTTTAATACTTTCAAACTATTGCTACATAAAACTTACAGATGATTCAGGGTCCGATAATTCATCTAGAAGTTTTCGTGCATCTACAACAGCTTGATAGAGTCTCAGGTTTTTGCCATCAGATGCAACAAAGCAAGCACTAGCAGAATTGCAGTACGTACCTAATAGGAAACACGAAAATTTCATAGTTAGAGAAAAAAATGGCAGTCAAATGGCATCACATAGTCTATTACAATCCACTTCACAACATCTGAGTACGTTTCTAACAATTTTCATAAAGTACTGAAGCAAAAACCTAAGCAAATGCGTGCATTAAACCACCATTACTTGAACTTCAAAATAACTCCCTCTCTGCTCATTTATGTAACTGAAACTCCTCATAAAAGAGAATAATCTAAGCAGAATTCATATATGTCTACAAACATTGTTCACATATGCAAAACCCAGTAAGTATGTAGTACACCTAAGGGAACACTGCCATTCCTTAAAATGATTATGTTCTCTTCACTGTCACCTCTAAGGAGGCGCTCAGAAGGGCTAACTCTAGCATCCCTAGGTTGTCAGAGCAGAAGTCTAAGGTAAACTGTTCAGAAAAGCTATATTAGCTATAGCTTTTTTCCTTGCTTACTGTCTCTAGGCTCTTTGGATAACATTAACCTCTATGAATATTCCCTTCTACCCTCCAGTTAAAAGTACAGATATAAAAGTGGAGGGGGAAATTTATCTGCAGTAGTGAATAATATATTAAAAACTGTAACGGGCTGTGTTTTTTTCTTCTCCACAGTACAGGCTTGACACAAGGTTTTCTATCCTGATACAGGTTTTCCTCTTACATTATAAAAGAGGGAAGCAGCTAGTTATTTGTGCTTTGGAAGACTTTGTGGGATTCAGACAGCACAGAACATTACTATGTAAGCAGAGAAAATGGATTTATTTTATATCAAAGCTATGTTATGCATTTATTAAACACATTTAGGATTTTTGAGGTTGTACAACATCTTTGACACCCATTTAATAATTGCAAAGGTCAGACTGGCCTTAACATAATAAAATAACCTGGCACTATTAGTATAAAATTTAATGTTACATCCACAACACAAACGACATTTTTAGTACTGTATACAAAGATTATGACTACTACTGTAACATCTTTATGATAATTCAAAAATAAGTATCCGAGTGGCTGAATAGAGCAACATTTGTAGAGAAAATTTTCCTAATTGCAATAGAAAGCCCTAAAATTAAATAGAAAAACTGAAGAATTGTCCTAGGGCATTACACATTAGATGTTGTACTGGCTGACCTCTGAAAAAATATTGTTTGCAGGTCTGTAAAGTTAATGGAGTCTATTTCTTTAAAAATATTCTGGGTTCTAACTGGACTTTTGTAAACCACTGATGGTCTGAAATATTTTGGTATTGTTTCAGAATCTTTTAAGCAGAGTTCTTAGCCAGAATGTTAAAAGATTTTGATACTGTAAATTTTGGCTGAAAATCTTTTCCAATAATTCAGATGCTCAAGCGGTCCAAAAACTAGTTCTGCTCAACAAACACACTGCCTCCTGCAGCTGTATGTGGCCAACAACCCAGATGCTTAAGTCATCAGAACATCTACATTATTAATACCATGTCAATGCAGAGAACGCTCAGTGAAGCTGCCTAAAGCACTGAGGAAAGGGATCGTCTTGTTCTTTGCGAGAGTGATGATTGCTTACTCACACAGAGAAGTTACTGAATGTCAGCTGAACTACAGTCACTACAGACACACTCAGACAAGATGAAACATTTTGAAGTAGCTTAGCCTCAAATAAAATAAAAATGCTTAATTTGCATAATACAAAGAAATGACTGAAAAGTTAATATAAATATATTCCAAATACTATAGCAATTTATTTTAACAGATTACTTCTATGACTCTCAGTGTTAACTCTATATGGAAACATGCTAAGTATACTCACCAAGGCAATAGCTGGGAATAAGTGTTGGAAGCCAGGCTACGTTAGAGAAAGCGGAGGTATGAAGAGAGTTAATTCGAGCCAGTTCAGATACTCCTCCAGTGTATGATAAAGGTCCTATAGGGTCTACACGCCACAGAATCAACTCACTATAGATTGCATTTGGGTCATGGAATGTACGTGTTGCTGCATTTTTAAGTTGCTGCCTAGAAGAACCTTTCACATGTTTAATAGGATCCATTATTCTGTTTATCCTGTCAGAGTCCCAGGAACTGTCTGATTCAGGAGTTAATAGAGCATTATGATGAGAAGACGTTAGCAGTAATGGTAAAACAGAATGGCAAGCAAGATCATTGAGATGAAAACGGTGACCACAGTACCTAAATTTATGTGATACAGTTAGCACAGTAGTGAAAGCTGATTTATCAGCAAAAGTAACTGCCCACTGATTTAGAGAGCCATCTACATGTTTGGAAATCATCATTACTAGGGGAGAGATTATATTCACATTTGTATTGTCCTGGGCATAGTTTTGTCCTCTATTTGCTAGAGTATTATCTGGAAAGTCCATCGTCTTCTGATGTACAGCATTACTGTTATCTTTTACAAAGACAGGGCAAGCATACATCATAATATTTTTGCTAAGGGAACTAGCATCTCCTGATGGAAATGCAACAGGAATCCTAGAAGAAAATGAAACCTAAAAAAAAAAAAAAAAGAAACAAAGAAAAAAATTAGAATATAACAACCCAGCTTAAGTCTGAATAAATAGCTGTTTCACAGGAAGTACTTAAAATTAAATTCATACTGATGTTCAGATATAAAAAAGGACAAAATGGTTGTTGATCAAGATCATAAGTGATAAAACAATTTCAAATATACAATACCTGAACTTGCTGAAAGATGCCTGGAGTGTATTCATCTAAATACTTCACATGCCACACCAAAAAGGTACCATCAATAGGATGGATAGTAAAAAGCATATCTGGATTTCTGTGCCATTCGGTTAGGAGCAACTCAATTTTCCGATCTAATAAAACTGTTGGAAGAGGCATGCGTGGGCCTGCTAGCAGAGATGTTTTGGGGCTTCCCTCTCTTTCTCCATCTTCATGTTCTGAAGAGCCTGTACCAGTCCCCGTCTCTGATTCTCTATCTATAGACAAGTCTGAAACAGAAGAGAAATGTGCCATTTTATCCATTGCAAAGATTTCCCTATCAGTTTCTACTCAAAACAAGACAATGTTTTTTAATCTGCTAATAGTACTATCTGATAAGAACATTCATGCACACTGAGGATAGAAACATTTTTCTTCGGCCTCTCTATACAAAAATAGGGGGCTCTGGCCTTTGACTAACACTTCTAGCTATGCCATACAAGGAATAATAAATACAACTGTAAAAATCCAGTAATGCCCTGTCTAAGATTATTCTGATCAACTCTATAAAACCACGTATTTTATATGAATGCTGGTTCCAAATTAAGGTGTTTTTTATTTTTTTTTATTTAGAAGGTGATCATGAAATATATGGTATATAATCATTGATGAACTAGTACGTAGTGCATGTTCAGTAATAATTATCACACGCTTAACTACTGCATCAGTAATATAGATTGTAAGAACCTAAGCGTTATAAATGACACAATGTATCATCAGTTTACTATCACTACTTGGTCTTACTAGATTCTGTAGACAGATTTTTATTTTTACACATTCTTACTGGCCAAGTGACCCTCCCAAACCAATGTAAAATATTTCTGGTAGGGTAAGCCTTCCCTTATTGATTTCAAAGTATGTCTCTCCATTCCCTTGTGAACAGCTACACCTGGGATCATTGGGTGATCTGAGGTTTAAGATGTAAATCTTACCAGTACTGGAAACAGTGCAGTTGCATTAAAATGGAGCTATGGCCAACCCTTCTTAAAGCTTGCCATAAACTGGTATGTCATTACTGACAATCAGATTGTAAGGTAAATAGAAAGCAGGTCTTAGTCATAATTTCATAGCTCACTGGAATATGTCCAAAATGGAAAAGAAAGACAAAAGCTACCTTTCTTTTTCACTGTATATATCACTATTGCATTCCAACAGAGTACATAATTGAATTTTTCATACCTACAATTACAGCAGCCAAAGTTTCAGCTGTAAATGTCTATTTTAGATTAGTGATAAAATGTTAGCACTTATAATTCTTGTGCTAAATAACTGCATTAGTTATTGCATTACTGTGCTTCAGAATAATTCTTGTGCTACATATCTCTGTATTACTAACCATGATCTAATTTCATATGTAATCCTCTCTCTTTTTCTTCCATTTCTTCTTCCTCTTCAACCTCAACATCAAAATCTTGTTCTAGTTGTTGTTCAGAAATTTTTCTTAGATGCTGCATAAATACTTCAATAGACGATGTAAAATTAAATTCTTTATTATTCAACCAGTGAACAACGAAGCCTCCATTTCCTTCATCTACATTAAAAGCTGTTCCAGCCAAGACTGATGGAATATCTGTGGACATTTTTAAATAAATAAAAAAGCTATATATTAAACTGCTCATCTTCTTATTTATACACACACACAGATTTCTTAATTAAGATATTTAACTTATTCCAGGTAGAACATTAACTTGTGCCTGTAAGATTAGAAAAGGTAAAGTGTGGATCAAGTTTCTACATGCAATTGTAATAAAAAAGGTGAAGATATTTTTACGTCAATAAATTTACATGGAAATTTATTCTTACATGAATAGTAAATGATACTCAACAGTTTTAATTGTTCAGTTTCCTATGTTGCAGTGTTGGCATTTCATGTACAGATTTTAGGTAAGGCACACGATTGCTCTTTAATCTTTTCCTTGTTTAAAATATTCTGCATTATTCTATAAAAAGCAGCTGGTTTCCTGCCAAAAAATCTGGTGCAGCTTTTTTTCATTCACTACATATTCTGTAGGAAGCAGATACTCTATTCTTCATAAAGCATTGCCTCCCAAAACCCAACAATGAAACGCCAAGAAGATTTCAAGTTTAGGTTTCTTTTGCTTTCTGATGTGCAAAAATGAATTTAATTGTCTTCTAAAAGTGCTGAAGGTATTCAGAATAAATTCAGCCTCATTTGTCTTCCAAAACTCTACGTCAGGCAAGACTTGTGAAATAACAGTCTTCCTACAAATTCCCTGTATTCAATAAGGCAAAGCAAAGAATGCATCTCAGCCCCCTTGATTTTCTTCATTTTGTACAAATATATTGTTAAACAAATGGTTGCATTTCACCTGTATTAGGGTTGATGCTTGCTGCTATATGGAAGTGACCAAGTGCATTTGCATGATGTGAAATGTGACGCTGAACTTCATGAGTACCCTGTTGATCTGGCAATACATCTGGGTGCGTAACAAGAACTGAAGATCTCCTTTGTCCTTTTCTCATATTTTTTAAATGGTGAATTGTCTGAAATAGTTATAAAAAAATAAATAAAGGAATACCAAAAACCTGTAAGGTAAAAATTCACACTTACACATTAAAGCCTAAAGCTTTTAACTTCCTTCTACCTAAGAAGTGAAGACTAATTTCAAAAGGATTCTTTTAAATAGATTTCAACAGAGATTAGTAAAACTTATGTATATCAGTTCTGGCAAAAGGCAAGGCACTTCTAACAGTCTTCTGAAAGTTCCTTTAATATCTGCTCCAACAACACCACAAAAATATGCACTATTTTGTGTAACATTCATAAACAGTATTAAAACAACCTAAACCCAGTAACCTTTGCAATATATATTATAATTAATTATTTTTGTGTCACTGAAAATTGCTGAGAGCACATGTAGAGCACAACTGATTCAACAGTGCAAAGCATACTTCGTTCCATGCTCCCTATTTGTTGATTGTGTTAACAGGTAAGTGGTAAAAACCTGCTCTGATTCTAATAGTCTACAAATGAGTGGTAGGGCGGTTGGGTGTTTTGTTTTGGTTTCTTGTTTTTATATTGGTAGGTTTTCTCTTACTGTAAACTTGACAGACTTGATACAACTGCCACTGAAACTTAGAACCCCATAATACCACCCTTTAGAAATGCAATTATTAAATCACATAACTAAAAATTAGAGAAGTTTATTTACTGCCTTCACTGGTTTTATAATGACAGACTTTCAGACACAATCAGAATGAAACCATCACTTACTATTCCATTAAACATTGTCTCTTCCTGTCACTAACAGCTGTAGAAAAAGTTGATTGAGTTTTAAGAACATCGAGCTTGGGTGCAGAGTTGCAAAGTCTCTGACTTCTTCACTGTTTAGTAATAGGCTTTGCAAACTGATATGAAATAATTCAGACTGTTATGCGTATAAGAACTAGATAATTCATATTCTTAGAGTTCTGCATCCTTTAATTATTTACTTTTTAAGAATCTTGAAATAAAAAGTTCACAAAGTAAGTATTTACTTGTACCTCTAGTGCATGCTGTATTTTGTCCTTTTGCTTTCCAGACTGAGAGATAGTGCTGCTAATGCTGGAAGTGCTAGTTTCACAGATCTGCTCACCAAGAAGAGTATCTTCTGGTAACAACGTCTCTGCCCAGAGCCGACAGATGCCATCAAGACATGATGTGAGTAACACATTACAGACCAAACCCCTAAGAACAGACATATCAAGGTTACTACTCAATGTAATTCCATTAACTATATGGACACAGCAGAAGTTAGGGGATTATACAAGTATTTAGTAGTTACTGTTTCATCCAAATTTCTGCCTCTCCCCCAACTACAGGTTTTATATCAGTAAGGATTTTTGGCATGCTGATAAACCCATAGATTACTGGCAAAAGTGTATGTGAACATGGAAGGGTTATTAGGTGATAAATGCCACAGTTATTATAAAACTGCAGTTATGAAACTGCCTAAACTATCTGACTTGCTGAACTACGTGAAGAATGCATACATTTTACTAAATAATGAAAAGTGAAATTGAACAGCTAATTAAACACCACTATATACAACACGGTGCAGAAAATAGCTTACTAAAAGCTAATCATTTAAACAAACATTTTATTTCCAATGTCATAGCACCATTTGGTGAAGACAAAGGCTTACATCCATGCTTCCTCACATAACTTGAGAAGGCACTGAAGTTTAGACCCTATTTTAGAATAAATCTCACCTGTTAACATGACTATCGTTACTGTAATAGGTAATACAGAAGCTTATGGGAAGATGTTAGTATGTTTTATTTCTTGAAAGTATAAGCAGAGAAATCTAATCGTGTTCTTGATGGCCAAACTTCAAGCAGAGTGTTAAAAAATACTTGATCAAAGGCTCAGTTGTTGTTTGTTTTTTTTAAAAGAAAACTTGCAAACCTGGGCATGTACTTGCTAATGTTACGCCATGAAAATCCTGTCACTGCTCGAGGATGCGCCAAATAAACAAATGAGAAGTGGACAATCCCTGAGCATTTTTTCTTTTCTTCATTCTCTTGGGGCAGAAGAGATGACTTCCAACCAGTCATAGGATACCAAACCTTTAAGAGGCAGTCATCCTAGGTGAAGCAGTAAAAAACCATGGGGTTAGCTAGCTATAATTACAAAACGTCACAAAAAAGAAGATCCCAAATAATAAGGAAACTGCAAGTCTGGTATCTTTCATGAAAACTTGATCTGTGGCCCGGAACTATTTGCAGTTTTTCAGAAAACCCATTTCTAAGACCACTTATTTCATTGATGGTCATCCTGGAAGGCGCTACAGGAATGAAGAACTATTCTGCTGGCAACACTCCATTCCCATAAGGATTTTTTCTTCCAGTCCAGTTGGCCCCCTACTTTTCTCTTGGTTCACTACGCATTTTCTGCATACACATATGCACACCTAAGTTCCACGTCCATTTCCCTAAAAAGATAGAAGCTAGAAATAGACTGCCACTCACACTACAATATTAAGCTTATTAATGGCTAGTTTCTCCACTGAGACAATTCATACTGTAAGTCCCTGTTGGTTCCCATGCACAGGAAGCCTTACTTTCATGGAAAACACTGTACCTACTGACCACAGGCACACAACAGAGGAGTGGATGTGTATTACAACCTTCCCCTCCACCAGGACAACCTATGCTACCTTTCTGGTTTGAATGGTTGGGCACCACTCACATCATTAATTGAAACAAAACTGAAATGCTGACACAGCAATAGTACAAATGCTGGTAAGTGAGACTGGAGTATGACTATACTGAGGTGAGCCAAGGACAACATTACTAGTATGACAACAGTACATTGTACACAGCTGGACGCCATCTCCCTGGATTTCAGAACTTGCTTCTGGAGATACAGAATAAAGTAAATAAATGAATAAATTGTGAACCTCTAAGAGTGTGAATAAAAGATAGTATTTCCTGACAAGCGTCAAAAAGTACGGTATCTGACCACAGGCTCTGCAAGAAGGAAGTCTGACAGGCAGCCCTGTTAAGAATTATGATCAAAGCCGTGTATCTCATGAAACAACTAATATAGAGCTGTCCTACAGACAGAAAATTACTTCTGGAACTATCTGCGTCATCTACTTTGTCAAATTCTTAACTATATAAAAGTATATTCATGGGAAATAGACATATGGAGTGAAGCAAATACTTTGATAATTTTCTAGCCACAATAATTCTAAATATAATATTTATTAAGGTGTTGAAAGTACACTTTTAGTCATAAAACAATGCAGCTCATGATTCAATTGTCCTCTTTAATAAGTGTAAGAAAACAAAGGTTCCAAAAATTCATCTCATTGTTCAACTGACACTAAGTGCAAGCACTGAATGCTTACCTATCCAGACTTGAAAACCATAGGTTATCTCTCAAATGAGAGGGTGACAATAAAGAGAATTATTAATTGAAAACTTAGCTTGAATAGCAATTTGACAAAAAATGTGCCAAACTGAAACAGAAGTTAAGAATTGGTAATTGAACCCAGAATTCACTAAGTAGAAAATCTTTTCTAATTTATCCAGTGAGATATGCATATTATACCAGTTTAAGTGTGTGTATGTTCTATCACAATGATCTAATATTTATCCTCATTACTTCCAACAGAAGTAGAAAAATATGTTTATGCATATCTGAAAGTTCATCTAAGTATATTTTATCTAAAACATTTATGTATACAAGTCTGTATCACTGCTACTGTACTTCCGGGTTGATTCTCCAGTATTCAGTAAGAGCAAACAGCTAAATCAAACTTCTTGTTGCTGAAATTCATAGAATTACACAAAAATACAGCATTACACGAGATAGATAATTTAACCTAGCTCAGACTACAATAGAGCATATGGTCCAGGACTATTCTGTATTACTTATTTACTTTTGTCAAACAAATGCAAAACATTGCAAACACTTCTTTCTCTTTTTTTGTCCTTACCTTCCCAGCTGTTGCAAAGTATTCACCATCAGGAGACCATGCCATCAAATGTACTGATACTGCAGTCCTAGAGAACACAGGAGTAAAGTTTCAAGTTGTAAGCAAAGTCTATTTATTCTGTAGTATTATTCCATATGTATTCAGTTGAATAAGTATTATTGTTCATTACTTAAATAAAATATTAGTATCCTATAGTTGTTGCTTTATGCATACTTTAGAAATAGCAGAAGCATAAAAAGTATTTGCCACAGTGAAACATTATATTTAGTATTTTCAGTTTTACAGAAAAATAGCCCCCCAAAATACATTTGTTTAAGTACAGCAAGCCTAGGCTAGATCCGACAAGATCACAGAAGTGAAGTTTGTCCCACCTGCTCCTCTACTCCCAGTGAAGCCAAGACAAATAGTAGGGAGAAATGAAAATTAAGATATTTTAGATAATTTGTGATACTATTTGTCTGTGACTACAGCTTATGGTTCAGCTGTCTGAAACAGGAAAGCAGGCTATACAGTGCTTTGTGGGCACAAAATCTAAAATGGCTTCAAAAAAGTCAAGAGAAAACAGGTTCATAGGCAGCTGCTTCCCAAGTCTGCATATATATAAAAATGGCTGATCACAAAGCATATCCTTAACATGGATCTCAAATAGAACTCGGTAGAAAGGGTTTCAGGACCTTCTCCCTAAGATTCAGAAAGCAGCTCTCATCTTTCAGTGTGGTCTCTCTGCCTGCTACTGCTCCTGTGTTTAGTCTCATCCACTATCTCAGCACTACTTTCAAAGATGAGAAAACAGGGACAATTTTGATATGTTGCCAATGCTACAGTTTAGGTAAGACTTTGACTAGGTTATCTGGTGATAGGTCACTTGAAAAAGTGAGCAATTTCTATTTGGAGTAACTTATATTGTTTGAATTTTATGGTATTTTAAGCTGATTTAAAAGCACATTTTAAAACACGGTTTTGGAGAGAAGATAGGGCTGATATATGAGGTGGCATTACAATTTGTCTTAAATAAAAATTATCTCACTCACTTGCACTGCCAGACACATTTCCAGTCATTTAGAACTGGGAGAACTTTATCATCTTTGATCTGATTGTCAGGATCATCACCTTCTTCTTCTAGAATGTCACTAGATGGAGGGGCCCACAATTGCAAGAAGTCAGTTGCTGTCAGCAGCCTGTTACCTGAAAGTAATATCAAAGCTGTGAAACCAAGATGATGCATGTATATTGAAAGATTAAGCCTGTCATCATATTTTGTTGATAATTATTCAAAACAGGTTGAAAACTCAACTTTGTAAAGTACATTTTAATATGACAGGGTATTCAATCATATTGTATAGCTGCTTTTATGAAAACATTTTGAATTTATAATACCTTTTAAGAAAGAACATCAAAGGGTTTTTTTTTTTTTACTTCAAATGATAAATCATACTTAACAATGAATGTTGTAGATGCTAAATAGCCATTCATAGCTCTAATAAACATACGTTGTTAGACATCTTATAAATATCTGTGCCCAGGTACATTGCTCACTTTAAATGTGATAAAATTATATTTGAATGATTATTAGTGGTAATTTAAGTCAGTTAGCAACTTAACACTGTGATTCCCAAACTAAGATCTTGCATAAGAGACTCAAACACTTGGCACAGCATCTTCACAAACGCTAACTGTAGCCTCACATTTTATGCAATGCTGCCTGAGAACAGATTATCTAAAATTTCCATAATCACACTCTCACTTTATTACAATAAAGTGTTCAAGTTCTCCTAACCACAAATGTTGAACAAATATCTTCACATTACCTTGAGGGTCCCATGCCAGGTTGTAAGTCATAGAACTGAGGAAGAATTGCCCAGTTTTAAGCCACTGACACTTTAGTTGCTGTAGTTTAAAAACAGTAAAGGATTAATTCCCAGATCAACAGCAAAGTGGAAAGGTATTGGTATTTCTTTCTTTATGAAATTGCTATTAAGCCTGTTGCAAAAACATTCAAGACCCAGCAGTTGATTGCTGAATCTACTTTTAATAATTTCTTTAATTGTAGATTACTTTAAACTAGTTAGGTCATACTTTCATAACAACGTAAGGGATAGCAGTATAAATGCAACAAAGATTGTGAAACCTGCTTGAGAACATACTTAATGCTCGAGTTCTTGACCATGGCTGTGCTGTTAAAATCAAGCCCAGGTACACATCTACAAGTCTAAGTCATATTTCTGTACCACAGATCTGATGACCTCTTCAAGTTAAAGAAATACCAACTTGTCACCGTGTCATTCTAATATGAGATTCAAGAACAAGATGTTGTGAACTTAGGAGTGCAGTTCCCAGTTTGATTCATGCAGTGGAAGATTCAGTTTTATTATGGATGGTGGAAAACGTTTATCCATTAGTCTTTTGTGTGCCCATGTAATATAATAACTAGCAGACGGACTTGTCCCTCTTCTAAGAAAGTAAACTAAATTACAATCATGAAATACATACTTACACAATTTCTTTTATGAGAATTTATACCAAGTGGTTCAAATATGCAGACAGCATTTCCATATGATGCTGCAATCTGGAAAAAAAATTTCAAGATTCAAAACATAAGGTTAGGAGGTAAGTGTAACTGCTCTTTAGTATTCTGAAATAGCTAAAGAATTTCCAGCAACATGTGCCATTGTTCAAGAAAAGTGAAATTAATACAGATATCATTAATTGTGTTACAGGTCTACCTTCGTAAGGAAGTTGAGAAAGACATACTTCCAAACAAGCCCATCTTTAAGATTTTAACTCTAGGTAGGAAAGACATCTTGGGATGTGGGATCCCACATTCAGTGGGATAAATGCTGTTAATCAGATCTAATATATTATTCTAGAGTAACTACTGCTAATGCATAAGCGAAAGCTGACGCCTTCACTACACCAATGCAGAACACAGTACTATGATGGCTGCTATGGGGAGAATTAATTCCATCTCAGCCAGACCCAATATATCTGCTCATGTTTCATCCACTTCACAACTAACCAATAAATTAATTACTAGTGTCTGTGTCTCAGTGTGTTCCCAGATTCCATTTTGTACCACTAAATAGTAATTACAAGAAACAGGAGGAAATGAAATTCTATTTTGAACAGTTAAACACATTTTGAGGGGAGGCAAATGGTAAACAGAAAACCTGAAGTACTTATACCACTGAACCCCTCAATTTCTTTCACTTACTTATTTCACAGAAACCTCCATACACCAAACGGTCTTTATTAGGAATTTATATGGTCATTTTCCTAATACTCATATGCTTACGGGTACTTTTGACTATGTTTAAAATTCCTTTTTTCTTCTTTAAGATTTTTAAAAGAAAAACTGCTTAAGTTCTTCCCATTCAGCATCTGGTTTCCTCAATAGAGAAGTGATGCAAAAGTTTCATGACATTTATTACAAAATCTTATTTCTTCTTTGGG